>CM062816.1:1933142971-1934342971 GCA_031772625.1 Pinus tabuliformis | reverse complement strand
GAACTACTTGGTTGATCTTTATCCTTGTTGTTCAATAGCTGCGGATTCCCGTAATCTTTGTTCCTTGTCGAAATTAAAGCATCATTCTGCTGTTTCGAAATCGACAACATTAGCACTTGAGATGGGGAAGCATTTCCACTTTCAACCAGATTTGTTCCTGGATTCGGAAATGGATTGGTTAACATTGCTGAGGTTTTCGAACTTTTAAAGAATCTCTTAAGCTCAGCTTTGTATGGACATTCTCTCGTCCAATGATCCTCGTCGCATATCATGCACCCTGAAGTGGGTTTCCTATTTCCAGGAGGGTTTGAAGAAGATTTTTCGGGTGATTGTTCATCCTGTTTCTTCTTCTTCCCTTTTCCTTTCTTCTTGCTTCCTGGTTGTTTGGTTTCTTTGCCTTTATCTGTCGATACGACATTTACTTCAGAAGCAAGAAGTTCGTCTTTTGAATTTCGACCTGAAACCTTACGGGCCTTTTTGGATGTGGCCTTTGTCGATCTCGTGTCTGTCATGCCAATCACGCCATCGCCGGCGTGAGATTCATTGTTCGATTTAGGAGGAGGAGGAATCGAGGATTCCGGTCTAGGGGCATCGGGTATTTTTTCATAGAGCATGCCGGACTGAGTGTAAATCAAATCCAGATATTGTGCACGAGCGATCACTTGCTCTTCTGTTACGACTCCCCCCTTTGCCACTTCTTCTGTGATGGAAGGCAGTAATGACTTGATAAACCATTCAGCTAATAGCTGATCGGGAACGTACGTTTTTACCATCCTACGACGATGTCGCCACTCATGTATATGATCTGATATGTGAGTGGCTGTTGTTTGTTTGAAGTTGGTAAGCAGTTTTGTTCCCATTTCATACATTATTGGTAATTGAAAATGGGTTAAAAAGGTTGTGGCTAAGGTGCTGAAGTTGTCGAAAGAAGCTCTTGGCAATTCAATGTACCATTTTACCACTGGACCCGTTAACGTCCTCTGAAAAAGGCAAAGTCTTATCGAATCATCATTTAAAGTGTTTGATGAACACCATAGATGAAATGTCATCACGTGATTCGATGGATCTTCACCCGAATTTCCATTAAATTTAGGAATATCCGACGGAAGCTTGTGCGGAATTGCTGGCCACCAAGGGGCGTAAGCAATTGGATCGTTTGTTAACCGGTTTAAATCAGGTAACTTTAAAGTTGCCACGAATGGTAACTGTTGATTCAGGTTAGGTGAAGCATACCCAGGATATGATGGAATCGCCTGAGCAGTTGGTCTTTGCATACCGACATAATGCATTTGATGCTGGTATGTTTGGTAAGGCTGGTGGACTTGACCATTATAAAATGGTTGATTTTGACCGTTTTGTATGTACGGCTGTCCACTGTTTGCAAAGATTTGCCGCTCAGTGCCTTGGTATACTTGTTGGAATTGTGGTTGTTGGTATTGCACCAGCCACGGTTGTGAAGCCATGTGCTGTTGCCCGATACTAACCGTTTGACCAAGGTGAAGGGTAATTGTACCCGTCTGGGCCTGTGTCGCCCCATTAGTTGGCGATTGTGGTTGAGTCGTAGGGTCAATGGGCTGTTGCATTACAACCTGAGAAACTTGAGGTTGACACACAACAGGCAGCGTTTGAACTTGCGACACAGTCACAATAGCTGGCATAGTGGGAATGTTCAACACAGGTACACATTGTTGCATTGAATATACAACCCTTGGTTGTTGGGTAGTATAGGTACCCAACCACTTGAGGTAATTCCAGTATAACCTGAATGCTGTTGTGAACTCCCGTATGGATATCCTCCCGGAGGTGGCAATGAAAGGGTGTACTGCCCCCCATACGGTGGTAATCCAGAACTCAGGGGAATTGTTTGCCCTTGGGGACCGAACTGCCCAAAATGGATCAATTTGTTGAGACTCAATGTAAGAGTTTCCGAGTATAATTTCGGATGAACAAACAGGAACAGACCAGACTGTCGAAATAGCCCCTGGATGGGCTCCTTCTAGCTGTTGTGAGGTAGTTGGGACAGATGGTATGCCAGCAAACATTGTCGGAGTGACAGCAAGGAGTTCTGCCGTCGCTGTGTCAGAAGAAAAAATCCTAGATGTTGACGGTTGTTCAGACATTTGTAGTCTATCCAAAAGATTACCTAGCGATTCTACAGGAACTTCCGCTGGTGGTGGACTAACTTCTGATGTCGAAGGAATAGAGTGATCCCGACTCCAAAATGTGTTGGAGTACTTGCTTGCAGATCTTCTACAATTTCCTCTATCGCATTCAGACCAGGTGGAAGGGGTAGACCGTCAGGTCCGTAAAATATTTCTGGTGCTGAAGAGGCAGCGACAGATGTTTGAAAAGTAAGACTCTCTAAACCGGTTATGGATGGAACTGGTTCAGTAACACAAGTGCTTATTCTCAAACTAGGATCAGTATCACTGTCCTTCTGTGGCTGTTGGACTTCTTCTGTTGAGGTAGGGATTCCAGAAATGTTTGGAGTAACCAGAGTCTCTAATGTCATTGGAACACTTGTTCTAACTTTGATAGGAGACTTGGATCCGGTTAAACGAGTTCGCTTTGTCCATACTGGTTTCGCTTCCGGAGACAAAGACGGTTGACTCCTAAGCCTCCGCGAACGACGAGGTTTCAATAGACTTTCTTCCACGATTGCGGATTACTTGATCAACTAAAATAAAAGGGAAAGTATGTTTCCGTGTTAAATGAATTTTAGATGCTTTTGACACAACTTTGTTTTTTCAGTTTTAAAGAGTCGAGAAAAAACAAAAGATGACTCTAGCCTCCTTCGATTTTTAATGAGCCTGAAGTGACAAGTTCTCAGATGGACCTTTTCCATTAAGGAGTCTGAAAAGGAACGAAAGGGACTACTCTGGAGATCTAGGTAGAGGGAGTACCAAACCAATCGCAAAAATACAGAATACTTTTTAGGGTACGGCAGTCAATCTTCCCGAATGTTGTGTTCAGTGCATTGCGATCAGTAGGGCGGCCGACACGGTTTCCTATGGATAAAGGTTGTATACCTATAGGGGTCTCCCAATATATACTCGACGGTACGTGGGAGCACAATTCCGTACTGGCACTTATCGTCTCAAAGTGGAGGAATCACCCAACCATCAGTGAGGACAACAGTTACCAGGCTTTACGACGCCGGAATACGTCTCTAGCCTAGACCTCTAGATGTTGTGCGTTAAGTTACAAAGCGTTGTTAAGTTCATTGAATTTATTTTAGGTTGATCTTTCTTATGAAGTTTGCCTTTTGGGTTCACCATGAGATGTAGATGTAATTCCTAAAATGCAATCTAAAGATGATAAGCAAGCTTTTATCTCTTTTCAGCAATGAAAATCCTAGCTACAAGGGGAAAAGAATGACACAATCTTTTCTCAAAGAGCAAAGAGCACACTGTAAATGCACTTTTCCTAAATCAAGCCATACAAACTTTCAATATGAAAATGCACTTGTGCATGTATTTATTTCTCACTTTCTTAATATTGATGCCTAAAAAGAAAGTTGTTGTACAAATTTGAATTCGATTTCAAGTGAAAAACACAAACAAGCTTCTTTCCGAAATCCAAAGGTAGAGACGATTACGACACTTTATGATTTTGAAATAAACACTTGTTTCGACACTAGAAATTCACGAATTCAAGCCAAAGGCAAAAGTAAAAGCGTAACCAACTGTCAACAGCAAATATGCTCTCTCCTAAGATCAAAACGACACTTACGACAGATCTAGATCTAAGGGCGACAGTATGACTAGTTTACTTTTGCAATGGGAAACTGTAAATGACGTAAAAAGCACACAAAAAAAAATACAGTTTCTTTTATACAACTGAGGTGGAATTAAGGCAAAGAAAAGGGGCTTTTAAACAGACAAACACACTGATCATAGGCTACAAAAATCAGAGGCAAAACTAGAAAAAGTGAGCAAAGAACCTCAACTAGGTAGGGCTAGGCTGATCAATGCACCTGCTACACAGAGAAACTGAATTGCAACGTAGGTAGCCCTCTCGGAAACTGCACTGAAATGCAGAGTCTCTTCACAGAGCCTGCGCTGAAGTAGAAATGAGAATTCTCTCCGGGTTCTGGGTCACGGTTTGCAGTTTAATATATGGTTTTTGGCTGGGTAAAAGCAATCAATTGTGTACAATCAGAGGGTTGATTTACAAGAGGTTTAAGAGCTATCACAAAGGGTAATTAGATCATTTGTGAGTCAACTGTTCAGATCATAAACAGGCCCAGTGAATGGACTAGAGTAGCAGATGTCTACTTTGCATTTGTAAATGGCAAATGCAGTTCGATTCGCTACTCCTAAGTTTGTGAGACGAACAACAATAGAAACACAAATAAACTAACTAGACACGCTCCCCAGTGGAGTCGCCATTTTGTTTTCAGGAAAAGTGTCTATTCAGAACGACCCTATCCCACTGGGTTGTGACAGAGACCTCAGAAACAAACATGGAAAACTACTCTTGTATTCTCCTTTATGAACTATAAACGAAGATGAATAAGATGAACCGACCTGTGTCTTGCGCTAGTTTTTCGATCCAATCTCTCTTCTCTTTGCCAGCTTCCACCGATCTGCTCCCTCACTTGCCCAGTGTCACCAAGTTCCTGCAAGTTCACAGAAGAGAGAAACTACACAAAGACATGGATTTATGTTCATAAAAAGCTTAGGATCAGATTTAAGCTAAACATACAAATATAACATTGTCACACGGAATCAGTCAAAAGTGCAGACACAACCGACCTTCCTAGAAGTCTAAGACATTCTAATGACAAACAAAACAAACTAGAGCTATCCTTCTCTAAACATGCATTATGATATGAGGAATCAAGTGTTTCGTTCTTACCTTTGTCCAAACGCTGTTGTAGAAGTCCAAGTTTTGTTGATCTGGATGAGCTCCTCCTTTTCTCCAAAACCTGCAATCGCCAACAGTCAAACAATTAAATAGCACCTGATTATAACATAAAACAAAGCATATTCAACATATAGACCAAGGAGTACATGAAATAACCCATAAACAACAAGTTATTGAGAAGAATGGACCAATTTGCATTAAAGGTAATCAAAAGGAACCATTACAACCTGAGCCTTGGTGTTGTGCAAGCTCCTTCCAGGGTCCACAAGAGTCTTCCTCTACTTTGACAAAGCTCACCCACTTCCAAATAGAACAAGTAAAGATGGCAATCTCTCCTCACAAGCTTCTAAATGGGAGTCCTAATTCCTGCAGCATTTACCCTTAGAAATGTATAGCTTTCAACCTCCCTCCTTCTGGCCCAATGCCTGTACTTATAGTGCTCAAGAGGAAGTTAATCAGGTCCACCATCAATGGGATAGTCCCCTCTTTGGATGGGATAGCTCCCCTATTGATGGGATAAGTTCCTCTTTGGTAGGAGTGCATGAACCATCTGGAGGTGCTCAATACACGTTGAACAACCTTCTAGAATGCTCTAGAAATAACCACAAGTGACTTTTTAAAGATGAAACTTGCGCATTTTAACCTTTTCAGGGGGACGCACCTGCACCTTTACATACAGAGCGTCCAAAGACACAGCTTTTGTGAACCTTGGGTGCGTCCCCGCAGGTAAGGTTGAGAGAACCTGCGTCCCCAGAGATAAATACATTTAGAAAGGCTTTCTCTCTTTTTGGAGTTTGACATGGAGACCAGAGGCATAAGACTTGCTTAAGAAGGTAGTATGACTGTTGATAGAGCCATACCGACTGTAAATAGCCATGGTGACATTTTTTAGTGTAACAGATTGCCCCCTAAAGTGCGAAGCCTGGAATAGATTAGGGTTTTTTATTATCTAGGAAGGGTGAAGCGCTTTATCATTTCGAGGATTATCTTGTGGAGAACCCGGTCGGAACCTGCAATTTTCAACACAAAATACATGTATAAGATTATATCATCACTGAGGTAGGCATTCCCATACTCAGATTGAAACTTTAACTAACAGACTAACTACTCTGATACAGAAATGATTTTGCAGTACATCATAATCATAGACTTTTGTAGACACAGTATGGGCGCAGCCATCTGTTTATGGTTAGTATACTTAGATAATGAATACAAAACTCCTCGCAGCCTGGATGGTAAAGATTGGATCCAGGGTCTTCATTCCTACTTCTCGAATTGGTACGATTCTAACCATGCGAATAAATGAGTCGATGTCGAACATGGTAGAAACCACTTGATTACCAGTCGATGATGTAAACTGTTAACAAGCGTGAGAGAGACCACCAGTAATGTCAATGGTTATCAAAGTACCCAGTACAATCCATGAGATGTGAACGAATGAGTTGATGTCGAACATTTCACGGAATCCTTTGATCGAAAGTCAATGATGTAAACTGACGTCAAAGGCGAGAAACCTGCCATTGATGCATGCAGACTTAAGGGTACTGACGATTTCTAAGTCATCTCTCTAGATAATGTGCTGATGTCGATAGAAAGTGACCCGTTGCAGGCAAGCCCACAACACGAAATCATTGTTCAAGTTGGAGAAATGTTGCTGTAAGGACTGACTCAGGGATGGTCAAATGGATGACAAGTATTTTGCAGATGAAAGTTTTGTTTGCAGACCTCTTGAACACATAACGACACGACAGATGGTTTGGTGCTAAATAACTCAAAGTTAATCCCCGGAACCCGGTTTAAGACTTTCAAAAGTGGTTTGATCAACTGTGAGGTGAAAGATTTCCCAACCCAGGTGAATGAAAAGTGTCATGTCCAAGAGTGGTAATAAAGTTTCTTCTGAGACAAAAGGTAACAAATAGGCTCATTCTTCTCTCTTTTCCCCCACCATTTCTAGCAAGTACCTCTTTATTTTTAACAAGCTTGAGGAGGATAACATATGCTTGATTATAAGCTCATCCTTCGGACGAGTCCAACCTAGTTTTGATTCGAACCCTAGGAAGGAGTGGTTCGTTCCTGTTTGTAATTGAACAGGTCCTTTACTGTGAAATGTTTAACGAGCCCAGTATAGGAGAAACTCGGCGTTTTTCAATTTTAAAGAGTCTGAAAAACTTAAGAAGACTCCAAGTTGAACTTTTTCGTAGATTTGTGTCCCTTAAGCCCGAAAAAGTATAAAATAATACCTGGGGGAACCGCTTGATCTTGCGACCAAGGAGTACTTTCATAATTAGTGTCACTGACCTGAAAAGTAAAAAGCAATCAAAGACACGTCGTTTTATTTCCGTATCGAGTTTGAAACAACAAAAACCCGGCAATCTTTTCCTGATTTTACGGTCAGAAAAGAGCTATAAGGGGACCGTCTTTTAATTCCGTTTTAACGAGTGTAAAAGAAACGCTCGGCAATCTTTTCATTTTTTAGGAGTCAGAAAAGGGCTTAAAAGATGACTCTGATGTTTTGGTTCGTGAAAAATGACAACTTTCCCTCTAAGTCCCTTTGTCCTGCACAAAAGCGACACATTACTCATACCTGTTTAAGATAGGCAAAAATACATCGAAAAACATCTTTCCATGGTGAAAAATGAACAAATTCATCCAAAAAACCTATAAAAAGACTTTTTACCATGTCATTTTTACCGTTTGACTGTTGAGGTTGAAAAAGGAGCTTTTGACAAGAAACTTCCCGTGGTTGCTGCGGAAAATCCGACCGTCAGAATCGAACGCCGTCTCTTCCAGGTATTTTACAACATCCTACTCTTCATTTTCATCCAATTAAAGTTGATTTTTAGGCTTTAGTTTCATTTTTTGGGGGGGTTTAGGTTTTAGAATGCGCCACTCGGTGGACGCAGGTGCCCTTCGGGTGACCTGCGTCCCCCAACTTTTTCCTATACAGGAAAATGGTCGGGGGACGCAGCCCACCTTCAGGCCAGCTGCGTCCGGACGCCCTGTGTTGTAAACGCGGGGTGCATCCTCCGTGAAAGGCGGATTTTAAAACCCCAATCTCCATAAATAACTAGTCAAATTTCCCCAAACCAATTCTAATCATTGTTTCTTGGTGTGTAGGGCACTCACCATGTTGGATTGGAGAGAAAGAGAGCATGAAGACGTTGATTTAGCTGCAATTGAACATCAACCTTCCATTGATGCCCTGAAAGAATGCGGGCTATATAAATACTGGGCCATACCTGGCATGAGGGCTCAGGTAAGATTCTTAGAATGGCTGGTTGAGAGATGGAACGTTCAAGAACAGTGCTTTTACATAGGAGGGCACCAGCTCGAGATAGAGCCCTCGGATTTGTACTTTCTCACTGGCTTGCCAAACAGAGGCGAGCAACTCAATCTAGCCGGGACTAGGCCGGGTGGCCAATCCCTTGATAGTCTCCGGGAAGATTGGTGCACACCTGGTGCACACCATTCGAAAGGCATAGAGATCAAACACATCTCTCTGCGTGAACTCAAAGTCATAGCGTTCACGGTTACCAGAATTTGCGGCGCGGCCGCTTTACACATTGCTTCTGGGTCCCAAATGCGGATGGCAATTGACTGTTACCAAGGCACCATTTTCAACTGGTGTGATGCTGTAGTGGCTAATATGAAGAGCCAACTGACTAAGGCAAAGAACGGACGACTGAAGACTTTTGGATATGGGCCTTTAGTCGTGAGCTTTGCCTTAGAGAGAGTTCTGATGCTGATCCCTCAGCAACTCACTGTTGATATCTTGGGTCCTCGGGAGCCAAAGCTGGTACGATGGGTTACGGTGATGGCCCGGCATCCTGATGAGGGCGCGGCAGTTGTTCGATTTTCTGACAGTTACTTTCACTGGTTGGAGGACCAGGTTTTCTCGATCCAGGACTTCCCGTATGCCGGAGTAGATTTTCGAGGTGATCCGGACATGGCTCTTCCACAGGGAGAACAATGGGATGACAGAGGTACTTTATTTTTCACAAGTTTTCAAATTATGTATTTTTTTGTTTTTTATATATATCGTCTCAAAATTGACAGTAAAATTTTCAAAATGCAGATGTTGGTCCACAGCGCCCAGCCAACCTCCGGCCTTTTGAGAGAAGACATCCAGTTGCACCGGTACCGGCCCCACAGGACGCAGCGGCTACAGAGGTACTAGCTGAGTTGGAGCATGATCTAGAGCGTCTGACGGCGGATCTGCCTGAGACTACTATGGATGATATTCCTATCAGGCTACAGCGCTATGTAGTCGCGGTCCCTGGACCGTTTAGGAGATTTTTGCGTAAGGTAGCCCGTGCAGTGGTGTCATATAGGGAGCACCACCAGTGATTGGCTAGTCACTTTGTAGACACATATGACATTTTTGACTTTTTGTACTCTATCATTTTTCCGATCATCAGGTGTTTTTCAACCTATGATCGAAGACGATGTATATTTTTTGACACACTCCTATTTATATATATATCACTATTATCGGCTCATCTTGTTTAACATGTATGATGAAATGTTTTTAAATTTACTTGCATGATTATCGTAAATGTCTGTCCAACACTCGAGAAGCAATTGCATCTGCTAATGTATTTAAGGACCTTGGAATATGCTGATATTCAATGTAATCAAATTCACGTTCCAAGAGACGCACTCTCAAAAACAACCTTAATAACACAGGATTTCTAATGGCATAAACTCTATTAAGCTGTAATACAACAAGTTCATAATCTAACCTCACTATCAAACGTCGAATTCCAAATGAAATAGATTCGGATAATAATTCAACCACTGCACTGTATTCTGCAATGTTGTTCGTTGTTTGACCGAGGCTTACCCCATGCATAGAAACTAACTCGTCAGAGGGTGAATAGATAACCCAAGCTGCGGAAGAGATATTCCGTGTACTACGACAAGCACCATCAGCAAATCCAATGTATGTTTGGAGGGGCGTCGACATCTACAATATCAAGAGCAAAACCAAGATAAGCCAAAATAACGACGAAAAACACACTCACTAAGCTAAGCACACTGACTAACTAACAATCATACTAGCTAGAAAGAAAACCTAACCTAACTAAAAATTCTCCATACCCACCATTTAAGCATAATACCTCTTTAGGTAAAGCCCATTTCTGGGTTTACCCAAAGAGTCCCCATCAAAATCTACTAGCTCATAAGCCCCTTTTGCTAGCTTTCGCTTTACAATATAGGGTCCATGCCACATAGGAACGAATTTTCCAGCACCTAGCTTATCGTTAGCTTGATCATATAAAAGCACTAGGTCTCCCTCCGAAAAACTTCGAGGGGTCACATTTCTATCATACTGAGCTTTCATTCGCTTCGCGTGAGTCTCGATTGCCAATGTAGCGTCACGTCGAGTCTCATCTAATTTAGCTAAGTACAATAAATGTTTCTCCTCTTCGGAAGTAGCTGGAAGTAATTCGACAGCCATTTGAAGTGATGGGATTTCACATTCAATGGGTAACACCGCTTCCAAGCCATAAACTAGCTGGAAAGGAGTGAACCCTGTTGAGGTTTTTACTGAGGTTCGGTATGCCCATAGCGCCGAAAATAACATGTTGTGCCAATTCGACCGATGAATACCAATGGTTCGTTGGATCATGATAACCAGAACTTTGTTGATAGACTCAACCAAACCGTTGGCTTGCGGATAATAAGGAGTAGAGCTGTCATGGCGCAAACCAAGCTGGCTTGTAAGTTCAGTCATCATGGTGTTTCGAAAATGGCTCCCATGGTCAGTAATGATTGCTTGTGGGACACCAAATCTAGTTATTATATGATTGAATATGAAAACTGCAGCTGTTTTGCCGCTTGCGTCGAATGTAGGCATCGCCTCGGCCCATTTAGTGAAATAATCAACCGCGAGGATGATATACGCATGCCCCCCGACCGAGTGAGGGTTACAAGTAATAAAGTCGATACCCCATTTGGCGAATGGACCAACGGCAATTATAGGGTGGAGAGGAGCTGGTGGTGCGCGCATCTTTCGATCAAACACTTGGCAGTTGTGGCACTTCCGGACTGCAATGATACAATCCTTAAACATAGATGGCCAGAAGTAACCAGCGCGCAACACCTTCTGAGCTGTGGCATACCCAGACATATGACCGCCACATGCTCCAGAGTGACAATCATTCAAAACTCTCTCAGCCTCTTCGTGAGTTAAACAACGTCGAAAAACTAAGTCTGCCCCCCGGCGATAAAGTGTATCTCCAATAATTTTGTATGGCTGGGATTGAAACCTAATTTTTCGACGTTCCGCCTTTGAAGCTTCAGGCCGAAAGGTTTGGGTCTGGAGATAGATGATGATATCCCCGTACCACGGATCTAAAGTACTGATAAGAAACAAAGATTCGTCCGCAATGGACTCCTCCGCCACAGTCTCTGTGTCAGTACGCGGGAAATCACACATCAATTCCGCAAAAACTAAGGATTTCTTAGACTTGGACTTCTCGAACTCCAAGTCGAACTCTTGCAGGATAACGATCCATTTAGAGTACTTGCCCCCTAGCAGTTGTTTTGTCAAAATATAAATCATAGGGTTGCAATCCGAAATAACTATAGTTTTACGGAGAAGAATGTAGTGACGAAAACGATGGACAGCTTGAACGGCTGCCAGGGCCAATTTCTCCACATGCGAATATTTTAGCTCAGTGGGATTTAAGGTCCGACTGAGATAATATATCACATGTTCCGCTCTAAATTCATCTTCTTGAACTAACACCATTCCAATGGTGGAATGCGAAGCTGCGAGGTATAAGAAGTAGTCCTGGTTGTAGTTGGGAGGATGCAACAACGGTGCATGGGTCAACGCGTGTTTAAGTGCATCAAAAGATTGTTGGGCAATCTCGTCCCAAAAGAATTGAACGTTTTGTTTCAACAACCGTGTAAAACCTTTAGTGACCTCGGCGTAGTTTGGGATGAATCGGCGTAAAAAGTTCGCTTTCCCCTGCAAACTTTGGAGTTGGCGCAAACTCGAAGGAGGAGGCAATTTGATGATCGCCTCGACTTTCGAGGGATCGACGCGAATGCCGGCTTTTGAAACAACAAATCCCAGCAATCGACCTGTTTCTATACAGAAAACACACTTGTGGGGATTCAACCGAATTCGATAATGCCTACACCTCATAAATATTGCTCGTAGGTGGACAAGGTGATCAGCTCGACGTAAAGAATGAGCAGGCAAATCATCGAGATATGGTTGCACAATGTGCTTGATGTCGTGAAATGTGTAAGACATCGCCCGTTGAAAAGTGGCCCTGGCATTCTTAAGCCCAAAAGGTAATTTGCATTAAGCAAACGTCCCCCATGGACAAATGAATGCCGTTTTTGGTTGGTCGGCAGGTAGAATATTGATTTGATTATAGCCCGAAAAACCATCCATGAAGGAAAACATTTCACTTCCAGCACAATCATCAATAATTTGATCGATATAAGGCGTAGGATAGTTGTCTTTTGGAGAAGCTCGATTGATATCCCTATAATCGATACAGATTCTTATTGTTCCTTGTTTCTTGTTGACCGGAACAATATTCGATACCCAGTCCGTTAACGGGATCGGGTAAATGAAACCTGCTTTCAACAGCTTTTCGACTTCTGCTTTAATCGCAGCCGCTTTTCGAGGGTGAATCTGACGCAACCGTTGCCAGATGGGTTTAGCATCCGAGTAGGTTTTGATTTCATGAACAACAATGGCAGGATCGATTCCGGCATTTCCTCGTAAGACCAGGCAAACACATCGCAGAATTCTTAGAATAGGGCCTTGTAAGTTTGGATTTCTTCTTCTGTACATGCGGCACCTATATGAATGTTCTCCTCAATTCTGGGCTTTACTGAAATATCAATGGGAATAGTACGAGAAATATTCCCTAAATTCAACTCTGAATCAGAATGTTTCGTTGGATTCTGAGCATCTTTGACATATTCAGCGGTAAAGATAGATGAAAAATCATTTTCAAATGCATCATCCTTAGGTAAAAACGAAGATCTGTGATGGAGATCTTCCCATGGTAGATCGTCTACACTTAGGATTTCGCGAAGTTGTTCGTCAGATGACACGACTTCGGGAAACGCTATCCGTTCTAAGGTTGAGGTGAAAAGTGACTCTTCACTGACCACATTCATTTGGTCGACCTCGGTTGAATGAAAGTCGGTAAAAGACATGAGAGCTTCATAAGCAATTTCATATGGATTCAAGGGCATAGCATTACCGAATGAGTCTATCTCAGAGTCAGATGGGACAAACCAAGGATCATCATAAATAATGTTTTCTGATGTAATCATATGAATTGTTTCAAATGAAGGTTCTACGCTGAGTGGAGGGAGAGGAAAAGTTCCCAGTAAACCAAAATCCTTAACTAAACCTACAACAACGTCCCTATAAGGGATTGTCGTCTTACCGACATGCTGGATACTCTCTGAAGAGGCCGGGTCGGATGAAAAGTATGTCAGCTGATCAATTGTCACGATCTTACCGTTATGTGGAAACTTAATTACTCTGAAGACCGATGAAACGACCGCTGTCATCGCATATGACCAACTTCGACCCAAAAGAAGGTTGTAGTCTAGAGGGGCATCAACCACTTCCACATCCAGACTAACAGTTTTACCTTCTACCCCAATAGGCAATTCCTGTAGAATACCAAACGGACGGAACCCACGGCCATCAAAGGCCTTAAGGATGGTGGGGGATTGGTTCAACGAAGGAGAACCAAGGGATCTCCAACATTGAATCGACATAATACACGTAGAAGCTCCCTCATCAATTACAGTCCTATGAATAGGCCTGTTTTTGACTATCACTGGAATTTGGAAAGCCATTTGATGGGGGAGACGCGGTGTACTATTTTCTAGATCGAAGATCATTAGATTCGGATCCTGAACATCAACAGCTCCTATAGCCGACAAAAGCAATTTTCGTTGTGCTGGGCATGATTGCAGCACTTCTAACGCCGACATTGCTGAGGGTGAAACAGCTAAGTCCTCAACAATGTTGTAATTCTGGGCCGCTCTCGCATGTGGATTGAAAGCAGACCTTCGAAGTACACCCTTGGCGGGCGGTTTAATTACTAAGTCTGGGTTAGGTTTCTCGATCTGTAGTGGATCGGAACCAGGAGCTGAGGTTGATGGGTTAGAGTGAGAAGATTCTACTTCTTTACCATCAACAGGATTCTTACTACCATAATCTTGCGATCGAGTCGCAATCCTCACATGAGACATCATCAAAATGGGTTCTTCACTGGCATTCGAGGAAGAACCTATCATCTTATTCTCCTGCTCCGGAAATGGATTTTTTAACACAGCAGGAGTGGGAGAACCTTTGACTATTTTCACTACCTCGGCCCGATGAGGGCAATCTCTCGTAAAATGATCCTCTTCACAAATAAGACAAGGATATCGAGGTTTGCGTTTTTCGTCATTGGTTTCCGACTTTTCAGTTTTCTCCTTCGGAGCCTTGTCTGCTTTAGCCTTCTTCTTTCCTTTCTTTTTTCCACCGTTTTTTGATTTGGCCGTAGATGACTCTACAGCGTGAATATCGGCGGTAAGTTCAGGAGAAGACTCTCCTGTCGGGGAATCGGGCAAAGTGATAATAGGAGTAGTTGAAGCCTTGGAAGACTTCTTCTTGCTCTTTGTATTCACAATACCAATCATACCATCAGCGGCATGAGATCCCGAAGGAGCAGCAGCGATTTGATTCGACTTTGGAAGATCCGGAATCTTCTCGTGTAATGTACCCGACTGAGTGTAAACTAAGTCAAGGTATTGCGCCTGAGCAATGACTTGCTCCTCAGTAACTACTCCGGCCTTAGCTACATCTTCAGTAATCCTTGGTAATAATGATTTAACAAACCATTCAGCTAAGATTTGGTCCGGGATAAAAACTTTCACTAGCCTTCTTCGACGTCTCCACTCATGAATGTGATCGGAAATATACGTGGAGGTTGATTGTTTTAGTGAAGTTAATAACTCCGTACCATTATCGTATCTGACCGGTAACTGAAAGTGAGTTAAGAACGAGGTAGCTAACTGGCTAAAATTGTAAAAAGAGGCCCGTGGTAACTCAATGTACCACTTGGCCGCGAGACCAATGAGTGTACGCTGGAAAAGACGTAAGCGGATCGAATCATCCGAGATGGAATTTGAAGCACACCAGAGGTGGTAAGTCATCACGTGATTGGACGGATCCTCTCCAGACTTACCTTCGAACTTGGGTATATCGCTGGGCAACTTATTTGGCATTGGTGGCCAGAACGGAAGATATTGAATTGGATCGTTCGTTAGGCGCGTCAAGTCTGGTAAATCCAAAGTTGCGATAAACGGTAACTGCCGGTTAGGATCTCTAAAACTCTGGGTCACAATACCGGCCCTAGGAGGAGGATATCCAGGATAACTAGGAACAGGAGTTGCATTTGGGATATTATATCCTCCTGGAAAACCAGGATTAACCGGACCGTACTGGGGTTGCTGGGGTTGTTGATAAGTGTACCCAGGATACGGTTGATACTGGTAAACCGGTTGTTGGACAGCTTGCCCAGGTTGATACTGTCCCTGGTACGGAGGTTGAACAAATTGAGGTTGAGTAGTAACAACCGTACTTATACCAGGTTGGCCTACAGGCATCTGGACTGTGGTTTGAATCGTAGATCCGGACAACGGTACAGATGTCTGAGGAGTGGTTACAGAGACAGTAGAAACCGGAGCCGTCGATACTCCAGAAGTAAGTATGGTAGATGTGGCGGTAGTTGCAGCAGCCGTTTGAGATGGAGTACTAGGTGCAATTGGCGGCTGAGTAACTACCGAAGTTACAGAGGTTTGAACACTTGACGGGATAGGTTGTGGTCGCTGGGGTGGACCAGAAACTACAGGTTGTCCCGCTTGAGGTACCGACTGTATACCTGGCTGCAACATCTGTTGACCCTGTGACGGATCCCACACTAACATTCCAGGGTATTGACCCATAACAGGTTGAGGGTACTGAGATCCATAGCCGGATTGAGGATAGGATTGATAGCTGTAAGGTGCAGTTCCCATACTCTGACCATATGATTGACCTTGAGGTGGTTGATAACCTTGACCTGAGTATTGACCTTGAGGTTGATAACCTTGAGGTAAATACGGGTACTGAGGTTGACCTTGACCTTGAGGTTGGTATCCTTGAGGTTGATACCCTTGGGGTTGATACCCTTGGGGTTGCCATCCTTGAGGTTGCCATCCTTGAGGTTGATATTGATACTGAGGTTGACCTTGGGGTACATATTGAGGCTGGGGTTGACCTTGAGGTATGTATTGCCCCATAGGAGCATATTGACCTTGAGATTGTCCCCCAGACACGAATGAAGTACCTTGAGGTTGCCCCCCAGGCATTAACGGAGGCTGCCCCCCAGGCGGTAATTGGCCACCTTGAGGTTGGGAAACGGGAACTGAACCTGACATCATGTAAATGTCTCCTACACCCAATGGTATATTACCACTGTTTCCAACTAATAACCCATGATCAACGGGTTGAGGAGATGCTCCCGCAAAGGTACCAGAAAGAGATTGATACCCAGTAGGAACAGAAGGACCACCATGTAAAAAAGATTCAGGACTTTGTGTAAACACAGACGACTGACCAGACATATTTACAGGAGTATGAATACCTCCAGGTGGAAAAGGAGTACGAGGTGTAGAAAAACCTAGCCCAAAGTTGTCTAAATAATTGGTTAACGAAAGGTACCAAGTAGTACTTCTTAGGAGGACTGTAAAAGATAGATTCACGCTCCCTTAGATCAAGGGTAATTTGATCTTCAGGATCAGAGACGCCTATTTCTTCCTCTGGAACAAGTTCTTCAATAGCAATCAAACCAACAGGAAGATTTTCGGTGATAATTCTTTCTATTCTCGGTGAATCAGGAACACTAGGAGTTGGAGTAACAGGTTCGGATATTTCTGGTTCTTCGCCTGTATCACTAGCAGACGAAAAACTACCAACAAGCTCAGAAACTGTAACAGCTTCGGGATTATAACCTGTCTCTAAACTTTGGTAATCTGGATGGACCACCAAGGAAGATTCTCCTTCTTCAGGTGAACCTACTCTACTGCCACTAGGAGGAGTTACAAGGACCTTTAAACCTTCTAGATGACTGGACTCGTCTTGAGGAGGTTCACCCCTAAGTCTACGGGATCTTCTCAAAAATTCGGCCACAGAAACAACTTCAGGAGACTGGCCCCGAAGTCTACGGGACTGTCTCGGTAATTCCGCCACAGCTAAAAACTTTTAACTACTACACATGAAAACAAAAGAAAATTTCAAATCAAGCCACCTAAAGTCTCTAAAGAACCAAACAAATTTGAATCATACGCCTAAAGAATCTAGGGCGTCAAACCAAACACAAACAGTAGTCTTCCGGACCAAAAGCGCTAGTTGGTGATGAAGCCCAACCTCGCTGGATTCAGTACAGAAATGGCGGGTGGAACAGTTACCCCGGCAACCTGCTTAATGAATAGACTGGACCAAGTTCCTCCACTTTAACCGTCTCGAGTGAAGTGAACCCCCCAGAAAATCCAAGTGAGTATAACCGACGTCTGCTCCAGGTACAGTGGGACCTTCCCTCCACCGTCACCTCGGTAGAATCCTAAAGATAATGGCCACTAAGGTTACCAACCGCAACAAATGCACCTGGGGGAACAGTCTAAACTTCGACATCACGCAAGGGCAGAGTAGCAAGCTCAATCCCCTTGCCGGCTCCTTGACAATAATCCAAGGTTTACCGACAAGTGACCCCTGGCTCCTCGACAATGGTTAATCCGAGGTTTACCGTTTGTAATACGTGCGTGTCTGGCGTCGTTCCCAACGAGGGGGGAATGATCCCCTCACTGGTTCGGACACGAGCTCGGGCTTCTCCTTTAAGAGGAGCTTTCCCAGAGTACAAGTGAGACAATTGGATTTATTCTATCACAAGATAAGCTACTTGTTTGGTTTTGTTGTCTTGGAGAGTTAATTACTCACCTACTCCAAGACACTAGCCTGATCTAAATTGGTGCTTCAGAGCCCTATTAAATAAAAGTTACTATTTCAATTTTACTTTAAGCGTTACTTTTATGGTTGTTCTTTAAAGTCACAAGGTGGTGGAAGTGAAACCAATGGTGTGTAGACTCGACTTCAACCACTATAAAGATGCACCTAAGATGATTTACGCTACTTTCCTTTTTTCAATGAAATTCTTAACTAAGAGAGTTGAGAGAATGCAACTTTTAGAGAAAACAACTTCCTTAGAAAAGACAATCAAAGAAACAATTCCCTTTTTCTTTTCAAGCACACAAACATGACCACTCTTTACTTGCACGAAAAACTCTTCTTCTTTCAAAACTTTCAAAGCTACTTGAAACAAAACTTTTCAAAGGAGATGTTTTTGTATTTTCTCTTTTTAATAAAGTATATAAACCTATCTTAACAAAAAACAATCTCAAAAGCTACAAAAACTATGAAAATTTAACTCACAAGTAAATCAAAAGAGAGATTACTCTAAGCAAACCTGACAAGGCAAAAGCTCACAAGGATGATTCTAGGTTGTTTTACTTGATCAAAATCAAATCAAGGACCAGCTAATGCAGAATCAAAAGACTAGTCAAAACAAAACTCAAATCTTTTTGTTCTTTTGTAAAATGGAATTCAAGACTTAAACAACAAGCACTTCGAAATTGGCCCAAGAGACAATTCAATGGTAAGTTGCTCTCACAGGTAGATTTTATGACAGGTCTGACTTCTTAGAATGTTGACAAAACCAGAGAGATCTAAGGCTTGACAACTCCTACCGCCAAAGTCACTACAAGACCTACTCAAAATCAAACCCTAGGGCTTACACTTCGATGAAAACCACTAAAACACTTAATGCTATCGAAACAAGTTCAGGTGAAGATTCTTGGCAAGGGACTAATGAATCTGGGCAGAAAAAACTAAGAAAAAACAAAATCTAAGAGAAAAAATGCAAAAAATGGAATTTTCTCAAATTTTGGCAGGGGACGCAGGCAACCCGTTAGCACAGGTGCGGGCCCGCTCTGTGCACACAGCAAAAGTGCGTCTAGGGACGCACTGTGCAGCACTCAGAGGGTGCGTCCTTCTGAAAAACTCAAGAAAAACCAAAATAAAACTAATCCTAAGCTAACTCACCCAGAGACAGAATCACAGAGCCAAAACCAGAAAAATAAACCAATTTTCTCAAAGCAAAGTTCACACAAAGGAAAAGACTTTTCTCATCAATGGATTCCCCAGCGGAGTCGCCAATTTGTCACACGGAATCAGTCAAAAGTGCGGACACAACCGACCTTCCTAGAAGTCTAAGACATTCTAATGACAAACAAAACAAACTAGAGCTATCCTTCTCTAAACATGCATTATGATATGAGGAATCAAGTGTTTCGTTCTTACCTTTGTCCAAACGCTGTTGTAGAAGTCCAAGTTTTGTTGATCTGGATGAGCTCCTCCTTTTCTCCAAAACCTGCAATCGCCAACGGTCAAACAATTAAATAGCACTTGATTATAACATAAAACAAAGCATATTCAACATATAGACCAAGGAGTACATGAAATAACCCATAAACAACAAGTTATTGAGAAGAATGGACCAATTTGCATTAAAGGTAATCAAAAGGAACCATTACAACCTGAGCCTTGGTGTTGTGCAAGCTCCTTCCAGGGTCCACAAGAGTCTTCCTCTACTTTGACAAAGCTCACCCACTTCCAAATAGAACAAGTAAAGATGGCAATCTCTCCTCACAAGCTTCTAAATGGGAGTCCTAATTCCTGCAGCATTTACCCTAAGAAATGTATAGCTTTCAACCTCCCTCCTTCTGGCCCAATGCCTGTACTTATAGTGCTCAAGAGGAAGTTAATCAGGTCCACCATCAATGGGATAGTCCCCTCTTTGGATGGGATAGCTCCCCTATTGATGGGATAAGTTCCTCTTTGGTAGGAGTGCATGAACCATCTGGAGGCACTCAATACACGTCGAACAACCTTCTAGAATGCTCTAGAAATAACCACAAGTGACTTTTTAAAGATGAATCTTGCGCATTTTAACCTTTTCAGGGGGACGCACCTGCACCTTTACATACAGAGCGTCCAAAGACGCAGCTTTTGTGAACCTTGGGTGCGTCCCCGCAGGTAAGGTTGAGAGAACCTGCGTCCCCAGAGATAAATACATTTAGAAAGGCTTTCTCTCTTTTTGGAGTTTGACATGGAGAGCAGAGGCATAAGACTTGCTTAAGAGGGTAGTATGACTGTTGATAGAGCCATACCGACTGTAAATAGCCATGGTGACATTTTTTAGTGTAACAAACATACATCAGATATACAAGCATATAGGAGAAACTCAAGTAGTTTTATTGATAAAACAAGAAGATCCAGGAGGAGTTACAACCGATGATTCCTGATCCAGAATCAACCTCCCAGCATAGAATCCCTTCTTCACCTCCAACAAAGCATAAATCACCCAATACTCTGATATCTATCACAAAACCAACAGCAATTCTCTGCAATGTACAAAATTCCAGCCTCTGGATCTCTTAGTGAGGGATCCATATATAGATGTATGCAAAGAGGATGAATCACCTCATGAATTGATTAGTGGCTTCTCTCTGTCAGTTCTTGCTTCCACTTGGAGACTGAGAGCCTCTTACTCATCACTGGTCGAATTCAGTGAGGCAAGTGTCATTGGAGAAGATTCTGGAAGCTTCCATTGTCTCTCCACCTCGTGGAATGACTCTGCCACTTGTCATTTCCCGCTCAATGCACCCTGGTAGTGCATTCAAGTGCGTTGCAACGCACCTAGCCAGTGTATTTGGGTGCTTTTCAACGCATCTAGCTAGTGGAGCATCTGAAATGATCCTGATTTGACTAGTTTTGAGCAGTTTCTGGTGGAGAACTTCTGGGAGAAGCTGTAATTTGTTGACCTTGTTTCTTTAGGAGCTGGAACAACACTTTTAGGGACTTAGGATCCCTTGGTTTATGGACA
The DNA here is from genome assembly GCA_031772625.1 of Pinus tabuliformis. Classification (NCBI taxonomy): domain Eukaryota; kingdom Viridiplantae; phylum Streptophyta; class Pinopsida; order Pinales; family Pinaceae; genus Pinus; species Pinus tabuliformis. The sequence continues at coordinate 1,934,322,080 of CM062816.1, read as the reverse complement.
TTTCATGCTTATAGCTATAAGGTACAAAAATGTCTATAACAATCCTACATAAAATACCTTCATCAATTCCTTGAAAATCAGAATTTGTAAAATTTTGAATAAATTGTAAAGAATGATTAAAAGCAGAAACATTTCTCTTACCATTAAACTTTACCTTTGAAAAGTGTCTCACTATTTTTGGTGAAGTATTGACAGATGTGCATCTAGAGATACAACTCCAAATTAGAAGTTTGATAGGAGCCATTTTAAAATAGAAAAAGTCCAAAAGACAAAAAGTCTTTAGGCCCTCCTTCTAGCACCAAAAATGTTGAAGGCTCGAAGTTCTCTGCCTATAACATTATAAGGGAGACCGCATGGTCTGGAACTTAAAGCAACTCCTTTTTTATTTGGAGTGGTGGTTTCGACTAATTAAACTAGGTCCAATTACCTTATCTCTATCTCTACCGGCTTAAAGTATGAATTTTTCTTATCCTTAGAGAAGAGACATTAGATTAGCCTTCTTGCTGATCAGACAAGAAAGTGATCCTTAAGTTGATCTGGGGCTCAACCAAGCCACAATTAAAGTTTGCCTCTTTGGGAAGAGGACTTCTAGAAATATATAATTAAATTTAAATGCAAAATTATCCTAAAATACAAGAAAAATGAAATATATCCTAATCCTATCTCAATTAGGCAGATATAGATCTAACCGAACCGAAAGAAAAATATTTAAATGATTTGGATTTAAATATGTCTGGCTTATAATGAATATCAAGCTAACGAAGTAGTTCAATTAACTGATGTTATGAATACCAAAACACATTTTGTTTAGAGACCTCTTAACTGAGATAATCAATCAACAACATTTAAGAAGTGCTTCACAAAATGATTATGATTATCAAATCAGTGACTCGAATGATTAAACAATACTATAAGGAAATAGTTCATAGAATATTATTGTTTGTTAAATCAAAATTAAAACACAAATATCTGAGCAAATAGTTACTCATAAATCATAATTCAACCCACAAGAGTAGAGATAAATAATAACATATTATTGAGGCAAATTACTCACATTGACAAGGGTGACATAGGCATGAGAGTTAACGTAAGGTGAGGTGGAAAGATAAGGAGTGGGAGTCGATAGTGAGGTGGAGAGATAAGGAGATGGGGTTGAGGTAAGGGTGACACAGGCACAAAAGTTATAAAGAGGTGTTTGACCCAAACTTTATGTTAAAAATAATAGCAATAATATAAAATCCAAAATCGATGATCAAAAGTTTTTAATATCACAAGTTTTATTATGAGAACACAATGAAAACTATGATAAGTGATATTGTGATATCGTAAGTTTTAAATCGTGGTTTTAAAATGGAGATTTTTATTTTGTGGTTTTAAAATGAGGAATTTCAAATTGGGATTTTAAAATTGGGAATTACATTTCGACATTTTTAAATAGAGATTTTGGAAGGGAGGAGGTGATGTGAAGCGGGGCCCACATGGAATTAAAAATTCTACGAAATGAACTACAACCAGTTTACAATTTTGAGGTTTTGGGTTTGGCATTTTGTTTTAAAATAAGAAATTGGAATAAATTATGTGAGATCCCGAGAACACATTTCTTAACCATTCTACAATTTGGATGGGTCATTTTGTAGGAATGTTAGTGAAAAATGTAAAAAATAGTAAAATTTAACTAGAGATTAATATTTACAATGAATTACCATTTTAATTGAAAAAAATAAAATATTATAAATTTTGTATGTTTTTTAACCTAGGCAACAAAATGACCAAAATTCAAAGGAGTGCCATTTACAAACCAGTTGATCAAATGAGATGAAACAAATATCAATGGAAAGGTTTCTAAAATTTGAATTCAATGAAACAATCAAAATATAAATTTGAGGAAAATGAAAAAATGGTAAAATTGTAGGACAATTAACTTAATGAAAACCATAAAAGGTGTTTTAGCCAAAAATTAATGTAAAGGTGCCCTATTATTTGAAGTAAATAAGTGAAAATTGGTGGGAGGGTGGGTGTTGGGTTTTCCCTACAACACCTTCCATAGGTAAAACATTTAAAAGGAAGCTTACCTCTAAACCTGTCAGTTCCTACTTGAAGTTTCTTCACAAAATTTGCTTCTTCTTCATCTGAAAACTAACTTGTTTCCTTAAGCTCTTCCTTTCATTTTCATTTCTTTGTAGCTTTAAATGCTACTTCTCTCATATCTAATGGACCCCCTTTCCTCATTTGAAAATTTTTTAAGACCCCATTGAGCTGTTCAATAGCGAGACTCTTGAAATCCTACATTTCTTCAATGTGGATTCAAAGGAATTTCATCCCTCAATGATGGCTTACCTGTTCTTTGACATACATCACATGCTTTGCAATATGCTTTTGAATCTTGATGAAGGGTTGGCCACCACAACCCTGCACGTAGAATTTTTTGCGCAGTTTCTCTTGCTACGTAATGTCCTCCCACGGTGCTCCCATGAGCGTTTGCAAGGATGCTACTTATTTCAAACTCAAGTACATACCATCGCAATATTTCATCATTACCCATCTTGTATAGATGCCTCACAATGACAGACAAATCTACTGCATGCACCAACAATTCCTTCTTTTTCTGGATAGTGTATCCTTCTGGCGTAGTTCCAGTTGTAAGAAAGTGTATCATATGCTAAAAATGTCTATCCGTTACAGGCATAGTAAGAGATGCGCGTCAGGTAATCCTTCCTCCAAACTAGTAGGCTCTTCCCCTGTCTCGATGTGCAACAGGTGATATGGGCCCATGTTCAATCATCCAGGCTTCACAACAACTTCAAAATCATATTCCTGGAACAATAAAATCCATCTACAGATGTGCCCCCCAACACAGGCTTATTGACCAGGTATTTTAGCACGGAGTGATCTATATACATTTTAAAGTGACCTCCTAGCAAGTAGTGTCAATACTTTTGGAGCTCATATACCATAGCTAGCCACTTCCACCAAATGGTGGAATATTTCGTTTCTACTTCAGATAATATACAACTTTCAAACATGATAGGGTGATCCAAGCCTTCTCCGCCCTCCTGTGTTAGTACTGCCCTCGGCGTTATACATGATGCATCCACATGGACATGAAACTCTTTCTTCCAGTTCGGGAAGATAAGAATCGGTGCAGTAACCATATTTTCTTTCAATATATCCAGGATTTTCTTACAGTCATTGTTCCAGAAGAACATGACATCCTTCTTCAACAATTTTTCCATCGGCACGGTGATATGGGCATAACCTTTGATAAACTTTTTGTAATACCTCATATGTCTTAGAGTAGCACGCAACTATTTCACACTTTGGAGCGCTTCCAAGTTTAGAATCACCGTGATCTTTGCGGGATCTACCATTAGCCCTTGTCTGCAAACCATGTGCCCCAATAAGTTCCCAAAAGGAACTAGAAACACACACTTCTTGAGGTTGAGCACGATTTGGTATCTTTGGCAGGTATCCAACATCAAGCGCAAGCTTGCTACATCGGGCTTAACCAACCCAAATACAATCCAGTCATCAAAATAGACCTCCAAGAACGTATGAATATGTTCCTTAAATGCCGCAACAACCATGCATGAAAAGATGGCCAACATGTTCTTCAACCCAAACAGCATGACAGTATATTGAAAGCAACCGCACTCACTCGTGAAGGTTGTCTTGCTCCTATCCTCCAGCGCAATTTTGATCTAGTGGTACCCCAAGAACCCATCAGTGAAAAAATATGCCTCCTAACCACCTATATTGTCCAACACTTCATCTATGAATGGAGTTGGGAATGGATCATGCACACAAGCGTCATTCAATTTTCTGAGATCCATAGATTCTTATTTCGTCCTTCTACTTCTTTTCTTGTACCACCATTGGGCTTACCCAATTGGATTCTTCCATAGGCTCAATGATTCTTGCGGTGAGAATTTTGTCTAGTTCTACGTGGACCTTCTCCTTGTATTTTGGATTTAAGTGGTACGGCCTCTACTTAACTAGCTTCGTGTCGGGCTTTAACGTGATCTTCATTACCCCTAAATCTCCAATTATTCCTTTCAAATTTGTAAACTTGGTTGGGAATTGGTCCTGATATTCACTGAGTAATTTAGCGACCTTATCCACTATCATGTCATCCCAGTAGTCTCCGATCTTCACCAATTTGGGCTCCGCCTCCGTACCAATATTCACCCGCTTAGTCTTCACCAGCGCAGTTATGTCAGGGTTCTCAGTATGTGGTCCTTGAACCTCACGGTGGCCTTCCATCTCTGGAATGTTAATATTCTATGGATCCTCATCCTCCTCTTCAGTAGTTACATTATAACATTCAAGCACGCGACTCAGCTCAGTAGCCCATTCAGGTTGAATCAAGTCTACCGGCTCCTATGGTATCCTAAAGATGGTTACTTTTACCTCTTGTAGCGCTTCATCAATACTGTTCCACCCATCCTCAAAACTGAAGGTCATCATGAGCCCTTCGTGAAGGATATCCCATTCACCTGTCTCATGGCAGAGCTCTGTTTCTATATACCAGTTCATTGGTATAACATCTAGGGTATGACAGAACATGTGCACCCACTCAGGTTGTGGCTTTCTTCCATAGGCTTGCATCCACTTGGCCATATGCGCACGTGAATCATCTTTCTGATCATACTTGCATCATTCTCCTACATTCATGCCAATCATCAAAGCTTCCTTTGAGCGCACCCCACCATCTCATGGGCATAGCGCGTAGTACCCAATCCAAGGCCTGGAAGCAGTGCTTTTCCAACACCTCCCTTTCAAATGAATCCAATAAGGTATCTACCTCATTTTTACCATCATAAGTGGCTAGATCTCTTACTTCTATTGACACACAACGTGACGACCTGGTCATCATATTGCAATTCAAAATAGTTACTTTGTGTAATCGATTCTGCCATCGTTCTATTTCTTCATCAGAATCTGAAGGGAAGGAGCTCTCACGCTCCCATGTAATCCGCCCATCCATAGTGGGATTCACCTAGTCTTGGTCTCACGCTGTTATCTTATAGATGCATTCCAAATCATCATTTCTCTCATACTCGTGAATCAGTTCCGTATAGCGCGATTATTCAGCAGGGTACAGGGGTACAATTACACACAGTGACTTCTTCTCAAATATCACTTTCCACTTCTTCAGATTAATTACCCCATTCATGTCAATAGCCTAGTCAATTCCTAAGAGCATGGGGTAGGGATTTCTATCATCAATAATATTTATCACCTCGAAATCTACTAGTGCACTCGCTCCCTCAATATCCATAATTATTCCCTACAGTCGCCACATGGGTATTATTTTCTACTGGTTTGCCATCCTTAGTTGAATTGGAGCCCATTGCAGCATAGGTCTCCCAATTTGTTCCCATGTCTGGTTTGATAGAATTTTCGCATCGATCCCAAATCCAGAATGACTTGATCCATTTCATGTTCTCCGATATGTGCGGTTAGTCTCAATTCTCATCCCATCCTCTTTTTATGTTTTTTGATCTTCCAAACTACGTGCAGTTCTCTTAGCGTGGTCCCAACACATCTTTTGATGAGTTCATGTAACCCTTTCATAGCCTTACTGTCGCACAGTAACTTCATACATGTTTCAAGGAAAGTTGTCAGCATGGATGGGTCCATTTCTGCCTCCAGTTTATCTTGGCTTCCTAAAGTGGAGGCATCAGTGAAGCTCTTCTTAGCTTCCATGAAGGTTTCCTAAGTGTGCTCCAAATCAAACTCAACTTCCTTCACTAGAGCTTTGCGAACCCAAGTACTATCTTCTGGTTGTTTTCCCTTATCATCTCCCATCACAATTCCACTTCAAAGCATAATTTTTACATTTGAGTCTTCCTCGTTCAGCTCAGACCTCATCATCTGCAGGTTCTGAGTTGGGGGATGTGGTAGCGCTCCTTTATCACGTATCCTAGCTATCAGCATAGGAAAAACTTTGATATCATGATCAAGCAACTTGCAGTATTTGCATGACGGGCACGTTGGCTTCATGTAATCATGGGCATAGTGTCCTTGCCCTACACAATTGTAGCAAATCAACTATATACAACTTCTACCAGGTTTTCCTCCACCTTGGCCTCGTCTGCGACCTTGAAATCATGTTCACGCCATTCCTACATTCTGGTCAAGGGGCCACGTTTCGGCTTGAACTCCATAGGTGGGCATTCTATCCATCATCAACTCATAACTTCTGCAAGTATGCTCGTCATGTCCCACCGACCTACAAAAGTTGTAGAACAATTGTTGCAAAGTTTGCATATACTTTTGTAACAAGTGACAATTGTCTGTGGCATGTTTTCTAGCTATTTGACAGATTGCACACCACAAAGAAGGCACTGCACTAGGTCCTGCTTGAGCTTCCAGCCTTAAAGGCATCGGTTCTCATCTTGCAAGGTAATTCGTAAAAATTGGGAAGTGGTCTTTGTCATGACCCTGACCCCTGCATTTTACACACCATACCTCTTCGCACACTTTTGGCCGAACTTTCCTGTCCCATTTCAGACTCTGCATCTCAAGGCACATATTCTTCAGCTGCACGTGGATCTTCTAAACTCCTAGGTTAGGATCCTACATCAGGGTCTCATGAAGCCTCATGGAAATCTCCAAATCCTCTGCCTAAGTTGTTATATTTTTCTATGATAGCCCAATCCTTAAATGTGGTAGTAGTGAAGCTACAAACCACTCAAGATGCTGTCCATCCGTCCGATTCAGATTGGCTTCATGAATCGTATATTTTAACCTCTAATCCAACTCTCAAGGAGTCTCACTTGGTAGCATTGTAATCTCTTTAAATATAATGATCAACTACGCTTCAAACTAAGGTCTGCTAAATTCTCTATTTAGTTTTGTTTGAATATCTGTGACCCTCGCATTCGAGTTATTGTTGGAATACTTAATGTATTAGGTCAGCGCGCAATCCTGTAGGGTGCTAACCAACATGGCTCTCTTGATATGATCATCTGTAACGCCTTGCGCTTCCCATACATCCCTTAAAACAAACCAAAATTGGTCCGGATCCTCATTTCCCAAACCTTTGAATAGAAGAAATGTCACTATGCTGGCCATATTGAATCACAGTTGTGGTGAAGTTGGTACGGCTGAAGATGTAGGTGATGACGGTGAAGCTGTTGGTGGTGTGGGTGGAGGTGGTATTCATGGAATTATTTATCTTATCATCTAAATAGCACTTTGCAGAGAGACCTTAGTGAGCTCTTCCTTGTCCCCTCATGGAGGTGAAATCAAGGGGCCATTTCCTGAACCCTTATTTCCTTCGTTCCTACAAACGTTTCCGCTTCCTATAGCCCTGAACATCAAGGTAACTACATAACCAACTTTTAGCACAACAACATTTTAATCCAAGTATTCAAAGACTTTATGTACTTACCTCATGGAACTTTGAGAAAGCATCACTCTACCTCATTGTAGCTGACTGAGGTGTCAACCGTGAACTCATTAAAAAATCCTCCTATAATTTGATCAAGCTAATGATCAATGGCACGTGCGATCTTATCCTCCGACGCTTCCAACCTTCGCACTAGCTTTGGAGTCCACACAATAGGACCATCAAGTTTCCACCTTCCTTGGCTATCTGCTAGCTTCGTGTTACACTCGTATAGCTCAATAGGGAAGGACACAAAAAACATTTCATGGACCTCTGTATACAGGTAGCTGTCTAGCCACTCTTCTTTTTATAGTCACAGGTTTCTGTTCTCCTATTCCATGAACTCATGAATTCTTTTGTCCAACCAACCTTCGATTTCTTTCTTAGTTGGATTCCAATGATACGACATCACACATCTCTTATACAGATTCTAGTCCTGGCAACAGAACCATCTATTGGCTTATGGGTGCCTGACCCAAGTTCACAGTTATTTAGCCAAACAAATTCCTATATTACTGGACCTTTTGGCATCAGCCCGTGGAGCGCAGACTAAAGTCTCACCTGTTGGGGGGAAAAGTATCTAATGCAGAATGCCTCTATCCCACTCTGAAGGTGATAGTACTCCAGCAACAACTGAATGAAAAGCTATTCAAAGTTTCTTCTTTATGAGATGAGAGAGGGAAGAAAAGGATGATCTACTAACCGTTATCTTGCGCTAATAGTCGATCCAGTCTTCACTCCTTGCCGCTTGCTCCTAGCTCCTTGTACTTTCGCCGGCCCAGCTACACACAGATCCTGTAAAAGCACAAGAAAAGGAAACTACAAGAAGCATACATCCATAATCGATTATAGGATTAGCATAAATCAAATATACAAGCATCTATTCATCATAAAGACACATGCATATAGAAGAACCTCAAATACTTTATTGATAATAGAAGTAAAGTTCTGAGAGAGTTACAACCACAATGGGCCCAATCCAGCAACACCTCCCAGCTGAAATAAATCTCCTCTTCACCTCCTTCAAGCAAAACACCCAATAGCTCTATACACAAACCAACAGCACTTCCTTACTTGCACAAAATTCCAGCCCTCTTAGACCTCATGAGAGAGCTCTATATATAGGGTTTTGGAGAAAGGATGAGTCATCTTGAGACTGGACTGAAGCTAACTTGTGTCCTCTCCCACTTTAGTTAATCTTCAGTTCTTGAGTCCACTTGGAGAATCTTGTTTCCACTTGGAGATCAAGACCCTCTTACTCATCACTAGGCGAATTCCTTGACCCAAGTGTCAGTTTGGAAGCTTCCTGGGCAGTTGACACCTTGCAGAATGACTGTGCCACTTGGCCAATCTCGCCCAGTGCAGGTAGCCTTCATTAGTTTTGACCTTCAGCGCAGGTACAAGGAGGAGCAATTGAAATTCAGCGCAGATGCTCAGTGGAGCAGCTGACATGATCCAGAAATAGCCCGTTTTTGAGTGTTTTCAGGTGGGGAACTGATTTTCAGTGCTGTGGTTTGCAGACCTTGTTCCTCTAAGGGTAAGAACAACATGTTTAGGGACTTTGGATCCCTCAGATTATTGACATTTCATGCTCCATGCTGTTAGGCACAAAAATGTCTATAACAGTTGCCCCCTAAAGTATGAGGTCGTTTATCGGGTGAAATGCTTTATTAGGAGGATCCGAAGTTCATTCAATCGGCTGAGAGGTGCCCTGCAATAAAATACAATACAATACAATATTTTTCATTCTGCTTTCATGATCTAGCTGAGGCGGGCATTCCCATGCTCAGCTTTATAAATTCATTTTGGTACATATAACAGACGACCGTCTGATGATAGACTGATAATTCTCTGCTGAAATTATCATCCTTTGAATAGGATGATCATCTGCTGCAATCATGTACATATCAGATGTCTTTATATTTCCTGAATATATATCGCAGCCCGGATGGATGAAACTAGATCCGGGGTCTTCAATCTCGTTCGATCTTCACTCTAAGTACAAGTCGATCCATGTGAGAATTGCGTTGAAGTCGAACATGGAAAGACATCGCTTGATTACCGGTCAATAATGTAAACCGTTAACAAGCGCGAGAGGAGTCACCAATAATGACAATGACCCTCAAGGTACTATAGTACAATTCACGTGGTGTGAATAAAGGACTTGGCGTCGAACACCACGCAAAATCTTCTGGTCGAAGGCCATTGATGTATACCTGTCGCCGGAAGTGAGAAACTTGCCATTGAGGCATGCAAGCTTCAAAGTACTGGGGGGGTGTTCCTAGATCAACTTCTTGGATAATGAGCTGAAGTCGACAAGAAGCGATCCGTCAAAGGAGGGCCTTAATGAATCCCACATTAGTGACACGGAACGGAGCTAATGACTTTAGTGGAGGTGAAAACAAACTTTGAGATATGATTCAGGGTGGCGATCATGGGTGGATGAAGGATAATGTATGGCAGTGGATGGGACACGGTTGACTCTTTCTGAACACATCTCTTGAACATATAACGACACTAATGTGATGGATTGGTAGCATTACCCCAAATACGGATGGTTTGGCGAGGACCATGGTGATGAGACCGGTGAATGAAACAACCCAACCCGATGTGGTACGGAGGACAAAGTGTCATGTTCAAGAGCGACTTGCTACCATCAAAGCTTCGAGGTTCTCCCAATTTTGCCCCAGTCATTTCTGACCAGTACCTCTTTATTTTTGTCAAGCTTGAGGAGGATAACATATGCTTGTTCTATAACCTGCCCTTCGGGCAAGCCCATCGCTATGTTTTAACGAGCCTAGCGATAGGGAGACTCGTTCTCGTCTAAAGACAAGTTTGTCGCTATTTAATCATTTTAACGAGTCTAGCGACAAAGACAACTCGGTCCTTTTCATTTTTAGAGAGTCTGAAAAGGTACAGAAAGTTAACTCCAAAATTCCTTTTTCGTCATCTAATCCCTTAAGTCCGAAAAAGTATAAAACAATACAAAAGGGATGAATTTTCGATAACTTTAACGAGCCGAATAAAACAAGCGCTCGACCTTTTTGTGCAATAATCCCTCAGGTCCAAAAAGATTAAAATCTAGAGGAGGGATAGCTCTTCCGGTCCTTTTAACGAGCTGGAAGGCCAAAACTCGGCAAACTTTTCATATTTTACGAGTCAGATGAAAAGAGCTCAAAGAAGACTCTTCTTTTGAGGAACGAGTGATAAACAGGGATAGCAGCAGAATCCAGGTACAGGTTGGAATTTTCCAATCATGGCAGTGTCACAAGGATGGCTAAGTGAAATCACTCTTCGCAGCTGTTCCTCAAAATGGGTAAACAATCATATGGAGGTGAACGATCGGCCAAATGGAATGGAGGTGGCGGGTGCAAACACGACCAAGGCTTTTATGGCTAATTAAATTTACGATCACAATGGTTATTTACCGGCATAGGTTCTTTTTTTAGATAAAAATGAGCTTAAACTCTGGGGGAAACATTGCTTACTGCTTTTATTTATTTTTTAACGAGCATGAAGACCGCGTTAAAACTGCTCGGATCTTGCGTTTATTTTTTAATGAGCATGAACTTTATGCTAAAACTGCTCGATATACCAGTCATAAAATAAGAAATGTCTCCTGTGAGATCTCTATTTTTTATAGAGCTTCATCTTCACTAAGCTTTGCTCCCTCTCACCCTTTCTTCATGCAAGGTCGGAAACGGCTAATCCTACGAGTTTAAAGGGTTAGACCTACAGGTTTAAAGGGAGGACCTAAAAATTTAAAAAATAAATAGTCGTCCCTTGCTTGCATTCCAAAAGGTTGCATGCCCCCAGGTATAAGGCAGAATTTCAAGGTTACCTCTACTTACCCTCCGCCAAAACATTTGTTTTAATCGAGAGAGGCTTACCTCTTTCTGGTTACCCAAAGATGGTTCTATTTGCTGCCGCAAATCAATCTCTTTCTTCGGCACTGTCTCCCATAGTAGACAATGGTGAATGACTAAAACTCGTCAAACACTTAACCTTGACAAAAGAATCTTATTCCAGAACAACTCCGCTTCCAAATACGGACGGGGTACGGACTAGTCATATTCTTTCGCGGAAATTCTACCCTATACCCAAGGTTTCCTCTGCCCGAAGCAGACCAGGATGCATGCCCCCTGGGTTCCAGTCCCATCTTTCCGAATCACTCGCATTCATCGGGAAGGAGGACTGGGGGTGGAGACATTTCTTGAGTAAAAAGACCATTGAGGATTGGTATTTGACTATTTGCGATGCGTGATCCCGGAAATGAAAGTTGGTCTACGAGCTTGACCACCCTTCCTTCGTGTGGAAAACACATTACTCTAAAGAGTGAGGAGACTATAGCTCCCATGCAATATATATAGTCACGTCCAAGGAGTAGGTTATAATCCAAGGGTCCTTGAACGACCATCACGTTCAAATTAACGGTCTTCCCTTTCAATGTAACAGGCACATTGGGGAGGATCCCTAATGGTCGACTGGTTCCTTTATCAAAGCCCGAGAGATTTCTTATCTCAGGCAAAAGCGCCGGGGAACCCAGTGATTTCCAAGCAACAGAGGAAAGGATACTCACAGATGCCCTTCATCAATGATAGTTCCAGCCATCACCATTCTATAAATTTGGACTATGATTCTGAATGGTATACTGGCTGGTAACCGGGGTCTGCCCAGTTGGTTCCAATCAAAGGACACAACCAGGTTGCTTGGTGGTGGGACCGAATACACGGTCGGATATGATCCTGACGATGTTCCTTCCTGCGATAAAGGAATGGGCGCATTGCCCTGATGCTCATCAGAATCTGTGTTGATGAAAAGAATCTGGATGGTGTCATCCTTATTCTCTTCCGTGAGGGTGTCATTTGAAGATGAATCTTCAGTGACGGTGTCATTTGAGGATGAAACCTCTAAAGGAAGAACCGGGTCAACTGCCGTATCGACCTTTAGACTTTCGTCTGGTCTGGATTCAGTAGGTTCATTTTCAATGACTGACGCTTCAGCTGACCACTTGAGCGGGCCAGCTGTATTTTCAACCAACGAAGGACTTGGCACGAGTTTTTTGTATCCAGGAGGAAGCATTACCGGAGAAACCGGACGATCTTCCAAAACTCTCTTCGCTTCGTCTAAGAAGGGACAACGGTGGATGGCGTGACCGCCTTCACACAGTCGGCAGGGGGATCTTTCTCCCCCTCTTTGTCTTGAACCTTCACTTTCGCTGGTTGACGGTAAGCAATCAACATGGCTATCAGAGGTTGATGCTCCCGAATTGTGCAAACGAGGTGACCAGTCCCTTAGTATCCGGGGAATACAGGGACAATCTCTATGGAAGTGGTCTCCTTTACATATGACACATGGCGATTTAGGCCCGGTCTGTGCTGTGTGTGGGTTTTTGTTAGATGTCTTTTGCTTTCCCCCAGTCGCCTTAGGTTCCTTCTGCTTCTTTTCTTTCTTCTTCTTTTCCTTCTTCTCCGTGGGAGCTTGGCCTTTGCCGGCTCCACCTTTTGAAGATGAAGGATTGGAGGAGGGGTTAGAGGAAGTAGAAGGCTGGTGGGAGGCTCTAGACTCATCTAACTGTTGACTCGACTGCTCAGGAACCATGGTGTTCTGAACTACACTAGTTGAGAATAGCCAAACAGGCAGGCCAATCGTCAGTCCTGGAAGCGACAATGTGGCCATGTGGGGCGCACCAACTTCTCCCCAAGAGGAGAATGGACTAGGACTTCCATCGTGTGGAGTTCCTTGGTTGGGGCGTTCCATGTTCTCAACTTAAAGATCAACGCGGGAATAGGAGGTGATTATGTTCCGTTTAAAATAAATTTTATAACGACGCTTAGACACAACTTGCTTTTTCACTTTTTAAGAGTCGAGAAAAAGCTAAAGATGACTCTAGTCTCCTTCGATGTTTTAACGAGCCCGAAGTGACAAATGCTCGGATGGAATTTTTCAGTTATAGAGTTTGAAAAAGGCCAAAAGAAACTGCTCTGGAGTTCTAGGCAGAGGGTGTGCCAAACTTTTCGCAAAACCACATAATACGTTTTACGGTACGAGTGGTCGATCTTCGTGAATGCTGTGTTCACTGCATTGCGATCAGTAGGGCGGCCGACACGGTTTCCTATGGATAAAGGCTTTGATCCTATAGGGGTCTCCCAATATATACGCGACGTTACGTGGGAGCACAAGTCCGTATTGATACTTATCGCTTCATCGTGGAGGAATCACCCAACCACTCAACGCTAAGATATCACGTTTAACGACGCCGGAAGACGTCTCTAGCTTAGACCTCTAGATGTTTGCGTTATGTTTCAATGCGTTGTTATGTAAATTCAATTTATTTTAAGGTTGATCTTGTTTAGCAGTTTGCCTTTATGGATCACCACGAGATGTATAGAAACATTCCTGAATGCAATCTAAGATGATAAGCAAGCTTTTCAATCTTTCAACTTTGAAAACCTTAACTACTGAGGGAGAAGGAAGATAACACCTTTTCACACAGATCATAGAGCACACACTAATGCACTTTCCTAAATCAACATGCAAACTGTCATAATGTACATGCACAATGCAAGTATTTCTTTTCTCTTTCTTAATGTTGATGAAATGCAAAAAGAAAGCTGTTGTATAACTTTGAATTCAATTTCAAGCGAAAGCAAACAAGTTTGTCCAAAATCGAAAGACACCTTACGATTCACTTGTTTCGACACTTAGAAATATATAAATTCAAACCATATAACGAAAGCGACAAACTCAATCAGCTATGAACAGCAAATAAACTAACTCTTAAGATCAAAACGACACTTAATCACAGGTCTAGATCTAAGAGGTCAATGCAAGACTGGTTCACTTTCGTTATGGGAAACTGTAAATGACACAAGAAATACAAAAGAACAAATACAGTTTCTTTATACAACTGAGGCGGAATAATGACAAAGGAAGATGGTTTCAGATAGGCCCACTGACTTGCAACAAACAGCAAAAACAACAGTGAAAACAAGGCAAGACACAACAGGAAACCTTAGTAACTCAAGCCAAGACTGGTCCAGCGCAGGTGTAACACTGCCTGTTTGACCTTCAGTGCAGGTAGCCCCTTCGGGAACTGCGCTGAAATGCAGACTGCCTTTGTACAGCCTGCAATGAAGAACGAGACTTTCGTCCTTCTTGGTTTTCGGGTCACAGATTGCTCAAAAATTCACAGTTTTTGCTCAAATTAGAAGCTATCAGTCAAGGACACACTAAGGGATGTAAAGGAGGATGAAAAGCTATCACTAAGAGCTTATTAGAGTCCTTGTGGATCAGCTCTTCAAATCATAAACTTGCCCAGAAACTGAGCTAGAGTAGCTGCCCTCTACTTTGTGTTTGATAGATTCAAACACAGTTCGATTCGGTACTCTCCTTGTTTATGAAATGAATAGCAAGAAACACAACAAACCAACAAGATACGCTCCCCAGTGGAGTCGCCAATTTGTTGGGGGGAAAAGTATCTAATGCAGAATGCCTCTATCCCACTCTGAAGGTGATAGTACTCCAGCAACAACTGAATGAAAAGCTATTCAAAGTTTCTTCTTTATGAGATGAGAGAGGGAAGAAAAGGATGATCTACTAACCATTATCTTGCGCTAATAGTCGATCCAGTCTTCACTCCTTGCCGCTTGCTCCTAGCTCCTTGTCCTTTCGCCGGCCCAGCTACACACAGATCCTGTAAAAGCACAAGAAAAGGAAACTACAAGAAGCATACATCCATAGTCGATTATAGGATTAGCATAAATCAAATATACAAGCATCTATTCATCATAAAGACACATGCATATAGAAGAACCTCAAATACTTTATTGATAATAGAAGTAAAGTTCTGAGAGAGTTACAACCACAATGGGCCCAATCCAGCAACACCTCCCAGCTGAAAGAAATCTCCTCTTCACCTCCTTCAAGAAAAACACCCAATAGCTCTATACACAAACCAACAACACTTCCTTACTTGCACAAAATTCCAGCCCTCTTAGACCTCATGAGAGAGCTCTATATATAGGGTTTTGGAGAAAGGATGAGTCATCTTGAGACTGGCCTGAAGCTGACTTGTGTCCTCTCCCACTTTAGTTAATCTTCAGTTCTTGAGTCCACTTGGAGAATCTTGCTTCCACTTGGAGATCAAGACCCTCTTACTCATCACTAGGTGAATTCCTTGACCCAAGTGTCAGTTTGGAAGCTTCCTGGGCAGTTGACACCTTGCAGAATGACTGTGCCACTTGGCCAATCTCGCCCAGCGCAGGTAGCCTTCATTAGTTTTGACCTTCAGCGCAGGTACAAGGAGGAGCAGTTGACATTCAGCGTAGATGCTCAGTGGAGCAGCAGACATGATCCAGAAATAGCCCGTTTTGAGTGTTTTCAGGTGGGGAACTGATTTTCAGTGCTGTGGTTTGCAGACCTTGTTCCTCTAAGGGTAAGAACAACATGTTTAGGGACTTTGGATCCCTCAGATTATTGACATTTCATGCTCCATGCTGTTAGGCACAAAAATGTCTATAACATCACCTGAAGCAGTATGTGAGGATGTTGGAACCACGTTTCCACACCCTTGAGATGTCTATGATGTCGGTTTAGTCCAACTCAACCTACCTCCATGTAGGTCACTTCACGCATTGTTCTACCCTTGAGTACCTTTGCGATTTGTTATAATCGACTTTCACGCATCCCTAACCAGGGGCTTAAGTCCTTTCGCGCTGCTATGACAACGAACTGCGCTATTTCCCAAACTAGACTAAGTATCTTACTTATCTTAGTATAGGTCTTAATTATATTTTCACAAATAGATCTTTCTACTTGCATTCACTTAATCAATACAATTATACACATTCGCGCATCAGAAAATCACTAGAAGTGAAATTTATACCCAAGATAACTGATAGATAATCAAGAAATAAGTACACAGAAATGGTAGAAACTTGTCTTTATTAATACTTCCAACTGTTTACAGACTCAACTCACCCTGCGCACTTAACTGTAGGGGTCTGCGTACTCAACTACGGACTACTTGGCCTCTGTGCACTTAGTTGTAGAGTCTCTTCCTACTCTACAACCCAAAAATATACTTTACTGTTATAGACATTTTTGTGCCTTACAACATGAAGCATGAAATGTCAATAATCTAAGGGATCCAAAGTCCCTAAACATGTTGTTCCTAGCCCTAGAGGAACAAGGTCAGCAAACCATAGCACTAAATATCAGTTCTCCACCTGAAAACACTCAAAAACAAGCTAATTCTGGATCATGTCAACTGCTCCACTGAGCATCTACGCTGAATGTCAACTGCTCCACTCTGTACCTGTGCTGAATGTTAAAAGCAATGAAGGCTACCTACGCTGGGCGAGATTGGCCAAGTGGCACAGTCATTCCTCAAGGTGTCAAATGGCCAGGAAGCTTCCAAAATGACACTTGGATCAAGGAATTCGCCTTGTGATGAGTAAGAGGATCTAGATCTCCGAGTGGAAGCAAGAAACTCCAAGTGGACTCAAGAACTGAAGAATAACTAAAGTGGGAGAGGACACTAGTCAGCTTCATGCCAACCTCAAGCTGACTCATCCTTTCTCCAAAACTCCTATATATAGAGCTCTCTCATGAGGTCTAAGGAGGCTGGAATCTTGTGAATGTAAGGAAGTGCTGTTGGTTTGAGTTTAGAACTATTGGGTGATTGCTTTGAAGGAGGTGAAGAGGAGATTTCTTTCTGCTGGGAGGTGTTGCTGGATTGGGCCTCTTATGGTTGTAACACTCTCAGAACTTTACTTCTTCCATTAATAAAGCATTTGAGGTTCTTCTATATGCATGTGTCTCAATGGCATATTGATGCTTGTATATTTGATTTATTCTAATCCTTGAATCAATTATGGATGTATGCTTCTTGTAGTTTCCCTTTCTTGTGTTTTTGCAGGATCCTTGTGTAGCTGGGCCAGTGAAAGAGCAAGGAGCTGGGAGCAAGCAGCAAAGAGGGAAGATTGGATCAATCATTAGCGGAAGATAACGGTTAGTGGATCTCTTTCTCCTCCCTCTTACATCTCATAAAGAAGTAATCTTGAATAGCTTTGCATTCGGTTGTTGCTGAGGTACTATCACCCTTAGAGTGGGATAGGGTCATTCCGTATTGGATACTTTTCCCAACAACAAATTGGCGACTCCACTGGGGATCGTATCTTGTTGGTTGTTTGTGTTTTTTCTATTCATTTCATAAACACAGGGAGTACCGAATCGAACTGCATTTGGATCTTTCAAATGCAAAGTAGAGGGCAGCTACTCTAGCTCAGTTTTTGAGCAAGTTTATGATTTGAAGAGCTGATCCACAAGGACTCTAATAAGCTCTTAGTGATAGCTTTTCATCCTCCTTTTCATCCCTTTGTGTGTACTTGACTGATAGCTTCTGATTTGGCCAAAAACTGTGAATTTTTGAGCAATCTGTGACCCGGAAACCAAGAGAAACGAAAGTTTCGTTCTTCAGTGCAGGCTATGTGAAGGCTGTCTGCATTTCAGCGCAGTTCCCGAAGGGGCTACCTGCACTGAAGGTCAAACTGCCTATGTACCACCTGCGCTGGACCAGTCTTGCCTTGTGCTACTGGGGTTTCCTGCTGTTTCTTGCCCTGTTTTCACCTTTGTTTTGCTGCCTGTTATCAGTCAATGTACCTATCTGAAACCAACTTTCCTTACCACTATTCCGCCTCGGTTGTATAAAGAAACTGTGTTTGTTCTTTGTGTATTTCTT
This sequence comes from Pinus tabuliformis, assembly GCA_031772625.1. NCBI lineage: Eukaryota > Viridiplantae > Streptophyta > Pinopsida > Pinales > Pinaceae > Pinus > Pinus tabuliformis. The sequence goes on along the minus strand of CM062816.1, from coordinate 1,934,303,943 downwards.
ATATCATTTACAGTTTCCCATAACGAAAGTGAACTAGTCTTGCCGTGGCCTCTTATATCTAGACCTGTGATAAAGTCGTTTTGATCTTAAGAGTTAGTTTGTTTGCTGTTCATAGCTGATTGAGCTTTTGCTTTCGTCATATGGTTTGAGTTTATATATTTCTAGTGTCAAAACAAGTAAATCTTAAGGTGTCTTTTGATTTTGGACAAACTTGTTTGCTTTCACTTGAAATTGAATTCGAAATTATACAACAACTTTCTTCTTGTGTCGCACAAACATTAAGAAAGGGAAAAGAAATACTTGCATTTTGCATTTTGCATATAAGTTTGTATGATGATTTAGGGAAAAAGTGCATTAGTGTATGCTCTTTGATCTGTGTGAAAATATTTTTATCTCTCTTTTCTCTCAGTAGTTAAGATTTTCATTAGTCGAAAAGATTGAAAAAGCTTGCTTCTCATCTTAGACTGCATTTAGGAATTTGTATCAAAACATCTCGTGGTGAACCTTGAAAGGCAAACTTTAAAAAGATCAACTTAAAATATACTGAATGAACCTAACAACGCTTTGAAACATAATGCAAACACATAGAGGTCTAAGCTAGAGACGTGTTCCGGCGTCGTTAAATGTAGTGACTGTCGATCTCGACGAAGGTGGGTGATTCCTCCTGAGAGTCGGTGGCACTAATACGGACTTGTGCTCCCACGTACCGTTGCGTATATATTGGGAGACCCCTATAGGCATATATATTTTATCCATAGGAAGCCGTGTCAGCCGCCCTACTGATCGCAATGCAGTGAACACAGCATTCACGAAAATCGACCACCCGTACCGTAAAACGTATTATGTGGTTTTGCGAAAGGTTTGGCACACCCTCTGCCTAGATCTCCAGAGCAATTTCTTTTGGCCTTTTTCAAACTCTATAACTGAAAAAGTCCAACCGAGCATTTGTCACTTCGGGCTCGTTAATACATCGAAGGAGACTAGAGTCATCTTTAGCTTTTTCTCGACTCTTAAAAAGTGAAAAAGCAAGTTGTGTCTAAAAGCGTCTAATAAAATTCATTCAATTCGGAAACACAAATTTCCCCTTTTAATATTTTAGTTGATCGAGTAATCCGCAATCGTGGAAGAAAGTCAATTGAAACCCCGTCGTTCGCGGAGGCTTACGAGTCAACCGTCTTTGTCTCCGGAATCGAAAACAGTACGGACAAAGCGAACTCGTTTAACCGGTTCAAAATCTCCTTTAAAAGTTAGAACAAGTGTTCCAACTACATCTGAGGTTCCGGTTACTCCTAACATTTCTGGAAACCCTGCCTCTATAGAAGAAGTTCAACAGCCACAGAAGGACAGTAATATTGATCCTAGTCTGGGGGCAAATACTTGTATAACTGAACCAGTTCCATCTGTAACCGGTCCAGAGAGTGTTGTTCCTCAAACAACTGTCACTGTCGAAACAACCACTTCTTCGGCACCAGAAATATTTTACGGACCTGACGGTCTTCCTCTTCCACCGGGTTTGATTGCGATAGAGGAAATGCAGAGGATCCGCAATCAAGTACTCCAACTCATTTTGGAGTCGGGGTCACTCTATTTCCTTCATTAGAAGTTAATCCACCACAAGTGGAAGTCCCTGTAGAATCGCCAGGCAATCTATTGGATAGACTTAAAATGTCTGAACAACCGTCATCATCTAGGACTGTGTCAAATGACACAGCGACAGCAGAAGCCCCTGTCGTCATTCCGACGATGTTTGCCGGCATACCAGCTGTCCCAACTAGCTCTCAACAGCTAGAAGGAGTCCACCAAGGGACTATTTCGACAGTATGGTCTGTTCCAGTTTGTTCATCCGGAGTAATACCCGGTAACTCTTATGTTGAAACTCGCCAAATTGATCCATTTGGAGGTCAATCTAGGCCATCAATCCCTTTTAGTTCCGGATTGCTACCGTATGGGGGGCAATATGCCCTTTCGTTACCCCCTCCGGGAGGGTACCCATATGTGAGTTCACAACAATGTTCAGGTTATACTGGAATTGCATCAAGTAGTTGGGTACCTATGCTACCACAACAACCAAGGGTTGTATATTCTATGCAACAGTGTGTACCTGTGATGAACATCCCAACCACACCGGCTATTGTAACAGTGTCACAAGTTCAAGCGATACCTGTTGCATGCCAACCTCAGATTTCTCAGGTTGTAATGCAACAGCCACTTCATCATGGGTCATGTTAGCGCTTGGAATTCACCTAGGCTGAGATAGACAAACTCTCAAGGCTACATCAAACCATTTCACCTCGTAGCTAGCCCTACGAGGTATGAGAAGGCTCTCTCGGGTCAGATTCGATAGATCTTTCAATATGATTAGGCTGACCAATTAATAATAAAGATTTTAGGCTAGTAAATTGATAAGGGGGTTGATTTAATGATTTTTGGGGTTTTTGGTGGCAATTGGTGGAAGTGCAATTCAAGGTGCCGGGATTGAGCACAGTTTTCACAGGGGGATCTAAGGGGCAAGGTAGGAATGAGTGCTGATGCCTTAATCTGAGATGGATGATCAGAGATGATAGAGGAGAAGCTAAAGAGGGCAAACACACAATTCGAATCCTCTCTAGACAGTAGAAAACATTAAAATTGAACAAACTAAAAAGCTGAGCATGTCAAAACATGAATTCAAACTTTACCACTTCATCTGTCCAATTTAGAAGCATAAGAGAGATGTGAAACACATAAAAAAACTTATAAGAACATGTAGAGAACACACCATCAACAATCAGATCCACAATAATCCTCAAAGATGTCTGTAAAACCCTGGCTTTCCTTGCCTTCAATTGCAGAAATAGATGCACAATATACAATAAAGCTTCCTTACACAAGAGTCCAACCATCAAAATGAGAAAGAGAAGGCATAATATAGAAGGTCAAACCTCTTCCCCCACCTCTAGGGGTCGAGCTCAGCTTCCTAGGAGCTGTTACAACTAATTCTAAATCAGTCACTAGATAATAGGCCAGCACAACAACTTGCCTCTAAAAGTTAGGAAGCCTATCCATGCATTAAATATTAACTATTTACATCAAAGAAGCTTCTAGAAGAGTAAAGAAAGATAAAGCCTATCAAAGTGCCATGAAAATATTACATTCATCCATCATCTACAAGTAAAAATGATCAACCATAGTCAAAACAGTGTTTTTTGACCGAAAATGGCAATTCTGGCAAATCTGGAAGTTCTGGTCGCGCCCCTGGAAGTTCTGGTCGCGCCCCTTTACAGCTGTTTTTGAGTGGGTTCCACTGGTCCAAATCAGGTGCAAGATGGCTCATTGGAAAGATTGGCCTGTCTACTTTCCATCCCAAGTGGAATTTCTGAATTTGTTGTTGATTTGACCCCTCAAAAACCATTTCTCCCAAGGTCACTTTCTGCAACTCAAAAAGTGGGCAGAAATTCATTTTTTAGGTGTATTTTGAGCTTTTGGAGGCTCAAAACTCAAAATCAGGCTTCTCCCAAGTATTGGTAATTTTTCTTTTTGAATGCCCTTTCCAAAAATGCCAAGTTTGCAAAATTCCGAGCAGCCCTTCAAACTGGTCTCACCTGGGGTGAGACCAGTTCTTGGGAAAAACCTGTAATTTTACCAAAAATTTTCAAAATGCTCAAAAATCTTCAAAATTTTCACATTTTGGTGCTGGATCAAGGCTGATCAGTACCATGATGAGTGAGGGAGGCTTCAGCCAAGATACGGAGCGGATTTGTCCTTTTCCTCCTCTTCCGGGCCTCCGATAGCTTTCTTTGGAGAATTTTCATTCTCGCCTTGCAAACATGTAATCTTGCCCAGTAGTGTGTCTTCATGTTCCGGAGCAGCTCTTTGTCACGGTTTGCCTTGTCTAACAGTCCCTCCAAGCGCCAATTTGCTCGGATGAGCAATAACTCTCTATCCTTGGGCAATGGGTCCCCAGGCCTCCTGCGGTTGATGTCTCGGTCGGTTCGAATCTTCCATAGCTCTTCCAACTCTTTCTCTGTCTCCAGCTGTTTGGTCCGCTGCTCTAAATAAGTGATAGTCCACTGAGCCATCTCAAGCTTCCGCTGCAACACAAGGTTCTCTTCCTTGAGCTCATAGAAATCTGAAGAGGAAGGAGAATGAGCATCACGACCAGTGAAATCATCATGTGCCTCACCAACTGCCTCATCCTCAACCATGGGCTGCTTGCCCTCTCGTACTGTCTGTGCCGATGAAGAAAGCGAGGCCCCTTCCACCTGGTGTGGAGATAACACTCGCTGCTCTGATGATGAAGACGAGACCCCTTCCACTGGCTGTAGAGAAAGTACTCGTCGGGCTGCTGCAAATAAGGTCCTGTGACCTCTCTGATATGTGACCCGAGGAGAAGAAGCCATGTGTCTCGGAATGCTGGTCTCGGGCTGATGTGATGGCCCTCCCTCCTCATGAACTGCCTCCGGCCCTGAATGTGGATGTGTGAAAACATCTCGGGAGATGAAATCCGCCCAAGGGATGCCCTGCTGGCTCAGCTGATGGGAAACTACTAGCTGAATAAGACCATGATGGCATAGGCTCCGGAGCTGCTGTACTGGGGTCTGTCTCCGAAAGGTAGTGGCCATCCTCTGAATGTCGTGAAATAAGTATGCCGAGATGTTCATCATCCTCACTCTGGTGAAGTGCATCATCATGCGGATATGACAAGAAAATACTCGTGAGAATCTTCCCTCGCATGTGAAGTAGTGCATAATGAGTCTCATGGTGTCTATATACTCTGCTCAGAGGAACTTGATAGGAAAGTTCCTTGACAAGTGATGCACATAGGCAGGCCTAACATATGGCTCATAGTATACCAGGTCCAGCCACTTGCGCTTTGGCCATACCTCACCCACATTGGGTATCCCGGTAGCATCTGTGATAGCCTCTGGAGACAATACAAAACTCACCCCTGCAAGGGTGACCTGCCTGTCATGGAGATGGAGGACAAATAACCGGGCCAAGTCCCTGTGATGCTGGATGTGTGACAGCCTCTCACAAAACTGAAAGCAAGCCATATGCTGAAAGCAAGATAGTGCCAACGGGCAAGCCTGCAACTCTGTCAATGATATAGGCTCCTCCCTCTTGTGGTGACCACCCTTGCCTCCCCTACGAGGCCTCTGCTGTGTATGAATCTCAGAAGATGATGATCGGTCATCACCTTGCTCATTAGTCTCAGTGGTTGACATGGTGTTATTGAGCAAGGTGGAAAAAACAAGTCAAATTGACCGCTGCCCTGCCTGCAAAATGCTGTGAAGTATGATGTTTTCAAGGGGAAACATCATGAGGGATATGTTAGGGGAGGAGATTTACGTATAGGAAAGGGAAAAATATATATATAAGCAGGGAATTCTGAAGGAAATCATCACACAATGCTAAACATGTCATTCCATCTTTCATCATTTGCAAATTAAAATTTTATTAGGGAAAACTTGTGTTTTGAACACCAAGGGAAAGGACAATGAAAATCTCCATGATGGAGGGAAGGATGTCATGAGCATAGGGGGATAGGGCAGCATCAGTTATAAACCTTTAACAGGCTGCTCTCCTTAAATTTTGCCTTTGCATGTCATCTAAGAGCATACTCTGTTTTTTCATAACTTTTGGAATGGCCATTCAATGCTTTTGGGAAACAGTGATTTTGTATGTTTGATCACCAAGGGAGGGAAGGGTTACTGTGATAGGTTTGCAATGGAAATAGAGTATGATGTCTTGTGAGTTAGGGAGATGAGGGGATATAGAGAAATAGGTTTAAGGAGACAATAAAACCCATCACCAAAATCTGCCAAACAATTTTCATAACAGCAGTCTTTCCATGGTGCTGGCAGTTTCATTTTTGCATTTGTCATTGGGAATTAGGATTTCACTGTATGTTTTGACATTGGGGATGGAAATTCAATTGCATAGGGAGTTTTGCATGAAGGGAAATGCAATTTGAATTAGGTTTTCATATGGGGAATGGATAGGGAAAAACAGAGTTTTATGGATAGAGAGATGATACCATGCTAATGAGAAACCCTAACACAGCAAAACTGTTTCCTTTGACAATTATGCAGCTGTATTTTTGATGAATTTTGTGATGACTTTAACACAGCTTTGAATCTTTGACATATACACAGCAAGATGACACTTTTCTTTATTTTTTATATAAGGCTATGCAAATGACATTTTCACTGTTTTTACAATTTCTTGTGTGCATGCCTTGTCATCACTTTTCTTTTTGTTTTTTACAATGTTTTCTTTTTTACTTTGCTGTGTATTAACGTATGCAAATTTGCTGTGTAGAGAGGGTAGGGTTTTAATCATATAACATGGGGAAAAGGTAGGGTTTGTATGGTTAGAAGGGACTAGGGTTTGAGAAGATTTGGGGGTAGGATTTGTATGACAGATTTTGAAAGGGAAAAGAGATGAATGGCATGAAAGGGATTTAGGGAGATAGATGGAGAAAGGAAATTAGATTTTGGGACTAGGAAATACATTAACAATCCTTTGCCAACCATACTCTATAACAGCAGGTCTTTAAACAATACTTGCAGCTTCATGAATGCTTTTTGTCATAGGGGAAATAAAGTTTCATTTACATGTTGACAAAAGGGAAGAGGGATTTCAATTGCACTGGGATTTTTAGGGAAAGGATAAGCAATTGAATTAGGGTTTTAATGAAGGGAAGGGTAGGAAAACAGAGTTTGAGGTTAGGGAAATATACCATGTTCTTATGCAAACCTTACCACAGCAAAATGTTCATTTTGACAACATGTACAGTTGTATATTGTTAACTTTGTCATGACAGCCACCTAGTTACCTTGCCTCTGATTTTTACATAGCAATATGTCTCTTTTTCTCTTGTCTTGTCTAGGCTATGCATAGTGATATTACTCTGTTTTTTGTGATATTCATATGCATGCATTTGCCATCATATTCCTTTTTCTTTTCACAATGTTTCTTTTTCATTTTGCTGTGTTTTTTATACATAAATTTGCTGTGTGACAAAATGTTAGGGTTTGAGTAGGATGCATGGGAGAAATTAGGATTTGAAATAGGGTTTAGGAGGGGTTAGGGTTTTTAGGAAATTGGGATGGGGTCTAGCATTAATTTGCAAATGAGATCAATGAAAATGACACTCTAACACATGTGAATTTATAATGGGAAACTAATGGAAGGGAATAAAGGAAAAATTACCTTGAAAAACAAACAATACAACCTAACATAAGCTTGCAAAGACATCAAGTCACTTAACCTATTTTTCATTAATTTCTTGCATGATAAAATTACCATAACCCTCCTTATTCATCCATGGCATGATTATAAACATCATAAGGGAAGCATACCTTGAAGAAATCCGAGCAAATTTGAAAGAAAATTGAAGTTTGGGTGAGTTTTACGGCAGACAGAGTTTTTGGTCGCGCACGCTCTGAGAATGGTCGCGCTCCTCCGTTTGGTCACACCCGTGTTATTTAACACTGTGCGTTGGCCTCCATTTGGTCGCGCCCACCCACGTGGTCGCGCACACCTGTGGTTTGGTCGCGCACGCTCAGAAAGCCCAGAATTTGCTGCAAATTGCCAATTTGCCTTCTCACCTCTTTCTCTTGCGTTTTCTTGCCTTCAAATGCACAATGAGGGTCTTCAAAGAGGGAATTTACCTTTATATGCTTACATTTGAAAAAATTTAACTCAAAAACCCACTTTATAATGTTTCCACTTGGACATTCTTTTTAACACTGTTTTGGAGTCATTTTGTCCTGAAATGAGCCTTCTGATGCGTTTGACTCCTTTCTTTTTGCAGGTTGACCGCCTGAGGGACTGTAGTGAAGGAACCAGGGTTATTGCCAGCACTTTTACAAATTTTTGAGAATTTCTTTATTTTTTCAAATTTCCACATGGCCTTGGACTTAAAAACAGGGTTTTTAAATCCAAGGCATAAAATGAGCTATAGCTGAAGAAAATGATAATGAAACGTATGTACAAGACTCCTTCCGGCTTGCTGGGCACCTACTGACCATGACTCATGACCTTGAAATGATTTTGACTCAAAACCCTAGACCTAAGACCATGGGACCTCAAGACAAAAACAAGAACAAGCCTGACTCAATTACATTGTTGTATGACCTGATCCAGCAAAGCCAAGAAGGGAACAAAGACCAGCTCCTCCATTCAGTGTTATGGCATGCCTAGCGGGATGCAAAACTGACACTGATGAGACACCTATAAATGCATATGCAAAGAGTTATTGATCACTGATGGAGGGCTCAAGACCGACACTAACAGGTCACAACCGCAATCGCCAACCGGTGGGGCGACACAGGTCCAAACGGGTACAATTACCCCACACCTCGGTCCAACGGTTAGCATGGCACAGCAAAACATGGCTTCACAACCATGGCTTGTACAATACCAACAACCGCAATTCCAGCAAGTGTACCAAGGTTCTGAGCAGCAGATCTTTGCGAATAGTGGACAACCGTATATCCAAAACGGTCAAAACCAACCACTTTACAGTGGTCAAGTCCACCAACCGTATCAGTCATACCAACATCAATTACATTATGCTGGTATGCAAAGACCCACTGCTCAAGTGATTCCATCGTACCCTGGTTACGCTTCGCCTAACCTGAATCAACAGTTACCATTCGTGGCAACTTTAGAGTTACCCGATTTACACCGTTTAACCAACGATCCGATTGCTTATGCCCCTTGGTGGCCAGCGATTCCTCATAAAATTCCATCCGACATTCCTAAATTCAATGGAAATCCAGGTGAAGACCCATCGAATCACGTGATGACTTTTCATCTGTGGTGTTCGTCGAACACCCTTAACGATGATTCGATAAGGCTTCGCCTTTTTCAGAGGACATTGACAGGTCCAACGGCTAAATGGTATATTGAATTGCCAAGAGCCTCTTTCGACAATTTTAGTTCCCTAGCCACGACTTTCTTAACCCATTTTCAATTACCGATAAGGTACGAAACGGGAACAGAAATATTAACCAACTTCAAACAGACAACTGCTACCCATATATCTGATCATATACATGAGTGGCGTCGTCGTCGTAGGATGGTGAAAACATATGTTCCCGATCAGGTATTAGCTGAATGGTTTATAAAGTCGTTACTTCCGGCTATTACGGAAGATGTGGCCAAGGGGGGAGTCGTAACAGAGGAGCAAGTCATTGCTCGTGTGCAGTATTTGGACTTAGTTTATACTCAGTCCGGCACGCTCTATGACAAAATACCTGACGCCCCTAGACCGGAGTTTTCAATTCCTCCCCCTCCTAAATCAAATAGTGACTCTCGTGCCGGTGACGGCGTGATTGGCACGGCAAACGCGAAATCGATAAAGGCTTCATCAAAGAAAGCCCATAAGAATTCGGATCAAAATGCAAAAGAGGAAATTCTTGCTTCGGAAGTAAATGCCGTATCAAAAGATAAAGGCAAAGAAACCAATCAACCAGGAAGCAAGAAGAAACAAAACAAAGGGAAGAAGAAGAAAAAAGGTAAATCATCTCCTCGAAAAAATTCTTCAAACCCTCCTGGCAAAGGGAAACAAAATTATCCATGTAAAATGTGTGATGATGAGGATCATTACACAAAGAATTGCCCATTCAAAGCTGAGTTAAAGAGGTTCTTTAAAAGTTCCCAAACCTCAGCTGTGTTAACTGATCCATTTCCCAACCCAGGTCAAAATCTGGTTGATAGTGGAAATGCTTCCCAGTCACAAGTACTTATGTTGTCGGTTTCGAAACAGCAGAATGATGCTTTGATTTCGACAAGGAACAAAGATTATGGGAATCCTCAGCTGTCGAACGAAAAAGGTAAAGATCAACCAAGTAGTTTGACAACAACTTCGACAGAAGTTGTAACACCCACCATCCCTGAATTAACAATAAAACCGCCAAAGGGTGTAGTACATAAGTCAACATTTAATCCTCGCGCAAGAGCGGCGCAGCATTATAATATAGTGGAAGATTTGGCCCAATCGCCATCCGCTATGTCGACTCTTGAGGTGCTACAAAATTGTCCAACCCAAAGGCAGGCGTTGTTATCAAAAATTGGTGGGGTTGATCCTAAGGATTCCAATCTTGTATCCTTTGATCACAAGGGATATGATCCTCAGTTACCAGCTCAGCTAGCTTTCCTTATTCAAGTGAAAGCACTCAACAAAACTGTTCATAGAACAATAATTGATGAGGGAGCCTCGACATGTATTATGTCGATGAGTTGCTGGAAAACTTTAGGATCTCCAACCTTGTCGCGATCTTCGACGACATTAAAAGCTTTCGACGGAAGGACTTATACCCCTTACGGTATCCTTAATAACTTGAAGGTTGAACTAGGAGGAAAAACAGTAGAAATTGATGTTGAGGTCATTGATGGAAATCTCGACTATAACATCCTACTGGGTAGACCATGGATTTATGCCATGGCAGCTGTCGTGTCGACTTATTTTAGGAAGATTGCATTCCCGTTTGAAGGAGGGATTACGATCGTCGACCAACAGAATTTCCTTCCTAATGGTTCACAAGTTACAGGAAGCATTCCCATGATCCATGAGAGCAACCATTCAATTCAAGATATTGGAGTAGGATTATTGAAAGACCCCACATTGATGGGAACTTTCGCGCTACCACCTCCTATTTACATAGGAAATGTACCATTTGTAGCAACCTGCAACATGATATCTTCCACGAAGGTCGACATGGATCGTTCAATGGTCTTACCCCCAAGCCCTTTAGAAATATTGTAGCAATCAATGTTTCAAACATGGGAGGCGAGCCCAAATCAATGCTCGTCAAGCGTTTTGGTAGATAGGTCTAGAGAATATGGAACCCCATTAGATCCTTGGTCGAAAGTACATGGGACTGACGAAGGAATCTTACAATCAATGATGATTGAGGGGGCACCATGGAATGATCACCACCATCGTTCCCTTCTTCCGGAATATGAAGAAGATACTCAAAGCGACCTTTATCACCCTTCAGTTTTTGAATTCCTAACAAATACTGTAAACACGGTGGATTCCGAGCGAAACCTATCCAATATTGAAGAGACTATAGCCATAAATATCTCGACTAAAACAGATGTTGTAGAGAATATTTATGTCGGCAAAGATTGTTCCCCTTCAGAACTGGAAATATATAACGCTCTTTTTCGTGAATTTAGAGATATCTTTGCTTGGTCATATGATGAAATGCCAGGCATTGACTCGAGTATAGTTGAACATGAAATTAAAATGTATCCTGATGTCAAACCAGTAAGACAACGGCTTCGGCAAGTGCACCCGAAGAAAGCCGCTGCCATTAAGGCAGAAGTTGAAAAACTTCTCCATGCTGGATTCATCTACCCGGTTCCTCTAACCGATTGGGTATCGAATATTGTCCCTGTTATGAATAAACAAGGGACGATTAGAGTGTGTGTTGATTATAGGGATGTAAACCAAGCTTGTCCAAAGGACAACTACCCTACACCCTTCATCGACCAGATAATTGATGAATGCGCCGGATGTGAAATCTTTTCATTTATGGATGGATTTTCTGGGTATAATCAAATAAATATCCGCCCACAGGACCAGTCAAAGACTGCATTTATTTGTCCATGGGGCACATTCGCTTATCGAAAATTACCCTTTGGTTTAAAGAACACAGGGGCGACGTTTCAGAGGGCGATGAATTATGCCTTCCATGACATCAAGAACATTGTTCAACCTTATCTCGATGATCTTCCGGCTCATTCGCGAAAGCGGACTGATCATCCGCAGCATTTAAGAGCGATATTTCTACGTTGCCGACACTACAAGATAAGACTCAATCCGCACAAATGTGTGTTTTGCGTCGGTTTTGGTCGTTTACTTAGCTTTGTAGTCTCTAAAGATGGGATTCGTCTCGACCCCTGTAAGGTTCAGGCAATCATTAATTTGCCTCCACCTTCAAATTTGCTTCAGATTCAGAAACTCCAAGGGAAAGCAAACTTTCTGAGGAGGTTCATTCCAAATTACGCAGAACTTGCTAAGGGTTATACTCATCTTTTGAAAAAGGACGTACCTTTTGTCTGGGACCAGGTGGCACAAGCTTCCTTTGATGCTCTGAAAGATTGTCTAGTAAAAGCATCATTAATGTATGCCCCGGACTATCAAAGAGATTTTAACCTGTATCTGGCTGCAACGGATACGACCATTGCAATGGTTTTAGTTCAAGAAGTCGATGGAATTGAACATCCTATCTATTATTTAAGTAAAAACTTAAACGATACAGAAAGTAAATATTCTTATGTTGAAAAACTAGCGCTTGCAGCTGTTCAAGCGATTCAAAGGTTTCGACATTATGTCCTCTTTCGGAAAACTACCATCTTGTCAGACTGCAACCCCATGACTTATATACTGTCGCGACAGTTGCTGGGGGGAAAATATTCAAAATGGATAGCGATCCTTCAAGAGTTTGATCTGGAATTTGTAAAATCCAAATCGAAGAAAGCTCTAGTTTTCGCAGAATTACTGTGCGATCTCCCATCGTCGTCCAATGATGAAACATCGGAAGAGTCAATCGTGGATGAAAGTTTGTTTCTGATATCTGTAAGCGATGAGTGGTATGGAGATATCATAGTTTATCTCCAAACCCAAAAGTTCAGGCCTAACACCTCTCGCTCCGAACAAAAACATATACGATACCAAGAAAAAGACTACATGATCGTCGGTGATACACTTTACCGTCGTGGTGTCGATACAGTTCTGAGGAGGTGCCTTACCCATGAGGAGGCTGAAAAAGCCTTGAATGATTGTCATTCAGGCGTGTGTGGGGGGCATCAGTCTGGATAAGCAACAACACAAAGAATCTTACGAGCAGGATACTTCTGGCCGACCATGTTCAAAGATTGCATAACCGCAGTCAGAAGTTGCCATGCTTGTCAAATCTTTGACAGCAAAACCAGACGACCACCCGCACCTTTACAGCCGATAGTTGCTGTTGGGCCCTTCGCCAAGTGGGGCATCGATTTCATGCAATGTAACCCCACCTCGACCGGGGGGCATGGGTATATTATAGTCGTTGTTGACTATTTTACCAAATGGGCCGAGGCGATGCCTACATTGGATAACACTGGTGAAACAGTGGCCCTTTTCTTTTTCAATCATGTAGTCGCCAGGTTCGGCGTACCACAGGCTATAGTTACAGATCATGGGTCGCATTTCCGCAATCACATGATGGTCGAATTAGCTGCCAAGCTAGGCCTATCTCACGACAGCTCTACCCCATATTATCCCCAAGCCAACGGACAAGTTGAGGCAATCAACAAGGTCCTGAAGCGTATGTTGCAAAGGATGATCGGGGTTCATAAAAGAAGATGGAACCTAATCCTGTACTCAGCTTTGTGGGCTTACCGAACGTCAGTAAAGAACGCAACCGGGTTCACACCTTTTCAACTGGTGTATGGCCTGGAAGCAGTCTTACCAATCCAGTGCGAAATTTCGTCGCTTAAACTCGCAATCGATCTTCTCCCCGGAACTTCAGAAGAAGAGGCTCGTTTCTTGGAATTAATCCAGTTGGATGAAACCCGCTGTGATGCCGCTTTGGCTAACGAAGCTCATAAGAAACAAGTCAAGGCTCAGTTCGACAAAAATGTCAAACCCCGTATCTTCTCAGAAGGTGATTTGGTCTTGCTTTATGATCAAGAATCCGATAAATTGGGAGCAGGAAAATTCAAATCCTTATGGATGGGCCCCTATATTGTTAAGAGGGTGTTAGCAAAAGGAGCCTACGAGTTAATGGATTACGATGGAATTCCACTGGCGCAGCCCCGCAACGGGTTGTACCTCAAGCGTTACTATGCTTAATAGTAACCTGCATGCTTTTGTTGTATTTTGTTTTCGCCAAAGTGTTTGTTCTGGTCGAGTGATCCACCTTTTCATTCGTTGCAGATGTCGAACCTTCTAGAGACATGTGTTGGATATGCCGACGGAGCGAGTCGTAGTTCGCGGAACCTATCCTCCGCAGCCTGGGCCATTTTTGATCCAAGCGGCGAGTTAGTAAGTTTCAGAGGTGTATGTATTGGGCAATCAACGCATAACATCGCTGAGTATAGCGCGTTGATAGAACTACTCTCTGATGCCATCACACGTGGCATACGCCGACTAATTGTCAGGCTAGACTCACAGCTCATAATACTACAACTCAATGGTATATATTCTGTTCGCAATCCAGCTATTTATCGCATGTTCCTAAGGGTTAAGATCTTGGAAAGACGATTTGATTCAATTCAATATCAACATATTTCAAGAAACTTAAACACATTAACTGACTCATTAGCAAACTATGTGTTAGATAGACATTTGCAACATTTATAAAAAGGACACATCATCAAAGATTGTACATATGAATCACATAAATCAACCAGAATAAAACTCGAAAATCAAAATATATATAAGCTGTTTATATAGTTCATACATAATGTTCTGTAACCAAGACAAAATTGGTCATATGACCTAAAACTCAAAAAGATGCTAGGGGGCACCCTAGCCTAGTGGTGCTCATGATAGTACGTCACGGCCTGTGCAATCATGCGCAAGAGACGAGTCCATCGTCTAGGCACGCCGATAGTATGCCCCTGCAGCTGTAAAGGTAACTCGTCAATCTGTACATCCGGAAGACCGCGAGTGAGGCTCTCAACCTGCTCCTGCACAGCTGTAAGAGTCTCAGTATCGTCAAGATCGCGAATAACAACTCTCCTAGCAGGCTCCACTGCCGGGGTAGCAGCTGGCGATCTCGGACGAACTGCTGGATGAACAGGACCAATATCTGCATGCACCCAAGAGTATAATTAAAAGTCTTGATAGAATAAAGCACAGCAACATTATGAATAAGAACAGTAAACAGTAATATGGTCAAGGAGTTTACCAATGGCGCCCCATCCGGTAGCACCAAATCTGGATCACCTCGGAAATCCATACCCACATATGGATACTCGGAAAACGCCATCTCCTGGCGCTCGAACCACCTAAAAGAAGGCCTCAGTAAAAGTAATCTGAGGTTGACCAGCATGCCTAGACATGTGATCAACCCACCTCTGCATGCGTGGCTCGGTCGGAGAAGGCAGATCGAGTATGATGTACTGAGGCTGCATCAGTGGGATTTTCTCCAAGGCAAAGGCAGTCAAAATAGAACCAAATCCAAAGTTCTTCAGCTTCCCGTCCTTTACCTTGGTCAATTGACTTTTCATCTGAACAAGTACTGCATCACACCAGTTGAATACTTTCGGTTGGAGACACTCCAAGGCATGCTGCATATAAGACCTGTTGGCAACATGTAAAGCTGCACTGCCGGCCATCCTACCAATAGTGAACAGAATGGACCTGAGAGCCCGATCAGTAATCTCACGGATAACAATCTTGCCGTCTCTGCTCGGCTGAGAACCTTCCCTGCAATACTGGCGGACATAATCTCTGGTGGAATCAGTCCCCCGGGCCGTACCTGACAAGGAAATGGGGGCACCTCGTCTTGACAGTCCAGTCAAGAAGTACATGTCCTCTATGGTCAAGGGGATGGCCTTTCCCCTAATCTGGAACACTTGGTTAACAGGATCCCAAGCATCAAGCATGTACTGCAACAAAGAAATCTGTGCTCTCATACTAGAGATACGGAAGAACTTCAGCAGGCCACAGTTCCGCAACGCGTTCACCGTGACAGGATCGTGGAGGGCAATCATGTCCTCCTCTTCATGTTCTCGTTCTCGCCATGCAAGGGACATTTTGTTCAAGGTTCCCTGCAAAGCAAACAAGAGAAGGAGTAAGTTCCTGATTTTGATGAAAAACTGGCGAAAAAATCATCAAAAATGACCTAAAAAACTCAGTTTTTGAGCCCAGCGCAGGCAGAGAGTCTCCCACCTGCGCTGAGGGTCAGGCTGCCTTAAGGCAGCTTGACCATCAGCGCAGGTTTCGAAAGGGGAACCTGCTCTGGAACTAGGGCGATTTTGCAAAACCCCTGGGGCTCAGAAATACTGGAAAACAGGCATGAAACAGGAAAATGAAACCATGAAAAGAAAGAGCTAGGGTTTAGCTCCTACCTGGTCCAGACGGCGCCGAAAATCATCCGCAGAATCTCCCAGAATCAGCTGGTGAAAATCAAGGAAGAAGAGGCACCTCCAGAGCTCCAACAAACCAAATGCAAATGAAATGGTAAATGAGAGGTAAAAACACCTTTTAATGGCTTTTTACGTAGTTCAAAGTGAAATATTAGGGTTATAATCTCATTTTCATGCAAATATTATTCATTTCTAACAAAGTTTGTTGCAGCAATTGAAAATGCGGTACTATATTTGAAAAGAGAAAAGCTAGTAATGGTAAAAAATCAAAATTTGACCATATAACTGAGCAGTTTTAGCACATAGTTCATGCCCGTTAAAAAATAAACATAAGATCGAGCAGTTTTACCGTGGAATTTATGCTCGTTAAAAAATAGAAAAGCGTGAGCAAGAGTTTCCTCCAGAGTTTAAGCTCATTAAAAAATGAACCTATTCCGGTAAATAGCCATTGTGATCGTAAATTTATTAGCTATAAAAAAGCCTTGGTCGTGTTTTCACCTGCCACCTCCATTCCATTTGGCCGATCGTTCACCCCCATATGATTGTTTACCCATTTTGAGGAACAACTGCGAAGAGTGATTTCACTTAGCCATCCTTGTGACACTGCCGTGATTGGAAAATTCCAACCTGTACCTGGAATCTGCTGCTATCCCTGTTTATCACTCGTTCCTCAAAAGACGAGTCTTCTTTGAGCTCTTTTCATCTGACTCGTAAAATATAAAAAGTTTGCCGAGTTTTGGCCTTCCAGCTCGTTAAAGTGACCAGAAGAGCTATCCCTCCTCTAGATTTTAATCTTTTTGGACCTGAGGGATTATTACACAAAAAGGTCGAGGGCTTGTTTTATTCGGCTTGTTAAAGTTATCGAAAACTCATCCCTTCTGTATTGTTTTATACTTTTTCGGACTTAAGGGATTAGATGACGAAAAAGGAATTTTGGAGTTAACTTTCTGTACCTTTTCAGACTCTCTAAAAATGAAAAGGACCGAGTTTTCCTTGTCGTTAGACTCGTTAAAATGATTAAATAGCGACAAACTTGTCTTTAGACGAGAACGAGTTTCCCTATCGCTAAGCTCGTTAAAACATAGCGATGGGCTTGCCCGAAGGGCAGGTTATAGAACAAGCATATGTTATCCTCCTCAAGCTTGACAAAAATAAAGAGGTACTGGTCAGAAATGACTGGGGAAAAATTGGGAGATCCTCAAAGCTTTAATGGTAGCAAGTCACTCTTGAACATGACACTTTGTCCTCCGTATCACATCGGGTTTGGTTGTTTCATTCACCGGTCTCATCACCATGGTCTTCGCCAAACCATCCACATTTGGGGTAATGCTACTGATCCATCACATCAGTGTCGTTATATGTTCAATAGATGTTGTTCAGAAAGAGTCAACCGTGTCCCATCCACTGCCATACATTATCCTTCATCCACCCATGATCGCCACCCTGAATCATATCTCACAGATTGTTTTCACCTCCACTAAAATCATTAGCTCCGTTCCGTGTCACTGATGTGGGATTCATTAAGGTCCTCCTTTGACGGATCGCTTCTTGTCGACTTTAGCTCATTATCCAAGAAGTTGATCTAGGAACAACCCCCCTCAGTACTTTGAAGCTTGCATGCCTCAATGGCAAGTTTCTCACTTCCGGAGACAGGTATACATCAATGACCTTCGACCAGAAGATTTTGTGTGGTGTTCGACGCCGAGTCCTATATTCACACCACGTGAATTGTACTGCAGTACCTTGAGGGTCATTATCATTATCGGTGATTCCTCTCGCGCTTGTTAACGGTTTACATTATTGAACGGTAATCAAGAGATGTCTTTCCATGTTCGACTTCAGCGTAATTCTCACGTGGATCGACTTGTACTTAGAGTGAAGATCGAACGAGCTTGAAGACCCCAGATCTAGTTTCATCCATCCGGGCTGCGATATATGTTCAGGAAACATAAAGACATTTGACATGTACATCATTGCAGCAGATGATCATCCTACTCAAAGGATGATAATTTCAGCAGAGAATTATCAGTCTATCATCAGACGATCGTCTGTCATATGTACCAAAATGAATTTATAAAGCTGAGCATGGGAATGCCCGCCTCAGCTAGATCATGAAAGCAGAATGGAAAATAATGTATTGTATTGTATTTTATTACAGGTCACCTCTCAGCGATTGAATGAACTTCGGATCCTCCTGATAAAGCATTTCACCCGATAAACGACCTCATACTTTAGGGGGCAACTGTTATAGACATTTTTGTGCCTTACAGCATGAAGCATGAAATGTCAATAATCTAAGGGATCCAAAGTCCCTAAACATGTTGTTCCTACCCCTAGAGGAACAAGGTCAGCAAACCACAGCACTAAATATCAGTTCTCCACCTGAAAACACTCAAAAACAAGCTAATTCTGGATCATGTCAACTGCTCCACTGAGCATCTGCGCTGAATGTCAACTGCTCCACTCTGTACCTGCGCTAAATGTCAAAAGCAATGAAGGCTACCTGCACTGGGCGAGATTGGCCAAGTGGCACAGTCATTCCTCAAGGTGTCAAATGCCCAGGAAGCTTCCAAAATGACACTTGGATCAAGGAATTCGCCTTCTGATGAGTAAGAGGATCTAGATCTCCAACTGGAAGCAAGAAACTCTAAGTGGACTCAAGAACTGAAGAATAACTGAAGTGGGAGAGGACACTAGTTAGCTTCATGCCAACCTCAAGCTGACTCATCCTTTCTCCAAAACTCCTATATATAGAGCTCTCTCATGAGGTCTAAGGAGGCTGGAATCTTGTGAATGTAAGGAAGTGTTGTTGGTTTGAGTTTAGAACTATTGGGTGATTGCTTTGAAGGAGGTGAAGAGGAGATTTCTTTCTGCTGGGAGGTGTTGCTGGATTGGGCCTCTTATGGTTGTAACACTCTCAGAACTTTACTTCTTCCATTAATAAAGCATTTGAGGTTCTTCTATATGCATGTGTCTCAATGGCGTATTGATGCTTGTATATTTGGTTTATTCTAATCCTTGAATCAATTATGGATGTATGCTTCTTGTAGTTTCCCTTTCTTGTGTTTTTGCAGGATCCTTGTGTAGCTGGGCCAGTGAAAGAGCAAGGAGCTGGGAGCAAGCAGCAAAGAGGGAAGATTGGATCAATCATTAGCGGAAGATAACGGTTAGTGTATCTCTTTCTCCTCTCTCTTACATCTCATAAAGAAGTAATCTTGAATAGCTTTGCATTCGGTTGTTGTTGAGGTACTATCACCCTTAGAGTGGGATAGGGTCATTCCATATTGGATACTTTTCCCAACAACATTTACACTTCAGATCTATCTCAGATACATCATATGTTCTTCATCTTCGATTAGATTTGATTCACTTAGCTACTTAGAGCCTCACTCTATTTATATAATCACATGGTCCACGGACCATGGGTAGATCTTCTACAGCTAACATTACAATAACAAAATAAGGGCGGACAACCCTATGACTCTTTAACAAACTACACACTCCACACCCACAAAATGCGGAGTCTTTACATTGGAATTACAAAATTGGCCAAAATCTAGGCTCTAAGCCCCAAAACTTCCCTTGGGGGATCCCGTGCCCAACAAGAAATGATGACAATCTATGAGGACAAGGGTTAGATTCATGATGAAGTAGTGAAAATATTTGAGAAATAGCAAATAGTGGCTTTTGTGTATTTTTAGAGGTAGGATAGAGTGGAAATTTTGGGCAAGTCTTGGTGAAATCAGGTGGATGGGTAATGGATGGGTGATGAGTAAATCATTGGACCTGCTTTATAATTCCTTAGAGGCATTGTGGCCTTTTGGGCTTCTCTTCTCATTGGATCCCCCTCATGTAGCTGCATAGGATTTACTCCTGTAGCATTACAGGACCTCTCGTATCAATACAGGTCCTTCTTGTAGCATCACAGTGAGAAGGTGAAATTCAAATTTCTTGTTGATTGGATGGTGGAAAGAGATGGTTATATGAGTGGAGAGTATGGAGATGAGGTGCATGGATGGAAGGATGGATGAGAGCTTGTAGGTTTTGTCTTGTAGCCCTAAAATCTGCATATTATGTGTAGTCATGCAAAAGAAGCAAAAGGTTAGTAGGAATGGTGTATTATTCTTTGTGTTCCTCGTTTCTCTTTTTGTTTTTATTTTTTTTTCTCTTATTTTTTATACAAGAAGGCTACCTATATGGAGGTTTTCAACCTGCATTCCTGCCCTAGACGCCTTAGTGGAGTTTTTCACCTAGGGATCTTTATTTTTTCTCTCTTTTTCTCCTGGGCTGTCTCAAAGAGGTTTTCAACCCTAGAGTTGGCCTCAGATGCCTCATAGAGGTTTTCATATAGGCCTTATTATTATTATTATTATTTTAAATTTCTAGGAATACTATGGACTTGAAGCTATGAAACTCCTAATCACATTTAATTGTCTGCTGGCTGAACTAATAAATTCTTCCTTCGACAGAGGTCTTCTATATAGCTTCAAAGTATAACCATTTACAAGGGAATGCCTTCCTCATCAATGGTTATGATTTGGACAGATCCATTTTCATGACACTTTTCATTAGATATGGACCCAAGCATCTTGTCATTAGCTTCCCTTTGAAATCTTTGAACATAAAATCATATAATGGGGGCCAATATCCTTCTTGAAAAATATTTTCCTTAAAATGCTTGTCATTCTAGACCTTTCTTTAATTCTATGACCTCAGTGTGTAGGATAGATTGCATCTTGAACTTATCTATGCCATCTAAGCAACCTTTATTGTTGTGTTGTAGTGAAGTCTAAGTCCAATTGAGTTGCCATCCTTAAAGTGTTATATTCAAACTCAATAGAAAGCAAAGCCTTCTTCCCATAAACTAAGGGATATGGAGTGAACCTAGTGGTTGTTTTACAAGAGGTGTTGTAGGTCCAAGTGGCCTCTACCAGTCTATCTGCCCAACCTTTCCTGTTTCTAGTAACAAGCTTGGTGAGGATTCTCTCCAATGATATATTTGTGAACTTTACTTTCCCATTTTCTTGAGGGTGGTAGGAAATGGTTTTATTTTGCTTAATATGGTGTTGCCTCATGAGATCTTTAATCATATTTGATGTGAATTGTGCTCCTTGATCGGTGACTACCTCCCTTGCATACGAAAACTTGTAGAAGATGTTTTGTCTTAAAAACTCAGTCGCCTTTTTCTCAGTTTCTACTTTGACTACCTTTGTCTCAGCCCACTTTGTCAAGTATTCAGTGCACACAATGATGTACCTATTATGTCCTAATGGTCGATCATATAGCCCAATGAAGCCTATGCCCCACTTTTCAAATGGCTATAAGGCCACTTGAGGTTTTAGGGGAATTTCATCCCTGGGTGTGGGTTTTCCAATCCTTTGGCACTAACCACATCTTTTGGTGTGTCTCCTTGCATCTTGATGTAAAGTTGGCCAATAGTAACCAACCTATAAAACTTTAAAGGTTGTCCTCTTAGTAGAAAAATGAAACCCACAATTTCCATCATGACATGATGAGAGGATGTCAAAGAAATATTATTCCTTTACACATCTCAAAATCTAATATGGTCCCAATCTACAAATATTTCCCCCAATCCAAGTGAAAGGAGCACTTTTCGTTACAATCTTTCTTTTCTCTTGAGATGATATATTAAGAGGGAACCTCCTAGCAGCCAAGTAGTTGGTTATGTTAGAAAACCAAGGAGAAATCACTAAAATGGAAAAGAGATGTTCATCTAGAAGTTGATCGTCCACCATCTCCTGATTTCTTGTAGGAAAGGTTATTCTAGACAAGAAATCTGCAATGATTTTTTCTTTCCTTGGTATGTCAATAATGCTCAAATCAAATTGTTGTAACAATAACAACCATACAATTATCCTAGCATTGAAATCGGGCTTATTCATCATATATTTAATGGTTGCATGATTGGTATGAACAAAATTTTGATACCCAATGACATAGTTCCTGAATTTGTTTAAGTAATTTACTACAGTTAAGAGTTATTTTCCAGTGATAGTGTAATTAAACTTAGCTTTAGACAAATTCTTACTGATGAAATAGATAGCATAAGGAAAGCTATGTTCTACTTCTATTAAGGCTTTCCCCACAGCTTTATCTAATGCATCAATATTGATATGGAGAGGCAATGCCTAGTTGGGACCCCTAAGGATGGGTGCAGTGGTCAAATTTTCTTTCAACACTTCAACAATCTCTTGATAGTTTATTTTACAACAATAATCTAAATCCTTGGTTGGTAATTCAAACAAAGGTGAAGCCACTTTACTAAAGTCTTTGATGAACCTTCTATAATACCCAGCTAATCCCAAAAAACTTTGTAGGGACCCTTTTTACGATGGAAACCTTTTTTGGGTCAACCTATACCCCTTCCTTGGATATGGAATGGCCAAGGATAGTCCCTGAATTCATTAAGAATTCACATTTCTCAAGGATCAATGAGAGATTCATTTCAATACATTTCTTTAATAATTTACACAGGTTAGAGAGAACTTCCTAGAAGTCATACCCATAAGGAGTGAAATCATCCATGTATATATCAACAGAGTCATAAGCAATTTCAACAAAGATACTTACAACTTCCCTCTGAAAAATAGCAGGGGCATTACATATACTGAATGGGAGAAATCTATAGGCAAAAGTTCCCTAGGGGCATGTAAATGTGGTCTTGTCTTGGTCTTCAAGGTTGATATGGATCTGATTGTATCCACTAAACCCTTCTAGGAATGAGAAGAATTTCTTCCCTATAAGGCCATCTAGGACTTGGTCAATGAAGGGAAAATGAAAAAGGTCCTTATTTGTAGCCTTGTTAAGTTTCAGGTAATCAAACACAGACTCTCCAATTCCCATTCTTCTTGGGAAATAAAACAAGAGGTGACACCCAATCGCTATTTGAAATGGGGCATATGAAACCTGCATCCAATAACTTTTGTAATACCTCTTTCACAATGTCTTTAAGAGTTGGGTTCATGTTTCTCTTGGGTTGGCACATAGGCTTGCATCCTCCTTGATGTAAATATGATGAGTATAAATTGAGGGATGCACACCTTTCATTTCCTTATAGTACCAAGAAAAATCATCCTTGTGTTGCCTCAGTACATTGCACATTTTTTCTTCTTGTTTGGCCAAGAGAGTGGTTGATATTTAAAGTTTTGGATGGGCCAAACTCTACAATATTGACATGTTCTAGACTTGATTCAATAGAGAATAAGTTAGTCCAAGGACTAGACCGATATTATTTCATCAACTTATCAATTGGTATGGGAGTGGAGGTTTGGTTTAGAAGGATATGGTAAATGAGGTCTTCTTCATCAAGTTTCCCCCCTCCTATACCAGTATCTAGAGTGCAGATTGGGCAGGGGGTTGTGTGATACAATTCATCCTCTTCCTCATCTTCTAACCACAAGGGTAATTCATGTTCAATAGAAGGTTGAGTAAGAGGATACCATAACCATTTTTTTGATACAATGTCCATTCTTAATAGTCATGTTCCCATCCCTACAACTAATGTAGGCATCAACAGTGTCCAACCAAGGTCTTCCTAAGATGAGATTATAGCCATCAAACTTGGTTTTGGTCTAGAGAACCAGGAAATTAGTAGGATACTCCCAAGAGTCAATGGAGATCATAACATCTTCAAAAATGCCCTCAGGAGCTACTATGGATCTGTCTTCAAGATGTAGCACTGTGGTGGTCTTCCTAAAAGCCCCTTCAAGATTTAGCTTTAGCATGGTTTCCTTAGCCATCACACTATGTTGGGATAGGGTAACTAGGATCAGCTTTGGGGTTAGTTAACTCGAGTTTTGTATAACTTTTTGTAAAAGATGTAAAGTCTCCGCGAAATGTGGATGCAGAGTGTGTAGGTAGATATGAGTCAAAGGGATCTTAGCATCTTGTTTTGGTTGATTTTAAGATTCTCTCATGCTCTGTGGACCATGGTATTGTATGGAAGAAAGATATACATAGTTGAGTCATAACAAGTCTTACGGATAACTTAGAATGAAGAATTGTGAACTCTAAATGGTTTTTGTTTTGGGCAAGTGATAAGGCATGAAGGCTCTACTTCCTGTACTTAGGCGAGAAGGGGAAGGCTCCTGCAGCTGAGTGCACAAGAGGCCTTGGTAACTCCACAGCTGAGTGTGCAGACCCCTGCACCTGAGTGCGCATGGTAGAAGAGTCTATAATATGAATATTGAAGATCAATAAATATGGGTTTTGAAGAATTCATGTGCAATCTGAGCATTTATGTTGATTTTGTTTTGTTATGTTTTGTCTCTTATAATTTGTTTTCTATAGAATAATAAATGAATGTTGCACAGAACAATTGAATATGTCTTCTTTATGCATGATTTAAGTAGTTATCTAGTTTCATGAAGATAAGAGGGTTTTCTCATCTATTTTCTAATGAATTGAATAGATCTACACAAAGTTAGATCTAGGGTAGTTTATTAACACATGGAAGTGGATAAACTATCTATTTAAGGTTCGTAAAGACTAATCGTAGACCTTCACAAAGGTATATAAATCATTTTGATAGAGTTGCAGAAGTAATCCCTAGAAGATTGTCGATCTGCACGAAGGCAGATCTGATATATAGAAGCTTGAGAATCACTTGTTATATATCCCTGGATGTAGAAACCTGATTCTAGCATCCCCCAATACTGCTTTGGGTGAGACTGCAACCTGCGCTACATAGGTTCTTGCCAAAAGGGCTAGCTGTTAGGTTTTTTTTGGTTGGCGTGAACAACTTTGAACCTTGGTCAGGTCCCCTTAAGCCAACAAATGGTTTCATTACCAGAACCATGATCTATCTAAGAGATGTGTGATAAATGGTTTCCTATGAAGAAAGAGTTGGATAAGTGGATTGATTCGAAATTGCACGCATTCACGACTCAGGAGAACAAGAGCCCTAAACTATCCAAGGAGTAGTGTTGCAGAGATTTTTGTATATAGACGAGACTGGCATGCTCATTTTGTTTCTTCATTGAAGAACTATATGAGTGATTGTCTAAATTAGTTGATAGTTAAGGGACATGGAGGCTCGAAGGCCCTGTAGTGTGGACCCTTGAGCTGGTGCGATGTCTGGAAGCATCAGAAAGAAATATTTCACGGGTTGTGAATCACTGGGTTGATCGAACAGTAGGTAGTTTTGTGACTTATTTCATGATTGATAGAGATATCAGCTATAGTGAAGTAGAGCAAAGGATATTTAAAGGACCGTAAGGTAATTATTTGAACTCTCTGAAGAGTTGGATTAAAATGCTATTATTTGAAAATATGGTTATGCATTTATCTTGATGTTTGGGTCTATGATAAGTGGGAGATTATTTAGATGAAATGGAGGATCTAGCCTAGAATATAGTCCGGTCATTGAACCCCCTTCAACCAATGACGAAGGGATGGAGCTCACTACTCCACGAAGTGAATTTCAGTTAATAACTTAGGGTATTCTGAGGATATCTCATCCATCCACTCCATCTCCACCTCCACCTCATACACCTTCACCTAGGCCTCCACCCCCACCCCCACCATTCAACATGTCAAACGCAATGAAGATGTCAATTTTTAAAGGAACAGGGACCGAAGACCCAGAACATTTTTGGTTTGTCACAGATGTTGTTTGGACCGCACAACAAATCATAACCAATAATACTAAGAAAGCACAGTTGGTTACAACTTTACAGGATTGTGCATTAACATGGTATATCAATTATTTCAACGATAAACCCAACGCATCTTTTGAAAATACCCAACAAGATTTCAACAAGGAGTTTAGTAAGCCTAAGTCAGAGGTGCAGTCAATATTCAAATTTAAGGAAATCCAACAGAAGGTTGATGAGACACCTTGGGAATTTGATCAGAGGTCAAAATTCCTGATTAGGCAGGCTAATATGCAAATCTCAAATACCCAAGATTGCAATTGGTTTATAGCATTACTCTTGCCACATTAAGAATACCTCTATCACAGCAGAAAATAGCAGCGCAAGTGAAAGCCTTAGAGATCGCGATGAGGTTGGATGCATCACCTATCCAAGATACGAACTTGGGAGTGCAAAAAATTCACTCCCAGCTAGAAAGTCTTCACTTGAAGTTGCAGAGCTTGAAGAAAGGAACGGAAGCTCAGCTAGAGGTGTGCGTCGAGATCTAGTGTCTGAAATGTAAGAGCCATGGGCATGATAAGAGTCATTGCCCGACCTTCAAGAATTATATTATGGGGGGGTCTGTACCCCTGAAACTAGCGACTAATGTTGGGATGAGCGTAGGAGTTGTGTTGTGGTGTGCTATTTGTCAAGTTACATGACAACATGCTACTAATAACTGCCATCTATTGAAGATGTTTGTACAGACCCCGCAGTAGTTATTTTGCAATTTATGTAAGTCAATAGGGAATGATGAATGCCATTGTAGAAGTTATGAGTTGACGATGGATACAACCCCTACCTACAGAATGCATGTAGAAAACCAGTCTCAGGATCAAGGTGGAGGAGTAGTGTGCAAAGGATTCCAAGGCTGCGGAAGAGGCAGAGGCATTGGACCAAGTGGAGGGTGTGGGTAGGTCATCTGCTATAACTGTGGCGAGGCAGGGCATGTCGTGCGAGATTGTACAAACCCCACACATCCCTCATGTCAGTATTGTTGACAGTTTGAACATGTCATAGAGGAATGTTCGGTTCTTATGGAAAATATGCAAGAGAAGAAGGCGCAACCCCGACATCCTACGCAAAACATTCAGATGATGAGGGTTGAGCCCCGCAAAGAGGATCAGAACATCAATATTGTGTTGAGAAGTGGTATGACGACTAGTGCATATATAAGTAAGCAGTATGAGGATGAAGGATGGGTACACAAGGCCGTTGAGAAGGAAGTTGACTTTGATCTGAATCGCGCTAAAGAAATTTTCTTAGAAGAAAAGAAGAACTTTGCTGAGGCCTCCACCTTAGGAAGTTAGGAGAAAATGTTGGAGACTAATGCGTCGCAAGAAGTATATCCTTCAATAATAGCTACCTTTCTGAAGAATTGCATGAAGTTATTGCGTGATTAGAAATAAGTTGAAGGCTTGCAAGACTTAATAGACAAATGCGCCAATAAGGAAAATACTCCTACTAAACGGTGCACAGTAAGGAAGATTGGTAAGCATAAGGCACGAATGGGGTGCAAGATGTGGCTAACCGCATAGATAGGTGACTATGAAATGGACCAAGTAATCATAGATCTAGGGTCTGATGTGAATGTCTTGCCTAAGAAGACATGGGAAAGGATGGGGAGACCTACACTACAATGGTCTCCTATTTAGATATGCATGGAAAATCAGTAGAAGATTATTCTGATGGGCTACTTATATGGTGTAACGGTGGATATTTAGTGTACGAGTGCACTGGCTGACTTTGAGGTTATTGAAATAGTGTATGATAGTAACCGGTATTAGGAATTGACTAGGCTATTGATATGAATGGGGTAATCAATTTGAAGAAGCAGAAGATGTCATTTGAAAAGGTTGCTCAAGGTTGTAGTGCCACTAGACCCTACAGAAGGAGCACGTTATATTGAACATGTGCACGACTATGTAGAAAACAGAAATGATCTTGATCAGATATACAAGATAACAACACAAGATGAGGATTGGATCAATCCTACAACTTATGGACAAATTTCATGGGACAATGATAGCTCCTACACCTTAGATTCCGATGAAGAGCTTGAACATTGGTAGAACAAGTTGCATGAAGTATCTACGCTCCACTGTAATATGATGACCAAGTCGTTGAGGTGTGTCTCATATGAGGTAAGGAATCTTCCGCATTATGATGGTTTTACTCATGTGAAACTTTTTCCAGATGAATTTGAAAGGGAAGTACCAAAAGAAAATCAATTCCAGGAACTGGAACTGGTGCTGCATGCTACACATGCCCATTGGTGGGGTGCATACAAGGAAATATTTGTTGGATGTAGAGAATATAGAAGAAAGATGAAGTTAAGGTTTCACTATGATAATACTAGAATGATAGAAAAAGACAATGGGAAGGATGATCCATGTGATCATTTAGCATGATGGACTAAAGCTTGGGGGACAAAACCACAGCTAGAATGGGTGCATATTTTCTATCATACGCTAGATACAATCCGAATGAACTGGTATTTGGAGATGGAGCTTCACCATGGAATGGTTGAATGGGACATTTTAAGGGAGTTTTCTATTAACGTTCAGCTTTGAGGATGGGCTTGAGAGCATCGATGATGTGCTACAAGAAATTAAAGTAGTTATATTCAAAACGCTGAAGGAGCCAGTAGAATGGACTCAGCCAGATTGGGGTACACAGCTGCACCATGTGCTGGAATGTTATAATGTGATGGTTGAAGAAGAGGATGATCCATGGAATATTTCCATTCTAGAAACTAAGGATAGCTCAAATTCAAAGGACCGAAGGTGGAAAACCCGAATATATCGGATCCTTTGAAAACTCGATAGGTAAACATTAGATCTGAAGAAGAACCTAAGTTCACGAAGATAGGCGACTATTGGGACGAAGACACTATGGATAAGGTAACTAAGCTACTTTGCCAGTACCAAGACTTATTCCCCACGAAGTTTTTAGATTTGAAAGGGATTGTCGAATATTTAGGTGTTATGAAGATCACATTGAAATCAGATGCGAAGCCTATTAAGCAGCAACCTTATCGATTGAATCCAAAGTATAAGGAGAAGGTGTGCCTAGAACTAGACAAGATGTTGGAATCTTGTATTATTGAGCCAGTAGAAGAATCTGATTGGGTAAGTCTTATGGTGGTCCAAAAAAAGAAACAAAAGGGAGAGATTTGCATATGCATAGATCTTCAGAAGCTGAATGATGCTTGTGTGCATGATCCATTTTTGACCCCATTTACTAACAAAGTCTTAGAAAATGTTGGCGGACAAGAGGCGTTTTCATTTACTGATGGGTTTTCGAGCTATCATCAAATAAAGATCATGTTGGAGGATCGAAGAAAAACAAGCTTAATGACTGAGTGGGGTTTCTTCCAATATACATTTATGTCATTCAGATTAAAGAACGCGCATGTGATATTTTCCCGAGTAGTGATCGCAGTGTTCAAGGAGTTCATTCATAAGTCCCTAGAGGTATATTTTGATGGTTGGACTGTGTTTGGGTTGGTGAAGCACCATGTTGCATGTCTGCACCTCATGCTGGATATGTGTCGAAGGTATCAGATCACATTGAACTTGAAGAAGTGTATATTCTGTGTACCTTTTGGAATTTTGCTCAGTCATCTTGTTTGTAAGCAGGGATTGATGGTGGACCCTCTGAAGATCATTGTAATTGTAAACATGGAAGCCCCTAGGAATGTGAAACAGTTGTGTGCAACATTGGGACACAATGGGTACTATAGGAATTTTATCAAGGCGTATTCCTAGATAACCGAGCCAATGGAGAAATTGTTAAAGAAGGATGCTATGTTTTGTTGGGATGAAGACTGTCAATGCAACTTGGATTTCTTGAAGGAAAATATGGTGACAACAGATGTTTTGGTATTTCTGGACTAGAAAAAGGAGTTTCATGTGCATGTTGATGCCTCCTGCATTGTGCTAGGAGTAGCATTAACACAAGTAGCTGAGGGAGAGATTGATCATCTGATAACTTTCGTGAGCAGGAAATTATCCAAAGATGAGAAGAATTACTCCACCATAGAGCGTGAAGGGCTAGAGATGGTCTACGCGCTGCAAAAGTTTAGACATTATTTGTTAGGTGGACACTTTAAAATTTATATAGATCACTTTGTGCGGAAGTACCTGGTCAATAAGCCTGTGTTGGGGGGGAAGATATGTTGATGGTTACTATTGCTCTAGGAGTATGAATTTGAAGTGATTTTGAAACTTGGAAGATTGAATGCAGGCCTTAACCATCTATCCAAGATTGAAATAGGTGAGGAACCAGGTAGTCTAGAGGAAGGACTTCCAAACGTGCATATTTTTGCATATGACCATTTTGCTGATATCATCTAGTTCTTAACAATGGGAACAACTCTGGAAGGTTATTCCACTCAATAAAAGGAGTTAGTAGTTTTCATTGCAGACTTTTCTGTAATTTCGGGTCATTTGTTTAAGATGGGGTCAGATGAGATATTGCAAAGGTATGTTCCTGATTTTGAACGCACTAGTATCCTAGCTGAAGCCCATGGAGGAGTGGCAGATAGTCACTATGCAGGACAACAACTGCACAGAAGATTTTGCGCATTGGGTAATGGTAGCCAACATTACACAAGGATTCTAAGGCATATTGCAAGGTGTGCGATGCTTGCCAAAGGAGGGGGCAGTCTTCACAAAGGGATGAATTTCCTTTAAATCCTAAAATTTCATTGTAGGTACTTGAGAAATGGGCCATTGACTTTATAGGCCCCATGCAACTGCCAAGAAAGAAGACTATGCATAGTATATCATTGTTGCAACTGAGTATTTAACTAGGTGGATGGAATCACAGCTAGTGAAGGATTTCACAGCGGCCACTGCTTCAAAGTTTCTATTCGAGTATGTCTTAACAGGGTTTGGCTGCCCTAAACTTTTGATGAGTGATAGGGGAATGCATTTTTTGAATGAAACGATCAGCATGATGCTTGAAGAATTCCAAGTATATCATTAGAAGATCACGCCATATCACCCCCAGGTGAATGGAACGATGGAAGCTTTTAATAAAATTTTGGAGCACGCATTGACAAAGGTATGTAATGTACAAAGGAATTACTGGGACATGCATGTACCTTTTGTATTATAGGCTTATAGTATGACCTGCAAGAAGTTGACACGACAGACACTGTTCAGGTTGGTCTATGGAATTAGAGCAGTAATGCCAATGGAGTATATTATGCAAAGCTTATGAATTGTAGCCTCGACTGAGATGGCAGACTGTGAGACCTTGGAGGATGAATGAATCACGTAGATCATAGAGTTGGAAGAAGACCACTTCCTTGTAGTATTTCACCAGCAAGTGCAAAAGGAATGCAAGAAGGAATGGCATGATCATCATATTAAGTTGCACACATTTAAGGTAGACGATTTGGTGTTGTTATATGACAGCAAGTTCATGAAGTTTCTAGGAAAATTTCAAATGCACTGGTTAGAGTTGTATGTTATTAAGGAGATCATGAATGGTGGCGTAGTTTATCTCGCAAAGCATAATGGAGAACCATTCCCTAGAATGTGAACGGAAGTAGGTTGAAGCTTTACACAGGGGACCCTACCCATACACGATGATTATATGGTAAAAGGGAAGTCTTAGTAATCTAGGAAGTTGCAAGGGATTGTGGGACTATAAACTATGCTGCCCGAATAGGTGAAGAATGGGGTGGAAAGGCTACGTGACGGATGACAGGAGTACGATAGGTGAAGTTGCAATGGATGAGATGCGTCTTGGAGGATGGTGTCACGCAGGTGGGTTTAACAGTAACTGTTGAAGTTATTATTCATGATGTGATGGACAAAAATCAGTTAGGAGGAGTGGGTAGGAGCTATTTATGGTGAAAATATTTGGAGATCTACCGCTAAGAATGCATTTATTATCAGATTTTAGGGGAAACAGTCAGATTTGAATTCAAAATTTATAAATTATGCATGTTTTTTCAATGAAGAACACTTTTCATTCTGAGAGTTGGTTGGGTGCTTTTTTGTCTAAAGCTTATGAATCATGAGTTTTGGGAAGAGTTTGTGACACGCCCCTCTTTTGCAAACTACTTCGTAGAAGCTTGAGAGTTATTCATTGACCGGATGACTGCTGCAAACCCCACCGAAGCCGTAAAGTTTAGAATTTGTTGTGTTTGATGCTCCCTTAAAGATTCAAGTATGGAAGCATCAACACTTGTGCCTACCGTGCCGAGGTCAGAGAGGCCAAAGAAATCCACCACAAAAGAGAAGCAGAAGAAGACGTTGTCATGAAAATGTCACCGAGAAAGAATTCGAAGGTGCGCCAAAAGTAGAAAAATGAAAAATAGCCAGAGACAGTGGTTGATTTGGATGAGGAGGAATACCAAGGCATAGAGGAATTCAAAATCGAAGAGGTCGAGCCTATCTCACGACTTCCCGAGTGTATCGCTCCGCCGAAGGGAAATACCAAGGTTATAAAAGACCCCAATTTCGGGAGGTTCACCGTTTCGACAACCCTATTGCTTGAATAGGTGGTATTTGAAGGTCCTGCGTTAGTGCATATTCCGGTATTGAAAATGGAGGATTAGGACCTTACGGACCATCAAAGGTTCCCATATTTGGAGACCAACAAATATATGATGAATATATACTATGAAGAGACAAGAGCTATGTAGTTTTAGCCCATGAAGTAGGTCAGATATGTTGAGCAGACAGGGCTATTGCACATGCTCTGTGTACTGCATTATCGTAGATCGACTATCAACATAGTATGTGTGCATCAGCTCCTCAGGCTGGTACACGATGGGTGTTTATGGCTGGGGGAGCCCATCCTGATCATGGACATGTTAATTCACCGAATCACAAATTTTCCCTACAAAGGAGCAGACCTTGCCAAGGAGTTTGGAGGGAAAACTAGGGAAAACGAATTGGTAGACAAGATGAAAGCAGAGTATGGGCACACGAATATTCTATTCACTCTATTCAGGATCAGGTAGTGCAGTTCACCGCCCATATTCTTGTGGGAAAAATCCTAAGAAAGTGTCGCATAGATGGGGTTCCAATGTTGGTGGTGTCACTTGCACCACAGTGCTCGAAGGGTGTCCAATACAATTTGGAAAAATACCTATGCAAGGATTTCCTCATGAACTGCTGAGAATCTCAAGAAGAAAGAAAGCCATTTAATTATGCATGGCTACTATTATCTATTGTGTTAGCAGCTTGGAGGTTGCCGAAGGACAGCCAATTCCCCCTGCATAAGGAAGAGTTACCTAAAGCAGTGTGGTTCACATCACTATGGTATATAAAGGATCCAACAAGAATGAAGGAGTCAAAACTTTTCTAGATCCTCATGGTGATGGATCTTTGAATGGTTATAAATCAGAGGCCAAGGTTGTCCCCAACTTTGTTCGAGCAACTCACGACCTACATAGAGTAAAAGGATCACCTCCAAAGCATGTCAATCAGGGCGTGGAAGGACTCAATGCATACATGGCATAAGGTGCCCTATTTGGTCTCTAAGATGGATGTACAGGAGATCGTGGGGTACTGGCTGTTGGCATTATGATTCTGGTATGGCTCTATGTTACAAATGTTGTACTTGATGGAAACACCCTCAAGTGGCAATGCTCTGATCAGGCTCTCAAAAATGTTGGAAATTAAGAGGTACGCAGGTGAATGGTTCAAAAGGTGCGTACCCGCAGGTACGCCGGCCAGGAAGTGCGTTCATACCCGCAGGTTACCCGTTCATGAGGTGCGTAACCCCAGTTCACTCTCTTCAAGGCAGAGAAGCGCGCTCACGTGGGGTTTCTTATGTTTGGCCCGTGGTATTTAGCCCGCCATTCTTGATTCTATGGTTTTGGCCCATGGTATAGGATCTAATTTTGCCCCGGTTTGGATCCCTTGTATTAGTTATTGATGGTTTTGTCCCATGGTGTGAATAAGGGTTTGACTATAACTAAGGAAGGAGAACACTTGGCTATGGTATCTTTTGCAAATTGAATATCTTAAGATCTGAAATATTGGGTTATCGGTTTAAAAGCTTGATCTATATAAAAGTGAAGTTGAAAGTGAATCTATGAAGTGTGATCTCTCAGGCGCATGATCAGATCTGGGCATCTGACTATTTGTGGCACACTGGGGGACTTCCAATTCGGCCCTAATCAGAGGTACGCAGGTGATTAATAGTGCAAGTGCGTGGGTATGCACAACAGAAGAAGGCGCAGTGCATGGGTATGCAGAGCAGAAGAAGGCGCAGTGCATGGGTACGCAGCGCGACAGAGGTTCAGGTGCGGAGGCACAGTGAAAGTACACGGTGCTACAGAAGTCGCAGGTGCGTAGATACGTGGCGCGATAGCGTCTGAGAGTGTGTGGCCACAGTAGTAGTGCGCGGCGCGATAGAAGCAGTGGGTGCATGGGCACAGTGAAGATACACGGCGCGTTTAAAGGAACAGTGCATGGATACACAGTGTAGCTCAAGGCTCTCTGCGGGGATACACAGAGGTACAGAAGGTGAAGTGCGTAGCAACGCATGCCAGATAAAGAAAAATTGTGTATCTGCCTTAAGGCATTTATTTGACTATCTTTTCTCTGTTGATAAGGTGTTCTGGGTTTAGTTTACTATTATTATCGATCTGGTTACTGCAACTGACTGGGTGATTCACTTGTACTTGATGATCATTTGATGTTCATGGATCCAGTTTGAAAATTTATGAAAAGTGATCCTTGAAAGAAAAGAAGTAGGGGGTTGTAGCTCCCTTCCAGGAGAGACTGGAAAATGAGAGAGAGTTGTAGCTCTCTGCAGATTGCAGCCTGCATACTGGTAAAGGACTGCACCAGTAAAAAATCATTGTAAAAGGAGTTTCTAATTTGAAAGAAGATAGAGACATATTGCAGCAGGTGGTTTTCACCCACATTGGGTTTCCACCTTATATCTGGTGTTCTTTGATTCAAAGTACAACTAAGGAAGATTTATTAAAAGAACTTGATAATACTGAGTCAGCCCCCCTCTCAGTATTATTTCCAACAATTGGTATCAGAGCAGGTCCTCCAAAGAAGCTTGATCGCTTGAAGGAAGATCATTCATCATGAACAACTACAAGAGGGAAGCATCAATCAGGCCACATATTTTTGATGCAACAAACTTCAATTATTGGAAGGTAAGAGTTACTGCCTATCTTCAATCTCTTGGTACAAAAGTTTGGGATATCATAGATACAGGCTACACTTTTCCTTCAACTACTCCTACAGATCCGGCCAAGAAGAAGAAATATGAAACAAATGCTAAAGCAGTCAATACTCTGCTGGGATGCTTATCTCAAACAGAATTCGTGAAGGTTATGCAATATAAATCCGCAAAGGAAATATGGGACAAGATTGTCTTGAGCTACGAAGGAGATGAACAGGTAAAGCGTGCTAAACTTCAAACCCTCGGGATTCAGTATGAGAATCTCAGAATGTATAATGATGAAAGTGTGGCTAACTATTTCCTTCGGGTAGATGAGATTGTTAATTGCATGAAAAACTTGGGTGAAGAAATAAAAGAGGTTATTGTGGTTGAAAAAGTTTTAAGATCATTGTCCCCCAAATTTGAATCTAAAGTGTCTGCAATAGAAGAAAAGGAAAATCTACGAACTCTTACTATGTCTCAGCTACACGGAATTCTAACTGCCTATGAAATGAGAAAAGGAGGTCCATCAAACAGGAGAGAAGCTGCTTTCAAGGCTTCAGGCAAAGGAGACTACTATGAAGCAATTAATGCGCCAGAAGAAGAAGAAGAATCAAATTTTGTCAGAAATCTTCAACGGGGTACTGGAAGGTTCAGAGGTAAGTTACCTTTTAAATGTTTTGCTTGTGGAAGAGTAGGTCATTATGCTGCGAAATGTCCTCATAAGGATAAGATTGACAAAGGAAAGGAACCTGCTAGATGGAACAAGAAAAAGAATGCAAAAAGCTACTACACTCATGAAGATAGTGATGGTCTATCAAATAGTGATGAAGATGAACGAGGTAATGGCTATAAACTTTTAATGGCATTTGAAGATGATGATTACATGGATGCTATAGATGTGGATAGCCTTTATGAAGAAATTTCTAGACTCAAGAGATGTATAGAAGAAAAGAATATGATCATTGATACTCTACAATTTCGAATTGATGAAAAAGAAAAATATTTTGAAAAATTAGAAGGTGAAATTGTTGGTCTTAGAACAGAGATTGAGAAAACAAAGGCTATTAATCTTAAGTTTGTCAAAGGATCTGAAACTCTGGATGAGATCATCAATGTACAGCGTTCTCCACTAACCAAGACAGGTCTGGGGTATAATGGAGAAACTTCTCAAGCATCCACCTCAAAGAGTTATCTTGATGCAGCAAGAAGGAATGAGCAAAAGCACAATGGAGATCACCAGGTAAAGCAGGGACGAATTACATCAAGAAAAAACAAAGAGTATCAGGTAAACCAGGGGCAATCCATCTTAAGGATGAACAAAAGCTACAACTAGCCACAGGTAAAATCCTCTCAATTTGCTTCAAGAATGGATGACAATAGGAATTACAATCATTTGGCCAGAAGATTTGATAACCGCAGAAGTTTCTTCAATGGACAATGCTTCTCTTGCCATAACTTTGGTCACAAAGTAGCTCAATGTGTTGCATATAAAACAATCATGACTAGAGAAGCTCAAAAACAAAGAAGTATGATCGGGATTACAAAAAGGACCTATAACAACTTTTCGGCTCTTGAAAATGAATTTGAATGTTCTATTTGCAATAACTTTGGTCATGAAGATTCTGAATGCAGGAGCAGGTTTCAGCAGACAAAGGAACAAGCCTCAAGCACCAAAACATGGAGAATAAAGGAACCACAAACAGAAAGATGTGGGATATCATTTTATGCAGAGGGACAGGAAAATCTATGGTACATTGACAGTGGATGTTCGAAGCATATGGTAGGTGATAAAGAAAAACTTGAATCATATTCTGCTTTAGAAAAGGGAAAGAAAGTTTCTTTTGGAAATGATACTCCTGCAGCTATAAAAGGAAAAGGCACTGCTCAGTTAAATGAAAAGGTCAAATCTGGAAATGTTTTGTATGTTGATGGATTGAAGCATAATCTTCTGAGTGTCAGCCAGATGTGTGATCAAGGAACCGAGGTGATATTTAGATCAAATGGATGTCTTGTTCGTGATCTTGATACAGGTAAAATGGTGATCAAAGGTGAAAGAACTCCAAATAATCTATACATATTTGAAGAAGGACAACAACAATCCTATCTAAGCAAGGATGATGAACACTAGTTATGGCACCGGAGGTTGGGGCATCTAAGCTTTTCACAAATAAGGAAAGCATGCAAATATCAGGTAGTTCGCGGTCTTCCAGATATCAAAATTCCAGACAACACCATATGCAAATCATGTCAGTTTGGAAAGCAAACCAGAACTAACTTTCTAGAGAAGGAAGGATCAGCTAGCATGCCTCTTGAGCTTGTACATACAGATGTTTGTGGACCATTCAGGAAAAGGACACCTCGAGGAGAAGAATACTTGATATTATTCATTGACGATTTCTCCAGGTTTGTCTGGTTAGGACTTATGAAGCACAAAGATGAAGCATTCGAAAAATTCAAATCCTTTAAAGCCTTGGTTGAAAATGAATCAGGATACAAAATTAAGTGCCTCAAATCCGACAGAGGTGAGGAATTTACCTCAAATGAATTTTTTGATTTCTGTGAAGAACATGGGATAAGAAGAGAATTCTCTACAACTAGAACTCCTCAGAAAAATGGAGTGGTGGAAAGAATGAACAGAACAGTCCAACAAATGGCTCGTGCTATGCTTGATGAGTCTGGAACTCCCGCAACTTTCTAGGGTGAAGCTGCATATGCTGCGGTTGTTATTCTCAACAAAACAAATGTCCGGGTGAACAACACTCAAACCCCTCATGAGCTTTGGTATGGTGAGACTCCTTCGGTAAAGCACTTCAAAATCTTTGGGAGCAAATGATATATTAAGAATACTGATGAGCAACTTGGCAAACTTGAACCTAGAGCAGATGAAGGCATTCTTCTTGGTTATTCTCCACACAGCAAAGCATACAAGTGATACAATAAAAGACTTGGAAGAATTGTTGACAACATTGATGTAGTGGTTGATGAGAAGGGATACATTCCTAGGCAAGTAAATCATGAAGATATCGAAGAAGATGAAGACTACCCTCAAAGACAGAATGATGAAGAAGAAGAACCTCAAGAAGAACCAGAAGAGCAGATAAGGATAGAAGAGAAGACTCCATCCAGATATGTTTAGAAGAATCATCCAGAATCTCAGATTTTGGGGCAGAAAGAAGCAAGTGTACAAACAAGAAGAACAATTGCAGAAGCTTCAAGCTATTTGGCATTACTCTCTTCCACTGAACCAAAAAATGTGAAAGAGGCATGCAAAGATGAATGTTGGGTCAAAGCAATGGATGAAGAACTTGAGCAGATCGAAAAGAACAACACTTGGGAGTTGGTTCCTAGACCAAAGGATAAGAATGTTATAGGGACAAAATGGGTCTTCAAAAATAAATTGAATGAAAATGGAGAAGTAATTAGAAACAAGGCCAGACTTGTTTGTAAAGGGTATGCGCAGCAAGAAGGAATAGATTCTGAAGAAACTTTTGCTCCTGTTGCAAGACTTGAGGCCATCCGAATGTTCCTTGCTCTCTCAAGCTTTCAAAACTTCAAAGTATTTCAAATGGACGTGAAATCAACCTTTCTGAATGGAGACTTGGAAGAAGAAGTATACATTGAGCAGCCAGATGGTTTCATTCTTGGAAATGATCCAAATCTTGTATGCAGATTGAAAAAGGCTCTCTATGGTCTCAAACAAGCTCCAAGGGCTTGGTACTATCGTTTGGACAAATATCTTCATCAACAAGGTTTTTCAAAAGGATCAACGGATAGCAATCTTTATATAAAATTTGAAAATGACAAATTGCTAATACTTGTTGTGTATGTAGATGACATTATTTTTGGCAGCAATGAAGAAGCTATGAGTCAAAGCTTTGCCTTGGTAATGCAGAAAGAATTCGAAATGTCCTTGCTGGGAAAACTGACATATTTTCTTGGTTTGCAAATCCAACAAAAAGAAGGAGGGATCTTTTTGTCTCAAACCAAGTATCTCAAGAAGATTTCGAAGAAATATGGCATGGAAGATGCAAAACCAGTATGTACACCCATGGTCACAGGATGTAACCTCAGTGTAAATGATGAATTAGCAGCAGTGCATCAACCAACCTACAGATCTATGATTGGAAGTCTACTTTATTTGACAAGTACCCGACCAGACATAATGCATGCAGTAGGAATAGTTGGAAGATTTCAGGCAAATCCAAAGGAAACTCATCTTCAGGCAGTAAAGAGAATCTTCAAATATCTTCAAGGAACTCAAAACTATGGCTTATGGTATCCTAGAGATACAGATCTCACACTTCATGCTTATACAGATGCAAATTGGGCCAGAAGCGTGGATGATAGGAAGAGCACAAGTGGTGGTGCATTCTTTATGGGTTCCAGATTAGTATCTTGGTTCAGCAAGAAACAGAGTTCGATTGCCTTGTCTACAGCTGAAGTGGAATATGTTGCTACTGCATCTTGCTGCACTCAACTCCTTTGGATGATGTAGACCTTGCAGGAATTTCAAATCACTTGTATACCACCCATCTCCATCTTATGTGATAATATAAGTGCAATCATCATTTCAAAGAACCCAGTCATGCATTCAAAGACCAAGCACATACCGATCAAGTATCATTTTCTCCAGGAACAAGTACTTGAACAAAAGGTCAAATTGGAATATGTTCCTTCTAAGGAACAAGTTGCTGATATACTCACCAAACCATTGCCCAGGTGTTATAGACATTTTTGTGACTTACAGCATTGAGCATGAAATGTCCATAATTTAAGGGATCCAAAGTCCCTAAACATGTTGTTCCTACCCCTAGAGGAACAAGGCTATCTAACCACAACAATTCACAGAAGTTCTCCTCCTGAAACCACTCAAAAACAAGTCAATTCAGGATCATGTCAACTGCTCCACTGAGCATCTGCGCTGAATGTCAACTGCTCCACTGTCTACCTGCGTTGAATGTCAACTCCAACAAAGGCTACCTGCGCTGAGCGAGTTTGGACAAGTGGCAGGCTCATTCCTCAATGTGTTAATGCCCAGGAAGCTTCCAAAATGACACTTGCATCAAGGAATTCGACTAGTGATGAGAAAGAGGCTCCAAATCTCCAAGTGGAAGCAAGAACCTCCAAGTGGACTCAAGAACTGAGAGAGGGAGAGGACACTAGTCAGATCTCAAGCTGACTCATCCTCTTTCCAAAATAACTATATATAGATATCTCCTCCATGGGATCTAGAGGCTGGAATTTTGTTATTGCAAAGAATTGCTGTTGGTTTGAGACTAGAAACATTGGGTGCTTAATGCTTTGAAGGGAGCTGAAGAAGGAATTCCATTCTGCTGGGAAGGAGATGCTGGATTGGAACCCTTTGGGTTGTATCTCTTCCTAAACCCTGTTATCAATCAATAAAGCTATCTTGGTTCTTTCCTATATGCTGGTGTATTTTGTATGATTGCATTAGTGTATTTGATTTGCTTCTAATCCTGAATCATTTATGAATATGAATATTTGCCTTTGTGTTGTGTTCTTCTCTTGTCACAAGTAGTTGTTCTCTTATCACAGGTAGCTGTTCTCTTGTGATCTCGTGGAAATCAAGTAGCTGTTCTCTTGAGCAAGCGAGGAGGCAAGTAGCTGTGAACACCCAAAGAGAAGAGGATCTAGATCGAGGGACAAACAGAAGACAACGGTAAGTCTATCGATCTCCCCTCTTTCACATTTCATAAAGGAAGAAACCAGTGTAGATGTACTTGTTTGTTGCTAAGGCACTGTCACACCTTAGGTGGATAGGATCGTCCTGCATAGGCATTTTTCCCCACAACAAATTGGCGACTCCGCTGGGGAAAGCTTGTTTATTCATTTCATTTGTGTTTCTGTCATTTGTTTACTTCATAGACTTGACGGCAACTATCGAACTGCATCTTTCCCGGATGCAAAGTAGAAAGTTGCTGCTTTGATCCAGTTGCTGGACTTGTCTATGATCTAAACAATGGATCCACAAATGATTTGATGATCCTTGTGATAGTCTTTAGTACCCTCTCAAAGAATCCCTCTGTTTATACCTTGCTTATGTTTCTGATTTGGCCTGAAACAGTTGATTTTTGAGCATTTTGTGACCCAGAACCCAGGGGAAACGAGAGTTTCTCCTTTAGCGCAGGCACTGTGAAGGCAGTCTGCATTTCAACGCAGTTCCCGTGAAGGCTACCTGCGCTGAATGTCAACTCCACAGTGTTAGACTTGCGCTGAACCAGTTTAGCCTTGTGCAGCTGGGGTTCTCTGCTGTCCGTTGCCCTGTTCTAATCTCTGTTTTTTTGCAGCCTTTAACCAGGATAGGTACCAGTCTGATAACTCCTTTTCTTTGCTTAGATTCCGCCTCCTTTTGTACAAAAATACTGTGAATGTTTTTATGTGTTTTTGGCATCATTTACAGTTTTCCTTTGCATGAGTAAAGTAGTCATCCTGTAGCCTTTGATTCAGATCTAATTGATGGTGATCTTAGAAGAGAGTTCATTGGCTGTTTGCAGATTGATTATAGGTTTACTTTGCTTATTGGTTTGAATTTATCTCTTTTGAAATATCAAAACAAGTCTTTATTTCGAAAATCGTTAAGTAGTGTAATCTCTTCTACCTTCTCTGATTTCAGGAAAAAGTGAACTTGTTTTTATTGATCATTTTAAAAGCAAATTCAAAGTTGTGCAAAAAGCTTTCTTAAGGAATTTATACTAAGAAAGTGGAAAACAAACACCTGCATTGTGCATTTTGCATTTGATAGTTTTCATGTTGGATTTAGGGAAAGTGCATTAGAGTGTGTTGATTGCTCTTTGAGAAAAGATAGTATTTTTCTTTTCCCTTAGTAGCTAGGATTTTCAAGGTTGAAAAGATAATAAAGCTTGCTTATCATCTTAGACTGCATTTAGGAAGTTGTATCATACATCTCGTGGTGAACCTTGAAAGGAAAACTTTAAAAAGATCAACCTAAAATAAACTGAATGAACCTAACAACGCTTTGTAACATAACACACAACATAGAGGTCTAGGCTAGAGACGTGTTCCGGCGTCGTTAAGCCTAGTGACTGTCGATCTTGTGGAAGGAGGGTGATTCCTCCTGAGGGACGATAGCGCTAGTACGGATTGTGCTCCCACATACCGTCGCGTATATATTGGGAGACCCCTATAGGCATATATCTTTTATCCTTAGGAATCCGTGTCGGCCGCCCTACTGATCACAATGCAGTGAACACATCATTCACGAAGATCGACCGCCCGTACGCTAAAAAGTATTCTGTGGTTTTGCGAAAAGTTTGGCACACCCTCTGCCTAGAACTCCAGAGCAGTTTCTTTTGGCCTTTTTCAGACTCTATAACAGAAAAACTCCATCCGAGCATTTGTCACTTCGGGCTCGTTAAAACATCGAAGGAGACTAGAGTCATCTTTAGCTTTTTCTCGACTCTTTAAAAGTGAAAAGGCAAGTTGTGTCTAAAGCATCTAATAAAATTCATTCAAT
Source organism: Pinus tabuliformis (assembly GCA_031772625.1). Classification (NCBI taxonomy): domain Eukaryota; kingdom Viridiplantae; phylum Streptophyta; class Pinopsida; order Pinales; family Pinaceae; genus Pinus; species Pinus tabuliformis. The sequence continues at coordinate 1,934,261,562 of CM062816.1, read as the reverse complement.
TCAGAAACACCAATTTCCCCTTTTTGTATTTTGGTTGATCGAGTAATCCGCAATCGTGGAAGAAAGTCAATTGAAACCCCGTCGTTCGCGGAGGCTTACGAGTCAACCGTCTTTGTCTCCGGAATCGTAAACAGTACGGACAAAGCGAACTCGTTTAACCGGTTCAAAATCTCCTATCAAAGTTAGAACAAGTGTTCAAACCACATCTGAGATTCCAGTTACTCCAAACATTTCTGGAAACCCTGCCTCTATAGAAGAAGTTCAACAGCCACAGAGGGACAGTAATACTAATCCTAGTCTGGGGGTAAATACTTGCGTTACTGAACCAGTTCCATCTGTAACCGGTTTAGAGAGTCTTGATCCCCAAACAACTGTCGCTGTCGATTCAACCCCTTCTTCGGAACCAGAAATATTTTATGGACCTGACGGTCTTCCTCTTCCACCGGGTTTGATTGCGATAGAGGAAATTGTAGAGGATCCGCAAGCAAGTACTCCAACCCATTTTGGAGTCGGGCTCACTCTATTTCCTTTGTCAGAAATTAATCCACCACAAGTGGAAGTTCCTGTAGAATCGCTAGGCAATCTATTGGATAGACTCAAAATGTCTGAGCAACCGTCAACATCTAGGACTGTGTCGAACGACACAGCGACAGCAAAAGCCCCTACCGTCACTCCGACAATGTTTTCCGGCATACCATCTGTCCCAACTAGCTCACAACTGCTAGAAGGAGTCCACCAAGGGACTATTTCGACAGTGTGGTCTGTTCCAGTTTGTTCATCCAGAATAATATCCGGCAACTCTTATGTTGAGACTCGCTAGATTGACCCTTTTGGAGGTCAGTTTGGGCAATCCAGTCCCCAAGGACAATCAATCACCTTGAGTTCCGGGTTGCTACCGTATGGGGGGCAGTATGCCTTTTCATTACCCCCTCCGGGAGGGTATCCATACAGGAGTTCACAACAATATTCAGGTTATACTGGAATTACATCAAGTGGTTGGGTACTTATGATACCTCAACAACCAAGGGTTGTATATTCTATGCAACAGTGTGTACCTATGACGAACATCCCAACCACACCGACTATTGTAACAGTGTCACAAGTTCAAGCGATGCCTGTTGCATGTCAACCTCAAATTTCTCAGGTTGTAATGCAACGACCCCTTGATCATGGGTCACAACCACAATCGCCAACTGGTGGGGCAACACAGGCCCAAACGGGTACAATTACCCCACACCTTGGTCCAACGGTTAGCATAGCGCAACAGAACATGGCTTCACAACCATGGCTGGTGCAATACCAACAACCACAATTCCAGCAAGTGTACCAAGGTTCTGAGCAGCAGATCTTTGCGAACAGTGGACAACCGTATATTCAAAACGGTCAAAACCAACCACTTTACAGTGGTCAAGTCCACCAACCGTATCAGTCGTACCAACATCAATTACATTATGCTGGTATGCAAAGGTCAACTGCTCAAGCGATTCCGTCGTACCCTAGTTATGCTTCGCCTAACCTGAATCAACAGTTACCATTCGTGGCAACTTTAGAGTTACCCGATTTACACCGGTTAACCAACGATCCGATTTCTTATGCCCCTTGGTGGCCAGCGATTCCTCACAAACTTCCATCTGACATTCCTAAATTCAATGGAAATCCAGGTGAAGACCCATCGAATCACGTGATGACTTTTCATCTATGGTGTTCATCGAACACCCTAAATGTGTTGGAAATAATACTGAGAGGGGGGGTGAATCAGTATTATCAGATCAATAAAACTTTTTCAATGCTCAGAAACATATACGCTACTTCAGTTAAGAGAACCAGCGTGTACACGCTACTGTGTCTAAGGAAAACAGCGTATAACCAGAAAACTTATAATTCAGTTAGTTTATCTTCAGTTAAGTGCATGAGGTCATTATTCACCATATTAAGAGTAAACAGATGCAGTATAACAGAACAGATCATCACACAAAAACCACACACATGAACACCATGATATAAGGTGGAAACCCAATGTGGGTGAAAACCACCTGCTGCAAGTCGTCTCTATCTTTCTTTAATAAGAATTTCAGTTTACAATCTTTTGTACTGGTGCAGCCTTATACCAGTACGCAGGCTACAACCTGCAGAAGGCTTCAACCTTCTCTCGTTCTCCAAACTTCCTTAGAAGGGAGCTCCAACCCCCTTAGCTCTTGTACTAGCTAAGATACTAGTACGTAGGTGCTGGCCTACAATCTTCTTTCCTTCAGGTACCACTTTTCATCAATTTTTAGACTGGATACTCCTGAAGCACAACATTACAATCTGAAGACCATGATTCATTCACAAATCATATAAAACAACCAATACTAGCATCATCAATCTTTGAATCACTGAACCACTGTAACCCTGTCAAACCCAGTCACCAGAACACAGAGCAGACTACAGAACTCTGCAATATCAGTCAGATCTAGCTGCAACCCAAAAATCAAGCTCCAAAAGATATACGCTACTACTATGAAGGAAACCCGCGTATACACGCGGTTTTACCGAAGACAACCTGCGTACAGATCTAAAAATAATTTTTCATAACTTGCAGCTGTACCAGATTTCAGTTATACCCAGAACATAACATTGCGTCAGTATGTAGATCTAGAAATTCGCATAATCAACCATATAAAGATAGTTCATTTCAAACCATTTGATCCCGATCTCTCCTTAGATCTTGTTCTCCATCAACCGATGAGTTCTCTCCTTAGCTCAGATCAAGCAATACCCCATCAACCAATAACCTGCATACTGGATCTAATACTTCATCAGATATTCAAGACATTTCAGATACATTTGCCTAATGATCTTCTTCTCCTTATATAGCCTTAGGCTTTGCTCAATACCGCGAGCCAAAACCATAGAGATCCAAAACCATCAACTCAAAACTAGGGATCGACACGTCCGTCGAGACACCATGGTCCGAAACCATAGGCACAACTTCCAAGGAATAACCGCCACGGACCAAAAAGGAGTTTTCCACATACACGCGCTTTTACTGAAGCCAACCTGCGTGTACACGCGACTTGGGTTTGATGAACCTGCGTATATGAATTTTCTCTTCTTCTTATAGTCTGATCATCAATTCCTTGCTGCTGACCTTCTGCACTATGATTTGTCATCAGTGAGGTTTTCCATCAAGGACAACACTTGTCTCATAATGCCAACAATCTCCCCCTTTGGACTTGATGGCAACCCCAAGATCCTTAGAATCATTCTCCCCCTTTGTCATCAAGGGAAAAGGGCTATGCTCCCCCTGAGTACATGTTGATTTCTCTGCTCTGCTGTGCTGAACATGCTCCCCCCTGCATGTAGGCAAGATCTGCAAAAGATGTTCTTCAAATGAACCAAGACTTATACATCATAAAGGACCTTCCTATCACCAAAAGACTCAATGCACGCATTCATACTCCCAACCAAGAGGAGATACATCAGAAATATAATAACCAATAACATTACATCATTCATCCATCCCAGGCATAGTGGGGAAATCATAGGCCGTTACATGACCTTGACACTATAAAAGAAATATGACATAGAGACAACAAATCTAGACCAAGACTTCTGAAAGATACCAGCAGTATCTGATAAACATCTTTTATATCAGCAGCCAAGATTTCCTTCTGAGCTCCTTCTCGTGAAATTAACACCAGTTGTGAACTAGGACCGAAAGCATCTAAATGCCAACAATGCTTTATGAGACTTTAAGCTGCTCCCCCTGAATCCGTGCCTGCTGTGCCCCCTGAAACTGTGCCTGAAGAATTCTGGCACACCCATCTCAGACCTTCTCCGACCAGAGTCTGCTCTTGCTGTTCAGAACTCCATATACGTGATTTCTCCTGCAGAAAACGGCGTATGCACGCGGATATGCTTTCTGCAACACGCGTACCCCATACACGCGACTTTCCCTGCATAAATCGGCATATATACGCGGATATCCCTTACGAAACTCGCGTATACCAACTTTTCTGTAGAACAGACAAGCTTTAACAGCAGGATGAAGCATCCATTACTCCCAGCTTTTGTCTGAGATATTCAAAAGTTTCCCTGGGCAGCGGTTTTGTGAGAATATCAACAACTTGTTCCTTAGAAGGAACATACTCCAACTTGACCTTCTGCTCAAGCACTTGTTCCCGAAGAAAATGGTACTTGATTGGTATGTGCTTGGTCTTTGAGTGCATGACTGGATTCTTTGAAATGTTGAATGCACTTGTATTATCACATAAGATAGAGACTGGTGGCGTGCAAGTGATTTGAAAATCCTGCAAGGTCTGCATCATCCAAAGAAGTTGTGTGCAACAAGATGCCGTAGCCACATATTCTGCTTCAGCTGTAGATAAAGCAATCGAACTCTGTTTCTTGCTGAACCAAGATACTAATCTGGAACCCATGAAGAAAGCACCACCACTTGTGCTTTTCCTATCATCCACACTTCCGGCCCAATCTGCATCTGTGTAAGCATGAAGAGTGAGATCTGTATCTCTAGGATACCATAAGCCATAGTTTTGGGTCCCTTGAAGATACTTGAAGATTCTTTTGACTGCCTGAAGATGAGTTTCCTTTGGGTTGGCTTGGAATCTTCCAACAATTCCTACTGCATGCATAATATCTGGTCGTGTACCTGTTAAGTAAAGCAAACTCCCAATCATGGATCTATAAGTTGGTTGGTGAACGGCTGCTGATTCATCATTTGCACTGAGGCTGCATCCTGTAACCATGGGGGTACAAACTGGCTTTGAATCTTCCATGCCATACTTCTTCAAGATCTGCTTGAGGTACTTGGTTTGAGACAAGAAAATGCCTCCTTCACTTTGTTGGATTTGCAATCCAAGAAAGTATGTCAATTCTCCAAGTAATGACATTTCAAATTCTTTCTGCATAACCAAGGCAAAGTTCTGACTCATAGTCTCTTCATTGCTGCCAAAGATAATATCATCTACATACACAACAAGTATTAGAAATTTGTTATTTTCAACTTTCATATAGAGATTGCTATCTGCTGATCCTTTTGAAAAACCTTGCTGGTGAAGATATTTGTCCAACCGATAATACCAAGCTCTTGGAGCTTGTTTGAGACCATAAAGAGCCTTTTTCAATCTGCATACAAGGTTTGGATCATTCCCAAGAATGAAACCATCTGGCTGCTCAACATATACTTCTTGTTCTAAGTCTCCATTCAGAAAGGCTGATTTCACGTCCATTTGAAATACCTTGAAGTTTTGAAAGCTTGAGAGAGCAAGGAACATTCGGATGGCCTCAAGTCTTGCTACAGGAGCAAAGGTCTCCTCAAAATCTATCCCTTCTTGCTGCGCATACCCTTTACAAACAAGTCTGGCCTTGTTTCTAATTACTTCTCCATTTTCATTCAATTTATTCTTGAAGACCCATTTTGTCCCTATGACATTCTTATCTTTTGGTCTAGGAACCAGTTCCCAAGTGTTGTTCTTTTCGATCTGCTCAAGTTCTTCATCCATTGCTTTGACCCAACATTCATCTTTGCATGCCTCTTTCACATTTTGTGGTTCAGTGGAAGAGAGTAATGCCAAATAGCTTGAGGCTTCTGCAATTCTTCTTCTTGTTTGTATTCCTGCTTCTTTCTGCCCCACAATCTGAGATTCTGGATGATTCTTTTGAACATATCTGGATGGAGTCTTCTCTTCTATTCTTGCCTGCTCCTCTGGTTCTTCTTGAGGTTCTTCTTCTTCATCACACTGCCTTTGAGTGTAGCCTTCATCTTCCTCAATGTCTTCATGATGAACTTGCCTAGGAATATATCCCTTCTCATCAACCACTACATCAATGCTGTCAACAATTCTGCCAAGTCTTTTATTGTAGCACTTGTATGCTTTGCTATATGGAGAATAACCAAGAAGAATGCCTTCATCTGCTCTTGGTTCAAGTTTGCCAAGTTGCTCATCAGTATTCTTAATATAACATTTGCTCCCAAATATTTTGAAGTGCTTCACCGAAGGAGTCTCACCACTCCAGAGCTCATGAGGTGTTTGAGTGCTATTTACTCGGACATTTGTTTTGTTAAGAATAATAACCGCAGCATGTGCAGCTTCACCCCAGAAAGTTGCGGGAGTACCTGATTCATCAAGCATAGCACGAGCCATTTGTTGGATTGTTCTGTTCATTCTTTCCACCACCTCATTTTGCTGAGGAGTTCTAGCTGTAGAGAATTCTCTTCTTATCCCATGTTAATCACAGAAATCGAAAAATTCGTTTGAGGTAAACTCCCCACCTCTGTCAGATCTGAGGCACTTAATTTTGTGTCCTGATTCATTTTCAACCAAGTCTTTGAAGGATTTGAATTTTTCGAATGCTTCATCTTTGTGCTTCATAAGTCCTAACCAGACAAACCTGGAGAAATCGTCAATGAATAATATCAAGTATTCTTCTCCTCGAGGTGTTCTTTTTCTGAATGGACCACATGTATCTGTATGTACTAGCTTAAGAGGCATGCTAGCTGATCCTTCCTTCTCTGGAAAGTTAGTTCTGGTTTGCTTTCTAAACTGACAAGATTTGCATATAGTGTTGTCTGGAATTTTGATATCTGGAAGACCACGAACTGCCTGATATTTGCATGCTTTCCTTATTTGTGAAAAGCTTAGATGCCCCAACCTTCGATGCCATAGCCAGTGTTCATCATCCTTGCTCAAATAGCATTGTTGTGGTCCTTCTTCAAATATGTATAGATTATTTGGAGTCCTTCTTCCTTTGATCACTGTTTTACCTGTATCGAGATCACGAACACAACATCCATTTGATCTGAATATTACCTCTGTTCCTTGATCGCACATCTGACTGACACTCAGAAGATTATGCTTCAATCCATCAACATACAAAACATTTCCAGCTTTGACCTTCTCTTTCAATGGAGCCACACCTTTTCCTTTTATGGCTGCAGAGATATCGTTTACAAAAGAAACTTTCTTCCCTTTTTCTAATGTGGTATATGACTCAAGCTTTTCTTTGTCCCCTGTCATATGCTTCGAACATCCGCTGTCAATGTACCATAGACTTTCTTGACCTTCTGCATAAAAGGCTATCCCACATCTTTCTGGTTGTGGTTCCTTTATTGTCCATGTTCTGACATTTGAGTTTTGCTCCTTCTGAATTGTCTTCCGGAACCTGCTCCTGCATTCAGAGTCTTCATGACCAAAGTTATTACAAATAGAGCATTCAACTTCATTTTCAAGAACCGAAAAGTTGTTATAAGTCCTTTTCATGGTTTCAGTCATTCTCCCTTGCTTTTGAGCTTCTCTAGTCATGATTGTCTTGTATGCAACACATTGAGCTGCTTTGTGACCGAAGTTATGGCAAGAAAAGCATTGGCCATTAAAGAAAATTCTGCGATAATAAGATCTCTCATCCAACCGATTGTAGCTTCTATTTATTCTTGCAGCAAATTGGGAAGATTTTACCTGTGGCTGATTGTAGCTTTTGTTTGTCCTTAAGGTAGTTTGTCCCCAAATTTCTTGATGTTCTTTATTTGTTCTTGAGGTAAACTGTCCCTGATTCACCTGATTACTTTTATTTGGCCTTTGCTCGCTTTTCCTTGCTGCATCAAGATAAATTTTAGAGGTAGAGGCTTGAGATGTTTCTCCATGATATCCAAGACCTGTCTTGATCAGAGGAGATCGCTGCACATTGATAATCTCATCCAAGGTTTCAGATCCTTTAACAAATTTAAGATTAATAGCTTTTGTTTTCTCAATCTCTTTTCTGAGACCAACAATTTCACCTTCTAGTTTTTCAAGATGTTTTTCCTTTTCATCAATTTGAAATTGTAGAGTATCAATGATCATATTCTTTTCTTCTATACATCTCTTGAGTCTAGTAATTTCATCATAAAGATTATCCACATCTATAGCATCCATATAATCATCATCTTCAAATTCCATTAACAACTTATATTCATTACCTCGTTCATATTCATCACTATTCGATAGACCATCACTATCTTCATGAGTGTAGTAGCTTTTCTTATTTGTACTCTGTTTCTTGTTCCATCTAGCAGGTTCCTTTCCTTTATCCTTATAAGGACATTTTGCAGCATAATGACCTACTCTTCCACAAGCAAAGCATTTAAAAGGTAACTTACCTCTGAACCTTCCAGAACCCCTTTGAAGGTTTCTGACAAAATTTGATTCTTCTTCCTCTTCTTCTGGGACGTGGCTTGCTTCATAATAATCGTCTTTGCCTGATGCCTTGAAAGCAGCTTCTCTTCTGTCTGATGGACCTCCCTTTCTCATTTCATAAGCAGTTAGAATTCCATGTAGCTGAGACATAGTAAGAATTCGTAGATTTTCCTTTTCTTCTATTGCAGATACTTTAGATTCAAACTTGGGGGACAATGATCTTAGAACCTTTTCAACCACTATAGCCTCTTTTATTTCTTCACCCAAATTTTTCATACAATTAACAATCTCATCTACCCGAAGAAAATAGTTAGCCACACTTTCATCATTATACATCTTGAGAGTCTCATATTGAATCCTGAGAGTTTGAAGTTTATCACGCTTTACCTGTTCATCTCCTTCATAGCTCGTGACAATTTTGTCCCATATCTCTTTTGCGGATTTGTAGTGCATTACCTTCATGAATTCCATTTGGGATATACATCCTAATAGGGTACTGACTGCTTTCGCATTTGTTTCATACTTCTTTTTCTCAGCTGCATCTGTAGGAGTAGCTGAAGGAAAAGTGTAGCCTGTTTCTACGATGTCCCAAACTTCTGTACCAAGAAATTGAAGATAGGCAGTAACTCTTACCTTCCAATAATTGAAGTTTGTCCCATCAAAAACCGGTGGCCTAATTGATGCTTCTCTCTCGTAGTTGCTCATGATGAACGATCTACCTTCAAGCGATCAAGCTTCTCTGAAGGACCTACTCTGATACCAATTGTTGGAAATAATACTGAGGGGGGGGGTGAATCAGTATTATCAGATCAATAAAACTTTTTCAATGCTCAGAAACATATACGCTACTTCAGTTAAGAGAACCAGCGTGTACACGCTACTGTGTCTAAGGAAAACAGCGTATAACCAGAAAACTTATAATTCAGTTAGTTTATCTTCAGTTAAGTGCATGAGGTCATTATTCACCATATTAAGAGTAAACAGATGCAGTATAACAGAACATATCATCACACAAAAACCACACACATGAACACCATGATATAAGGTGGAAACCCAATGTGGGTGAAAACCACCTGCTGCAAGTCGTCTCTATCTTTCTTTAATAAGAATTTCAGTTTACAATATTTTGTACTGGTGCAGCCTTATACCAGTACGCAGGCTACAACCTGCAGAAGGCTTCAACCTTCTCTCGTTCTCCAAACATCCTTGGAAGGGAGCTCCAACCCCCTTAGCTCTTGTACTAGCTAAGATACTAGTACGTAGGTGCTGGCCTACAATCCTCTTTCCTTCAGGTACCACTTTTCATCAATTTTCAGACTGGATACTCCTGAAGCACAACATTACAATCTGAAGACCATGATTCATTCACAAATCATATAAAACAACCAATACTAGCATCATCAATCTTTGAATCACTGAACCACTGTAACCCTGTCAAACCCAGTCACCAGAACACAGAGCAGACTACAGAACTCTGCAATATCAGTCAGATCCAGCTGCAACCCAAAAATCAAGCTCCAAAAGATATACGCTACTACTATGAAGGCAACCCGCGTATACACGCGGTTTTACCGAAGACAACCTGCGTACAGATCTAAAAATAATTTTTCATAACTTGCAGCTGTACCAGATTTCAGTTATACCCAGAACATAACATTGCGTCAGTATGTAGATCTAGAAATTCGCATAATCAACCATATAAAGATAGTTCATTTCAAACCATTTGATCCCGATCTCTCCTTAGATCTTGTTCTCCATCAACCGATGAGTTCTCTCCTTAGCTCAGATCAAGCAATACCCCATAAACCAATAACCTGCATACTGGATCTAATACTTCATCAGATATTCAAGACATTTCAGATACATTTGCCTAATGATCTTCTTCTCCTTATATAGCCTTAGGCCTTGCTCAATACCACGAGCCAAAACCATAGAGATCCAAAAACATCAACTCAAAACTAGGGATCGACACGTCCGTCGAGACACCATGGTACGAAACCATAGGCACAACTTCCAAGGAATAACCGCCACGGACCAAAAAGGAGTTTTCCACATACACGCGCTTTTACTGAAGCCAACCTGCGTGTACACGCGACTTGGGTTTGATGAACCTGCGTATATGAATTTTCTCTTCTTCTTATAGTCTGATCATCAATTCCTTGCTGCTGACCTTCTGCACTATGATTTGTCATCAGTGAGGTTTGCCATCAAGGACAACACTTGTCTCATAATGCCAACAAAATGATGATTCGATAAGGCTTCACCTTTTTCAGAGGACATTAACGGGTCCAGCGGCAAAATGGTATATTGAATTACCTAGAGCCTCGTTCGACAATTTTAGCTCCCTAGCGACGACTTTCTTAACCCATTTTCAATTACCGATAAGGTATGAAACGGGAACCGAAATATTAACCAACTTCAAGAAAACAACTGCCACTCATATATCTGATCATATACATGAGTGGCATCGTCATCGTAGGATGGTGAAAACATACGTTCCCGATCAGCTGTTAGCTGAATGGTTTATAAAGTCTTTACTTCCGGCTATAACGGAAGATGTGGCAAAGGGAGGAGTCATAACAGAGGAGCAAGTTATTGCTCGTGCACAATGTCTAGACATAGTTTATACTCAGTCCGGCACGCTCTACGACAAAATACCTGATGCCCCTAGACCGGAATTTTCAATTCCTCCTGCTCCTAAATCCAATAGTGACTCTCATGCCGGTGATGGCGTGATTGGCACGACGAACACGAAATCGATAAAGGCTTCGTCTAAGAAAGCCCGTAAGAATTCAAATCAAAATGCAAAAGAAGAAGTTCTTGCTTCGGAAGTAAATGTCGTATCAGCGGATAAAGGCAAAGAAACCAATGAACCAGGAAGCAAGAAGAAGAAAAACAAAGGGAAGAAGAAGAAACAGGGTGAGTCATCTCCTGGAAAAAATTCTTCAAACCCTCCTAGGAAAGGGAAACAAAATTATCCATGTCAAATATGTGATGAGGAGGATCATTATACAAGGAATTGTCCATTCAAAGCTGAGTTGAAGAGGTTCTTTAAAAGTTCGCAAACCTCAGCTGTGTTAACTGATCCATTTCCCAATCCAGGTCAAAATCTGTTTGATAGTGGAAATGCTTCCCCGTCGCAAGTACTTATGTTGTCAGTTTCAAAACAGCAGAATGATGCTTTGATTTCGACAAGGAACAAAGATTACGGGAATCCGCAGCTATCGAACGACAAAGGTAAAGATCAACCAAGTAGTTCGACAACAACTTCGACAGAAGTTGTACCGCCCATCATTCATGAATTAACAATAAAACCGCCAAAGGGAGTAGTACACAAGTCGACATTTAATCCTCGCGCCAGGGCGGCGCAACATTATAACATAGTGGAAGATTTGGCCCAATCGCCATCCGCTATGTCGACTCTTGAGGTACTACAAAATTGCCCATCCCAAAGGCAGGCTTTGTTATCAGCTATTGGTGGGGTTGATCCTAAGGATTCCAATCTTGTATCTTTTTATCACAAAGGATACGATCCTCAATTATCGGCTCAACTAGCTTTCCTTATTCAAGTGAAAGCCCTCAACAAAACTGTTCACAGAACAATTATTGATGAGGGGGCATCTACATGTATTATGTCGATGAGTTGCTGGAAAACTTTAGGATCTCCAACCTTGTCGCGATCTTCGACGACATTAAAAGCTTTCGACGGAAGGACTTATACCCCGTATGGTATCCTTAATAACTTGAAGGTTGAACTGGGAGGAAAAACAGTAGAAATAGATGTTGAAGTCATCGATGGGAATCTTGACTACAACATCCTACTGGGAATACCATGGATCTATGCCATGGCAGCTGTTGTGTCGACTTATTTTAGGAAGATCGCATTCCCGTTTGAAGGAGGGATTATGGTCGTCGACCAACAGAACTTCCTCCCTAATGGTTCACAAGTTATAGGAAGCATTCCCATGATCCATGAGAGCAACCATTCGCTTCAAGATATCGGAGTAGGCCTACTGAAAGACCCCACAATGATGGGAACTTTCGCACTTCCACCTCCTATATACATAGGAAATATAGCATTAGTAGCAACCTACAACATGATATCTTCCACGAAGGTCGCAAAAGACGATGTCGACATGGATCATGCAATGGTTTTGCCCCCAAGCCCTATAGAAATATTGTAGCAATCAATGTTTCGGGCATGGGAGGCGAACCCAAATCAATGCTCGTCAAGCGTTTGGGTAGATAGGTCTAGAGAATATGGTACCCCATTAGATCCTTGGTCGAAAGTACATGGGACTCACGAAGGAATTCTACAATCAATGTTTATTGAGGGGGCACCATGGAATGATTGCCACCATCGTTCCCTTCTTCAGGAGTATGAAGAAGATACTCAACATGACCTTTATCACCCTTCAATTTTTGAATTCCTATCAAATACTGTAAATACGGTGGATTCCGAGCGAAACTTATCCAATATTGAAGAGACTATAGCCATAAATATCTCGACTAAAACAAATGTTGTAGAGAATATTTATGTCGGCAAAGGTTGTTCCCCTTCAGAACTGGAAATATATAACGCTCTTTTTCGCGGATTCAGAGATGTCTTTGCTTGGTCATATGATGAAATTCCAGGCATTGGCTTGAGTATTGTTGAACATGAAATTAAAATGTATCCTGATGTCAAACCAGTAAGACAACGGCTTCGGCAGGTGCACCCCAAGAAAGCCGCTGCCATTAAGGCGGAAGTTGAAAAACTCCTCCATGCTGGATTCATCTACCCGATTCCTCTAACCGATTGGGTATCGAATATTGTCCCTGTTATGAAGAAACAAGGGACAATTAGAGTGTGTGTCGATTATAGGGATGTAAATCAAGCTTGTCCGAAGGACAACTACCCTACACCCTTCATCGACCAGATAATTGATGAATGCGCCGGATGTGAAATATTTTCGTTTATGGATGGATTTTCCGGGTATAATCAAATAAATATCCGCCCACAGGACCAGTCAAAGACTGCATTTATTTGTCCGTGGGGCACATTCGCTTATCGAAAATTACCCTTTGGTTTAAAGAACGCAGGGGCGACGTTTCAGAGGGCAATGAATTATGCCTTCCATGAAATCAAGAACATCATTCAACCTTATCTTGACGACCTTCCGGCTCATTCGCGAAAGCGGACTGATCATCTGCAGCATTTAAGAGCGATATTTCTACGTTGCCGACACTACAAGATAAGACTCAATCCGCACAAATGTGTGTTTTGCGTCGGTTCTGGTCGTTTACTTGGCTTTGTAGTCTCTAAGGATGGGATTCGTCTCGACCCTTGCAAGGTTCAGGAAATCATTAATTTGCCTCCACCTTCAAATTTTCTTCAGATTCAGAAACTCCAAGGGAAAGCAAACTTTCTAAGGAGGTTCATTCCAAATTACGCAGAACTTGCTAAAGGTTATACTCGTCTTTTGAAAAAGGATGTACCTTTTATCTGGGATCAGGTAGCGCAAGCTTCCTTTGATGCTCTGAAAGATTCTCTAGTAAGAGCATCATTAATGTATGCCCCAGACTATCAAAGAGATTTTAACCTGTATCTGGCTGCAGCGGATACAACCATTGCGATGGTTTTAGTTCAAGAAGTCGATGGAATTGAACATCCTATATATTATTTAAGTAAAAACTTAAATGATACAGAAAGTAAATATTCTTATGTTGAAAAACTAGCGCTTGCAGCTGTTCAAGCGATTCAAAGATTTCGACATTATGTCCTCTTTCGGAAAACTACCATTTTATCAGATTGCAACCCCATGACTTATATACTGTCGCGACAGTTGCTGGGGGGAAAATATTCAAAATGGATAGCGATCCTTCAAGAGTTTGATCTGGAATTCGTAAAATCCAAATCAAAGAAAGCTCTAGTTTTTGCAGAATTATTGTGCTATCTCCCATCGTCGTCCAACGATGAAACCTCCAAAGAATCAATCGTGGACGAGAATTTGTTCCTGATATCTACAAGCAATGAGTGGTATGGAGATATCATAATTTATCTCCAAACCCAAAAGTTTAGGCCTAACACCTCTCACTCAGAACAAAAACGTATACGATACCAAGCGAAAGACTACATGATCGTCGTTGATACACTTTACCGACGTGGTATCGATACAGTCCTGAGGAGGTGCCTTACCCATGAGGAGGCCGAAAAAGCCCTGAATGAGTGTCATTCAGGCGCGTGTGGGGGGCATCAATCTGGATGAGCAACAGCACAAAAAATCTTATGAGCAGGATACTTCTGGCCAACCATGTTCAAAGATTGCATAATCGCAGTCAGAAGTTTCCATGCTTGTCAAATTTTTGATAGCAAAACCAGAAGATCACCCGCACCTTTACAACCAATAGTTGTTGTTGGGCCTTTCGCCAAATGGGGCATCAATTTCATGCAATGTAACCCCACCTCGACCAGGGGGCATGGGTATATTATAGTCGCTGTTGACTATTTTACCAAATGGGCCGAGGCAATGCCTACATTGGATAACACTGGTGAAACAGCTACCCTTTTCTTTTTCAATCATGTAGTCGCCAGGTTCGGCGTACCACAGGCTATAGTAACAGATCACGGATCGCATTTTCGCAATCACATGATGGTCGAATTAGCTGCCAAGCTAGGGCTATCTCACGACAGCTCTACCCCGTATTATCCGCAAGCCAATGGACAAGTTGAAGCAATCAACAAGGTCCTGAAGCGTATGTTGCAAAGGATGATCGGGGTTCTTAAAAGAAGATGGCACCTAATCCTGTACTCAGCCTTGTGGGCTTACCGAACATCAGTAAAGAATGCGACTGGGTTCACACCTTTTCAACTGGTGTATGGCCTGGAGGCAGTCTTGCCAATCCAGTGCGAAATTTCATCGCTTAAACTCGTAATTGACTTCCTCCCCGGAACTTCGGAAGAAGAGGCTCGTTTCTTGGAATTAATCCAATTGGATGAAACCCGTTGTGACGCCGCTTTGGCTAACGAAACCCATAAGAAACGAGTCAAGGTGCAGTTCGACAAAAATGTCAAACCCCGTGTCTTCTCAGAAGGTGATTTGGTCTTGCTTTATGACGAAGAATCCGATAAATTGGGAGCAGGTAAATTTAATTCCTTATGGATGGGCCCCTATATTGTTAAACGAGTGTTAGCAAAAGGAGCCTATGAGTTAATGGATTATGACGGAATTCCACTGGCGCAACCCCGCAATGGGTTGTACCTCAAGCGTTACTATGCTTAGATAGTAACCTGTATGCTTTTGTTGTATTTTGTTTTCGCTAAAAGTATTTGTTTTGGTCGAGTGATCCACCTTTTTACATTTATTGCAAATGTCAAACCTTCTGGAGACATGTGTTGGATATGCCGATGGAGCGAGTCGTAGTTCGCGGAACCTATCCTCCGCAGTCTGGGCCATTTTTGATCCAAGCGGCGAGTTAGTAAGTTTCAGAGGTGTGTGTATTGGGCAATCGACGAATAGCATCGCTGAGTATAGCGCGTTGATAGAACTACTCTCTGATGCCATCACCCATGGTATACGCCGACTAGTTGTCAGGCTAGACTCACAACTCGTAATACTACAACTCAATGGTATATATTCCGTTCGCAATCCAGCTATTTATCGCATGTTCCTAAGGGTTAAGATTTTGGAAAGACAGTTTGATTCAATTCAATACCAGCATATTTCCAGAAACTTAAACACATTAACCAACTCATTAGCAAACTATGTGTTAGATAGACATTTGCGACATTTATAAAAAGAGACACATCATCAATGATTGTAGATATGGATCATATAACTCAACCATAATAAAACTCGAAAATAAAAATATATATAAGCTGTTTATCGTTCATACATAATGTTCTGTAACCAAGACAAAATCGGTCATATGACCCAAAAACTCAAAAGTGCTAGGGGGCACCCTAGCCTAGTGATGCTCATGATAGCACGTCATGGCCTGTGCAATCATGCGCAAGCGACAAGTCCATCGTCTAGGCACGCCAGTAGTATGCCGCTGCAACTGTAAAGGTAACTCATCAATCCTCACATCGGGAATGCCAAGAGTAAGGCTCTCAACCTGCTCCTGCACAGCTGTAAGGGTCTCGGCTACATCAAGGTCGCGGAGAATAACTCTCCCAGCAGTCTCCCCTGCTAGGGCAGAAACTGGCGCTCTCGGGCGAACTGCTGGACGAACAGGACCAACATCTGCATGCACACATGAGTTTGATTAAAGTCTTGATAGAATAAAGCACAAGGACATTATAAATAAGAACAGTAAATAGTAATATGGTCGAAGATTTTACCAATACCGCCCCACTGTTCTCCATCCGGTAACACCAAATCCGGATCACCTCGAAAATCCATGCCAACATATGGGTACTCGGAATAGACCATCTCCTGGCACTCAAACCACCTGAAGAAGGTATCAGTGAAAGTAATCTAAGATTGACCAGCATGCCTAGACATGTGGTCAACCCATCTCTGCATGTGTGGCTCAGTAGGAGAAGGCAGGTCGAGTGTAATATACTGAGGCTGCATCAGTGGTATTTTCTCCAAGGCAAAGGCAGTCAAAATAGAACCAAATCCAAATTTCTTCAGCTTCCCGTCCTTTACCTTGGTCAATTGACTTTTCATCTGAACAAGTACTGCATCACACCAGTTGAATACTTTCGGTTGGAGACACTCCAAGGCGTGCTGTACATAGGACCTGTTGGCAACATGAAGAGATGCGCTACCGGCCATCCTACCAGTAGTATACAGAATGGACCGGAGAGACCTGTCAGTAATCTCGCGGATAACAACCTTGCCATCTCTACTCGGCTGGGAACCTTCCTGCAATACTGGCGGACATAATCTCTCACGGAGTCATTCCCCCGGGCCGAACCTGACAAAGAAATGGGGGCACCCCGCCTTGACAACCCAGTCAAGAAGTAAATGCCCACTATGGTCAAGGGGATGGATTTTCCCCTAATCTGGAATACTTGGTTAATAGGATCCCAAGCATCAAGCATATACTGCAGTAAAGAGATCTGTTCTCTCATACTAGAGATACGGAAGAACTTCAGCAGGCCACAGTTCCGCAGCGCGTTCACTGTAATAGGGTCATGGAGGGCAATCATGTCCTCCTCTTCATGTTCTCGTTCTCACCATGTAAGGGACATTTTGCTCAAAGATCCCTGCAAAACAAACAAGAGAAGGAGTAAGTTCCTAGATTTGATGAGAAACTGGCGAAATTTCATCAAAAACTGTGCCACAAAATCAGTTTTCTAGTTCCAACGCAGGTAGACAGTGTTCCACCTGTGTTGAAGGTCAAGCTGCCTCAAGGCAGCTTGACATTCAGCGCAGGTTTCGAGTGGACAACCTGTGTTGATGACAGGGCGCCCTGGCAAAACCCCAGGTGCTCAGAAAGACAAGGAAATAGGCACAGAATGGAAAAATGAAACCATGAAAAGAAAGAGCTAGGGTTTAGCTCCTACCTGGTCCAGATGGCGCCGAGAATCGTCCACAGAATCTCCCGAAATCAGCTGGTGAAAATCAAAGGGGAAGAGGCACCTCCAAAGCTCCAACAAACCAAGTTCAAATGAAATGGTAAAATGAGAGGTAAAAACACTTTTTAATTGCTTTTTACGTAGTTCAAAGCGAAATATTAGGGTTTTTCCTCCTGTTATGTATTTCTAACTAAGTTTGATGCAGCAATTGAGAATGCAGTACTGTCCTTGAAAAGAGGAAAACTAGTTATGGTAAAAAATCAAAATTTGACTATATGATCGAGCAGTTTTAATGCGGAATTTATGCTCGTTAAAAAATAGAAAAGCGATATCGAGCAGTTTTAACACGGAATTTATGCTCGTTAAAAAATAGAAAAGCGATATCGAGCAGTTTTAACGCGGAATTTATGCTCGTTAAAAAATAGAAAAGCGATTATGAGCAAGAGTTTCCTCCAGAGTTCAAGCTCATTAAAAAATGAACCTATTCCGATAAATAACCGCCGTGAATGTAATATCATCAGCCATTAAAGCCTTGGTCGTGTTTGCACCTGCCACCTCCACTTTTCATTTGGCCGATCGTTCACCTCCATATGATTGTTTACCCATTTTGAGGAACAACTGCGAAGAGTGATTTCACCTAGCCATCCTTGTGACATTGCCGTGATTGGAAAATTCCAACCTGTACCTGGAATCAGCTGCTATCCCTGTTTATCACTCGTTCCTCAAAAGACGAGTCTTCTTTAAGCTCTTTTCAACTGACTCATAAAATATGAAAAGATTGCCGAGTTCTGGCCTTCCAGCTCGTTAAAGGACAGGAAGAGCCATCCCTCCTCTAGATTTTAATCTTTTTGGTCCTAAGGGATTATTTCACAAAAAGATCGAGCACTTGTTTTGTTCGGCTCGTTAAAGCTATCGAAAACTCATCCCTTCTGTATTGTTTTATACTTTTTCGGACTTAAGGGATTAGATGACGAAAAAGGAATTTTGAAGTTGACTTTATGTACCTTTTCAGACTCTCTAAAAATGAAAAGGACCGAGTTATCCTTGTCGTTAGACTCGTTAAAATTATTAAATAGCTACAAACTTGTCTTTAGACGAGAACGAATTTCACTATCGCCAGGCTCGTTAAAACATAGCGATGGGCTTGCCTGAAGGGCAAGTTATAGAACAAGCATATGTTATCCTCCTCAAGCTTGACAAAAATAAAGAGGTACTGGTCAGCAATGACTGGGGAAAATTTGGGAGAAAATTGAGAAAACTTTGATGGTAGCAGGTCGCTCTTGAACATGACACTTTTCCTCTGTACCACAATCGGGTTGGGTTGTCTCATTCACCGGTCACATCACCATGGTCTCACCATACCATCCATATTTGGGGTAATGCTACCGATCCATCGCATCAGTGTCGCCAGATGTTCAAGAGAAGTCGTTCAGAAAGAGTCAACCGGGTCCCATCCACTGCCATACATTATCCTTCATCCATTCATGACAGCCACCCTGAATCATATGTCACAGATCGTTTTCACCTCCATTAAAATCATTATCTCCGTTCCGTGTCACTGATGTGGGATTCATCAAGGCCCTCCTTTGACAGATCGCTTCTTGTCGACATCAGCTCATTATCCAAGAAGTTGATCTAGGAACAACCCCTTCAGTACTTTGAAGCTTGCATGCCTCAATGGCAAGTTTCTCACTTCCGGCGACAGGTATACATCAATGACCTTCGACCAGAAGATTTTGCGTAGTGTTCGACATAAAGTCCTTTATTCACACCACGTGAATTGTACTGTAGTACCGTGAGGGTCATTTTCATTATCGGTGATTCCTCTCACGCTTGTTAACGGTTTACATCATTGACCAGTAATCAAGCGATGTCTTTCCATGTTCGACTTCAGCGCAATTCTCACATGGATCGACTTGTACTTAGAGTGAAGATCGAACGAGTTTGAAGACCCCGGATCTAGTTTCATCCATCCAGGCTGCGATATATATTCAGGAAAGATAAAGACATTTGACATGTACATCATTGCAGCAGATGATCATCCTACTCAAAGGATGATAGTTTCGCCAAAATTATCAGTCTACCATCAGACAATCATCTGTTCTATGTACAAAAATGAATTTATAAAGCTGAGCATGGGAATGCCTGCCTCAGCTAGATCATGAAAGCAGTATGAATCATAATGTATTGTATTGTATCTTATTACAGGTCTCCTCCCAGCAAATGGATGAACTTCAGACCCTCCTGGATAAAGCATTTCACCCGATAAACGGCCTCATACTTTAGGGGGCAACTGTTATAGACATTTTTGTGCCTTACATCATTGAGCATGAAATGTCCATAATCTAAGGGATCCAAAGTCCCTAAACATGTTGTTCCTACCCCTAGAGGAACAAGGATATCTAACCACAGCAATTCACAGAAGTTCTCCACCTGAAACCACTCAAAAACAAGTCAATTCAGGATCATGTCAACTGCTCCACTGAGCATCTGCGCTGAATGTCAACTGCTCCACTGTCTACCTGCGTTGAATGTCAACTCCAACAAAGGCTACCCGCGCTGAGCGAGTTTGGACAAGTGGCAGGCTCATTCCTCAATGTGTCAATGCCCAGGAAGCTTCCAAAATGACACTTGCATCAAGGAATTCGACTGGTGATGAGTAAGAGGCTCCAAATCTCCAAGTGGAAGCAAGAACCTCCAAGTGGACTCAAGAACTGAGAGAGGGAGAGGACACTAGTCAGATCTCAAGCTGACTCATCCTCTCTCCAAAATAACTATATATAGATTTCTCCTCCATGGGATCTAGAGGCTGGAATTTTGTTACTGCGAAGAATTGTTGTTGGTTTGAGACTAGAAACATTGGGTGCTTAATGCTCTGAAGGGAGCTGAAGAAGGAATTCCATTCTGCTGGGAAGGAGATGCTGGATTGGAGCCCTTTGGGTTGTATCTCTTCCTGAACCCTGTTATCAATCAATAAAGCTATCTTGGTTCTTTCCTATATGCTGGTGTATTTTGTATGATTGCATTAGTGTATTTGATTTGTTTCTAATCCTGAATCATTTATGAATATGAATATTTGCCTTTGTGTTGTGTTCTTCTCTTGTCGCAAGTAGCTGTTCTCTTGTCACAGATAGTTGTTCTCTTGTGATCTCGTGGAAATCAAGTAGCTGTTCTCTTGAGCAAGCGAGGAGGCAAGTAGCTGTGAACACCCAAAGAGAAGAGGATCTAGATCGAGGGATAAACGGAAGACAATGGTAAGTCTATCGATCTCCCCTCTTTCACATTTCATAAAGGAAGAAACCAGTGTAGCTGTACTTGTTTTTTGCTAAGGAACTGCCACACCTTAGGTGGATAGGATCGTCCTGCATAGGCATTTTTCCCCACAACACCAGGGAGACCTTTCAATACCTCAGGCAAAAGTTGGGGGTTGTTGATGCATCATCTTGTTGTTGAATCTCTTCTGATGGTTGGTTGTACGTAAGGCTCATCTGGGGCATATGCGTACATGTGCTGGGTTGCGGATTGGTCGAAGATCGAATGGCATAGGTTCAGGGGGAGTATATAATGCATTGTTGGCATTATGGAGGACGTACAAAAGGAGATCATGGATGCTGGTCTGAATATTGCTGCAATATGTCTCTATCTCTTTCATGGTCATTTATGGTGTTTTGGTGGATTATGGTTCTTCTTTGCAGATCTGGTTTATAGTCAGGGGGAGCATGTTCTTAGGGGGAGCATAACCCTTTGCCTTTGATGTCAAAGGGGGAGAATGATGTTGAGGATCTTGAGGTTGCCATCAAGTCCAAAAGGGGGAGATTGTTGGCATTATGATTCTGGTATGGCTCTATGTTACAGATGTTGTACTTGATGGCAACACCCTCAAGTGGCAATGCTCTAATCAGGCTCTCAAAAATGTTGGAAATTAAGAGGTACGCAGGTGAATGGTTCAAAAGGTGCGTACCCACAGGTATGCTGGCCACGAAGTGCGTTCATACCCGCAGGTTACCCGTTCATGAGGTGCGTACCCCCAGTTCACTCTCTTCAAGGTAGAGAAGTGCGCTCACGTGGGGTTTCTTATGTTTGGCCCGTAGTATTTAGCCCGCCATTCTTGATTCTATGGTTTTGGCCCGTGGTATAGGATCTAATTTTGCCCCGGTTTGGATCCCTTGTATTGGTTATTGATGGTTTTGTCCCATGGTGTGAATAAGGGCTTGACTATAAATAGGGAAGGAGAACACTTGGCTAAGGTATCTTTTGCAAATTGAATATCTTAAGATCTGAAATATTGGGTTATCAGTTTAAAAGCTTGATCTATATAAAAGTGAAGTTGAAAGTGAATCTATGAAGTGTGATCTCTCGGGCGCATGATCAGATCTGGGCATCTGACTATCTGTGGCACACTGGGGGACTGCCAATTCGGCCCTAATCAGAGGTATGCAGGTGATTAACAGTGAAATTGCATGGGTACGCACAACATAAGAAGGCGCAGTGCGTGGGTACGCAGAGCAGAAGAAGGAGTAGTGCATGGTACGCAGCGCGACAGAGGTTCAGGTGCAGAGGCACAGTGAAAGTACGCGGTGCTACAGAAGCCGCAAGTGCATAGATATGCGGCGCGATAGCGTCTGAGAGTGCGTGGCCATAGTAGTAGTACGCGGCGCGATAGAAGCAGTGGGTGCGTGGGCACAGTGAAGGTACGCGACGCGTTTAAAGGAACAGTGCGTGGATGCACAGTGTAGCTCAAGGCTCTCTACGGGGATACGCAGAGGTATAGAAGGTGAAGTGCGTAGCAACGCATGCCAGATAAACAAAAATTGCGTATCTGTCTTAAGGCATTTATTTGACTGTCTTTTCTCTGTTGATAAGGTGTTATGGGTTTAGTTTACTGTTATTATTGATCTGGTTACTACAGTTGACTGGGTGATTCACTTGTACTTGATGATCATTTGATGTTCATGGATCCAGTTTGAAAATTTATGAAAAGTGATCCTTGAAAGAAAAGAAGTAGGGGGTTGTAGTTCCCTTCCAGGAGAGACTGGAAAACGAGAGAGAGTTGTAGCTCTCTGCAGATTGCAGCCTGCGTACTGGTAAAGGAATACACCAGTACAAAATCATTGTAAAAGGAGTTTCTAATTTGAAAGAAGATAGAGACATATTGCAGCAGGTGGTTTTCACCCACATTGGCTTTCCACCTTATATCTGGTGTTCTTTGGTGTGACTATCTGTTTTTCTTGTTCATGCTCATTATTTTATGGTACTGACATACAAAAATAATTCAAAGTATAAATAAGGAAGATTTATTAAAAGAACTTGATAATACTGATTCACCCCCCCTCTCAGTATTATTTCCAACACTGGCCAATAGAATGGCATGAACCCACGAGGCTTGATGTGGGCACAAGAAAAGGTGCAGAAATCGCAGCTACATAGAAACATAAGGAAGCAACTCAGAAGGCCGCGCATGCCTTGGCTGAGAAGAAGAAGAAGGAAGTTGCTACTAAAGCAGCTGCATAGAATGAATAGATGGAGAAAGAGCGTGTTGCTAAAGAGCAAGCTAAAAAATAACAACAAGATACAACTGAAGGCAACAAATTCGCTTCGACACACATTGATGAACAAGAGTTGTCAAAGCAGGGAGGAGGCAGTGGTGATGAGTAGATTACTCCTTTCACCTTGAAGAGGCATGGACTGGAGTAGACTGGTGGACAAAGAAAAAAGCATAAGTATGGTAAGCAGATGCACCTCAATCCAATGGTGTTGACCAAAGTCGATCTCGATGAGATTGGTGACAAGGTAAGAGACACAATGACTAAAGTGTTGCAGTAGTTTGAGATATAGTACATGCATACGCTGGGTAGCATCCTAAAGGATCTACGTGAGCTACAGAGCCAGGCTAACAGGATTTAAGCGAGTATCAAGCAAGTGAGCAGGGTGCAAGCGAGCTTGATAGAGGGAATTGACATAGTGGCAAAGCTGGAATGGACTCTGGACCTCAGGGTCATACCCTTTCCAAAAGGGTTTGTGCGCATAGAGTCCAATGATGATCGCATTGTGATCAACATAGTGAGGGACATGGGGCTAAATTTGGTCACGCTACTACTCCTGACCCTCCATGCACTGCATCAGGGGGTTTTAGATGAGCTGAATATTGGAGAGCAGCACGCCCTCACCATCATAAGTGAGTTTAAGGTTAAGAATGAAAAAAAAATCGCAGAGAAAACTCAGGCGTCGAAGGAAAAGGAGGAGCTACAGACACAATGTCAGAGCCTGGAGAAAATGATAGAACAAGACTGCAAAATAGTACTAGAAATAAGCATTCCTGAGGATGCCGAAGCCTCAACAAAAGTAAGGAAATTGGCTGTTGAAATATGTGCATCGAAGGACGAAGTCAGCAGGGTGACTTTAAATTTCTAGATGAAGATAGTAGAGCTGCATTTGAAGTTAAATCCAACGACTCTTCCAGAGGTACGGGGGAAATGTGCAACAGCCATCATGGCGAATATGAGAATTTTGGATGTCGCAATCAGTGACTGCATAACTATCTTCGATGCAGCATTGGAGTTATGGAAAAATCTACAGGAGAACTCGACCGTGCAGAAATTGAACATCGATGTCTGAGAGACATAGTGGCAGTATGATGAGGAACAAGCGACTGCGTGCACTTTGGCAATAGCACAATGCCTCATGAAGTTACAAGAGGGAAATAAGCTACAAGCACATGTGGAAGAATTATAGAGGAAGGAGGCCCTGCTCAAGACCAGATTATAGTCATGGCTAGAGGAAGCTTGTCAGCTTACTCTGTCACTTGAGGAAAATCTAAATGTGCTACAACAGATGCAAAGGAGAGTTCACCTAGCAATGGAGGGCCTGACAACAACAAAAATTGGTCGAAGAATCGCAGCAGGCTGCGACATAGGGCATTGTTGAAGATGCAGTTTTACAGGTTGAGCTCAAGGACCTACGTAGCAAGATCAAGGCTCCAGCTTAGTGACTTGAGAGTGAGTCACAATATTTGTGTTGGGCACCTATTGGGATAGGGTCCCTAGGTTCATATTTGGAGTTACTTAACCCAAGTTTTGTATAAATTTTTGTAAAAGATGTAAACTCTCCATGAAATGTGGATGCGAAGCGTGTAGGTAGATAGGAGTCAAAGGGGTCTTAGTCCCTTGTTTGGGTCGGTTTTAAGATTCTCCCATGGTACACAAACCATGCTATTGTATGGAAGAAAGATATAAATAGTTGAGTCATAGCGAGTTTTAGGGATAACTTAGAATGAATAATTGTGAACTCTGAATGGTTTTTTTTTGGGAAAGTACTAAGGCGGGATGGTTTTACTTCTTGTACTTAGGAGAGAAGGGGAAGGCTCATGGATCTGAGTGTGTTGGAGGCCTCGGTAAGTCCGTAGTTGAGTGCACGGACCTCTGCAGCTGAGTGCGCAGGGTAAAAGAGTTTGTAATCTGAATATTAAATATCAATAAAGACGGATTTTGAAGAATTGATGTGCAATCTGAGCATTTTTGGTGATTCTATTATGTTAAGTTTTGTATGTTATAATGTGTTTTCTATAGAATAATGAATGAATGTTGCGTGGAACAATTGAATATGTATTATTTATGCATGGTATAAGTAGTTATCTATTTTGGCAAAGATAAGAGTTGTTTTTGCTTTGTTTTCTTATGAATTGAATAGATCTGCGCGAAGTCAGATCTAGGGTTGTTTGTTAAGACATGAAAGTGGATAAATTATTGGTTTAAGGTCCAAAAAGATTGATCGTAGACCTTTGTGAAGATATAATCCGTTTTCATAAAGTTGCAACATTAAGCCCTAGAAGACTGTCGATATGTGCGAAGAAATATCTGAGCTATAGAAGCTTGAGAACCACTTGTCACATATCCCTAGATGTAGAAACCTAGTTCTATCATCCCCCAATATTGCTTCGGGTGAGATTGCATCCTACACTACTAAGGTTGTTTCCGAAAGGGCCAGCAATTAGGGTTTTGTTAGTTGGCGTGAACAAATTTGAACCTGGGTCAGGCCCCCCTAAGCCAACACATTGATTGTAGCCCCAAGATCAATCAGTGTATTAGGGACTATAATGCCATCAATGTGCACATCCACTACTGGGCTTCAAAGGCCTAGGCATTTTGGGAAGACCACCCTCCCAAGCATCAGATCAGATAGTTTCCCAACAACATTGATGGTGGGGGTGTCTCTTTTTCTTCTCCCAGTATTTTTGAAACATTTTTACTTGATAAGCTTATTATATATGGGAACACCTTTAATAGCCTAGAGAAGGGGTATCTTAACACACAAATTCTTTAATTCTCCCAAAAGTTCAACCTCTTTTGGGGTGTGTTGGCTAGGGTAGATCAACCTCTCAGGAAAGGGAGGTGGATTGACTTGAGGAGCACTCTCTTCATTCCTCTTTAGGTGGATAAGGTGGGTGATTATCTAGGAGCACTCTTCAGACCGAAGGTTGATCTCCTAGATTTCCACAACATAAGCAGGATATGATGTCTCTCCACTGTAGACCTATGGTACTTGCTTGTTATTTGGGTTTGGATTGGGTTGAGCAGGAATTTAAATTTGCTTAAGTGGAGTAGGATGAGTGAGTTGTAGTTGAGTTTTGGGTGGATGCATTAAGGTAGGAGGTTGGTTGACTTGAGGCCTCCACCCTTGTCATGGGTTGCCCCATGGAGAAGATCGAGGTGGACATGGCTGAAAAGGATGGTTGATAGGCTGAGGAGGATATGGATGATCATAAGGCCAAGAAGGAGGTGTGGACCTTGTTGGATGAGTGGAAGAGTACCAAGGTTGTAAAGGTACATTCAGATTTTGATTGTAATAAGAGTAATGTGCACCTTGCATACCCTTTTGATATGGTCGAGGTCCTTGAGGCCTCCTTTGATTAAAGAAACAAAGTTACTCTGACCCACCTTTTTCTCCTTCATATACAAATTTTAGGCTTGGAAAAGAGGGGCATTTTTCTGCTGCATTATTTTCTTCACATACTATGCAAACTTCTATGACATCCAATGGGCATTCACTCCTAGGATGTCTTTTAGTGCATCTATGGAAGAAAATAGCTAGTCCCCTCTCTGCTTCCTCCTGATTTATTTTGGTTTTCATGGTATCCATTTGCAATGTAAAGGTATGCATTCGATTTCACTCTTGAAATCCTCCAAGATTTTCCTTATCTCATTCTTGATGGATGTTGTGGAGGGAGAGGAATTGACAAAGCCGTGACTAGCCCCACCCTTCTTCCCGAAAGCCCTAGAGTGATTCTTGAATATAGTTTTGATTTCATCATAGGGTCATTAATAGATATCTCCTCTAGAGAGCATGTTGAGGGTTTCCAACATATCCTCCCTGATCCCTTGAAGAAGAACTAGATTGAGTGACTCCGAATCAAGGGTAAAGTTGCCCTCCTATAACTAAGCTGAAATCTCTCCTCACAGTCCTCTAGGGATTCATCAGGTCTAAGAGTCATTCTAAGGATTTCTTCCTTGGTTTCTTTGGACCTATAGTAGTCCCTCTACTTGCTATTGAAGGAATGTTGCATTTGGGCCTAGGTAGTGATGCTACCCCTAAGAAGACCCATAAACCAGTGTAAGGTTGCATCTTTAAGGGTAGAGGGGAACAACTTGAGCTTATGCTCATCAAAGGCATAGTCATAGGTCCTACAAACAAAATAAAAATAAAACATGAATGTGCCAGGATCCTCATAGGTTAATCCATGGAAGTGTGGAAGGGCATCATGGCTTATATTCTTCATTCTAGCCTCTCCATTGGTTTCTTTGATGGGGAAAACCTCATTGTTCATGTTTTTAGCCATAGTTTGGGTAGGGGAAGTGGGTTCTTCTTCTTCGCCAATAGGATCTTCAAAAATTTAGGTTTCTCACCTAGAGGGTCTTCTAACTCCCCTGTAGTCAGAGAGGGAAATTCATAGTCATCGAAGAAGAGTGAAGGTTAACTACTTGAGGGCATGGGGGTTTTTGGTAAGAATTTTCCTTGATTATCCTTATTCCAACGAGGTGTGAATTTTTTTTTTTCTTTTCCAAAACTAAACGAAAAACAAAACAAAATAAATCTTAAGAAAAAACAACATCTACTTAGGCACCTCCCTCGAAACAACACCAAAAAGTGGTGAGCCTTAGTATTGCACCAAGAATGTTGCAACTCCAAAGGGCTCCTCAACTCAAATTATCAACCTGGGGTTCATACAAACTTAGAGGTGACAATTATATATGCACAATAGGTTAGATTCTACTCATGCCACCCTCATTCATGACATTATATCAAGGTGTTCAGATACCATTCCTCCTACTCAACTATATTGAAAGCCTATTGATGAAAGCACAATTGAAAACTAGTTCTAGCTATATAAATGAAAATGACATTTAATTAACTTGTAGATGCTAATTAATCTTTTCTTGGAAGGAAAAGGGATAATTTACTTACAGAAGGAAAGCTACTTGATCTTTCATAATTCATCAAACTAGCATGTATCATCTACCTATTTCACAGTTTCTTGAAAATCAAAAATCTAACTTGCATCATGCTTGTGATAGAAAAACATTAACTCTACTTTACTTTACAGTGAGGAAAAGGAATGGCTGGAGTGGTCTAGGAGCTTCCCTTGATCATCAAATCACAACTTTGGGCCATTATTCATCTTTGCTAAGCTAGGGTTGAAGTGGAGAGAAAAGCAAGTGAGTAAAAGTGGTGTTGTAGGCCCTGTTACAGGTGCTACTACAAGAGGTCCTGTATTGCAACAAGAGGACTTGTAATTCTATAGGAGGGGTTCTGAGAGCCTTTTTATGGTGGATATGATGTCTTGATAGCATAAAGAGGTGGGAGGATATAGAGAGTGAAGTAAGGTTGTGGAAAGCCTCCTAACCAAGCCCAAGACCTCTCAAAGGTATGTCTTGTACCAGGATGAATGCCCACGGTGTCCTAAATTTACTAGCAGAGTGACTATGGAAACAGAGTTTTGGGACAGAATCAAGGGATGGAAAGAGAAGGTGGAGGAGTCCAAAATGGATGTGAAAGAGGTGCCCTCCCCTATAGATCAACACAACCCTGCAACCATCCACATGCATATATCCATTGACCATTAACACGGTGATATAAACTACAATGGAAAAGATGAGTTGAATTTGAATAACATCTATTTTATGCCATAACACTACTATGATCACTAAAATGACTTCTAAGCTAAATAAATAAAATGTGAAGAAGGAAAACTAACATTAATCTATTTCCAAGAAATCATAGAAGAAATAATTTTGGACTGAGATTTTGAATCCTTCCAAACATTCTCCCACAAGAGAGGTGATGTAGAAGCTTGCAATCACAGGTTCTTAAAGCTTAACCTCTACTAAAATGAAATAAAGCTATGAAATACTTGGAAGCAACAAAAAAACACAAGTACAAAAGAGGGACCAAATCCTCTAGGTTGGCCCCAAACCGAAGGGTCTCATCCCTCTAAAACTAACTTAGATGTAGCTTAATAGCCAACTTCTCATTATTATAAAGTAAAAGTCTCATACATCACATAAAAATTCAAAATGACAATGTCAAGATCTGAGGTCAATAGCTACACCTAGCTGAATTGAAACTTCAAATCCTAATGAGCTTTTCATCTTGTATATTTATACAAAAGGGTACATGATAGAAGATCCCTTGAAAATTGGAGTGATTCCCTCCTTGATCTCAGAAATGGTGGCTTTCGTCCCTCTTGAGCTTCACTTGTACTAGGAATTTCTCAGTTGTCAATGGATTCGAACTGGTGAGAGAGGATGTTTTGATCCCAAGCCAATTTAGGGAGTTAAGGAGGCGAAAACCCCTTAGATTCTTTCTTGGTTGTCTCCATCAAGCCCCTAATAGTAAATGCCTCAAAAATGCTTATTTTTCCTCCAATTAAACCACATTAGGCCACATACTATGAAAAACAGCTTTTACTCTTCCTATTAATCATATTATAACCAAAAATGTGAATTAATGTGATAAAATGATAGTTTTTTCCCTGCCGGGGGATTTTCCACCAGATATCCTGTGTCCCTATGGGATGGTGATGATTTTGTCTCATTATGCATGTTTATTTCTTATGATTATGGCTCTCATGTGCTGATCCAGTTGAAGTTGTATGTTTCATATATAATTCTTACATGTTAAGAAATGAATGGATTAATATATTGGAGAAAGAATGGTAAAATTGTGTAATTGTTATCACTACTGATTCAACACCCCCCCACCCCCCCCAGTAGTGATCCTAGTTCCAACAATTGGTATCAGAGCATAGTTCCTTCTAGTGTAGCTT
The DNA here is from genome assembly GCA_031772625.1 of Pinus tabuliformis. NCBI lineage: Eukaryota > Viridiplantae > Streptophyta > Pinopsida > Pinales > Pinaceae > Pinus > Pinus tabuliformis. The sequence goes on along the minus strand of CM062816.1, from coordinate 1,934,231,561 downwards.
CACTGCTAGAGGGTAGATCATGGGTAACCAGGAAGGATTTGCAGCTGATGGAGTTCCTTTTCTACATGGATCAGATTACATGCTTTGGAAGGTAAAATTTGAAGCATATCTTTTAACTTTAGATGTGGATATTTTTCTCTCAATTGAATATGGTACACAAGATGAGATTAATGAAGAAGCTAAGAAGATCATTTTGAAGGGATTGTCAAATCATGATGTAGCAAAAGTGAGACATTGCAAGACAAAAAAGAAATCATGGACAAGCTGCATAGTTTTTCTGGAAGAGAAAGGATTCAAGATTCTGAAATTAGTAAAAAAATCCCATTGCATTCTTGAAGAGAAAGAGAATGATGAAAAGGATTCCACATTCATAGTAGTAGAAAATCCAATTTTATCCCAAGAATATAGAGAGAGTAGCCATAAGAGAAATAACATGCAAATCATTAATATGAAAATCCAACATGAGGAAGTCATCAAGAAGAATGAGAATTTGTTAAATTAGCTGCAAGAACGGGAAGCCTATTATGTGAGTCTAGAGAATGAATTAACCTCCTTGAGATGTGAGCTTGGAAAGGAAAATAATTAGCTATCATAGTATCGAAATTTGGATAAAAGCACCAAAATTTTGGATGAAATCCTCATCAGTCAAAGATATCCACTTGTTAAAACTAGATTGGGATTTGAAGAAGAATCATGCATTGTGAAAGAAAAAAAGAAAGTGGAGGGCAGCCAAATAGAAGAGAATCATAAGTCCACTACCTCTGAAGTCAATCAAGTTTCTAGGAAGCAACATCATCAAGAGAAGACAAAGAACAAAAGTGTTTATTAGTAGAAACAAAGAAAATAATATCATAATCACAACATGCAATAAGTAATGAAGTCAAGGAAGTAGCCTAGTATTCATGGTCTTCTTGTACTATTCAACAACCCCCATTTTAATATATTATAAATTTCCTATGAAATTTATTATATTAAGATAGGGACGCTTTAGTTAAAAAAAAAGCCCTTTGATTTTATTTCTTTAAAAAATTAAAAATTAAAAAATAGAAAATCAACATAAAAAATATTAATAAAGTCCTATAACCAAAGTTTAATACTTAGGATTTTTAACCAAAACCCAAGTATTAAACCTTGATTATCCAAAAACCAAATTTCGAATAGCCCCCAAGACCAAAACTATGCTTAGGCTTTTAAAAAAAACTCAAGTATCAAAACAATACCGGTTATTTAATTTGAATCATATTTTTCAAATTCCCGAAGGCCAAAATTTTTAAAAAACTCCGACTCACCGCTTCCCTGCATTGCAAAAAGCCATAAGGCAAAGACCCTGGTCCGGACGAGAAAATCAAGTGCAATTTATAAAATCGCGCATCCACAGGCCATCAAAAATTTCATTAGGCCAAGCACTCTACCCCTTCCCAATTGCGATATGCGATATAACTAGACCCGTCGTGATTATAAAACACATTTAAATTCATATCACATCTACGCAATCACAATATTCCAAGATTCATGGCTCATTTAAATTGTGATTATAATATCCTTCCTCATTTCGATTGCGATATCATGTCATCAATGATGTCATCCCCCACGTCATCTCCCATGTCATCTGCCATGTCACCATTCCACATATATCTACCATGCCATAGTGACATCACCATCATGTCATCCCTTATATGATCCTGCATATCGCAAATCGCAAGTCTTTCGACCACCTATTAAAGCCTACCACTCCTTAACTCCGATTTTAATATTCCTGAGTATTGTGATATGCATCAAGCTCTGAACACCGATTGCAATATAAAATCCTGAATTTCCTTGATTTAATAAATGGCTCGGATCTTCCCAGTTCAACGACGGAGAATATTTCGGACCCCACTATGCTCATTTTAAGTTTCTCAAGGGGGGTGGGGGGTCCGAAAAGTGGTTTATCATCCAAGCCATATATCCATGCGTCATTCCTTTTCTTTTCCGAAACCCCATCTTCACAAACCAATTACCACTTCCAACCCCCTCGGAAGGAACTATTAGCCATCCACCTTTCTGCGATTGTGATTGCAATTTTATTTGAATTACTCCTGTCCTACAATCGATTGTGATTATTCTTAGTTCTACCCCCGATCTAAAAGTGATATGAAATAGGACTGTAAAATCCACCTATCTTACCATAGACCTCACTCTACATTCCTCTCCATGATGTTTGTGTCATGATTTATCACACTCTACATTTTTATTGATTTCCTACAAAAGTGATTTGTTTCAAATGAAATTCTCTTATCACTCTCATTTTTTTTTATCTTATCAATCCCTATTTTCCGTGTTCAAGGTCATGACACAAGAGGAATGTTGTGGTGATAAATGATAGTTCAGTTCAAACAGACAGACAAACATCCAGATAATCCGATGGAACAAACAAAGCTGATGATGACAACAATTCACTTTCAAAAATTTCTACCAATTTTTTTTTTACTTTAAGCATTGTGAAGGGATCTGTTTAAATGCCCTCAACACTCTGCACAATAGATTCAGTTTTTTTTTGCTATTTAAGATTTGTTATTGTATGAAATAAAGGTCCTAAAGTTTATGAAGAAAGGCTTACAAAAGCTCACACTGTTGTACTTTCATGATTTTCTCAACAGAACGACTGGAACATTGTTTTAGAAATTTTCATAAAGGATTTTGAGAAGTTTCATTTTTATATTCCCAAAGTCATCTTTATGAGAAGTACTAAACTACTGATATTTCTTTTATGAGCTGAACAACATCCATCTAGTATTTCTATTGTTATACCTTTGTTTTCTTCAGAAGTAAAGAGTGAATTTATCTTTTGAAATTTCTTATTACATGGTATTTAAAGAACATTGTTACATGTATTCATTTCTGATCATACTGTCATTGATATTTTTTTACATGTTAAGAAATTTGCTTTGATATTCTGAATGCGATATGATTTATGCACATTATTTTGATTACCTATTTAATCAAAGAAATAATATTGAAATATTTTCATTTCCATTGGTGTTTGAGCAATCTATATTGTCATTTACTAAGGAAAATCGTTATAGATCGCATCCAGATAAATTTTAAACAATCCCAGGTTATAGAGTACAATAATGCATATGTTTTCCATTTAATTAATTACTCCAAATCCATCTATTTCACTTCACTATAATCATTACACATTCATTCAATAACCATTCATTGGGAAACTGGTCCCATTCTCCCTAGTCGGAGCCACTGCCTAAACAAAAAAACGAGTTGTCTTAAGGTCCAGACCGGGTGGCTTTCCCCTGATTTGACACAATGATTTTCAAGGCCTCAACACATTTTGGTTCTAGAAGAATGGCCTACAGACTATGAATGGAAATTAAGTCCAATCCAAAAACAAAATGCCATTCCAAGAGTTATTTCCCCTCCAAATCTCCTACAACTTCCAGAACCCCTCCAGAATCTCTTACTTTTAGATCAGGAGTTATACAATCACCTCCAAAGTCTCCTAGAATACTTCCTAAGGCTAGAATCATAAAAAATTACATCTTTGATAAATAAAATTGAAGATGTCTCCCTTTTAGCAAAAAATCTTGAATAATCTGAAGTTTCTAAAGGAAGTATAACTTCTATTTTTCAAGGAACTCGTGTTTTGACTCAGTGCCAAAGTGAAAAAATTGGCATCTCGCCATTTGAATTCCCACTTCAATCCCTCCAAACTTAAACTGCTACATCATATTCCCAAACATCTACTATTGAGATTACATTGTTCTCTCATTCACAAACATCTCCATTTATTCCTTTTTCATTTCCTTTTTCTCTATCGATCGCTTCATCTATTTCCATTTCCTCTACACAAACGACTAGTGCTGCCTCAAGCAGTACTATCACAGGTGTCAGTTCTTCTTTCATCACATCCACCTCCCCAAATGTTATAATGGCATCTATATCATGGTCCAATCCGAGAGCTGTTCAAATGCCAGCACCACTTCATCCTCTACTAAAACATCCTGAAAGATGGCTTCCAAAATTCAATCCTGATGATGGGTTACCTACTAAAGAACACCTTCATAATTATATGTTAGCCATCAATCTTAATGAGGTAGATGAAGAAGATGTCATTGCCAGATTATTCTCGTACACTCTTATAGGATCAGCAAGGTCTTGTTACTTTTCATTACCAACCAATTCTATTACTAGTTGGGATATTTTTGAAGAACGATTTTTAACTGAATTTGGTGATGACCGCTCAACTGCATCTCTTATCAATGACCTTTCCAGTTTAAAAATGAATTAAGGGGAAAAGATAAAAGATTTCAGTTCCAAATTTAACAAATTGTTAAATAAAATCCTAGCTACATCTAGACCTGGTGTCGATGTAAAAATTGAATGGTATATTTCATCTCTTCCTTCTAACATAGAATCTTTTGTAGATAGAGCTAATAAAAATACCTTGGTATAAAACATGAAAGAAGATGTGTCTGTAGAGAAGGGGATAAATGCACTAGAAAATAAAAAGGATCAAGAAGACATAAAATTAAAAAATGTTGCATATAAGGATGAACCTAAAAATAAATCACTTAAAGATCCCTTTGATCTTGAAGGCTTGCAACAAGTCCTTAAAACTTTGTCTAACAAGATGGTAGAGATAAAAAAAAATTAGCTGAATATTCTTCCAAAAATCCTTTTAGGTCATTCAGAAGAAATTAGACACCTAATCTGCAACCTCCAAACATGATCTCTAATGTAGAAACTGATGATGAATATGAGGATGAAGCAACATTTTTTGTCGATGAATCCCAAGATGAACAATAGATGAGTTAAATGGAATGTGGGATTTTATTCTTCCTATTTCCAATAGTGAAAATGAATATGAAGCATTACATTTTAGCACAAGAAGTAAAGATCTAGTAGATCCTATACAACCAATTCAAAAATAGAAACCTTCAACTTCCACTACTAAAGATAAAGATGTTGTTAAAAAATCCACTTCCACTTCCCCCAAGGAAATTTCATCTTCATCCAATTCTCTGTCTTCACCCAGAACCTTAGTAGTTTCAGATACTATTGAGTACAATATTGTTGAGGATATCAAGAAAATAAAAGCAAACATTTCCCTCCATGAACTCACTAAACTTAAACAACAACAAAATATTTAATGAAAGAATTGAACGCGATACTTGCTTCTCCTCTTCTTGCTACTGTGGTATCGAAAGCTTTTAACGGAATGGGTAAACCTCATGGTCATTCATTATTTGATTCCTCTGATGATATTATGACAGCTGACAAGTCTAATTCACATACCCATCCTTTTCTTTTGACTTTTGAAATATTTAATAAAAATGTACATAATTGCTTGGTAGATTCAGGGGCTTCTTCGAATATCATGTCATATTCAGTTTGTTTGAAATTGAGCATGTCACCCCAAAAAACTCCAGTTCACATTGTGAAACTCGATAGGAAAAAATTCAAAGTCATAGGAGAAATGAATTTAGTTCTTATTAGATATTCTAGTTGTTGATATCCTATATTTCTACAGTTTAATTCTTAGTAGAGATTTGTCATAAAAACTACATTGTTATTTTTCCATACATTGGTCTCACTTATGGCTCCCATTTAATGGAAAACCGAATCAAATTATAATCAACTCAGAAAAACACATGAAACATTCGGTAACAGATTTTGAAGGTGAAAATGAGGCAGTAGAATTTAATAACAACATTCTTGGAAACTACTCTAATGAATCATTTTTCGAGAAATTTAAAGCACAAACATCACCATTTCTGAGTAATTCTGTAACTTATAAAATTGAAATTTTTCACACAAAGACTTTCTAGATGTGTAAATATGCTAGAAAAACCATCAGTTAATTCTTTATTCTGGACATTGTATTTTGATGGGTCAAAATCAAGTGATGGTGTAGGAGCATGTTCCATATTGATTAATCCTGAAGGTGTGAAGACAATGTTAACTTGCAGATTGGAATTCGAATTCAGAAATAATATTGTAGAATATAAGGCATTTTTCCAAGGTATGTACAAATCAATTAGCCTTGACGTTAAATACCTTCAAGATTTTGGAGATTCAAAAATTGCAACTAAACAAGTAATAAACATGATGCATTGTATCTCCACACAACTGAAGCATTATCAGTCTTCGTTTCAATCTCTCACTTCACAATTTTTAGCGTTTAACACTTCTTCTATTCCTAGGATTCAAAATGCCAGCATTGACCTTCTTGCTAATGTTGCATCAAAACTGATCCCATTTGAAGATTACAATCCTAATAAATTTTCTGTAGATTTTATCTTTAGAGCATCCATTCCTGATAATATCACTAATTGGCAGGTATTTAATGATGATGAAGACATTTTAAGCTTCTTAACTTCTAAAAAATCGTGCGATGATCAAATAATTGATGAGGATGAACACAATGATAAATTAAAATAGAAAATTGATGATAATCCCATACCCAAATTTGTAGTAAAACTTGAGGATATCTATGATTTAAAAGACAAATTTAAAAGAGTTACTAATTCCAAACTACAGAGTTCAACTTTGAGATTTGAATTAATAAACCTTGGGACAGATCTTAAGCATCAGAACATCAATTTAAGACTTGGTCTCTTGTCTGAAGAAAGATTATCCTTCATTCATTTGTTAAAACAATATAAGGATATCTTTTCTTGGAGTTATGAATATCTCAAAACATTTGAAACTTCTATCATTCAACACACAATTCCAATGACATCTAATGATAAACCTATCCAACAAAAATGAAGGAAAATTCATTTGAACGTAATAAATCAAATCAAAATGGAATTGAATAAACTCCTTAAGGATAAAATCATTTTTCCTGTTAGGCATTTAAGATGGGTTTCCAACTTTGTACATATTAGGAAGAAAAATGGTGACATCCACATTTGTATATATTTTAGGAATCTCAATAAGGCCAGTCAAAAGGATAATTTCCCTTTACCCACTATGGAACATATTTTACAATCAGTTGTTGGTTTTGAACTTATGTCTTTCCTTGATGGCTTCTCAGGATATAATAAAATCATGGTCCACCCAGATGATAGGCTAAAGACTACTTTAAAAACTAATTGGGGAACTTATGCCTACCAAAAAATGCCATTCGGTTTAATAAACGCAAGGGCAACTTTTCAACAAGCCATGGATATAGCTTTCAAAGGTTTGTTAAACAAAACAGTTGTTGTTTATCTGGATGACATTACTATTTATTCAAAGAATAGAAATAATCATTTGGAGGACTTAAGACAAATTTTTGAACGTTGTAGAAAATATGGGATTTCATTAAATGTTAAAAGGTGTTTTTCGCTCTTAGTGAAGGGAAAATTTTAGGATTCATTGTGTCAAAAAATGAAATTTACATTGACCTTGATAGAATAAAAGAAATTTCAAAAATTTCTCCACGACATAACAAAAAAAGCATGCAATCATTTTTTGGACAGATCAATTTTGTCAAAAGGTTTGTCCCTGATTTCTCACAAATTATTTTTTCATTATAACAAATGATTAAGGAAGACACATTTTTTAAATGGGGTCATCATGAAAATAAATAATTCAATTTAATCAAATAGGAAATTATCAATTCTCCTTTAAAGACTCCAAATTTCTTTGATCATTTCATCTTATATACCTTTGCTTCTTCAATGTCTTATGTCATTGTTTTGACATAAATTAATAATAAAAAAAATGAAGCACCCATCTCTTTTTTCAGTTCAAATTTTCAGGGTGTTGAATTGAATTATTCAGAAGTAGAAAAACAAGAATTTGTTGTATATAAATATGTAAATAATTTTAGACCTGTTCTTCTAAAAACACACACAAAACTAATAGTCTCATTCTCAACATTGAGGCAATTACTATTGCAGAAAGAATTAGGAGAAAAGAGAGAAAATTGGGTAACAACTCTACAGAAGTACGATGTTGAAATTAAACCGGTGAAAATTGTCAAAGGGAAAGGTTTTTGCAAGCTACTTACAGGATTATTTAATATTGATCCTCCTATAGAAGGATCAAGTCCCTAAATTATCTCCTCCTACAAATCTTCATAATCTTCCCAATATTCTCATAATATTCCACAAAAATAAATAATATTAGGCACAAATATCCAATTATTCATAAACCTTCCTAATGAATATATTAAAGTTAAAAATACATTATCTAATGCAAAAAGAGAGGTTTAATGTGCTGAAGGATGGTCATAGGCCATAATTTATATTTAATTTAGAGGCATGGGCCTTCATTTTGGAGACCCATCATACCCCCTTGCTGAAAGTGTTTCTCATCCTCTTAGCAACTTAGTGACCTCATTGTGCCTCATTCATGGCCCTGGTGGCCTCTCTCTTGTGCATTAAGAATCTTGGCTCCAAGTTTTAAAATGACAAGCCAAAAAACATATTTGTGCAAAGAAAAATCATTGTTTCTTGAGACCATTAGCTTTCCTTCCTTGTTTCTTTTGTGGACTAGATGGTTGCCTAAAGGCCTTGGAGTTTTTTGTTTTGATTAGGTCTCTCTTAGGCATTTCCTTTTTTTTAGCACAATTTTTTTCTTTGTTCCTTCTTGTAGCAACATTCTTCCTTGCTGTAGCAGTCATTCCTTCTTCCTTCAGAGTCTTCTAACCATATGGGAATGATGAGAAATGATGTAGGTTTGTGAAAATGGAGAGGATTCTCTGTTTGTTTTTCAAAAAAAATTCAGGGTCAAGCAGAGTGTAGGGTTTGTTTTTGAAATTATGAAATGGGATGGATGAATGATGGATAGATAGTGAATATGAAGTGGATGGAGGGTTGGAGTGCTGTGGTGACTTCGCCTTTGCAAAAATTTCTTCTTTTAACTGTTGTCCTCATTCCGTGAAATCATCACCCTTCATAATTTGACTTTTCAACATTGCATGAGTGAAGGAGTGAGATGCAATTAACTAGTTGAAGGCAGCTGAGACTGTTGACCCATCCTTAGCTTATAAAACCTCATCTCTTATGCATTGACAACAAATTTATAACTATAATATGCTCAAGAGAGGAGGCCAAGAATATTGCATACCTGTACCTACTTGATGGTTATTGGAGAGACATGAATGTTGTTGTTGAGTTGATGTTTATGTGTAGGTGTTGGGGTACCTATATCAATATTCCCAAAAGAATACCTGACCTTTTAACCCATTTCTCCATCATATTTCCTCTTGTATTTTCTTCTCGTCCTTCCTGTAGAGATCCTGTAGTAGTTCAGAACTTCCTGGAGAGATCCTGTAGTAATTCAGGACAATCTCTTGTAGCTGACTTGTTTTATCTGTATCTTTGAAACAGTATAATGGATTTACCTGAAACTTTCTGAGCAAGTTTCCATCATCATTATGCACCTCCCCATAAGACATTTTGGCCAATGGATGCACCAATCTTGAGAAAAACTAAAAATGGCTGAAGGTGATGGAAATTGGTTTCTTAGAAACTATGCACTAGAATTTTCTGAAATTGCTTTGGCATGTTACCATCATCAATATGCATCTCCCCATAGAACCAATTTTTAAATGGATGGACATATATCGAGAAAATTCATAAATGGATGTAGGTGATGGAGGCCAATTTCTTGGAAACCGTGTACTAGAATTTGCTGAAATTGCTTGAGCATGTTACCATCATCCATATGCATATCCCCATGAAACAACTTGGAAAATGGATGCATGGTTTTCAAGTTATGGAAAAAATAAATTTATGCTCTATGTATTTTTGTTTCCTGTAGTAAAATAGAGCATTCCTGTAGTTTTTAGGACAACAAACAAATTGAATGGGAAAATCTTGAGAATGATGGGTGGATGGTGGAAATAGATGAGGGTGATGGATTGGCATGGCCTTGGCCTTGTTGGAGCATTTGAGAAAAGGAGGAGAAAGTCAAAATTTGACTTCTTTTGACTAGGCTTGACCAATTTTTTCTTTTGGTACCAACTTGTTTTTGTTGCTTGCAGATGTTGGAGAGTACATGCATTCATCAGAGAGACACATGGAGAAAAGATATATATAATATTTTTTTTGTTTTTTTTTTAGGCCTACTAGCCGCCTCAATGAGGTTTTCAACTAGTGGGTCTGCCTAGGTGCCTCAAATCAGGTTTTCACCTAGGATATTTTCTTTCTCTCTAATTTTTTTTTTGTCAACCCTTTGATCGTCTCATGGAGGTTTTCAATCAATGAGTCAATCTCAGGCGCCTCAAAGGAGGTTTTCACCTGAGATTTTATTTTTTTCCCTCTTATTTTTCATTTTTTTTCTACCCTGCACTACTTGAAAAACAAAAATACTTTAAAGTATAAGAACAATTCAAATGGAGCCATGTGCACATCAAGATGATAGACAAAATGATGTGTAAGCTTGAAACGTATGATTTGACATGTACCTAGATTTGAGAGACCAAATGGTTTGACTTTGAAAGGATCAAGCATGGTTGAAGAAGAGAGTGATGCTCCATCTTGTTGATTTTCTCGAACCAAACCTCAATATAACTTTGATGTCCTTGGTTTTCTTGCTGATTTGGATCATCTTTGGATGTCTTCTTCTTCCATGAAATTCAAATCTTCCCTTTTTTGTTGATTTTTCTCTTCAATACATGGAGGATTTGATGGTAACCATGATGGAGCTTTCTCGATCTCTGATTTTGTTGTTTGATCTTCATAAAATACATCCCATGATCCTTTGGTATTCTCGTTTGAATCTTATTCTTCTGGATGTAGTCCTTCAATGATATCAAGAGAATATTTTTTTGCAATACTCTTCCTGAGCTATGGTGAATGCCATTTAGCTCAAGAGGAAATGTTTGGAAGTGTTGTACCTCAGCATTGTAAGTGGGCTAAGCTACTTCAATGTGTGGGTTTGGAAATGGTGGTACAGGTAGTTGAGTGGGAGTGGATATTTAAGATGGATGTGGTTGAGGTTGTGGTTGTGGTGGAGGTGGATGGTAAGGATAACATGGAGTTGGCTATGGAGGATATCAAAGAAAATATTGAGGATAATGTGGATGGATCCCATAATTTCCTTGCCAACCTTGTTGCCAAGATTAGTTATGAGATGACCAATGTTGCCAAGGAAAGGGTGTGTTCCTATTACTTTTAGAAGGATGTGCATAAGCTTGAAATTGTGAATTAGGTTCGTGCATCATACTATGTTGACTAGGCTGCCATGGTCCTCTTGGAGCTACATAACATAGATGCTTTGGTGATTGACTTGATCCATTGCCCTCTTTGTAAACTCCTTCAACCTTGGTAATTATGGACAATATTTAACATTATGTGATTCTGCGTGGACAACAAAAATATCAACATATTCTTTTTCTTCATCTTGCATTCTTAACATTTCTACTTATTCACTTAGATTGCTAAGAATTTCTGTTTTAAAGTTATCAAGCAAATTTCCAAGCTTACCTTGACTTACCAATCTTGATTTTAATTGACTTACTCTTTCCCTTCCTCTTGATGTGTTTGCATGTTTCACAAATTTCTTCAAATGATAATTGGTATACATCACCTTTACTCATGAGATCAAGGAGATTAATCCATTCATCCCTAATTGTTCTAATTAAGAGGGTTTTTAGTGTGTCAGATCCTATATGATGTAGTTTTTCCCTCTTAACAGTATACATGAACCTCTATATTAGATCTTCTAGACTCTCGTCTTCTTTTTTGTTCATTCTAAATATTTCATCTTTAAGATCATAGTCTTTATATTTTTCTAGAAATATCTTTTGCATACCATTCCATGATCTTATTGGATTAGTCCCTAAACTCATGAACCATTTAAGTAACCATAATATCTACAAACAATTTAAAATTGAAAGAGAAATATTTTGGGATCCTCTGACCTTAGACCATGAAATTTTGGGAGAAAAGATGGAGGGATGTTCTTCATGTGCACACTATCATCAATATCCTAAATGGGAAATCTGAGAGGATCTTCCTCATTGTCATCATCTCCATCCATTTCTTCTACATTCTTTGTCATATTATTCTTCTACCTGTAAGAGTGAATGGTGATGTGGCTCTTACTGCACCATGTGATCAAATGGGGAGGTGGGTTGGTGTTGGAGAATTTTTTGTTTTTATGATTGAATGAAAACACTAATACAATGCAATTTTTGACGTTTTGAAATGATATGCCTAATGCAAATATTTTTTTGTTTTATAAAAAAGTAAAAAGAAATGAATCAACTAGGGAATAAAACAATTCATACTTTGACACCTCCTCGGCAACAATGCCAAAAAGTGATGAGCCTCAGTATTGCAACAAGAATGTTGCAACTCCTAAGGCTACCAACTTTAATTATTAACCCGGGGTTCATACAAACTTAAGAGGTATCGACACTATATATGCAACATACAATGTGTCCTTCTTTTGTTGTCATGATGTAATGGATTGCATGTATTGAAGTCAAATCCTAAACTAATTGCAGAAAATGAAATGTTCGAAATGGAACCCTAACCTATTGCAAGAAAGAAAGTACAAGGAAAGAAACCTATTCTAATTGCATAAAGGTCATGAACTAAATGTAAAAGAAACCTAGCTTAACCCTATTTATCACATGTGATGATTTTAATGAAATGAGAATGAAATCTGGTCTAGAGAGTACTAATCGTTGTGTGCATGCGTAAATATAAAAGAACTCATTTTTTAAATATTTTTGCTTTATAAATGCAAATGTTAATCTTTCCTTAATCTTTGGCAGGGGAGACAAGTGTGAAGAAAGAGGGTTTAAATGGTATTTATGGAATGGAGGTGAAGTAGAGGCCTAATCCCAGCTTCAATGATGATTTTTCTCAATTCAGGCTCAAAACAGGCCGCTATAGGATTTCCTACAGGATGTACTAGTTCTCCTACAGGATCCCCTATTTTACTACAGGATGTTATAGATTTACTATAAGAAATTATAATTCATCGAAAGACCAAGAAAATAAAATCCAAATTGGATGGAAAAAAAATATTGACTAGGATGTCTTAGGTCCCCATTCCAAGTGGAATCACTCAAAAATACCTCTGTTAACCCATGCTAAAAAATAGCAGAAAATTACTAGTCGAAAATCTAGAAATTCGAGAACTAGTGAGCTAGTAAATCTATAAAATGCCTAACCTAATCAAGTGAAAATGCAATGGGGTAATTTTTTTAATGAACTAGAATGATTTTTTGATCTAATTCAAGTGGAACCAACTTGATTGGAGCTCGTTAGCAATCTCTAAAAAATAACAGAAATTTATTGTTCTTTGCCACAAAGGAGTTCCAGAAATCTAGATTTGGGAATAAGAAAGCTAATCCAAGTAGCTCAATGTTTAGTATGACCTTCCAAAGACTTTCCAAGGATCAAATTATTCTTCTAATCCTTTAAAATAACTTAGAGAAACCATTTAACCCAATCCTACAACAAGAAATCATTATTACTAAATGCATAAATAGAAAAAAATAAAAACGAGAGATGCATATGAATAAAAAGAAGAAAACAAAATGATACAAAAGGGCTCTGAGGCTCTTGGGATGGCAAAGACTAAGGAAAATTAGAGACCTATGAAGGAGAACAAGATTTAGAAGCTAAACATGACACTAATCTTCATTATTTTCATCAATACAATTACATCCTTGCAAGAAAATACGATGGCACTTCAAAAATATGAGTTCTCTCCACAAGAAGACTAATAAAAATATCTCCCTCGAAGAAAATTTGACTTGGTACTCATAAAAAAGGATTAGGAATCATTCCCCATGAAAGGAGGAAGTTTTCCCCACCAAAATCCCTTGATTAGTGGATCTTGTTCCCAATACTAGGAATTTGCATTAAATGGCAAGGATCACATTCCTAGATTTTCTCAATCATTGGAGTTCCACAATTTGTGCCATAATTCCATAATATATTGTTGATTTATTATTTAATATTGATCCTCCTATAGTAGGGAGAAAGTCCCTAAATTATCTTCTCCTTGAAATCTTCATAATATTTCGAATATTCTCATAATATTCCACAAAAGTAAATAATATTAGGCACAAATATTTGATTATTCATAAACCTTCCTAATGAATATATTAAAGTTAAAAATACATTATCTAATGAAAAAAAAGAGGTTTAATGTGTTGAAAAATGGTCATAGGCCTTAATCTATATTTAATTTAGAGGCACGGGCCTTAATTTATGTCTAATTTAGAGGCCCATCAATTATTTTCTACAACTGCAAAGATCCATGGCACTACGCTCGGGAGTGTCAGAATCAGACACACCCATCATGTCAATACTCCAGCTAGTTTGACCATACTATATAAGAATGCCTGGTGCTGATAGCTAAAATTCAAGAGAAGAAAGTGTAAACTCAATAGCCTACGCAGAACTTATAGATGATGAGAGCTGAGCCCCATGAGGAATATCGAAGTGTTAATATAGAGCTAAGAAGTGGAATAATGATGGGCGATGATAAAGGTAAACAACCTGAAGAGGATAGATGGGTCTATAAGGTCCTAGAGAAGGAAGTTGGTTTTGATCTAAGTTGCACTAAGGAAGCTACGACAAGGTGCAAGAAGCCAGCGTGCCTATAGAGGTTGATCCCTCTGTGCTCAATACATTTTTGGAGACCTGCATAAAACTGTTGCACGATAACAAAGTTGTGGAAGGCCTGTAGGAATTAATAAAAAAAATGTGTTAGCAAAGAGAAGGTCCCTAATGGACACCGGGTGGTCAGAAAAATTGGCAAACATAGGGCACGAATAGGGCGCAAGATGAGGCTAACCGTGCAGATAGGTGATTATGAGATGGACCAGGTCATTTTGTATTTGGGGCTTGATGCGAACGTATTACCCAAACAAAAATGGGAAATAATGGGGAGACCTGCGCTGGAGTGGTCTTTGATTCAGCTCAGAATGGCAAACTAACATAAAATGATCCCTATGGGATGGTTATATGGAGTAATAGTTGATATAGAAGGTGCGAGCATGATGGACGACTTTGAGGTTATAGAGATAGTCAATGACAGTAATCCATATCCTGCGCTCCTAGGAATTGATTGGGCCATTGATATGAATGGGGTCATCAATTTGAAGAAGAGGACAATGTCATTTGAAATGAAATCATTTTGGCTTGTAGTTCTGATGGACCCTATAGAAGGGGCATGCTATACTCAACCAGTCCACGATTATGAGGAAAGTGAAGATGAAATGGACCAAATCTACAAAATAACAGCACAAGATCAGGACTGGATCAATCTAATGGCAGATGGATAGATTGCATGGGACTGGGAGAGTTCCTACACCTTCGATTCAGACGAAGAGTTGGAGCATTGGGAGAATCGCTTGCATGAAGTATCTACATTGCGATGCAATATGATGAAGAGGTCATTGCTATGTGTTTCGTCGAAGGTAAGGCAATTACCCTATTATGATGGTTTAACTGGCATAGATAATTTTTTGAATGAATTTGAGCGCGAAGTCCCTGAGGATCACTGCATCCAACCGTTAGACTTGGGCCTGCACGCTATGCCTGTACAATGGTGGGGTATGCATAAAGATAGTTTTGATGGATGGTGAGATTATAGAAGAATGATGAGGTTACGGTTTGGACGTCCTAACACTATATTGACTGAGAAATATAATGGAAGGGATTATCCTCATGATCACCTAACGAAATGGACTAAAGCATGGGGAACAGAGCTGCAACCAAAGTGGGTACACATATTTTTCCATAGTTTGGATGCAATTCCCAAGAACGAGTATCTGGAAATGGAGTTCCGCCATGGCACCGCGGAGTGGGATATACCAAGGGAAGGGTTATTATTGACCTTCAGCTTTGAAGATGGCTTCACAAGCATCGATGAAGCTCCACAAGAGATTAAGGCAATTATCTTCCAAATGCCATAAGAACCTATGGAATGGATCCAACTAGACTGGACCACCCAGCTACGCCATGCGCTGGAATGTTATAATGTGACGCTGAAGAGGAAGATGAAGATCCAAGAAACATTAATATTCTAGAGGCAGAAGGGAATCGTGAAATCAAGGGCCCACAAATAGAAAACATGGATATCACCGTGCCATTCAAGACAAATAAAGTAAACATTAGCACTGAAGTAGAGTTGAAGTTTGTGAAGATTGGAGATTATTTGGACAATGCTATTGTGAATAAAGTAACTGAGTTACTCCACGAATACCAGGATCTCTTCCCTACAAAGTTTTCAGATTTGAAGGGCATAGTTGGTGATTTGGGTGTTATGAAGATCGCTCTGAAGCTTGACGTGAAGCCTATTAAACAGAGGTTGTATCACCTTAATCTGAAATACAAAGAAAAAGTTCGCCTAGAGCTGGATAAGATGTTGGAGGTAGGTATCATAGAACCGGTTGAAGAACCTAATTGGGTGAGCCCAATGGTGGTTCAAGAGAAGAAACAAAAAGGTGAAATAAGGATTTGCGTAGATCTATGGAAGCTTAATGATGTGTGTGTCCATGACCCATTCCCAATGTCATTTATAGATGAAGTGCTAGAGAATGTTGGAGGACAGGAGGCCTATTCCTTTACTGATGGGTTTTCTGGGTATCATCAAATTAAGATCGCACCTGAGGATAGGAGAAAAATTACCTTCACGATAGAGTGGGGTTGTTTTCAGTATATTGTGATGTCGTTTAGACTTAAGAATGTGCCTACAATATTTTCTCGCATAATCATCCCAGTGTTCAAGGAATTGATTCATAAGTTCCTGGAAATATACTTTGATGACTGGATGGTATTTAGCTTAGTAAAGCGCCATGTAGAAAGTTTGCACCTGATGTTGGATACGTGTCGTAGATACCAGATCGCATTGAAATTGAAGAAATGCATATTTTGTGTCCCCTTTGGGATATTTTTGGGTCACGTGGTGTGCAAGAAAGGATTGATGGTGGACCTTGCTAGGATTGTAGTAATTGTGAATTTGGAAGCCCTTAGGAATGTCAAGCAGTTGCGCATGACACTTGGACATATGGCATAATATAGAAAATTTATCAAAGCCTATGCTTGAATCACTGTGCCCATGGAGAAACTACTGAAGAAGGACACAACATTCTGTTGGGAAGAAAAATGTCAGTGCAGCCTAGACGTGTTGAATGAAAAGATGGTCACAGCACCGATCTTGGTATTCCCTGATTAGAAGAAGGAGTTTCACGTACATGTGGATGCCTCTTGCATTGCGTTGGGTGCAGTGTTAATGCAGGTCGGTGAAGGAGAAATGGACCATCCTATAGCCTTCGCCAGTAGGAAACTATCAAAGGTTGAAAATAATTATTCAACAACTGAGTGCAAAGGGTTGGCCATGATGTACAAACTACAAAAATTCAGGAATTATCTATTAGGAGGGCATTTCAAGATGTACACAGATCACTCTACCTTGAAATACTTGGTCAATAAGCATGTATTTGATCCAAGTGGATATTGGTGTCCACCCACCAATTCCACTTGGACCCCCACCATTGTTTCTTTCAATTTTTTAGTTTCCTTAATTGTAGCACAGTTTACTATTTTTAGCATTTCTTCGGGCCCTAAACTTCCAGAGCCATTTTGAGGCCCTAAATGACATTTTTTTGGCAATCCACCTGCAATTGTTATCTAAAGTCCTCTTTTCCACCATAGTCCTCAGGGAGATCTTTCCAATAGGTTATCATGCACGTCAAACGAAGATAATATGACCAAGTCGTGACCCTAGGAAGTTGGATGTCCAACTCACCCCAAAGGGGTCCATAAACTCTTGGTGTTACATCTCCTCGGGTTAGGGTTTTGGTTGTTTAGGGTTTTCTCTTATTGTTCAATAATAAAAAGGCCCTTGAGCCTCATCGTAATGGAGTTTATAGGCATGTATCCACCACATCTCTTCTCAGAGATAAGCTACCATTGCTAGAGCTAGTCTTATTTCCATTCTATTTGCAAGCATATTTCAGTATTTAATATTAATGAAATGACGTGTTATTTCTACTACATCTTTGTATTTACGGTTATATCTGTAATTTTTTGCATTCTTATTTAAATCTAGATTAGTTGTATCAGAGTGGTCTACTCTTTTTCTATTTTTCTTTGCATGTCCCTAACGAGGTCGAGATATAAGGAGTTAGGGCTTGAACTGGTCCAATCTTTGCAAGACCATCCTCGCAAATCCCGACGGCCTCCCATGGCGGATGAGAAGAAAGATGAGGGGGTAGGAGATCCTATCAAAATATTGCTTGAGGAACCCTTCAAGCAACAAAGGAACATGATGATGGACAACTTCGCCCAGATTCTTCAAAGGCTACCCAGGGGTGGCGCATCTACTTCTGGCAGCTACTCTGGAAGCGTCACACCCTTTAAGGTACAAGTTAACTTTGACATTCCCATTTTGAGCGTCAGATAGATGTAGATGTTGTAGATAATGGTTAAATATGCTAGAAGGATATTTTTTTGTTCATGATTTTCCTAGCTGGGAAAAGATCACCTTTGCACTTCTCAAGGCAGCCCCCCACATCAAGGACTGGTTAGAAACCTACTATGAGAAGAAGGATGAAAGTATGAACTCACTATTTTTAGCCACACCCACTTGGAACTTGTATCGGGGTGCCATCAAGGAGCAGTACGACCCTGTCAGGAACTATGAGGATAAATACATAAAGTGGACAACGCTGTGACAGGGAAAGGACAAAGATGTACCAGAGTTTACCAATGTTTTCCATACCCTTTGCATGAAGTTGGGTATCAAGAATTCTGAGAAGCATTTGGTTCTCAAGTACCTCGACTGCCTGCACAGGTACATCCATGATGATATGGAATTCCTGGACATCTCCTCGCTCAGCACGACATACCGATATGCAGTCAATATCGAGAAAATGTTTAAACAGAAGAAGTGAGACTTTAGATCTGTGAATATGAAGCAAGGGAAAGGTGCCCCCAAACTATAGAACAAAGGACAAAACCAAGGCGGGGTGGCCCAGGACAACTCACCATAGCAATAATCAAAGAACAATGCCGTGAAGCCAAAGAAGGACACTGAAAGTGGTGTGAGTTCCATAAGTGCTCCATGCACAACACAAGTGAGTGTTGGGCCAAGCAGTCACTGGTGGTTGAGCTAAAGGCTTCAAAATCAAATGCATGTTACGACTCTGAGTCAGAACCCGATAAGGGGAATGACAAAGGGAAGCAGATTATCAATGTGGATCCCAATGCCACCATTGCCACCACGAAGATCCAGAAGGTGGAACCTGAAGGTCTAGAAGAGGGGCAGCGCTTCTTCCACTCCCAGATGTGGGTAAAGGGTTCCCCGCTACAGTTCATTGTCAATAGCGGGAGCCAAAAGAACCTCATTTCGGGAGAGGTCATGAAGCAGCTGGGCTTACTGACCATAGCACATCCACAACTATTGATGAGCCCCAAAAATGGACAATTATCTGCGCTCATTCAACCTCCTAATTTGACTTAATCCACCATTCTCATTAGTTTATTGCATGTTTTTTATTATATTTATGTTAATAGATTGAATTTGGTTAGTCATTATGCCAACAAGTCTAATGGGTGCTTTTTGTAGCCTTGTTGGTAAATTTGGAGACAAAATTGAAGGTCTTAATGAGCACTTGGCAGCCAAATTCGTGGGAAGACAAGGGAGAGGATTTGTAGGAAGGTGTCCCCTTCATTTATGGGCCCTTACCTCGAATTCTCCACCATCAGCTCGGAGTTCAAGGGCCACCGAATCAATCAGCACAAGGGCAGCCAAGCAAGTCAAGTAGGACTGCTGTTAACTCCATGTTTTGGGCAGCCGAGTCCCTAAAGTTTAGGAGGACTGTTGAGTCCTCAATTTGTATAAATAAGAAGGCTTAGGGCCTCATTTTGGTTGGCCAGTGGATGTTAGCTAGTTAGCCAGTAGATAGTAGCTAGTAGTTAGTCATTTCATAGCCTTGTTGTAGTCATTTTGTAATTCGATTTGTATGCAATAGATTAGCTTTGCTTTCAGCTCATTCTCAAGCTCTCCTTGTGGACAGTTTTGATGTAACTCTTCATTCTTGATTAATAAAGATGAATTCAGCTTTGAACCAGCTCTAAATCTCTCTTGGGAGGCTGTAGCTCTTGGGGTTGGGCCCATCTCAAGCTCCCAGTACCTCCCCTATTTATCTTTATGTGTGTTTGCTGCGTTCTTAAAATAAAATCTGCTCTTTAGATCTTGCTTTGTTATTTTGGTTGTTTTTGTTGGTTAAAGTAGCTTTTTATGTTTGGGAATCGATTGGTAGGAGTTTGTCATGCATTTAGATCTTTCGGAATGTTCTTGCTCACGTGATGTACATGGTTCTCTTGCCAAACGAGGCTGTTGTTTATTCATTTCATTGACAGTTAGATTAAGTTAGCTAGGACTTAGTTCGTTTGCAAGAATTCATTGATTCGGTTGAGTGTGCATTGTGCAGGGCATCTCTATCACTAATTCACATGGTCAAGCTTCATCAGAGCCATCTGATTGATCCCATATCTAGGCTTCTCGCTTCACACCCATCCTCTTGCCCACGTAACCCTACCTTCTTCTCCATTGTTGTCTCAACTACCTTAAAGCCAAATCAGCCTTCCAAAAATCATCTCACCACTCCATCCTTCAGTTCTTGGGTCACTTCAGACCTCCATCCTACCTCCATAACCATCCATGCATCTTCCATCAATCACCCATCCTCAAAAATCCCATTTCGAAACATCCTGTAGAAGAATTACAGAACATCCTGTAGAAACCCCTGCAAACTTCCTGTAGAAGTTCATAAACACGGTTGCATGGCATCCAGACTTTGTGAAACTCTCAGAAAGAATGTTAGGGATTCCTTAGACCCTCTCTGTACCATCCCAACCTTTCCCAAAGCATTTCATCCCTTGATCCATCCCTGCACAGTGGAAAACTAGTTAGAAGCACATGCATGATAATTTCAACAACTTAAGCAAAAATACAAAAAGATGTTTTCTTCAGATAGTGATAACTTAGACACATGCATTTTACCTTCCTAGAAGTAATGGCATCTCTTTTCGTAGTTTGCATTCTTTCCTTTGCATCAATAGGACTAGTTGGTAGAATTAGGGTTTTCTAGGGTTTGCGTTTCTTTTTGGCTTTCAGTTTCTTTCCGTAAGTAGATTAGCTTCCTTTGAGTTAGCTTTCGTCCATCAGTTAAAAATTTTCTTCTAAGAGCTAATAGAAGTTGGCTTGAGCCCCTAGCGGACTTGTGCCAGCTGACCAAGTGACAGCTGCGGCAAGAGCGAATACTTGTGCATACAGCACCGTCGCTTCCAAGTTTGTTACGAACTACCGGGTTGATAAAATTAAAGAAGGGAGTTCCAGGAGTTGTAGCATTATTGCTACAATACTGGGGCCCACCATCTTTTTGGTGCCGTTGCCGGGGAAGCGTCAGAGTATTGGTGATTGTCGCTTTTCTTCTATTTTCCACTACAATCTTCTGCTAAGTAGTTTATTTCATTTCCATTATGCAATTTTGTTTATGCAAAAGTAGATTAGCATTTCCCGCTTTCATAGATTAGCATTTCAATTCCGCAATTTCATTTCTGCAAGCGTAGATTAGCATTTCAATTCCGCAAGCGTAGACTAGCATTTCATTCCTACAATTTCATTTGAGCAAAATAGATTAGTCCTTTCCTGCTTTCATTTCAATTCCGCATTTTCACTTTAGCAAGATAGTTAGTTGCAGTTCAATCTATTTCAGTTTTGCAAGTAGAATTAGAAAAAAGCAAAAATCAACCAAAAAGATTTCATTTCATGCCTTGTAGGAGTAGAGATAAGTTAGAAAAATGATTGCACAACACCCCCCTTTGCTTCACACAGCCAACCTTCTCTCTTCTTCGATGGTTGTGACTACGAAGAACCCCTGGGTGGACATCAAGACATATCTGAAGAACCTCTAGGGGAGAAGAAGAAGAAACCATTCCTCTAAGCGAATGGCTACAAGCAGAAATGTTGGGAGCAACATATTGTCCAAAGATGAATTTGAAAATCAGATCAAAGATTTCAAGAGTGATATGAGGCAGTTTCTTGCCATGCAACTAGATACCTTGCGGATCCAACAGAAGCAAGAGGAAGCCAAGAGGGCTTTGGTCATTTTTTGTCCTAGGTGCACTAGAAAGCATCCTAGGAACGAATGTCCATTGTACTCCCTAGAAGTGTGTTTTGTCTGTGAAGAATACCATCCTACAGATCAGTGCCCTTCCTTACCCAGATTCAAAGCTGCATATCAGAGAGCCAAAGGAGCCACTGAATCACTCTATTACATGAACCAAAGTTGGCCGCATGGACCTAGATCTTACCAGCAGGAACTGCAAGGGACACTCGAGACCTATTATGACCCCTATCAAGCCACTTTCATGCCTTCTTGGGGTCCCCCTGCTTATCCTTCCTGGTTCACACCTCCTCCTTGTTCCTTCACAGATCCATATTATGCCCAACCAGTTGCTCATTCATTTCACTCTTATGGTCAGCCACAGCCTCAGTGGAATGCACCTCATCAGGAGTGGACGCCCCAATACAACACTCCTCCCACTTCTTTCCCTCCACCACCTACTCATCCACAACCATCGCCTCCTCCTCCACCAAGGCAACCCCAAATGCCTGCTCAACCACAAACCCATCCATCTCCATCTCAATTTCACACCTCCACTCAACTACCCATACCATTTCCAAAGCCATACAATGGAGTAGCTCAACCCAATTGCAAAGCTGAGGCACAACATGTCCAAACCACTCCTCTTGAGCTCAATGATCTTCACCATAGCCCAGGAAAAGCATTGCAAAAACGAGATCATCTTGGAAGCATTGAAGGATCACACCCAGCAAAATAAGATTCAAAAGAGGAGATCAAAGAAACATGGGCTGCACTTGATGAAGAGAAGAGATCAGAATCAGAGATCGAGAAAGCCTCCTCATGGTTACCATCAAATCTTCCATGTATTCAAGAGAAAGATCAGCAAAAAGAAGAAGATGAGAAAGTCATGTTAGATGGTGACATGAAACATGATCCAGATCAGCAAAAGGACCATGGATATCAAAGCTATATTGAGATATGGTTTCTGAATGTCACTAAGTTGTAGCAGTACTCTCTTCCTCAGCTATGTTTGATCCCTTCAAAGTCAGATCATTTGGTCTCTAAAGTCCGGATAGTTGTCCAAGCATGCATTTCGAGCCTTCACATCATTTTTTCTCTAATCTCGATGTGCACATGGCTCCATTGGAAGTATTCTTATACTTGAGAACGATTTTTTTTTTCAAGTAGGGTAGGGTAGAAAAAAGAAAAAAGAAAAAAGAGAAAAAAGAAAAAGAAAAAAAATGAAAAATAGAGGAAAATAGAAATCTAAGGTGAAAACCTCCTCGGAGGCGCCTTAGATTGGCTCATTGATTGAAAACCTCCATGAGGTGGTCAATGGGTTGGAAAAAAGAGAAAATAAAAGGGAATAAGATCTTTGGGTGAAAACCTCCCTTGGAGGCGCCCAAGGCACGCAATTAGGGTGAAAACCGCCATGAGGCGCCCTAGTTGTTTTTCAAAAAAAAAAAACAAAAGAGAAAAAGAAAAAAAAAATAAAACTAATTCCATTGGCTAATTGCAGGTTGCAAGAAGGACGTTTCATGACAGGAGGAGCACTCAAATCAAGATCAAAGGAATTTTTCTTGTGCCTTCTACAGGAAGCTCTGTATTTCTACAGGAAACATCCTGTAGAACCTTTGGACGAGCCAAATCCAATTTCAAAAGCGAATCTAATGGTGGGAATCTGTTGATTAGGCCTACAAGCACTTGTGTGTCCATCCCTTGCCTTTATCCATCATTTTTTTTCCACCTCCTTGTGCTTCTCATTGTGCTTCTACAGGAACTTCCTGTAGAAATTGTGGGAAACTAGACATGGATTTCAAAAAGTGGTTTGGCGAACATGGTAGCTTCCTCAAGGGTTCAGAAGTCCTCATGCAATCTTCCAACTCCTCCTCCATCATCTCCATATCTGCATCACAGCCCAAGCTCAGTTTTTCCTTCCATGCAAACATTTGCAAAAAGCCTTGAGGCAAAAATCCGTAGAACAAAATTTGTTTTTGCCATAACTTGAAAACCATGCATCCATTTGACAAACCGTTTTATGGGGAATTGTACAAGGGTGATGGCAACATTCTTGAGCAGTTTCAGCCAATTCCGGTGCACGGTTTCCATGAAATCAACCTCCATCACCATCAGCCATTTTTGCATTTTCTCCATATCCGTGCATCCGTTTCAAAACCTATTTCATGGGGATATGAATGTAGGTGATGGTAACCTACCGATGCAGTTTCAGATGATTCTGATGCACGGTTTCTGAGAAATCGATATCTAAAATATTCAGCCATTTTCCATTTTTCTCGAAATCCGTGCATCCATTGATCACGATTTTGCTATGGGAGATGCATAATGATGATAGAAACATGCTCAACAAGTTTCAGATCAATCCGCTTTGCCATTTGGGAGAAATGGCGAAAACAAGTTCTGGTTCTGTGACAATGCAGCAGCAACAGCTTGAACGTGCAGATTTGAACGTGGAAACAATTGTCTGGAGCTTGGATCCGTCCAGAAGACACCTGCACAGGAAAAAACAGCCATGAATCATCAATCAAGCCACCATGCAACTACATCAACACATGCATGCAGCAAATGAAGATCAACACATGCATGCAGCAAAGCAACCACGCACGACTTGCAGGTACGTGACTAAACTTGTTCCTCTGTTTGCATGAATCTAATCTAAGCATTGCATGAATGAATGAGATGGTCAGATTAAAAAATCGGTGGCCAGCTAACTAGCCACCCTCATCCAGTTCAAACAGCGCTCGGTGGGTGCAATCGACACACATGCTTAGCCATCTCAAGAAGGAAATTGAAAACGGGTAGTGATGGACAGTTAAACTCCAGTGCAACTGATGGATGAGATTTCAAGCAGAGAACAAATAGTTAACCACTACAGTTCATGATAGCACAGCAGTTCATATGGGCCAGATTATCTTGATTGAGATTTTATTACGTTATGCTGTTGCAAAACATGGAATTTCAAAAATGTCTGCCGCATTCAATTCAGGTTATTCAAAGAGACTAAACATCGAAACAGAAAATTCTGATAGTTCATCAGAGGGTTTTGTGAACCATGGATATGGCAGAAGCAGTGCCTCTAATGTAGAGGAAGGTCAAAAAAAAAAAAATTGGAAGGGCAGGGCCTGGTTTCAAGCTACTTGAGAAATGATCAACGTAAGTTATAAAGGACGACTTCCTTGAGCAGTGATTCATCGGAGTCAGATGATGCTACTCCTACTATTGAGCTACATAGTGAGTTGAAACTTCTATTGCAATGCACATTGCCTTTGTTATGGAGTCAAAACAGTGGGGTCGTTGTTGCTGCCGCTGGAGTCCATTGGCTTATGGCTCCAGTTAAGGATGTGAAAAGAATTGTGAAGCTGATTTTGTTCCTTCTCAGGTCCTCTTATGACTCATAGTATGTGGTACTATCAAATCTGGCAACATTTGTTGCAGCAATGCCCTTCTTATTTGATCCATTCTTTGAAGATTTCTTTGTTCAATCTTCTGATACATGCCATATGCGAGCAATCAAGCTGGAGATCTTGTCTCTCATTGCAACGGAATCATCTATTCATACAATATTGCCAGAGTTTTAGGACTATATTAGGGATCCAGATAGAAAGTTTGCCGCAGATGCAGTCTCTGCAATTGGACGATGTGCTAAAAGACTTCCATCTGTGGCTTTGACTTGTTTGAAAGGCCTCTTGGCGTTGGTTAGATAGAGCTCTATAGCATTGCAGGGAAGCAACCAACCAGGGATTTGCATTTGTGACTCTCAAGACTGTGGAGGCTACTAAGTGAGCCCGTGAGGAACCAAACAAAACCATTGATGGAAGGATTGTTACTGTGAAACCTGCAGTTGAGGGACAGAGAAGACTGTGTATATATATTGCAGAAATAACAAGGGTTACATCTCGGCTCTATATTCAGATCTGTCTAGACATATCACAACGAATACATGTGATACTCAGCATACCTATGATTAAAGGAAATATCTATGGATGTATAAACCTAGGAATATATATGAACATCATCTTGTCAACCTGCAAGTGTTTTCATCAAAGAGATGAAGTTGAAGGATCTGTCCTATGATCAAGGATCTCAGCATACAATTTATATTAGCCTGCATACCTCAGTGTGAACTGTAATTTGATATCTCTCAATGGGTATTTGAAATAAAATTCCACAGTTGCAATCACAGTTTAGACACACATGGAGATCTAACCTTCAGGTAGACTTCATGGATATGATAAAGAAGCAACAGTGAGGGTCTCAATGATGATGTAATAATGGTGCAATAATGAGGACAACCTCATTCTCAGCGTTGGAAGCCTTGGCATAATTACATTCATAGCAAGATCAAGATCTCAATGAAGCAATTTCAGATTGAAGGGAAATGCTGATTCATAGCAGTGATATGTGAGCAAGTCATATTTTCTCTGCCCTTGATCTATCTTATGTTCTGTTCTGCTTCTGTTATCAATTTTTAGCAGAGTTCAAATCCAAGATTAAGAATGCCATTTGATTTAGTTAAAGGTCTGGAAACACTTTTTCCCATCCAGCTTTGGCATGCAATATCTATTCTCGGGCAGTTCATTGTACTTGTGTGCTTTTATAATACATTAGACTTGCCATTTGTGTTGGATTCATAAGCTTTCAGGCAGTAGCACAGTTCAAGGAGAAGGTACCCCCAGCCAAGCAAGCAAAGTCAGAGAAAATTGGTTCTACATGAAGTTAGCAGACTGTTTCTATAGGAAGACAGAGGACTGTTTCTACAGGAAGCCAGCGAACTGTTTCTACAGGAAGTTTGAAAAGAGGGAAGCCAAAGGAGGAATCGGCTGAGATGTTAGCCAAAGAAGCCACCAGGGCCATCAAAGGTGAGGAGAGAGATTGGTTGCTCAGAGGATGAGCAACACTTTCAGTAGGGGGGTGATGATGAGCCCCAAAAATGGACAATTATCTGGGCTCATTCAACCTCCTAATTTGACTTAATCCACCATTCTCATTAGTTTATTGCATGTTTTTTATTATATTTATGTTAATAGAGTGAATTTGGTTAGTCATTATGCCAACAAGTCTAATGGGTGCTTTGTGTAGCCTTGTTGGTCAATTTGGAGACAAAATTGAAGGTCTTAATGAGCACTTGGCAGCCAAATTCGTGGGAAGACAAGGGAAAGGATTTGTAGGAAGGTGTCCCCTTCATTTATGGGACCTTACCTCAAATTCTCCACCATCAGCTCGGAGTTAAAGGGCCACCGAATCAATCAGCACAAGGGCAGCCAAGCAAGTCAAGTAGGACTGCTGTTAACTCCAAGTTTTGGGCAGCCGAGTCCCTAAAGTTTAGGAGGACTGTTGGGTCCTCAATTTGTATAAATAAGAAGGCTTAGGGCCTCATTTTGGTTGGCCAGTGGATGTTAGCTAGTTAGCCAGTAGATAGTAGCTAGTAGTTAGTCATTTCATAGCCTTGTTGTAGTCATTTTGTAATTCGATTTGTATGCAATAGATTAGCTTTGCTTTCAGCTCATTCTCAAGCTCTCCTTGTGGACAGTTTTGATGTAACTCTTCATTCTTGATTAATAAAGATGAATTCAGCTTTGCACCAGCTCTAAATCTCTCTTGGGAGGCTGTAGCTCTTGGGGTTGGGCTCCATGGTGTGAGTTCCACCAAGGGAAAATGGTGTGAGTTCCATAAGGGCTCCACTCACAACACAACTGAGTGTCGGGCCAAGCAGTCACTAGTGGCTGAGCTAAAGGTTTCAGAATCAGATGCATGTTCCAACTCTGAGTCAGAACCCAACAAGGGGAATGACAAAGGGAAGTAGATTATCAATGCGAAGCCCAACACCACTGTTGCTACCACGAAGATCCAGAAGGAGGAACTTGAAGATCCAGAGGAGGAAGCGAGTCTCTTCCACTCCCAGATGTGGGTAAACGGGTCCCCGCTATAGTTAATTTTCACTAGCAAGAACCAAAAGAACCTCATTTCGATAGAGGTCATGAAGCGACTGGGCTTACTGACCATAGCACATCCACAACTGTACACCATCAGGTGGCTTCACTAAGGACGAGATCTTTGCGTGATCTAGCAGTGTCACCTTCCATACAACATCAAGCCCTTCATGGATGAGGTATTGTGTGACACTGCTCCCCTTGAAGTTTGTGATGTATTATTAGGAAAACCATACTTGTGGAAGTGACATGCTGTGTATGAATCAAGGCCCTGTGTTGTTATTGTTAATTTGGGAAATAAGTTGTACAGGATATCGGAGGTAGCACCGTCTACTGCCATCTGTTTGGTTACTGCAAAACAATGTAGTAAGCTCATTTCCAAAACCAAGAAACTTGTTTTCCTAATGATACGGCCTTAAGGAAAGAAGAAGATGGTGGCCATGACCTCTATACAGGGCTCCTCTATGCAACAACTATGGATGGAAAAGGTTGTGGAGGAGTACGAGGACATCTTCACCTCCCCTACAGGAGTTCCTCTACATTGTAAAGTCAAGCACTCCATTGATCTGACCCCAGGTGCACCGCTGCCCAATGGACCAATCTATCAGCGCTCTATTCTAGAGAATGATGAAATCAAGAGGTAGATTTAGGAGATGTTGTATAAAGGTCACATCCGTCTGAGTTCATCACCCTGTGGGAGCCCAATCGTGTTGGTACAAAAGAAGGATGGGAATTAGAGACTCTGTATTGACTATTGGGTGCTAAACAAGATCACTGTTCGTAATAGGTACCCGATCACATGGATTGATGACCTCCTGGACCAATTGAAGGGGGCAAAATATTTTAGAAAGATCAATTTGAAGTCAGGATATCACCAGGTACCAATAGAACCCTTCGATTTGTGGAAGATTTTCTTCAAAGCCAAGGAGGTCCTTTTCGAATGGTTGGTTATGCCTTTCGAATTAACAGATGCTCCTGTAACCTTAATGAGGCTAATGGATGACATCTTACAGCCAATCACCAACTCATTTGTAGTGGTATACTTGGATGACATCCTCATCTTCAGCCAAAGTTGGGAAGAGCACCTCCACCACATCTGATAGGTTCTCCAAACACTGCGGCAACACAAATTATGTGCCAATTTGGAGAAATGCACTTTTGGTATGACCCAGGTTCAGTGGTTGGGATACATTATTGATAAAAAAGGGGTGCATGTGGATCTAGCCAAGGTCCAAGTCATTCGAGATTGGCCATCTCCAACCACTTTGATAGAGCTCCGCAACTTTCTAGGTCTTGCCAACTTCTACCACAGGTTCATGTTGGGATTTTCTCATATCACTTGGCCCTTGAGTCAAGTCACCAAGGGAGGAGTGAAAGAAAAATTCTTTTGGTCTGAATCACAACATAAGGCATTCACAGAGTTGAAAGATCACCTCTACTCGGCACCAGTGCTCACATTACCAGACTTGCAACAACCATTTGAGGTCGAGACAGATGCCTCTGACTATGCTATTGGGGCATTCTTTACTCAACATGGGCATCTAGTGGCATATCACAGTGAGACACTTTCAAGCATAGTCCGGAAGTATACCACTTATGAAAAAGAGATGTATTCCATTGTGCAGGCCGGCGGACAATGGAAGCATTACATTTTGGGGAAGGAAATGGTCATCCACACAAACCACCAACCCCTGTAGTTCATACAGACCCAAGGGAGATTGTAGAATGATCACCATCAGAAGTGGTCCACATACCTACAACAGTTCCTTTTAAATATCAAGTATAACAAGGGTAGCACCAATAATGTTGCAGATTGCCTCAGTCGACCACCGATCATGGCGTTAACCATAGTGCTCAACTCTTGTGGGCATGAGACTTCTGATTGGCCACTTCTCTACAAAAGAATCCCATAATTCGGCCACACATACCAGACAGTCTTGGAGGGTCATCATGTTCTAGATTTTCACCTCCAGGATGCCCTGTTATGCCACCAAGGTCACCTTTGTGTTCCTTCAAGCGAGCGCGCCAAGATGATTTGGGAAGCACACTTTAGTCAGGTCGCTGGGCATTTTGAGGTCGAGAAAATGGTGGCAGTACTGCAGAAGTATTTCTATTGGCCAAATCTTCGACAGGATTTCGACAAGTACATCAGATCATGCACTACTTACGCCATTGCCAAATCGACCATCAAGAAGTAAGGCCTCTATACCCCGCTACCTACCCCTAGTCGACCTTGGGAATCCATCTCCATGGATTACATGTCAGGCCTTCCTTCCACTAAGCATGGAAATGAGTATGTTTTTTTGGTCATTGATAGGTTCTAAAAGATGGCCATTATGGCAGCCTGCAAGAAGAATATCACAGCCGAAGCCACTACTAAACTCTTCTTTGAACAAGTGTGCGTACACTTTGGGATCCCACAGTCTATCATCTCAGATCAAGACAGTAGGTTACCAAGTACATTTTGGTCTAGTCTATGGTCGATGCTCAACACCAAACTCACTAAGTCCACAACCTTCCATCCTCAAACTGATGGCCAGACAGAGGTTGTCAATAGGGTGATTGTACACATTATGTGCATGTACAACTCAAAGCATCCACGCACATGGGACGAGAGCCTCCCCTATATTCAACACAACTACAATTGGGCTCTCCACAACTTGACTAGCCATAGTCCTTTTCAGGTGGGCTTGGGATTCCAGCCATTATGTCCCATTGATGTGGCCATGCCATTTTCAGCTACTCACACAGATTCAGCTCATGTCCAGTCCAAAATAGATAAGGAAAACAACGTCATTGAGCACATCCAACATATTCACCATTAGGTCAATGACATTCTGGAGAAATCAAATGCCAAGTACAAGTAGCGACATGATCAACATCGGGTGCCACACAAGTTTTAGGTGGGCGACAAAGTCTGGTTGCATTTGCAAAATGAATGCCTTACCAGAGCCTATTGGAAACTCATACCACTCTGATATGGTCCTTACACCATTACCAGGGCTATGGGAGACAATGCATTTGAGTTTAGTGTTCCTCCATTCCTTGCCTTGCACCCAGTGTTCAATGTGGACTTCCTTCGGCCATACTTCCCACCATTACTAGACACATCCAACATTCCAGAATAGCTCACACCCACAGAGTTAAATCCAGATTGCATGGAACAAGCTGCAATTGATCATATCATGGACAGACAAATCAAGCACACTCGCCAGTAGAATATCCAACTATATTGAATTATCAAAGCAGGCCAACTCTTTCACCAGCGCAAGTGGCTCACCAGGGACTAAGCTCAGCAGAAGTTTCCTCATCTCATGGGGGAACTCAACGCAATGGGGACCATTGCTTCCTAAGGGGGGAGGAATGATCCAGGTGGATACTGGTGTCCACCGGCCAATTCCACTTGGACCCCACTATTGATTCTTTTAGTTTTTCAGTTTCCTTAATTGTAGCATAGTTTCCTATTTTTAGTAATTTTTTGGGTCCTAAACTTCTAGATCCATTTTGAGGCCCTAAACGATGTTTTATTGGAAATCTACCACCAACATATTTCTGTATAAAATTATCCTTCCCGTGTATTCCTCATAGAGATCTTTCCAATGGGCTATCATGTGCATTAAACGGAGATAATATGACCAAGTCACGACCCCAGGAAGTTGGCTGTCCAACTTACCCCAACGACGCCCATAAACTCTTGGTGTTACATCTCCTCGAGTTAGGGTTTTGGTTGTTTAGGGTTTGATCTTATTATTCAATAATAAAAAGGCCCTTGAGCCTCATTGTAGTTCAGTTCAGAGGCCTGTAGCCGCCACATCTCTTCTCAGATATAAGCTACCATCGCCCTAGCTAGTGTATTTCCATTTTTGTTTGTAAGTATATTTCAGTATTTTACATTAATGAAATGAAGTATTATTTCCGTTGCATCTTTGTGTTTATGGTTATCTCTGTAATTTTTTGCATTCCTATTTAAATTTCGATTAGGAAGTGACATGTTGTGTATGAGTCAAGGCATCATGTTGTTATTGTTACTTTGTGAAATACGTTGTACAGGATACTGGAGGTAGCACCGCCTACCGCCATATATTGGGTTACTGCAAAACAATGTAGTAAGCTTATTTACAAAACTGGAAAATTTGTTTTCCTGATGATATACCCTCACAGAAAGAAAAATACGGTGGCCACAACCTCCAGACAGGGCCCCTCTGCATGGCAACAATATATGGACAAAGTCGTGGAGGAGTATGAGGACATATTCACCTCCCCCACAGGGGTGCCTCTGTGCTGTTAGGTCAAGCACTCCATCGATCTGACCCCAGGTGTGTCGCTACCCAATGGACTAATATATCGGTGCTCCATTCTAGAGAATGATGAAATTAAGAGGCAGATTCAAGAGTTTTTGTATAAAGGTAACATACGTCTAAGTTCATCACCTTGTGGGAGCTCGATAATGTTGGTACAAAAGAAGGATGGGACTTGGAGACTTTGTATTGACTATTGGGCACTTAACAAGATCATTGTATGGAATAGGTACCCGATCCCACAGATTGATGATCTTCTGGACCAAATTAAGTGGGTAAAATATTTCAGCAAGATCGACTTGAAGTCTGGCTATCGCCAGGTACCAATCGAACCCTCCTATGTGTGGAACACTGCCTTCAAAGCCAAGGAGGGTATTTTTGAATGATTGATTATGCTTTTTGGGTTGAGGAATGCTCCTGTAATATTCATGAGATTGATGGATAACATCTTATGGCCATTCAACAACTCATTTGTAGTGGTATACTTGGATGACATCCTGATCTTCAGCGAGATTTGGGAAGAGCACCTCCACCACATCCGACAGGTTCTCCAAACACTGTGGCAACACAATTTGTGTGCCAATATGGAGAAATGCACTTTTGGCATGACCCAAGTTCATTATCTGGGATACATTATTTATGAACAAGGGGTTCATGTGGATCTAGCCAAGATCCAAATCATTCAGGATTGGCCAGCCCCAAACACTCTGACAGAGCTCCATAGCTTTCTGGGTTACCAATTTCTACCACAAGTTCGTGTTGGGTTTCTCTCATATCACTTGGCCCTTGAGTCAAGTTACCAAAGTAGGAGTGAAAGAAAAATTGTTTTGGTCTGAATCTCAATAGAAGGCATTTGTATAGTTGAAACATCGCCTCTGCTCTACACCAGTGCTCACTTTACCAGAATTGCAACAACCATTTGATATCGAGATAGATGCCTCTGACTATGCTATTAGGGAAGTCCTTACTCAATAGGGGCATCCGGTGGCATATCATAGTGAGGCACTTTCAGACACAGTCCGGAAGTATCCCACTTAGGACAAAGAGATGTATTCCATTATGTAGGTTTGCCGAGAATGGAAGCATTACATTTTCGGGAAGGAAACGGTCATCCACACATACCACCAACCCCTATAGTTCATAAAGACATAGCGGAAGTTGCAGAATGATGGCCATCAAATACGTACAGTAGTTCCATTTGAATATCAAGTATAAGAAGGGTAGCACCAATAATGTTGCAGACTGCCTCAACCGACCACCAATCATGGTGTTAACCACCGTGCTCAACTCTGGTTGGCACGAGAGTTCTAATTGGCCACTTCTCTACAAAAGTGACCCAGCGTTTGGCCACGCAAACTAGATGCTATTGGAGGGTCAGCAAGTTCCAAATTTTCACCTCCAGGATGCCCTGCTATGCCACCTGGGACACCTTTGTGTTCCTTCAAGTGAGAGATCCAAGTTGATTTTGTAAGCGCACTACAGTTGGGTCGCTCGACATTTCAGGCTCAAGAAAACAGTGGTAGTATTGCAAAAGTATTTCTACTGGCCGAATCTTTGATAGGATGTCGGTAAGTACATCAGATCCTGCACTGATTACACCATTGCCAAACCAACCATCAAGAATCAAGGCCTCTATACCCCACTGCCTACCCCTAGTCGACCTTGGGAATCCATCTCCATGGATTACATGTCAAACCTTCCTTCTACTAAGCATGGCAATGATTGTGTTTTTGTGGTCATCGACAGATTCTCGAAGATGGCCATTCTAGCGGCCTATAAGAAG
Organism: Pinus tabuliformis; assembly: GCA_031772625.1. NCBI lineage: Eukaryota > Viridiplantae > Streptophyta > Pinopsida > Pinales > Pinaceae > Pinus > Pinus tabuliformis. The sequence goes on along the minus strand of CM062816.1, from coordinate 1,934,197,469 downwards.
AATATCACAACAGAAGCCACTGTGAAACTGTTCTTTGAAAGAGTGTGGGTACACTTTGAGATCCCACAGTCTATCATCTCATATCGAGATAGAAGGTTACTCAGTACGTTTTGGTCCAGTAGCTGGTCGATGCTGGACACCAAGCTCACTAAGTCCACAACTTTCCATCCCCAAACTGATGGCTAGATAGAGGTCATCAACAGGATGATCGTACACATTCTGCACATGTACAACTCAAATCATCCACACAAATAGGATGAGAGCCTTCCCTATGTCTAGCACAACGATAATTGGGCTCACCATAGCTTGACTAGCCACAACCCATTTTAGGTGGGCTTGGGATTCCAGCCACTATGTCCCATTGATGTGGCCATACCATTTGCAGCTACTCAGGCATATTTGGCTCAGGTCCAGTTGGAAGCTGATAAGGAAAAAAATTTCATTGAGCACATATAACATATCCATCAGTAGGTCCATGACATTCTAGAGAAATAAAATGCCAAGTACAAGCAGCGACATGATCAACATTGGGTGCCACACAAGTTTCGAGTGGGCGACAAAGTCTGGTTGCATTTGTAGAAGGAACATCTTACTGGAGCCTATCGTAAACTCAGACCACTCTGATATGGTCCTTACACCATTACCAAGGCTGTGGGCGATAATTCATTTGAGCTCAACATTCCCCCATTCCTTGGTCTTTACCCAGTGTTCAATGTGGACCAACTTCGACCATACTTCCCACCATTGCTTGACACATCAGACATTGCAGAACAAATCACACCTATAGAGTTAAATCCATATTGCATGGAGAAATAAAAAACTGATCGGATCATGGACACACAAATCAATAACACTCACCAGTAGAATATCCAACTGTATCGAGTTGTCAAAGCAGGCCAACTATTTCACCAGGGCAAGTGGCTCACCTTGGACCAAGTTCAGCAGAAGTTCCCTCATCTCATGGAGGAAATCAACACAATGGGGACCATTGCTTCCTAAGGGGGGAGGAATGATCCAGGTGGATATTGATGGCCACCCACCAATTCTCCACCACCATTTTTTCTTTCTATTTTTTAGTTTCCTTAATTGTAGCATAGTTTACTATTTCTAGCAGTTTTTGGGGTCCTAAACTTCTGGAGCCGTTTTGAGGTCGTCAACGATGTTTTTTTGGAAATCTATCATTAAAATTTCATTTTCCATCATAGTACTCATAGAGATCTTTCCAATGGATTATCATGCACATCAAAAGGAGATAATATGACCAATTTGCGACCCTAGGAAGTTGGTTATCGAACGCACCCCAACTAGGCCCATAAATGCTTCGTGTTACATCTCCTTGGGTTAGGGTTTTGGTTGTTTAGGGTTTTCTCTTATTGTTCAATAATAAAAAGGCCCTTAAGACTCATTTTAATGGAGTTCAGAGGCATGTAGCCACCACATCTCTTCTAAGAGATAAGCTACCATTGCCCAAGCTAGTCTTATTTCCATTCTGTTTGTAAGCTTATTTCAGTATTTGATATTAATAAAATGAAGTGTTGTTTCTACTGCATATTTGTATTGATGGTTATATCTGTAATTTTTTGTGTTCCTGTTTAAATCCAGATTAGTGTTGGGTGGCATGATCTATAGATGGTTGTTATTATTCTAGGAGTACGACTTTGAAGTCATTATGAAGCCAAGGAGGTTAAATGCAGGACCTTGCCATCTGTCGCGGATCGAGACAGGTGAGGAGCCTAATAATTTGGAGTAAGGGTTTCCATATGTGCATATATTTGTGGTACACATAGCAAATAATAATTTTTCCGATATTATTCACTTCTTCACTATGAGGATGGCACCTGAAGGGTATACATGTCAAAAAAAGAAGGAATTAGTAGTGCGCACAACAAAGTTTTCAGTTATTGTGGGACATCTGTATAAGATGGGTGCAGATGAAATACTACAAAGATATGTTTCAGATTTTATGCGGGATAGCACTCTTGCTGGAGCTCCTGGGGGAGTTGTGGGAGGTCATTATGCAAGAAAGGAAACTGTGTAGAAGATTTTTCACACAGGTCTATGGTGGCCAACTTTGTAGAAAGATTCCAAGGCGTATTGTAAGGAATGCAATGCATGTCAAAGAAATCGTAGACCATCACGGAGGGATGATTTTCCATTACATCCTCAAGTATCTTTGCAGTCATTTGAGAAATGGGAGATTGATTTTGTGGGGCCAATTTAGCCCCCAGGAAAGAAACTAGGTGCGTGCTATATCATCATCACGACAAAATATCTAACCAGATGAGAGGAAGCACAGCTGGTTAAGGATTTTATAGGGGCTACAACAATAAAGTTTTTGTTTCTATATTTCTTAACCAGATTTGGTTGCCCCAAAGTGTTGATGAGTGATAGAGGTATGCACTTTCTGAACGAAACGATCAATGCGTTTACTGAAGAATTCCAAGTCTACCATTAGAAGTGTACACCATATCACCCATAGGCCAATGGAACTATTGAAGCCTTCAATAATATTTTGGAGAATGCGCTGACGAAGATATGTAACGTGTAGCAGAATGATTGGGATGTGCACATACCTATAGTACTATGGGCTTATAGGAATAATTGTAAGAAGCTAACAGGGCAAACGTCGTTCATATTGGTATATGGTGCCAAGGTTGTAATGCCGATGGAGTATATTGTTCCTAGTCTATGCATAACATCTCTAACATGTATGGAAAATCACGAAGCCTTGGAGGAACGACTCGCGTAGCTAATGGAGCTCAAAGAGGATTGATTTTTGGTAGCATTTCATCAACAAGTATAGAAGGAACACAAAAAGGCATGGCATGATCGCCACATCAACCTTCGCAAATTCAAGGTAAATGATCTTCTCTTATTATATGATAGTAAATTCACCAAATTTTAGGGTAAATTCTAGATGCATTGGCTAGGGTCGTATATTATCAAAGAAATTACAGATGGAGGCGCAGTTCATCTCGTGAAGCTGAATGGGAAACCTTTTCTGGGAAGAGTGAATGGGAGTAGGTTGAAATTGTATACAGGGGATCCTGCGTAATGACTATATGGCGGCATGATAATCGTAGTGGCCAAGCAGTTGCAAGGGAGTGCGAGACTATAAACTACACTTCCAAGTTTGCAAGAAAACGTAGCGATCAGGCTGTGTGGACAATGATGGAGATGCAATAGAGGGAACTACATGCAGGAAGTTGCACCATGGAGGAAGGTGCCACGCAGCACAATAGGAAAGTGACTGTTGGAGTTACTATTCATGACTGGATGACCAAAAGATGGTTAAAAGGAGTGGGGTGGCAGCATTTAAGGAAAAAATATTTGAATATATGTTGCCAAAACAACATTTATTATCAGAAATTGGGGGGAATGGTTGGATTTGAATTCAAAACGCCCTATAAAGTACGTGTGCCATTCCAAGAGAGAACACTTTTCTCTCTCGGAATTGTTAGTGAATTTCAATGTTTGTTGCCCATGAGCCAATCATTTTGGAAGGATTTCATTGTGAGCCCCAAATTCACTGAGTTAGGTGTGATAAACCAGAAGTTTATTCTTGATAAAATGGATACACTAAGTCTTGCTGAAACTATTAGTACTGGTGGTGTTGCCTCTGAGACCACTATCTAGGAATTTATAAGTACGGAAGCTCTAGCTCTTGTGCCTATGGCGCCGAGGTCGCCTAGGCTGAAGCCTACCCATACCAGAACCCAACCAACCAAATCCAAGAACGACAAGTAGAAGAAGTTGGTGCAGGTCTGCGCTTTCCCAAGGAAGCATATTGAAACACAAAAATAGAAGAAAGATAAGCAACTAGAGAAGGTGGCAGATCTCGAGGCAGAAGAAGCCTAGGGAACAAAAGATATTGACGTTGAAGGAGTGGAACCTATAACAAGGCTCCCTAAGTATATCCCTCCATGGAAGGGAAAAGTGAAGGTCACGAAGGACCCAGATTCTGAGAATTTCACCATATACACCCCCTGCTACCTGAGAAGGTGCCTTTTGAAGGTTCACAACTCACGTAGATCGCGTTATTGAAAATGGAGTATTGGGACCTCACAGACCATGCTAGGTTTCCACACTTGGCGATAGAAAATTACATGAGGAGAGTCTACTATGCAGAATCAAGTGTTAGAGTGTTGGAAATAGATGCATGGGTACGAGGTGTCAAAAACTCAGGGTTACTCAATCTGTTGTGGGTGCCCCATTATCACCGCACCCCCATTAACACAAGCTGTGTGCGCCAGCTTCTCCCGCTGGTGCACGATGGTTGTTTATGGTTGGGAGGGCCTATCCCCATCACAGAAATGCTTATTCATAGAATCATGCACCTACCTTATAAGGGCATGAACCCGGCCAAGGCATTTGGTAGAAAGACTGGGGAAAAGGACCTTGCAGAAAGGATGAAAAGGGATTACGGCCTCCTTAAGAAGTCGCAAGGATATTCAATTATTTCTATAACATCCTTGACTGTTAAATTGGCTACCCAGTTCTTAGCAGGGAAGGTGATGAGAAAATTCCGCGCAGACGAAGTTACGACACAAGTAGTTTCCTTGGCTTCACAGTGCGCGAAAGGTATATAGTTTAATTGGGCAAGATATCTCTGTCAGGAGTTCCTGGTGAACTGCTGCGAGGCCCAGGATGAAACCAATTTGTTTCACTATGCTTGGTTATTACTGTTGATTGTGATAGTTGCATGGAAATTTTTGGAGGATAGCCAATTTCCTCCGCTTGAGGAAGGATTGCTAAAGGAAACATATTTCACTTCCTTATGGGCCACAAAGGATGTTGCACGGATAGCATAGACGAATATATGTTGGGTTCTCATGGAGATGGATCTCCCCATGGCCATTAATCATCATCTAAAGTTGTCCCCAACCTTATTCATGCAACTGTCAGCCTATGCAGCATTCAAGGCTAACATCCATAGAGTATACATTCAAGCGTGGAAGGATCCGGAGCAGAAATGGAACGACTTGCCATAATTGGTGACCGAAATGGATGTGTAGGTGGTTGTAGCGAAATGGCCTGTAGAATGGCATGCCCTGTCAGACTTAGTTGCAGGACCAAGCACAGATGCAGAAATTTCTGTCGCACAAAAAAATAAGGAGGCAGCTAAGTATGCTGGGCATAATCTGGCAGCACAGAAAAAGAAGAAAGTTGTTGAAAAGGCTCATGTGGAGCAAGAATGTGCTGCCAAGAGCAAGTAGAATAGGAACAACGCAAGTCACAAAAAGGTGACAAATCACCTTTGCCAGAGACCGGGGAGGAATAACTTTTAGGGCAAGGCGGCAGAGCCGATGAGGGGCACAACATGCCATTTATTCTGAAGAGATGTGGCAAGGAGCAGCAGGGAGGTACTAGGAAACAACAGAAATCAGATAAGTCACAAGATTCTCCCATGGTGTTAATAGAAGGTGATCTTGATGATATCGGAGACAAAATCAGGGATACAACAACCAAAGTACTGCAGCACTACATGCAGGCACTGGGGAGCGTCCAAAAATATCTGTGTGAGCTACATATCTAAGCAAATAGAATATAGGTAGGCACCAGACAAGCGAGCGAGGAGAAAGTGAGCCTGGAAACTGGGACAAGCCAAGCAGCAGTGTTAGTAAGGACCCTAGACCTCAGAACTATAGCATTTCCACATGGGTCCCTTCACACAGAGTCTGCCGATGATCATATTATCCTGAGTGCAATCAAGAAAATTGGGCTAAATATAGCAGTGCTCTCCAACGAGACCCTCCATGCACTACATATAGGAGTGGTAGATGAATTGAGAACTTGGGAGTAGTGTGCCTTCAACCTTATCAGTGAGTACAAAGTGAAAAATGAGTAGATGTTCGTTGAAAAGACATAGGCTTTGAAAGAAAAGGAGGCACTTCATACGTGTAGTTCCATTATGTATTCAACAGTAGTAGAGGCATGCAAGACACTGCCTGAGCTTCACATCCCAAAGGATGCACAACCAGAAGCCAAAATCATAAAATTAGCCACTAGTGTGCGCGAAGCTAAAGTAGAGGTTGGTTGAGTCCACTTTGAGCTCAACATGAAGATTACAGAGTTGTAGTTAAATTTGCAGCCCATGACTCCACCTGAGGTCCAGGAGTAGTGCAGAGCTGTGATAAAGGAAGGAATGGCTACCCTAGATGGCATAGCCACTGACTGTATGGCATTGTTCGAGCAAGCTATGAATCTAGTGACCAATGTATAGGAGGATCCAAACCTACAAACACTAAACAAAGAGCTAAGGGAGTTGCAGCAGCAATATGATGAAGTCAAGGCAATTGCATGCTCCATAGCAACGGTGAAGCGCCTTGCTAAATTACAAGAAGGGAAGCAGCTCCTAGCATAGGTGGAGGAAGCACAGAAGAAGGAGGCCTTGCTAAAGTTTAGGTTGCAGCCATGGTTAGAGGAGGCTTATCAAGTCATGACTACCATTCAGGATTAGCTTAAAGGGTTGCAACATAAACAACAAACAATGAGGCTAATTGTAGAAGGACCAGCCACAAAAAAAATGGTTGAGGAAGTCAAGTAGGTAGCAACGCAGATTGTTGATGAAGTTGCAGTGATCTAGGTGGAGCTCGGAGATCTTCGCAGTAAAATCACAGCACCATCAAAGTCACTCAAGGGAAAGTCACAATATTTGTGTTGGGGACCTGTTGAGATGGGGTACCCTGGGTCATTTTTGGGGTTAAGATAACCCAAGTTTTGATCAGTTTTTGTAAATAATGTAAAGTCTTCACGATTTGTGGATGCAGAGTGCATAGATGAATAGGATCTAAAGGGGTTTAGCCCCTTGTTTAATGTAAATTTTGAGTTAGTTTTGAGATCCACCCATGGTCTGCGGACCATGGAATTGTATGAAAAAGGCTATAAATAGGTGTGTCTTATAAAGTCTAAGGCATATGTTTTTTATAGTAATTTATGATGGACGAGAGATGATAGCGAAGAGAAGTGGGTCAGATAGGAGAAGAAAGGCTCTGTAGCTGAGTGGCCTAGGTAGAGTCCGCAGCTGAGTGCGTGGACCCCTGCAGTTGTGTGTGCAGGGTAGTTTTGAGTCTGTAACCTTGAAATGAAGATCAATAAAGATAGTTCCAAGGATTATTGTGTATTTCTATTTATTTTTGTTAATACTACACGTCGATGAATGATGTGTTTTATGGAGTATTGATTAAATTTTGCATGACTCTCTTAAATAACAATTAATGATGTGTGCAATGAATGCTTAAGTAATTTCGCGAAGACTCTGATGAATTCTCTGATGTTTACTAATAACTTAATTAAATATGTGTTAACTCTAATTTAGGATTGCTCTCTGATGCACGTAAGTAGATAGATTGACTATTAAAGGTCCACAAAGACTGATCATAGACCTTTGCGAAGGTCTAGAGGCCATTTTAATAGAGTTGTAGCAGCCTGCCTTAAGAGTGTATTGATATGTGTGAAGGCAGATCTGAGGCACTGGGAGACCGCACACTAGTCTTTGGATGCAGAAACTTGGCTATTTCATCCCCCCATACTACTTCGGGTGAGACGGCAGCCTGCGCTATGTAGGTTGTTTTCGAAAGGGCCAGTAGTGTAGGGATTTGTTAGTTGGTGCAACTAACTTTGAACATGGGTCAAGACCCCCTAAGCTAACACATCTTCATCCAGTAGCCACTCTGGATGCGCTACTCCTTTTAAGGTATAATTTAACTTTGGTATTCCCATATTTAAGGGCCAAATAGATGCAGACATCATAGATAAATGGTTAAATCTGTTGGAAGGATATTTTTCAATTCATGAATTTTCCAATCAAGAAAATATTACTTTCACACTTATCAAATCCACCCCACACGTCAAGGAATGGTGGAAAACCTACTGTGAACAAAGGACAAGAGTGAATCCTCACTATTTTTAGCTGCACCCACTTGGAATACTTTCTGAAATGCTATCAAGGAACAACATTACCCTATTAAGATCTATGGAGATAAACATATAAAGTAGACGACACTACAGTAGGGAAGGGACTAAGATGTGTCAGAGTTTACAAATATTTTCCACACCCTTCACATGAAGCTGGGTATCAAGGATTTTGAGCGGCATTTCATACTCAGCTACCGCGGTTGTCTACAAAATTACATCCAAGATGAGATGGAGTTCCTCGACATCTCCTCGCTTGGCACGATGTACTGATACACTGTAAAGATATAACAGAAATTTAAACAGAAAAAGTGAGACTTTGGATCTACGAATCTGAGGTAAGGAAAAGGTGCCCCCAAACCACAGAGAAAAGGACCAAGCCAAAGCAGGGTGACCCAAGACAGCCCGCCAAAGCCACAAGCAAAGAGGAACACCACAAAGACAAATATGGATAAGGGAAAATGGCTTGAGTTCCATAATAGCTCCACTCACAACACAAGTGAGTGTTGGGCCAAGCAGTCACTAGTGATCGAGCTGAAGGCTTTTGAATTACACACATGTTCCGACTCTGAGTCAGAAATCGACAAGGGGAATGAAAAAAGGAAGTAGATCATTGACGTAGATCCCATTTCCACCGTGGCCACCACTATGATCTAGAAGAATGAACCTGAAGATCCAGAGGAGGGGCAACCCCTCTTCCACTCAAAATGTGTGTGAAGGGTTCTCCACTGGATTTCATTATCGAGAGTGGGAGAAAAATCAACCTCATTTCAGTTGAGGTCATGAACCAACTAGGCATATCAACTACAGCATCATCCATATCCGCACACCATCAGGTGGCTTCAGCAAGGATGAGACCTTCACATCACCCAACAGTCTCACCTTCACTACAACATCAAACCTTTCAGGGATGAGGTACTCTGTGATGTTGCTCCTCTTGAAGTTTGTGATGTATTATTGGGACATCCATACTTATGGAAGTGGCATGTTGTATATGAGTCTAGACCTTTCTTTGTGATTATTACTTTGGGTGATAGGTTGTACAAGATATCGGAGGTAGCCCCACCTACCATCATCTCTTTGATCACTGCAAAGTAGTGCAATAAGATCTTTCCCACACTAGGAAATTTGTTTTCCTTTTGATCCACCCTAAGGGAAACAAGAATTTTGTGGCCATGGCTTCTAGACAAGGATCCTATGCACAACAACCATAGATGGACAAGGTCATGGAGGAGTACAGGGACATTTTCGCCTCACCTACAGGGGTACCTCTGCACTGTCAGGTCAAGCACTCCATCGATCTGACCCGGGCACACTGCTTCCCAATGCACTAATATATCGACGATATGTTCTGGAGAATGATGATATCAAGAGGTAGATTAAGGAGATGTTGCATAAAGGGCACATCAAGCCAATTTCATCAGGTTGTGCGAGTCCGATTGTATTGGTGCAGAAGAAGGATGAGACCAGGAAACTTTGTATTGACTATCAAGCACTAAACAAGATCATTGTCTAGAATAGGTACCCAATCCCATGGTTTCATAACCTTCTGGACCAACTCAAGGGGGGGGGGGGAATATTTCCATAAGATTGACTTGAATTTTGGTTATCACCATGTACCTATCGAACCCTTCGATGTGTGGAAGACTGTCTTCAAACCCAAGGAGGTCCTTTTTGAATGGTTTGTCATACTTTTCAAGTTGACGAATTCCCTCCTAACCTTCATGAGATTGATGAAAAATTCAAATTCACATCAGTCCATCAAATGGTCAAGAAAAATTCAAACTTCAAATGAAAACAGAGTTTTTGAGAAAAAGTGACTAAGACTTTATAAAAGGGGGTTTGCAATTAGGAAAAATTACAGTACATCCGTTCATAAAGTGAATTCATGCTAGCCATTCATTTCATTGTGAAAAACATCAAGTGAAGAACCAAAATCATGATTTGAAGGGAAATCGAGCAAAGGAGGAAGAAAACCTTGTTTTTGCAGCAAGTTTGCCTAGCGCTGCGCATTAGAAGGTTGGCGCTACGCATCAGACAGTTTCTTCCAGTGTGAAAATACACAGGCGCTGCACATCAGGCAAGCGTTGCGCATTGGGCCTGGTGCACTGTGCATTGGTCAGGGAGGTTCCAAAACCACTCAAATTCATCCTGAACTCTCCCAAATGCTACATTTCACTCCTTCAAGTAAGTGTTCATCAATCTTGAGCTAAAATTAGTCTTCTTGATGTTTTCTTCATGAGTTTTGCTTCTTAAAATTAAAACCCTACGTTTCCTTCATACATTTCCATATCATTGCAAAAATTTCACTACATTACAAAACCATCATATTTTTCCCTTTTCCCAAATTTCATTGCCCTTAATCTACCTATTAATTCCATTTTCCCTTTCCCTATTCCCCTAAGAAACTAATTCCCTTCATCAAACCCTAAGTCCCTTATAAGTCAAAACCCTAATTTCCTAAATTTGTCCCTTCATTCCCCTACTCCACTTCACATTTGCAAAATCTCTTCGTACTCATCTTCTTTGTTCTCACCCATTGTCATTGTGCACCATACCATCATCAAATCACATCCCTAAGACAAGAATCATGGAAAGAAGTAGTGAATCAAGTTTTGAAGAAGAAACACTTAGTGATAGCTCAGGGGAAAGAAATGTGTAGTCTAGGAACCCTCACAAGGGTGGAAAAAATATTAGGGAGGAACCTATTAACGTGAGTGAACTCCTTGCTTGCCCTCTAGCCACCACATGTTTTAGATATCAGTCCTATTTTGAGTTTTGTGAAATGGTTGAGAGGGTCAAATATCACCATGAGTTAGCAAGGCAGTTTGTCATAAACATGGAAAATAATGTGGTGCATCTTACTGGGGTCAATTTCACTCCTTCACCAACTATCATTACAGAAGCTACAAGAATGCCAGATGTAGGGGAAAGTGGAACAAAAGTCAAAATATCAGTAAGCAACATTATGAACCTTATATCAAGGCCAAATACCATGGTAAACTTAGCAGGGTGTTTCCTTTCAAATTCTTGGAGTACCGGTATGTTCCACTCATGAAGCTTATCATCAAAAACTTTACATGTGAGGGTAGGTTCTCCTAAATTTATGCCTACCATATCAGATTGCTTATGCACTTCCCCAGGGTCAGAATGATGAGCATTTCTTATTTCATATGTAAAAACATAGAGAGGATGACAGTGATTGTAAAAAAAAAACCATTTCCACAACAGCTCAATAGTATTTATCATTTTTCTGTCATCAAAATTGTTGTTTTGCATTAGCTCACTCAGTTGGGAGTGTCATGGGAAAATTTCATTCCCCATGAATGCTTCAAGGGCCTCAAATATTTTCAAATCCTCAAGAGGAAGTTGAACCTTCTGGGCAACAAAAGGAGCCTAAAAATAAAATAGAAGAGGCTCATGTTCCTGTGTTTGTTAATTATGAAAGAGGCACTAGGATGCTTTTTGCAGCTTCCAAGAAAGTGCTATCTCCACTAGGGGTGGAAGGGGTCTTGTTTTCTTCACTAGACCATAGGAAAATGCTATCTTCACTGGGGGTGAAAGGTGCTTTGCCTTCTTCTCCAGCTAAACATGTACATGGTAGAGACAAAGGAAAGCAACAAATGCATGAAGAGGGCCCTACTGAAGGGCAAGATAGGGTTTTTGTTTTGATTGAGGAGGATGTCACGGATTTGGGCTCTCAAAGATCAAGACTCAAGTATATGATTATTGAAGAGAAGGATGTTGAAATACAAGCCCTATCACTTGACCTTGAGAGGGCCAAATGGATCATCAACTTTCTTGAGCAAGAGAACAAGCAACTATAAGATAAGCAAGCTATTATGGAGTTGCAAACGATTAGAGAAAATAGGCAAGTGGCAACGAGAAGAAAAATCAAGATGACATCCCTTGAGCAAGAAATTGAGGCTAACCGAGAATCTTGGTTGGAAAGGGTGAACATTCACCTTGAGAAGATGCTTGAGAAAGCTAACAAAGAAAAGAAAATGTTGTGCCATATGGCTTATCATTACTTAGCTCACAATAAAATATGCAAGACAAGGATAAACAGGCTAAAAGCTAAGTTAAAGAGAGCCTTGAGGGCCAAGAAGGAACAAGATAAAAGCTTCATTAGCTCGGCAAAACAGCTAGTAAGCTTGCTTCTTGCCAAATTTGAAGAAATTTTGGGAAATTTTTGTCATTTTACAATTTTGTAATTAAAAACACAGGAATTTTCAGCTGATGTGGAGTTGGCTCAGTATTTTGCAAAATGGCTTATAGTTTTCGATTCCTCATGGAAAAACAATGAAACCCAGAAAGTTTCATAAAATTTGGAGGAGATCTAGCTCACCTAAAGGGAAAAAAACACCTAAAAAATGCCCTCTCCGCCACTTTTTGTACCCACAGGAAATAGTCTTGAGAGAAATGATTTTTGAAGAGGAAAATCAACTCCAAATCAAAAAATTCAAAGTGTTATAGAAGCTAGACAGATAGATCTTTCCAACAAGCTATATTATGCCTGATTGGGTGAAGTGGAAGGACTCCAAAAGAAGCCTTGAAGTGGTGGTGGGCATTAGGCTCAGGGCGTTGCGCATCAGGCACATTTTTGCCAATTTTGCCTAAAAACTCATAATTTCGCCCAGTTTGACTATCAGTTGACTTTTTCTCTTCTCCTTGGTAAATTTTTGATGGTAAATTATGTAATATGATGTAAATATGATGAAAATGAATTGAGGGGGTATATACATCAGTTAGAGGTGGTTTGAGGTTGAATGGATCAGTTCCCATAGTTTTAGAGGCAAGCTGTTCCATTGCCTATTTTCTAGTTCCTAGTTTAGATGTTGTTGAAACAGCTCCTTGACTCATGGATTCGACCCCTGATGGCTAGCATAGGTGGTTTGATGCCTATATTATGTACTTTCTTAGTCATTTGTAAAGGTTGGACTCTTGTGGATGTTTTCTGCTTTATTGTAAATCACTTTTGCAGTTTGGCAAGGAAATGAACCAGGGTTTTGCAGCATTTTGTGGGATTCTTGTGGTAATGTGTCTCGGCATTGTTTCTTCCTTTTTTATTTAGTTTCTCTTATGTGTATATGTGCCAACATCTATTTCTTTCTTCATAACAAAATGAATCAATATAAATAGGTGGAATCCATTGATATTCAGTGCTCTGCCTTTAGGATACATTTAGTTTTTAATGTTTTCTGTTGTTTGAAGAGGACTAATGAACTTTGCATGCCCTCTCCAACTCCTTACTAGTCTTATACTTACCATCACACCCAATTCAAAGTGCCAAAACACTTACCTATCTCGCCCCACAGAACCTCTTGCAAATCTAAGTTGATTTCCCGGACCCAAAGCTACCTTCTTCATTTAATCCAGCAACCAACCATTAAAATCAAACAAAATCCTCTAACCTAATATACCTAGCCTAAAATCAGAATTTATTTTCAGTCATCTAAAGCCCTATTTTCCATATTGTAATTTAGATTGACAAGGAGAGGGCCCTCTTCCAACCTAGTAGGGCTAGCTACCAGGTTAAGCATGGTTTGATGTTACCCTAGAACTGCCTTCCTTCAGCCTGAGGTAGATTTAGGCCCTAACAACCTACACCACCCCCATCCTTGTCCCATCCATCCACACCACCTCCATCCTCACCTCCACCACTCACCCCATCACCCACACCACCGCCACCTCCACCACTGTTCAACATGGTGAACTCTGTAAAGCTACCTATATTCAAGGGCATATGGAATGAAGATCCTGACTAGTTTTGGTTTGTCACAAAGGATGTATGCAAAGCTCAGGGTATCATGGATGACCAAATGAAGAAAGCCACGCTGGTTGGTGCTTTGTAGGACTTCACACTAACATGGTACATTAAGTACAGTACTAATAACCCAATGTCCATGTTGGCAGATGTCTAGGCTACGTTGAATAGAGAATTCAGTAGTGTTGAGAAGGTAAATCCCCTCTACGGATAGAGGCGATCCCTACTAGCCCAACAGGGGTCTAGCAACAATCACACAATGCTGCCACGCATGTTCCTAGTTACAATTAGACAAGAAGTAAAGAGCACCTACTTGGATTCTTGCGCTGTCGTTTGACGAGGGGATGTTTCCCTTGCTCCTTCGCTTCAGCTGGTCATAGTCTTCCGCGATCCCCGCGAACGGACACCTGCACACACGAAGGGAAAGCAAACGCAAGCGTGAAATCTAGTAAAAGTAACTATATGCCAGTCAGAAAAGACATAATTCACATTTATCTATTGCATAAACAAACGAGAATGGAACAATAATAGCAGTCATCTATTATTAATCAGAATAGAGAAGAGTACAACCAAATGTTCTGACGTCGATAAACTTCTCAGGAGGGATCAGTCAGCATGTATCTCAAGCATTCACCTTTGAGGATGGTTCTCCCAAGACAAACTAGTCTCTCTCTCTCACACAAATGTCACAAACAAACTTCCCAAAGCAATCAATCACTTCCACTCCTAACACACCACACCTATAGCAGCAATCTGAGCACTACAAGCTCTTGTATAATCCAAGCTAAGTCTAGCTATTTTCTAACCAGTTTCTAACTCGCTGCTCATGGTAATGGTGGAAGTTTATATAGGAGAAGGAGTCTCCTAAAAAGGTGGAAGGATGAGCTTATCTTCAAGGGGAGTAGTTGCAAAGGGTTGAACAGACATGCCATAGAAGGGAGTCGACATTCACAAAGCTAACAACCAAGCCTGGAGAGATCTGGAAGGCTGGTTGTTTGAACAAATTCGCCCAAACTGGATCAGCGCGGATTATATGGAGACTGCCGCGCTGTCAGCACATAACAATAACTGAACAAGTCATGTCAGCGCGGAAGAACACGGGAAAGCCGCGCTGTGAGTCATCGCGGAAAAGTGATGTTCTTCCGCGATGGCAGCGCACGAAATACACTGTGAGGCGCTGGTCATCGCGGTTATTTTAGGAACAGACGCGCTGACGCACAAAACTTTGGAAAAATGGGTTTTAAGCCAGTTCAGGGATCAAACACTTAGTGATTGTGACTTCTGGACACAGCAGGGTGACTGACAGGAAGGCAGTGATAAATTACTGTGTAACAGATGCCCCCTAAAGCATGAAGACCGAGAGAGTGGGAGGGGTGAAATGCTTTACAACACACGCCGAACTGGAACACCACCAGGAAGTACCGAAAAAACTCTGACAATCACATACATGCAGTCTAGGCATGGGCGCAGCCATCCAAAAGACATGCAAGACTGGTCTATGGTATGGACGCAGCCACCCAGCTAAAGAGACCATAATAAAGACAAGGTATGGTCGCAGCCATCCATGAAGACTCAGGTATGGGCGCAGCCATCCATCGATGAGTCATGTAATGATCATCCACCACATCGCAGCCTGGACCACAGTGAGCAAGGATCCAGGGTCTTGCGCTCCATCTCGACCCGAACAGAGTACAGGTCCATACATGTGAATACAGGGGTTGGAGTCGAACATGTATGAACATCGCCTGATTACCGGTCAATGATGAGAACCGTTAACAGACGCGAGAGGTACCACCAATAATGACAATGGCCCTCAAGGTACTATAGGTACAATCCGTAGCGTGTGAATCAATGAGTTGGTGTCGAACACCCACGGAATCATTCGATCGTAGGTCAATGATGTAAACCTTGCGTCGAACACGAGGAACCTGCCATTGAGGCATGCAGGCTCCAAGGCACCTGGAAGGAGTCTCTAAGTCACTTTCTCGGATAATGAGTTGAAGTCGACGAGAAGTGGCCTTGATCGAAGGTGGGCCATAATGATTCCCACATCAGCGACACGAGACAGAGGTATAATAATTTGTGATGAGATAGCGAACGAGGTTGCTTTGTGGCAGAGGACAACTTCTCTTGAACACATAACGGCACTATAATGGATTTGGCAGTACTTGACATCAAATGAGCAGCGGGTAGGATGATGATGGCAATAAACAGATGAGAGGTCAAATAGGATGTCCCAAACCCATGGAGGTTAGTGAAAACGAGATGAGATGACCCCACCCAGACACGAAACAACGGAGTGCCGTGTTCAAGAGCGACGTACTGCCGAGACGACTGTAATCAAAGTTCCATTTTCCCCACCTTTGCAGGCAGGTACCCCGATTATTTTTGGACGACAAGCTTGACGGGGGTAACATATGCTTGATGTGTGTCATGTTGACAATATCCGATGTCATTAAGTGTTTAACGAGCCTGACAAAGGAAAAACTCGGCTTCTTTTCTTGTTTCGAGAGTCTGAAAAGAATGCGGAAAAGGAGGCTCCAGGGGGGTCCTTTTTCGTACAGTTGTGTCTCTCGAGCCCGAAAAAGTATAAAACTGTGCTCGAAAGAACCGCCCGGTCATTACAACCGAGGAGTACTTTTCATAAATAGTGTCTCCGACCAGAAAAAGTAAAAAAGTGGTCGAAGACACGTCGTTTTAGAGCCAATATCGAGTGCGAAACGACAAACACCCGGCGATCTTTTTGGTTTAACGGTCGGAAAAAGAGCTTAAAAGGCGACCGCCTCTCATTTCTTTAACGAGTCGAGAGGGGGACTCGGCAATCTTTTCATCTTTAAACGGTCAGAAAAGAGCTTAAAGCAGACCTCCATTTTTATTCTCTTTAACGAGTCAAAAAGGGAAAAATACTCGGCAATCTTTTCACATTTTACGAGTCAGAAAAGAGCTTAAAGGTGACTCGTCCTAGAGGAACGAGTGGTATAAAGGGTAGCAACTGGTTCCAGTAATGGTGGAACTGCTCAAAACATGTAATGGTCAAGAGGCTGGCTAATAAAACCACTCATCGCTGCGGTTCCTCAGGAAAGGATAAACAACCAAGTGAAAGCATATGATCGGCCAAAGAGATGGTGGCGATGGAATGAAAACAACCAAGGCTCATCTAGCAAAATCCAATGGATAAAAATGGCAATCACGAGATGTAAATCGGGTATGGGTTCATTTTTACACAAGCTTGAACCGTGAAGAACTTTGCTTGGATTCGGTTTCATGTTTACACAAGCTTGAAACGAAAAACTATGCTTGTTATAAGTTCGCATGCCCCCAGCATAATGACGCAAAACGAGGTACATGCCCCCCAAGCTTCATTGCATTCAACAAAGTGGATGGAATGAAGGTTCACTCTCGAGATCTAGGAAAGACTCGATTTGGAAAGGGAGGTGTTTCATTTTTTAATGAGGTTGACACAGCAAAAGAACTATCCTCATAACCCTTGTTTCATTTTTTAACGAGCTTGACACAAGATCAGGAACTATGCTCGAACACCTAGTTGCATTTTTTAAGGAGCTTGACACAGGAAAGCGAACTATGCTCCGACCAGACCCAATTTCATTTTTTAAGGAGCTTGACACCGGAAAGGAACTATGCTCCGACCAGACCCAATTTCATTTTTTAAGGAGCTTGACATAGGAAAGTGAACTATGCTCCGACCAGACCCAATTTCATTTTTTAAGGAGCTTGACATAGGAAAGTGAACTATGCTCCGACCAGACGTCATCATAATGAACGGGAAGTGGAGGCCCCCAAGAAAGTGGCTCCGGAGGAAAGGCCGACATCTTGGAAATCAGGACCTAATGCCCCCAGGACACTATGCACGATGGTGTCATCACTGGGTAAGGGCACGGGGTAGGTGGCCACGTAGTTGATTTGCGGTGAGGCACATGCAACTTGTGGATGAAAACCAGGAGGGAAGGATGAGTGCGCCGGAGGAGCTTGTGGACGAACGAACGATAACTGATCGAATGTCACTATTCTTCCATCGTGTGGAAAGCAGACCACACGGAAAAGTGAAGAAACAAGGGCTCCCATGGCATACACATAATCACGACCAAGGAGAAGACTGAAGTCTAAAGAACCTTGGGTAACTGAGATGTCTATATAGACAGTCTTGCCCCCCAAAGTAATAGGAAACTTTGGAAGGATCCCTAATGGCTGACTCGTTCCTCCATCAAACGCGGTGAGATGCGGCGCGACAGGTACGAGCGATGGGGAACCCAAAGCTCGCCAAGTAGTAACGGGCATGAGACTAACCGATGCTCCTTCGTCTAACACAGTGCCGGGCAGCGCTTTACTGCAAGCATAGGCGGTGACCCAGAAAGGCACATGGGACGGAAGGGGAGGGGCAGTCAAACGACTCCAATCAAAGGAGATGACGGAACTACTTGGTGGGGGAACCATATGGTTGCCCCCCTGCTCGGAAAGAACCGAATCTAAATTCTCCGGAGAGGTTTCAGGAGAACCTTTATCAAGCTCAGGAGAATCTGAGGAGACGAGAAGAACATGAGAATTTTGCTCTTCCGAAACAGAGTGCTTGAGAGGAGGTGAACTCGAATCAACACTCTTTCCGACCAACGGCGGGTCTGGAACAGGCTGGGGACAGCCAGGTTCGGGAAGAGGAGCCTGGACAAGAGAGGAATCTGAAGCAATCTCTTTGTCAACAAGGGCGCGATCTACAGTTGTAGAAAGACGTTGATAACCGGCGGGAAATGGATTCGGAGGAGCAGCAAGACTTTCCAACACAGCAGAGGCTTTATCCATGAGGGGACAAAGGTGAAGGGGATGTTTGCCTTCACAAAGTCGACAGGGGATTCGAAACTTCCTTTTCTCCTTACCATTCCCAACTGATGAGGTAGCATCGCCATGATCATCAGTGGACGATGAAGGGTGGGCCGGATCGCGAGACCATACTTCTAGTACCCTGGGAATGCCAGGACAATCACGAAGCAGATGGTCCTCCTTGCATAATCGACAAGGAAACTTAACTTTCCGCGGAGGAGCAGAAGGTGACCCGACTTCAGGTGCACTGGAGTGGATAGCTGGACTTGAGAGGGGGACTGTGTGTGTAGGCTCTCCCTTAGGGGACTTCTTCTTCTTGGTCTTCCTCTTCTTCTTCTTAGCCACCTGGTTACTCCCATCGAGAATTTCACCAGGCGAAGTACAAGAGGACGACGTAGAAGTAGGCGTCGAAGGGGAGAGATCCACCTTAGGATCAACATGACGTTGTTCAGGTGGAGGGACTAATGGACTAACAGCCGATACGGTAGGGACCAAAGAGGTTGAAAACAACCACACAGGCAACCCGACAGTTAACCCTGGTAGGGACAACGTCGCCATATACGGAGCACCAACATTCCCAAGAGGAGGGAATTGACCTGGATTCCCATCAGAGGGGGAACCTGGGTTAGTGAATCCTGGAAAAGTTGCCATAGCAAACGAAAACGAAACCTACTCAAGCTAACGCACACAAGATCTAACCAGGTGATGTTATCGTGGCCGAATAAACTTTTAAGACATAGGAACCAAACTTGACCTTTTCATGTTTCAAGAGTTGAGAAAAGGACGAAAAGATGACTCCAGTCTCCTTCGAATGTTTAATGAGCACGAAGTGACAAGAAGCTCACAGGCACCTTTTCGTTTAGGGAGTCCGAAAAGGATCAAAAGTGACTGCTCTGGAACTCTAGGTAGAGGGTGTGCCAAACTCTTCGCAAAACCACAGAATACTTTTTAGGGTACGGGTGGTCAATCTTCGTGAATGCTGTGTTCACTGCATTGCGAATTGTAGGGCGGCCGACTCGGCTTCCTATGGATAAAGGATAAAAGCCTAGTGGGGTCTCCCTATATACTCGACGGTACGTGGGAGCGCAGTCCGTATTAGACCACTATCGAGTCACAGAAGGAGGAATCACCCAACCCAATGTGAAACAACAGTGACTATGTTTTAAGACGCCGGAACACGTCTCTAACCTAGACCTCTAAATATTTGCGTTTAGTTCCAATGCGTTTTTAGATTCATTTGGTTCATTTTATAGTTGATCTTGAGATTAAGTTTCGTTTTCAAGCTCTATCGTATGTTCGCTCACAATTACTTAGATGCAATCTATATGCAAAAGAATTTCGTTTCATTCGATGAATTCTAGCTATGAGAGGGCAAAGAATTTTTTAAACAAAACGAAAACAAACAAACAAGTAGCTAAATGCAACTAAAGCGAGGAAAGGAAACTTTTCTTTTGAAAATGGAAATCAATGAAATGTTCTTTTCCTTCTCGAATTTTAAAATAAGCTACTAATTCATTTTCTTTTAGTGACATAACACACCTAAAGGAATTTGGAGGAACTTGAACACCAAGTAAACTACTTAATGAGAGCACACGAAGTTCCCAAAACACTCAACCAAAGTCTCGAAATCAAAAGGAAACAAGGCAATGCACGAGCTATGTGATCTAAGCTCTGCAAAACAAGCAAGGATTGCAAGCAAGGAGGAAGCGGAAAAGATCACTTGGAAGCACAAACCAATACACTCTAACAATCACTGAAAAAATGCGAAAAGCGAGTCTAGAACGAGCTGGTCAATCAAGCAAACAGGGATCCTTGCGGGAGGCTTGACACACACACGGCCGCTAGATGTCCTAGGGTTCAGAGCGTGAAATCAAATAGAGAAAAGCAAACATCCGATGGACCAGAGTTGCAACCAGTCAATTAGAGACTCAAACACAATCCAGTAATCGCGAAAGTCAGGACGAAAACGTGAACCAAGCAGCTAGAAGGGAAGTTGTTTGCAAACTTAAAACCAAGCAAAACGAAACCCTATGGAGTTGAGCTTCGTAATCAAACAGTTCAAAGTTCAGAGAGTGAAAAACAAGTCATCAGACAAGTGGGGAGAAGCAGGGAAAGTCACAGCAAGAGGTTCAGGAGGTCAAATTGGACAAAAAAAAGATTTTCAGGCTCAGCGCGGGTAGCCTTCAGCAACTTTGCGCTGACAGGGGGAGGCCTTCAGCAACTTTGCGACGTCAGCGCGGAAAGTCAGGGAAAAAGCGCGCTGCCCTAGGACAAACGAGGTCAGCGCGGATATAAGACACACAGACGCGATGACCCAAATCGCAAAGAAGAGGGGGCGCGATGTCAACGCGGAAGAACACGAATAAAGCGCGCTGCCCTTGAAAACGAGGTCAGCGCGACTGTTAGACGTACAGGCGCGATGAATAGAAAACCAAAAGAACAGGGCCGCGATGTCAGCGCGACTGTTCCGAAATAAAACGCGCTGGGAGTAAAAAACAAGGAAAACCAAAACAAAAACTTCCCAAACCAAAGGCAGGAGCTTTTAAATAATAAAGACGCTTTCCAGAAACACCCAGAAAGTTCAATAAGCCACAAAAGACAATCCCAAAAACCCACAAAGAGATCAATCAAAGCCAAACACAAAAGTGGACTCAAAAACAAAAAGGCTGATCCCCAGCGGAGTCGCCAAATTGTTGAGAAGGTAAATCCCCTCTACGGATAGAGGCGATCCCTACTAGCCCAACAGGGGTCTAGCAACAATCACACAATGCTGCCACGCATGTTCCTAGTTACAATTAGACAAGAAGTAAAGAGCACCTACTTGGATTCTTGCGCTGTCGTTTGACGAGGGGATGTTTCCCTTGTGTTACACAGTAATTTATCACTGCCTTCCTGTCAGTCACCCTGCTGTGTCCAGGAGTTACAATCACTAAGTGTTTGATCCCTGAACTGGCTTAAAAACCCATTTTTCCAAAGTTTTGTGCATCAGCGCGTCTGTTCCTAAAATAACCGCGATGACCAGCGCCCCACAGTCTATTTCGTGCGCTGCCATCGCGGAAGAACATCACTTTTCCGCGATGACGCACAGCGCGGCTTTCACGTGTCCTTCCGCGCTGACATGGCTTGTTCAGTTGTTGTCGTGTGCTGACAGCGCGGCAGTCTCCATATAATCCGCGCTGATCCAGTTTGGGCGAATTTGTTCAAACAACCAGCCTTCCAGATCTCTCCAGGCTTGGTTGTTAGCTTTGTGAATGTCGACTCCCTTCTATGGCATGTCTGTTCGACCTTTTGCAACTACTCCCCTTGAAGATAAGCTCATCCTTCCACCTTTTTAGGAGACTCCTTCTCCTATATAAACCTCCACCATTACCATGAGCAGCTGGTTAGAGGATAGCTAGATTTAGCTTGGATTATACAAGAGCTTGTAGTGCTCAGATTGCTGCTATAGGTGTGGTGTGTTAGGAGTGGAAGTGATTGATTGCTTTGGGAAGTTTGTTTGTGACATTTGTGTGAGAGAGAGAGACTAGTTTGTCTTGGGAGAACCATCTTCAAAGGTGAATGCTTGAGACACATGCTGACTGATCCCTCCTGAGAAGTTTATCGACGTCAGAACATTTGGTTGTACTCTTCTCTATTCAAATTAATAATAGATGACTGCCATTATTGTTCCATTCTCGTTTGTTATATGCAATGGATAAATGTGAATTATGTCTTTTCTGACTGGCATATAGTTACTTTTACTAGATTTTATGCTTGCGTTCGTCTTCCTTTCGTGTGTGCAGGTGTCCGTTCGCGGGGATCGCGGAGGACTATGACCAGCTGAAGCGAAGGAGCAAAGGAAACATCTCCTCGACAAACGACAGCGCAGGAATCCAAGTAGGTGCTCTTTACTTCTTGTCTAATTGTAACTAGGAACATGCGTGACGGCATTGTGTGATTGTTGCTAGACCCCTGTTGGGCTAGTAGGGATCGCCTCTATCCGTAGAGGGGATTTACCTTCTCAACAATTTGGCGACTCCGCTGGGGATCAGCCTTTTTGTCTCTTGAGTCCATCTTTGTGTTTGAATTTGATTGCTCTCTTTTTGAAATTGGGGATTAATTATCAATCTTTTGCGTTTTCTGGGTTGATCTGGAAGTGCCCCTGTTTGATTGAAAGATTGGCTGTTTTGATTTGGGAGTTTTGATTTGCCTGTCACTATTTTTGAGCTCCATCGCGGATTTAATTTTAACAGTCGCGCTGAAAATCGGATCATCGCGGAAAAGACGTGTATATCCGCGATGTCAGCGCGACTTTCTAGCTTAATTCCGCGCTGACTGTGTTTTTCTAGCTTAATTCCGCGCTGACTCTGCTTTTCTGAGATCATCTCGGTTTTTGGGGCAAAAGTCGCGCTGACAGCTCGGGTGGCCTGTGTAAAAGTTGCGCTGACCCTTGATCATCTCGGGTGCTCAGTGTAAAACTTGCGCTGATTCCTAAAAGTTGTTTTTATAACTTTATCTCCTGAATTCATCAATCTTTCTTATCCCCTGTTGTTTCTTGTCCCTCATTAGCTTGTTTTGATTGCTTTTGGTTAAGGGACGCTCTCTCTTTGATTTCATTCAAGTGAGTCTTGTGACCATGTGACCTAGCCCTTTAGAAGTTTCATCGAGAAACCATTTGCTTGGGTTACTTGTCTATTCAAGGTTCATCCACAACCCTCTTATTGATTTGCTTGAGGCTTTTCCACTGCTTATTGCTGGTTGATTTTTAGTGTCGATTATTGAACCACCTTTTTATGTTGATTCGATTTCTTCACTACCAAGCATAGATTACGATTGTTTGGATCGATCAGTTCACATTCGCTTCCTCCTTGTTACAATCCTTGCTTGTCTTGACGAGCTTAGATTACATAGCTCGTGCAGACCTTTGTTTTCCTTTGATTTGGAAGCTTTGGTTGAATGTTTAGGGAACTTTGTGTGCTTTCATTAAGTAGTTTACTTGGTGTTCCGGTTCCTCCAAATTATTTTAGATGCTTTGTGTCACTGAAAGAAAATCAAACTAGTGGCTTTGCTTTTAAAAAATCGAAAAGGAAAAGAATGTTTCATTGATTTGCATTTTCAAAAGAAAAAGTTTCCTTTCCTCGCTTTTAGTTGCATTAGGCTGTTTGATTGATTGTGTTCGTTTTGTTTGATTGAAATCTCTTTACCTTTCCATAGCTAGAATTCATCGAACAAAATGATTCTCGTTGACATGTAGTTTGCATCTAGGTAATTGTGAGAGAACATACGATAGGACCTGAAATCGAAACTTAATCTCAAGATCAACTATAAAATGAACCGAATGAATCTAAAAACGCATTGGAACTAAACGCAAATATCTAGAGGTCTAGGTTAGAGACGTGTTCCGGCGTCTTTAAACATAGTCACTGTTGTTTCACATTAGGTTGGGTGATTCCTCCTTCTGTGACTCGATAGTGGTCTAACACGGACTGCGCTCCCACGTACCGTCGCGTATATAGGGAGACCCCACTAGGCTTTTATCCTTTATCCATAGGAAGCCGAGTCGGCCGCCCTACAATTCGCAATGCAGTGAACACAGCATTCACGAAGATTGACCACCCGTACCCTAAAAAGTATTCTGTGGTTTTGCGAAGAGTTTGGCACACCCTCTACCTAGAGTTCCAGAGCAGTCGCTTTTGATCCTTTTCGGACTCCCTAAATGAAAAGGTGCCTGTGAGCGTCTTGTCACTTCGTGCTCATTAAACATTCGAAGGAGACTGGAGTCATCTTTTCGTCCTTTTCTCGACTCCTGAAATATGAAAAGGTCAAGTTTGGTTCTTGTGTCTTAAAATTTATTCGGCCACGATAACATTCCCTGTTAGATCTTGTGTGCGTTAGCTTGAGTAGGTTTCGTTTTCATTTGCTATGGCAACTTTTCCAGGATTCACTAACCCAGGTTCCCCCTCTGATGGGAACCCAGGACAATTCCCTCCTCTTGGGAATGTTGGTGCTCCGTATATGGCGACGTTGTCCCTACCAGGGTTAACTGTCGGGTTGCCTGTGTGGTTGTTTTCAACCTCTTTGGTCCCTACCGTATCGGCTGTTAGTCCGTCAGTCCCTCCACCTGAACGACATCATGTTGATCCAAAGGTGGATCTCTCCCCTTCGACGCCTACTTCTACGTCGTCCTCTTCCACTTCGCCTGGTGAAAGTCTCGATTCGCATAACCAGGTGGCTAAGAAGAAGAAGAGGAAGTCCAAGAAGAAGAAGTCTCCTAAGGGAGAGTCTACACACACAGTCCCCCTCTCAAGTCCAGCTATCCACTCCAGTACACCTGAAGTCAGGTCACCTTCTGCCCCTCCGCGGAAGGTCAAGTTTCCTTGTCGATTATGCAAGGAGGACCATCTCCTTCGTGATTGTCCTGGCATTCCCAGGGTATTAGAGGTTTGGTCTCACGATCCGGCCCGCCCTTCATCGTCCACTGATGATCATGGCGATGCTACCTCATCAGTTGGGAATGGTAAGGAGAAAGGGAAGTTTCGAATCCCCTGTCGACTTTGTGAAGGCAAACATCCCCTTCACCTTTGTCCACTCATGGATAAAGCCTCTGTTGTGTTGGAAAGTCTTGCTGCTCCTCCGAATCCATTCCCCGCTGGTTATCAGCGTCTTTCTACAGCTGTAGATCACGCCCCTGTTCACAAAGAGATCGCTTCAGATTCTCCTATTGTCCAGGCCCCTCTTCCCGAACCTGGCTGTTCCCAGCCTGTTCCAGACCCGCCGTTGGTCGGAAAGGGTGTTGACTCGAGTTCACCTCCTCTCAAGCACTCTGTTTCGGAAGAGCAAAATTCTCACGTTCTTCTCGTCTCCTCAGATTCTCCTGAGCTTGATAAAGGTTCTCCTGAAACCTCTCCGGAGAATTTAGATTCGGTTCTTTCCGAGCAGGGGGGCAACCATATGGTTCCCCCACCAAGTAGTTCGGTCATTTCCTTTGATTGGAGTCGTTTGACTGCCCCTCCCCTTCCATCCCATGTGCCTTTCTGGGTCACCGCCTATGCTTGCAATAAGGCGCTGCCCGGCACTGTGTTAGACGAAGGAGCATCGGTTAGTCTTATGCCCGTTACTACTTGGCGAGCTTTGGGTTCCCCATCGCTTGTACCTGTCGCACCGCATCTCACCGCGTTTGACGGAGGAACGAGTCAGCCATTAGGGATCCTTCCACAATTTCCTATTACTTTGGGAGGCAAGACTGTCTATATAGACATCTCAGTTACCCAAGGTTCTTTAGACTTCAGTCTTCTCCTTGGTCGTGATTATGTGTATGCCATGGGAGCCCTTGTTTCTTCACTTTTCCGTGTGGTTTGTTTTCCACACGATGGAAGAATCATGACATTCGATCAATTATCGTTCGTTCGTCCACAAGCCCCTCCGGCGCACTCCTCCTTCCCTCCTGGTTTTCATCCACAAGTTGCATCTGCCTCACCGCAAATCAACTACGTGGCCACCCAACCCGTGCCCGTACCCAGTGACGACACCATCGTACATCGTGTCCTGGGGGCATTAGGTCCTGATTTCCAAGATGTTGGACTCCCCTCCGGAGCCACTTTCTTGGGGGCCTCCACTTCCCGTTCATTATGATGAAGTCCATTCTGAGCACAGTTCCTTGTCTTGTGTCAAGCTCGCTAAAAAATGAAACATGACGTTTGGAGCATAGTTCTTTTCCGGTGTCAAGCTCCTTAAAAAATGAAACTAGGTCTGGTCGGAGCATAGTTCCTTTCCGGTGTCAAGCTCCTTAAAAAATGAAACTGGGTCTGGTTGGAGCATAGTTCCTTTCCGGTGTCAAGCTCCTTAAAAAATGAAACTAGGCTTGGTCGGAGCATAGTTCCTTTCATGTGTCAAGCTCCTTAAAAAATGAAACTGGATCAGTCCCGAGGATAGTTCTGATCTTGTGTCGACCTCGTTAAGAAACGAAACAAGGAGCGGAGCATAGTTCGCTTTCCTGTGTCAAGCTCCTTAAAAAAATGAAACTAGGTGTCGGAGCATAGTTCCTGATCTTGTGTCAAGCTCGTTAAAACATGAAACAAGGGTTATGAGGATAGTTCTTTTACTGTGTCAACCTCATTAAAAAAAGAAACACTTCCCTTTCCAGATCGAGTCTTTTGATTAAGATCTCGTAAAATACAAGTCGAGTCTTTCATAGATCTCGAGAGTGAACCTTCATTCCATCCACTTTGTTGAATGCAATGAAGCTTGGGGGGCATGTACCTCGTTTTTCATTATTATGCTGGGGGGCATGCAAACTTATAACAAGCATAGTTTTTCGTTTCAAGCTTGTGTAAACATGAAACCGAATCCAAGCAAAGTTCTCCATGGTTCAAGCTTGTGTAAAAATGAACCCATACCCGATTTACATCTCGTGATTGCCATTTTTATCCGTTGAATTCTGCTAGATGAGCCTTGGTTGTTTCATTCCATTGCTACCATCTCTTTGGCCGATCATATGCTCTCACTTGGTTGTTTATCCTTTCCTGAGGAACCGCAGCGATGAGTGGTTTTATTAGCCAGCCTCTTGACCACTACATGTTTTGAGCAGTTCCACCATTGCCGGAACCCATTACTACCCTTTATACCACTCGTTCCTCTAGGATGAGTCACCTTTAAGCTCTTTTCTGACTCATAAAATATGAAAAGATTGTCGAGTATTTTTCCCTTTTTGACTCGTTAAAGAGAATAAAAATGGAGGTCTGCTTTCAGCTCTTTTCTGACCGTTTAAAGATGAAAAGATTGCCGAGTCCCCCTCTCGACTCGTTAACGGAACGAGAGGCGGTCACTTTTAAAGCTCTTTTTTCGACCGTTTAAACTAAAAAGATTGCCGGGTGTTTGTCGTTTCGCACTCGTTATTGGCTCCAAAACGACGTACTTCTGACCGCTTTTTTACTTTTTCGGGTCAAAGTTACTATTCACGAAAAGTACTCCTCGATCGTAATGGTCGGGCGGTTCTTTCGAGCATTGTTTTATACTTTTTCGGGCTCGAGAGACACAACTGTACGAAAAAGGACCCCCCTGGAGTCTCCTTTTCCGCATTCTTTTCAGACTCTCGAAACAAGAAAAGAAGCCGAGTTTTTCCTTTGTCAGGCTCGTTAAACACTCAATGACATCGGATATTGTCAACATGACACACATCAAGCATATGTTACCCCCGTCAAGCTTGTCGTCCAAAAATAATCGGGGTACCTGCCTGCAAAGGTGGGGAAAATGGAACTTTGATTACAGTCGTCTCGGCAGTACGTCGCTCTTGAACACGGCACTCCGCTGTTTCGTGTCTGGGTGGGGTCATCTCATCTCGTTTTCACTAGCCTCCATGGGTTTGGGACATCCTATTTGACCTCTCATCTGTTTATTGCCATCATCATCCTACCCGCTGCTCATTTGATGTCAAGTACTGCCAAATCCGTTATAGTGCCGTTATGTGTTCAAGAGAAGTTGTCCTCTGCCACGAAGCAACCTCGTTCGCTATCTCATCACAAATTATTATACCTCTGTCTCGTGTCGCTGATGTGGGAATCATTATGGCCCACCTTCGATCAAGGCCACTTCTCGTCGACTTCAACTCATTATCCGAGAAAGTGACTTAGAGACTCCTTCCAGGTGCCTTGGAGCCTGCATGCCTCAATGGCAGGTTCCTCGTGTTCGACGCAAGGTTTACATCATTGACCTACGATCGAATGATTCCGTGGGTGTTCGACACCAATTCATTGATTCACACGCTACGGATTGTACCTATAGTACCTTGAGGGCCATTGTCATTATTGGTGGTACCTCTCGCGTCTGTTAACGGTTCTCATCATTGACCGGTAATCAGGCGATGTTCATACATGTTCGACTCCAACCCCTGTATTCACATGTGTGGACCTGTACTCTGTTCGGGTCGAGATGGAGCGCAAGACCCTGGATCCTTGCTCACTGTGGTCCAGGCTGCGATTTTGTGGATAATCATTACATGACTCATCGATGGATGGCTGCGCCCATACCTGAGTCTTCATGGATGGCTGCGACCATACCTTGTCTTTGTTATGGTCTCTTTAGCTGGGTGGCTGCGTCCATACCATAGACCAGTCTTGCATGTCTTTTGGATGGCTGCGCCCATACCTAGACTGCGTGTACATGATTGTCAGAGATTTTTCGGTACTTCCTGGTGGTGTTCCAGTTCGGCGTGTGTTGTAAAGCATTTCACCCCTCCCACTCTCTCGGTCTTCATGCTTTAGGGGGCATCTGTTACACAGTAATTTATCACTGCCTTCCTGTCAGTCACCCTGCTGTGTCCAGGAGTTACAATCACTAAGTGTTTGATCCCTGAACTGGCTTAAAAACCCATTTTTCCAAAGTTTTGTGCATCAGCGCGTCTGTTCCTAAAATAACCGCGATGACCAGCGCCCCACAGTCTATTTCGTGCGCTGCCATCGCGGAAGAACATCACTTTTCCGCGATGACGCACAGCGCGGCTTTCACGTGTCCTTCCGCGCTGACATGGCTTGTTCAGTTGTTGTCATGTGCTGACAGCGCGGCAGTCTCCATATAATCCGCGCTGATCCAGTTTGGGCGAATTTGTTCAAACAACCAGCCTTCCAGATCTCTCCAGGCTTGGTTGTTAGCTTTGTGAATGTCGACTCCCTTCTATGGCATGTCTGTTCGACCTTTTGCAACTACTCCCCTTGAAGATAAGCTCATCCTTCCACCTTTTTAGGAGACTCCTTCTCCTATATAAACCTCCACCATTACCATGAGCAGCTAGTTAGAGGATAGCTAGATTTAGCTTGGATTATACAAGAGCTTGTAGTGCTCAGATTGCTGCTATAGGTGTGGTGTGTTAGGAGTGGAAGTGATTGATTGCTTTGGGAAGTTTGTTTGTGACATTTGTGTGAGAGAGAGAGACTAGTTTGTCTTGGGAGAACCATCTTCAAAGGTGAATGCTTGAGACACATGCTGACTGATCCCTCCTGAGAAGTTTATCGACGTCAGAACATTTGGTTGTACTCTTCTCTATTCAAATTAATAATAGATGACTGCCATTATTGTTCCATTCTCGTTTGTTATATGCAATGGATAAATGTGAATTATGTCTTTTCTGACTGGCATATAGTTACTTTTACTAGATTTTATGCTTGCGTTCGTCTTCCTTTCGTGTGTGCAGGTGTCCGTTCGCGGGGATCGCGGAGGACTATGACCAGCTGAAGCGAAGGAGCAAAGGAAACATCTCCTCGACAAACGACAGCGCAGGAATCCAAGTAGGTGCTCTTTACTTCTTGTCTAATTGTAACTAGGAACATGCGTGACGGCATTGTGTGATTGTTGCTAGACCCCTGTTGGGCTAGTAGGGATCGCCTCTATCCGTAGAGGGGATTTACCTTCTCAACACCTTGCTCCTTCGCTTCAGCTGGTCATAGTCTTCCGCGATCCCCGCGAACGGACACCTGCACACACGAAGGGAAAGCAAACGCAAGCGTGAAATCTAGTAAAAGTAACTATATGCCAGTCAGAAAAGACATAATTCACATTTATCTATTGCATAAACAAACGAGAATGGAACAATAATAGCAGTCATCTATTATTAATCAGAATAGAGAAGAGTACAACCAAATGTTCTGACGTCGATAAACTTCTCAGGAGGGATCAGTCAGCATGTATCTCAAGCATTCACCTTTGAGGATGGTTCTCCCAAGACAAACTAGTCTCTCTCTCTCACACAAATGTCACAAACAAACTTCCCAAAGCAATCAATCACTTCCACTCCTAACACACCACACCTATAGCAGCAATCTGAGCACTACAAGCTCTTGTATAATCCAAGCTAAGTCTAGCTATTTTCTAACCAGTTTCTAACTCGCTGCTCATGGTAATGGTGGAAGTTTATATAGGAGAAGGAGTCTCCTAAAAAGGTGGAAGGATGAGCTTATCTTCAAGGGGAGTAGTTGCAAAGGGTTGAACAGACATGCCATAGAAGGGAGTCGACATTCACAAAGCTAACAACCAAGCCTGGAGAGATCTGGAAGGCTGGTTGTTTGAACAAATTCGCCCAAACTGGATCAGCGCGGATTATATGGAGACTGCCGCGCTGTCAGCACATAACAATAACTGAACAAGTCATGTCAGCGCGGAAGAACACGGGAAAGCCGCGCTGTGAGTCATCGCGGAAAAGTGATGTTCTTCCGCGATGGCAGCGCACGAAATACACTGTGAGGCGCTGGTCATCGCGGTTATTTTAGGAACAGACGCGCTGACGCACAAAACTTTGGAAAAATGGGTTTTAAGCCAGTTCAGGGATCAAACACTTAGTGATTGTGACTTCTGGACACAGCAGGGTGACTGACAGGAAGGCAGTGATAAATTACTGTGTAACAAGTAGACCTAAGTCTCAAGCACAATCAACTGTGGGATTCAAGGAGTTCATGTTGAAGCATGGGGAGATGCCATGGCATTTGGATGAAATATTGAAGTGTATGATCTGTGAAGCCGACATGAACCTAACTGATGGGTAGCACCATGAATGGTTCATGGCCTCGCTCCTGTCCCACCTAAGGGTTGCATTATCACAATAGAGGAATGGGACCCAGGAAGAAGCTTTGGAAATCAAGATGAGACTGCATGATACAACAATTTAAGATGTTAATCTAGGGGTTCAGTAGATTCATGCACTGTTTCAGAACCTTTTCCTTGAAATGCAAAGTCTGAAGAAGGACAGAGCAGCTCGGCCAGAGGTGCGCGAAGTAGTTTGGTGACTAAAATGCAAAGGTCAATGGCATGACAAGGATCACTGTAAAGTCTTTGCAAACTATGTTGCCACAAGGGGGCCAATGCCTCTACCGCCAAGGGCTGTAGCAAGGCCAAGTGCAGGGCCCGCGCTATGGTGTGCTATATGCTAGGTGGCTAGGAAACATGTGACGGAAAATTTCCATTTGCTGCAGAAATTCGTACAAACACCACAACAACTCTTCTGCAATTTCTGTCAATCAATATATCATGAGAAGTGAAATTTCCCTAGTTACAAATTAATGATGGACAGGACACCTGCATACAGGGTGCAGGCAGAAACATGGCCTCCAAACCAAGGCATTAGGGGAACGCGAAGTGAGTATCAGGGGCACGACCGAGGTTGAGGTGGAGGGGGCCTAGTAAACGCCGAGGGTAGCTTATTTGTTACAATTGTGGAGGACCAAGACACTACGCAAGGGACTGTCCAAATCTGACGCAACTGTCATGCCGCTATTATACTCAGTTTGACCATGTGACTAGGGATTGCCCTATATTGTTGGCTAAGATTTGCAAAAAGGGGACGTAGCCTCCGCAGCCGACACAGAACCTCTAGATGATGAGGGTTGGGCCTCGTGAGGAAGACCCTAAGGTAAACATTATGCTGTGAAGCGGAACCGTGACTGGGGAGGATAAAGGGAAGCAACTTGTAGAAGGTGAATGGGTCTACAAAGAACCAGAAAAGGAGACAAGTTTGATTTCTAACACGCAAAAGAAACATTTATGGAAGAAAAGAAAAGCTACATTGAGGCATCTACCTCAAGAAGTAAGGAGAAACCAGTGGAATAAATGGACCCATCCATAATTACCACATTCTTAGAGATATGCATGAAACTACTCCACGATAGTAAGGTTGTGAAGGGCCTGCAAGAACTGATCAATCGGTGTGCTAGAAAGGATGGCGCTACTAGAGAAATGTGTGTAGTCAGAAATCTTAGCAAGCATAATGCAAGGACTGGGCATGAGATGGGACTCACTGCGTAGATAGGGGAATACGAAATGGACCAAGTTATCTTGGATCTAGGGTTTGACATGAATGTTTTACCAAAGCAAACATGGGAAAGAATGGGGAGACCTACGCTCTAGTGGTCTCCAATCTAGTTAAGGATGCTGAATCAATATAAAGTTATCCCAATGGGGGGGTTGCAAGGTGTGATAGTTAACATCGAAGGCACGAGCGTACTGATGGATTTTGAGGTAATAGAGACTGTGGATGATAGAAATCCCTACCATTCACTCCTTGGAATTTATTGGGCCATTAACATGAATGGGCTAATCAACCTGAAGAAGCGAAAGATGATATTTGAAAAGAAGTTGCTCCACGTAGTGGTGTCGTTGGATCCTATAGAAAGACCACACTATACAGAACCAGTCTGCGATTATGAAAGTGATGATGACTTAGACCACATTTACAAGATAATGGCACGAGGCTAGGATTGGGTAAATCCAACAGCAGACGAACATATTTCATGGGACTGTGAGAGATAATGCACATTAGATTTAGACAAAGAATTATAGCAATAGAAGAAATGACTGCATGAAGTATCTATGTTGCATTGTAATATGATGACCAAGTCATTGCGCTGCGTGTCATCACTATGATGGGCTAACTGATGTTGATCACTTTTTTGATGCATTTGAGAGAGAAGTGTTGGATAAGCAGTGATTACAGGCCTTGGACTGGGTACTGCGCGCTACGCTCGCAAGATGGTGGGGTACGTACAAGGATAATTTTGGTGATTGGCATGACTATAGGAGGATGATGAGAATACATTTTGGACAGTCAAAAGTACAGATGACAGACAAGTATGATGGAAGGGATGATCCACGTGATCACCCAGCCAAATGGACTAAGGCTTATGGAGTAGATACCCAGCCTAAATGGGTGCATCTGTTTTGTCATACCCCGGATGTTATACCAGTGAATTGGTACTTGGAAACAGAGCTCTGCCATGGCACTAAAGAAGGGACACCTTACACCAGAGGTTTATAATGACATTTAGTTTTGAGGATGGGTTTGATTGTATTGACACAATGCTACAGGAAGTTAAAGCAGTGATCTTTAGGATACTGCAGGATCCTTTGGACCTGATTCACCCTAATTGGACTACCCAACTAAACCATGCACTGGAATGCTGTAAAATGATTTCTGAAGAAGAAGACAAGGATCCCAGAAAGATTAATATTCCAAAAACTGAGGCTCATCACGAGGGTGAAGGTCCACAGTTAGAGGATCTAGACATAATCGTGCCATTGAAAACTAGGCAGGTCAACATTGGAATAGAAGCGGAGCCAAAATTTGCAAAGATTGGTGACTATTGGGACGATGCAACAGTAGACAAGGTTGCTGAGATCCTATGTGAATATCAGGATTTGTTCCCCATGAAGTTTTTTTATTTGAAGGGAATAATAGGAGACCTGGGTGTCATGAAGATCACCCTGAAATCGAACGCAAAACCAGTAAAACAAAGACCTTACCCCCTTAATCTGAAGTATAAGGAAAGAGCCCGCACTAAGGTAGATAAGATGTTTGCGACAGGAATTACTGAACCAGTGGAAGAATCTGAATGGGTAAGCCTGATAGTGGTTCAGGAAATGAAATGGAAAGAAGAAATAAGGATATACATGGATCTCCAAAAATTGAATGACGCTTGTGTGCATGATCCTTTCCCAACCTTGTTCACTGACGAGATCCTAGATAATGTAGGTGGCCAATACTCTTTCACTTATGGGTTCTATGGGTACCATTAGATCAAAATCGCACCTGAGAATAGAAGCACGATGACCTTCATGACTAAATGGGGATGTTTTCAGTACACCGTAATGCCTTTTGGGTTGAAGAATGTGCCAATAGTCTTTTTGTGCATAGTCATTGCGACATTCAAAGACTTCATTCATAAATTTCTGGAGGTATACTTTGACGATTGGATAGTGTTTGGATTGGTCAAGCGCCATGTGGAAAGTCTACGCTTGATGCTAGATACATGTCAGAGATAGCAGATCACGCTCAATTTGAAGAAGTGTCTGTTTTGTGTCCCTTTTGGGATCCTGCTGGGTCATCTGGTATGTAGACAAGGATTGATGGTAGACCCCGTGAATATCACGGTGATAATCAACTTCAAGTGCCGAGGAATGTGAAATAGTTGCACACAACTCTAGGGAATGCTGAATACTATTGGAAGTTCTTCAAGAGATATGCCCAGATCACTGTGCCTATGGAGAAATTGTAGAAAAAGGATTCTAAGTTCTGTTGGAATGATGAACATCAGAAGAGCTCAGATGTGTTGAAAGACAAAATGGTCACCGCATCGATCCTAGTCTTCCCAGACTAGGAGAAGGAATTTCATGTGCACATGGACGCATCATGTATTGCGCTGGGGGCCATGCTAACATAGGTTGGTGAAGGAGAACTAGATCGCCCTATAGCATTCGCAAGTAGGAAGTTGTCTAAAGCAGAGAAAAATTATTCCACGACAGAGCATGAAGGCTTAGCTATGGTGTACGTGCTCCAAACATTTAGGCACTATTTGTTGGCAGGATACTTTAAGATGTATACGGATCATTCTATGTTGAAGTACCTAGTGAACAAGCTTGTGTTGGGGGGGGGAATATGTAGGTGGTTTTTGTTGTTCTAGGAGTATGACTTTGAAGATATTGTGAAGCCAGGAGGACTGAACATGGGACCTAATCATCTATCTCGTATTGAAATAGGAGAGGAACCTACTAATTTGGAGGAAGGGTTGCCTAACGCATAGCTCTTTATGGTACATGTCGTGGATAGTCACTTTGAAGATAGCATCCACTTCCTGATGACAAGATCGGCTCCAGAAGATTATACAAGTCAATAGAAGAAGGAACTAGTAGTGCGTGCAATAGACTTTTCTATCATTACAGGGAACTTGTACAAAATGGGGTCAGAAAAAATATTGCGACATTATGTGCCTGACTTTGAACAAAGCAGCATCCTTGTTGAGGCTCATGGAGGAGCCACAGGAGGACATTATGCAGGGAAGGCACTAACACAAAAGGTTCTACGTGTTAGGTTGTGGTGGCCAACCTTGCATAAGGATTCAAAATCATATTGTAGGGCATGTGACACATGTCAAAGGACTGGCAGGCCATCGCGGAGGGATGAACTGCCTCCGATGCTGCAGGTGACATTACAACCATTTGAGAAATGGACAATTGACTTTGTGGGTCCAATTCAACCTCAAGGAAAGAAGACAGGTGCATGGTACATCATCACTGCGACTGAGTAATTGACTAGGTGGGTAGAGGCGTATCCTATGAAGGACTGTATAGGCACGAAAATAGCAATGTTTATTTATGAATATGTGTTGACAAGATTTGGTTGTCCAAAGATCTTGAAGAGCGATCGCGATACACACTTTCTTAACAAAACAATCAGCACGTTGACAAAAGAATTTCAGGTGTATAATTTGAAAAACACGCCTTATCATCTGTAGGCTAACGAGACGGTGGAAGAATTCAATAAGATACTAAATATCACACGGGAAAAGGTTTACAATGCTCAGAGAAATGACTGGGATGTGCGCATACCCACGGTGCTATGGGCTTATAGAACGACTTGCAAGAAGTTGACTGGGAAAATTCCTTTCAGACTCGTGTATGGTGTAGAAGCTGTGATGCCAATGGAATACATTGTACCTAGTCTATGCATAGCAGCACTCACAGGAATGGTGGACCACAAAGCTTTGGAAGAGAGGCTCACACAGCTAGCAGAGCTTGAGGAGGACTGATTTCTAGCTAGATTTCATCAACAAGTTCAAAAGGAGTGTGAAAATGCATGGTACGAATGGCACATCAAACTGTGCACCTTCAAGGTAAATGATCTGGTCTTGTTATATGACAGTAAATTTGATAAATTTCCAGGGAAATTTAGGATGCACTAGCTGGGTCCATATGTCATCAAGGAGATTACTGATGGTGGAGTAGTTCAGCTGGTCAAATTGAATGGAGAACCCTTCCCAGGGAAGGTGAATGGCAACCGATTTAAGCCATACACTGGTGATCCAGCTAGGTGACTATATGAGGGAAGCATAGTCTTAGAGCTCTAGGCGGTTGAAAGGAACCAGGGGACTATAAACTACACTGCCCGGGTCGGAGAGCTATGAGATCGAGGAACTACATGGAACAAAGATATGTCACAAAGCTCATAGAAGCATGTAGGCAGCTATGCTACCAAGGGAAAATCGGTGCAAGATAGCTGGAAAGTGACTGTTAAAGCCACTGTTCATGATTTGACGATGAAAAAATGGCCAAAGGGAGCGGGCGACGGCATTTAAGTCAAGATTTATGGACCAAATCTTTGAAAATTTGCCTCCAATATAGCATTAATGAACCAATTTTGGGGGGAATGGTCAAATTTGAATTTGAAAGTACTTATAAATTGTAGGTGGTTGCCTAGTGAAAAAACTTGGCATTTTGAGAATTGAGTTGTTGAGCTTTCAGCTGCATGTGAACCATGAAACCTTTGAAGTTTTTCTAGCAAGTTCCGCATTTGAGACATTGTCATAGGCAACACAGGATTTGTTTCATAGCATCATGTTGACAACCAAGGAAGCTATGAGCACTGAAGCAGTGATAGCCGAGGGAGATGTTCCAGAGGTGGAAATGGCAGCAGAGGAATTTCCCCAAAAGTTGTGCCTACAGAAGTACCGGAAAAAGTTCCTAAATATCCCAGGACACCCTGGCCAAGGCCTACACCAACTTAGGAGGGGCCAAAACCGAAGAAGGACACGCAGAAAATGTCACCATTGGTGTGTGCATCACCTAGGAGGCACCCATAGTCAGGAAGATCCACCATGCAAGAAAAGGCCAAAATGATTGACCTAGAGCCAGAAGAAGAGGTCGAATAAATCCTCATGGATGATGAGGATATCGGAGAAGAAGTGGAGGCCATTGAAATTGAGGGGTCAAACCCCATATCTAAGCCGCTTGAATACATTCCTCCTCTCAAGGGCAAGATGAAAGTGCCCAAAGATATTGATGAGAGTAAAGTCACCTTGCACACACCCCTCCTACCGAACCAAATCGTGTTTGAGGGACCGCGCTTGGGGCATGTCCCCCTTTCTAAGTTGGAGGACTGGGACTTAGCAGACACATAGCGCTTCCCTCATTTAGAAACATACCAACTTATGCATCGAGTCTTCCACAAAAATATTGTAGTAACCGCGTTGGAGCCGAGGAAGTGGCTAAAAGGTGTGGACAAGGCAGGCTTACTAAACCTACTATGGGTGCCACATTACAACCATGCACCTATAACACTGGTAGTGATCAAACAACTGATGTGCTTGGTGCATGATGGGTGTCTATGGCTAGAGGAGCCGATACCCATCATGGACATGCAAATCCATAGGATTACACGACTTCCATACACAAGAGAAAATCCGGCCATGGCATTTGGTAGAAAGGCCAGCAAGCATGTGCTTGTTGAGGCGATGAAGGAAAAATTCAAGTTGTTAAAGAAGTTGCGTGGCTACACCATTTCGAGCATCTGTGACCCTACAGTGAAAGTGGCGACACAAATCTTAGCAGGGAAGGTGATACAAAAGTGTCACACAGATGAAGTGACGGAAATAGTGATAGCTTTGGCGACCCAGTGCGCGGAGGGGGTCCAATTTAACTAGGTGCACTACCTCTATGGTGAGTTCCTCACAAACTACAGTGAGGTAAAAGATCACAGTAAGACCTTTCACAATGCATGGCTATTATTGTCCATAGGGCTAGTTGTGTGGGAGCTACTTGAAGATATCCGGTTCCCTCCGGTTGCACTAGACCTACTAGAGGAACTGAGGTTTTCTTCGTTGTGGGTGACAAAGGATCCTCAACAGATAAAGGATATCAAGATCTTCTCGATCTTGATGGAAATGAGAATACATATGGCCATCAAACACAAGTCATGGTTAACACCTACAAATTTTGAGAAGTTACAAGAATACGTGGAATTCAAGGCTAACTTCCACCATGTGTCAATATGGATGCGAAAGGAATCTAAGAAGAAATGGCATGGTGTGCCATCTTTGCCATCGATGATGTAATTGCAGCATTCCACAACTATTGGCTGGAAAATTGGCACAATGCCATGGATTCGATGGTAGGATATAACAAGAACACCACGTAGTGGAAGAAGGGAGAAGCCAAGCTAAAGGTGGAACATTTGGCCACGAAAATGAGAAAGGAGGCTGACGACAGGGCCAAGGTGGAGCGAGCTGCTACGAAGAAGTTGGGTTGGTAGGCAAGAGAAGAGGAGTGTGGCTATGATGAAGGTTAGAAATCACCTTCACTAGAAGCAGAGGAAGAAGAGGATGAACATATGGAGTAGGGAGGAGCGGATCTGGAGACAACTCTGTTTCATATCAAGCACACCAAAGGACCAGAAAAATTAGGGTTGCGAAAGAATTCGAAGGCTACCAAGACGTCTTTGGATCCAATCACCCTAACAGAGGGGGATTTGAATGATATATGGGATACAGTGTGGGATGCCACCGCGAAACTATTGCAGCAGTTCGAGTAGCAATAGTAACAGGAGTTGAGCACTATTTATACGGGTCTGCATGAGTTGTAGATCCATGCATCACAGATACAGACCAGCATGACACCCACCAGTTTGGCCCATTGCACCTCAGAAGTTGTTGGGATGTTGCGCGAAAAGGACTCCCAAGCAATAGTGCTACTGGATGGAGCACTAACAATAGAGATTAAAGATGGCAGACCCATTGTTAGCGCACTCAAGGGAGTTAGACTCAACATGGTCACACTTCAAAATGAGGTGCTTTATCTTTTATAGGATGATGTGATAGCTTAACTTCGGGCCCGCAAACAATGTGCTTTGTAGATCATCAGTGAATATAAGGTCGACAACACCTAGATGGTTTTGCAACGAGACTCTGTCATTAACCTTGTGACCAACCTCACAGAAAAGAATCAACACATAACCAAGGTTATGGATGAAGCCTGTCGAACTGTCCCAGAGCTGGACATTCCTGAGGTTGAGCCAGTGGATGTGTGGGTTTAGAAACTCATTACGAGAGAGCACTGTTACACAGTAATTTGTCACCATCCCTGTTACTGCTCTTGTCGTACCTTGAAGGACTCATTCCGGGAGTTATAAGAAGTGACAAGGGCTAAAAACACTTGCATTATGTTCCCCTGAGTATGTACTCCATGTTCCCTGAAGACACCTTCTGCAGATCATCCCTAAAAAGTGCTCTTTTTCCATTGGCGCAAGTCCATAGTATCCTACCCGCGCCAATGATGGAGATCCTCAAAAGAGGGCGCGACCATTGGCGCTCTATCTTAGAGCAATGGTCGCGCCAACCATATTTAGTCATGCTTTTTGCCTTAATGCACGTCCGACTGTTGTTTCCTTCATTACATGGAGCTTTTCTGAGGATAGAAAATCAGTCTTTTGTCGAGCTTTATCCATCTTTATGGCTTTTGCTAATTCCACAAAAGGTGTCCCGGTTCATCGCATCCTCCTCCCTTCTCCATCTATATAAGCTTGTCATTATGCATTGGACAAGCTAGTTCGAGAGTGTTGGTGGTAGTGTTATGCTAGTGATTTGGTAATTGAGTTATAGTAGTGATGATTATTGGTCATGGAGAGAATGCTAATGAGTGCTAGAGAGGTTATGCTGCCGGAGAGGAGATGCATGCCAAGACACATATAGTTACTCACCCAGCCAGGAGAAGGGTCGACGTCAGAACAATGGTTGTAACTTTTCATGTTTATTAATTGATGAGCGACTGCTGTTATAGTTCCAATCTCATTATCTATCATGGTGATATGTTGATTTATTTCCTTTCTGACTGAAATATAGTTGTGCCTCGGTAGTTTCTATGTTGGTATTTGTCTCTTCCTTTGCTTGTGCAGGTGTTCGTTTATGGTCTGTTGGAGCAAGGGAGCGAGGATATCAACTCTGCTTCAATCATAGCGCTGGAATCCAGGTTAGTCTTCTTGATTCACCTTTGATGCATAACTAGGAACTTGCGTAGCAGCGTGGTTTGTTTGTGGCTAGTTCTGTGATAGGGTAGTGGGATCGCCTCTGTCCGCAGAGGGGATTTACCTTACCAACAAATTGGCGACTCCACTGAGGAGTAACTCTTTGATTTCTGTCTTGCATGTTAATTTTCTTCTGCTTGCTTGAGTGCATGAGCTTCCTGAGTCAGTTTTGAGTTGATTCTTTACTGTTTGACCCATCTGAGCACTGTTAATCCGACCTGAGGTCATATCTTTTATCTTTTTAGTTGGCAAGCTTGATTGGCGCGGTTATTTCTCTGACAGTCGCGCCAGTTGGCGCATGTTGCTCAAAAGCAACTCGCGCCAATTCTGTGGTAGCGCAAGTTGCAGGCTGACAGTCGCGCCAGCTCTGTAAATTTTGCCAGTGTGTGGGTAGAAAGCTCATTCAGTCTCTTTATATATCTCTTTCAGCCTCTGGAACTGTGTTGAACCTCTGCTTGACTGGTCTTAGCCTATATCCCTCAGTTGTTTGCTTATTTCCAGTGACTTTGCATGTCTAGCCTTCTATGGGAAGTTTTGGTCTCTTGATCATCCAGTCAGCTTGTTGTCCAATGCTTTGTTGAAGCTTGATCTTCTATACTCTGAATACTTCACTTCTAGCCTCTTTGAAGTTCACTAGTTTTTGTGTTTTTCCTTGCTTGCATGGTTCGTTTTGTGTTTTAGAATTGGTTCTATTTCATTGACTGAACTTGGATTGTGCATATCTCTTAGAATTTGTTTACATGCATCATGCCATCTTAAAGGAAAGAAAAACAAAAAATCTCTTGCATCATAGTAGTTAGCATTTATTATTATTTGTTGCTATTGAAAGGAAAAAGACAAAATTTCGTTTCTTGTTATTAGCTGCATTAGGATCTTTGTTCTTTGTTGAAGTAATCATTTCATTTCTGGAAAAAGATCTCAACCCTCCTATAGATAGAATTCATCGAATCAATTGATTTAATTACGGCATATAGCTTGCATGTAAGAAGTTTTCGAGATATCACATACGGTAGGGCCAAAAAACTGAAACATAATCAAAGATAAACTTTAAAATGAACCAAATGAACATAACAACGCATTGGAACATAACACAAACACTCTAGAGGTCTAGGTTAGAGATGTGTTCCGGCGTCGTTAAACCTGGTAGTTTATCGTCGAGTGGTTGGGTGATTCCTCCACGGTGAAACGGTAGCTGCCAATACGGACTGTGCTCCCACGTACCGTCGAGTATATATTGGGAGACCCCTATAGGAATAAAGCCTTTATCCATAGGACGCTGTGTCAGCCGCCCTACGATTCGCAATGCAGTGAACACAACATTCACGAAGATCGACCGCCCGTACCCTAAAAAGTATTTTGTGGTTTTGCGAAAAGTTTGGCACACCCTCTACCTAGAATTCCAGAGCAGTCACTTTTGATCCTTTTCGGACTCCCTAAACGAAAAGGTGCCTGTGAGCGTCTTGTCACTTCGTGCTCATTAAATATTCGAAGGAGACTAGAGTCATCTTTTACCCTTTTCTCGACTCTTAAAAAATGAAAAGGTTAAGTTCGATGTCTTAAAAATTTATTGGCCACGATAACATTACCCAATTAGATTTTGCGTGCGTTAGCTTGACTAGGGTTAATTCTCGTTCAATGGCAGCCTTTCCGGTGCCCACCAGCCAAGGTGTTCCTCCTGAGGGCTACCCTCGCCCATTTCCTTCTGTTGGAAATGTTGGTGTTCAGTATATCGCAACATTGTCTTTGCCTGGGTTGACCATTGGTTTACCCGTATGGTTGTTTTCAAACTCGGTGGTCCCAAGTGTGATGACTCCTATCCCACCACCACCTCCTCCACCCGAACAACACCATGTTGATTCTAAGGTGGACCCCTTCCCTTCTTCGCCTATTGCTGCGTCCTCATCTTCTACTTCGCCTGGTGAAACCTTGGATTTCACTAACTAGGTGGATAAGAAGAAGAAGAAGAAGACCAAAAAGAAGAAGTTTCCTAAGGGAAAGGTCGTATCTACCACGAAGCTATCAGAAGTGGAACCACCTTTTGCTCCTCTGCGGAAGCTCCGGTCTCCTTGTCGATTGTGCAAAGGGGACCATTTTCTTTCTGATTGTCCTGGCATTCCCAGGATCCTAGATATATGGTCTCGTGACCCGACTCGTC
Organism: Pinus tabuliformis; assembly: GCA_031772625.1. NCBI lineage: Eukaryota > Viridiplantae > Streptophyta > Pinopsida > Pinales > Pinaceae > Pinus > Pinus tabuliformis. Next base: position 1,934,154,998 of record CM062816.1, on the reverse strand, counting down.
CCTTGCTGTCGCAAATTGACGACACCTTACTAGTTGGTAACAGAAAAGGGAAGGTTCGTTTCCCTTGTCGACTTTGTGAGGGTAATCATCTCCTTCGCCTTTGTCCACTTATGGATGAAGCTTCCCGTCTTTTGGCAAGTCTGTCGAATTCCTTACCCCAACTACCCGCTGGATATCAGTGTCTTTTCACACCTGCAGAGCATCTTGTTACACCTGCAGAGCATCTCTCTGCTAACCAAGTGGTCAAACATGATTCCTCTTTGGTCCAGCTTTCTCTTCCTGAACCTACCTGTGCTCAGCCTGTTCCAGACCAGTACCTGGTCGGAAAGAGTGTTGCTCAGCCTGTTCCAGACCAGTACCTGGTCGGAAAGAATGTTGCTCAGCCTGTTCCAGACCAGTCCCTGGTCGAAACAAGTGATTTATATTCATCATCTACGCACTACTTGATCATCAAAGATGAAACCCCTGAGTCCAAACCAACCGAAAGTCCACAGTTCAAGCTTACAAGTAACCCGGTCTTTCAAAAGGTTTTGCCTACAGAAGTTCCATCTTTAGCTGCTCTTACATCTGAATCTAAACCAGACGAAAGTCGAACGGTCCTGATTACAAGTGACCCGGTTTTGTTTTTAGAACTTCCACCCCTAGATGATCCTACATCTGAATCCAAACCAGACAACAGTCAAACGGTCCGGCTTACAAGTGACCTGGTTTCGCCTTTAGAAGTTACCTCCTCAGATGATGTTATCACTGCCAAGAATGACGAACCCACCGTCCAAATTCTATTCATTGACATAGACGTTAATGATCAAGTGAGCATTCCTTTCATTTCTTCACAACAGGAAGAAAGTCCATTAGAGGCATATCCGGCTGTCTATCCAGTCCCACCTCCGAGAAACCTGGTTGTTTCCTTTAATTGGGATCACCTAGTCAATCCTCGGTTACCAGCCTCCATACCATTTCGAATTATAGGTCAAGTCTATCGCATGGTTATGGCTGGTACAATTATTGATGAAGGATCTCCTGTGAGTATCCTTTCTTCAACAGCTTGGGAAGCACTTGGTTCCCCACTGCTTCTGCCTGAGATGAGAAGCCTTGTAGGTTTCCATCGAGAAATCACTCGACCTTTAGGAATTCTTCCCAATGTACCTATCACATTAGAAGGGAAGACTATCCAAATGGGTCTCATGGTAGTCCAAGGTCCGTTAGATTACAATTTACTCCTTGGACGAGACTATATTTACCGCATACATGCTATTGTGTCCTCACTCTTCAGAGTGATGTGTTTTCCGCATGAAGGCAGAACGATCAAAGTCGTAGACCAACTTTCATTCCCCGGTTCACACTTCACATATAGCCATTTTCCATTCCTAAATGGTCTTATTTCCATAGGAAATGCCCCAGCACCTACCCCGTCATTCTGATGACGGCAGCTCGCCCGGGCGCGTGACTGAAGCCCGGGGGCATCCTCCAATCGAGCCCTTCTAAGTAAACCATCATTCCATCCACTCCGTGAATGTCATGAAGGAGGCATGTATCTCGATTGGTATAATCATGCTGGGGGCATGCAACAATTTTCTTTTGTCTTTTAACAAGCATAGTTTTTTTCGTTTCAAGCTTGTGTAAACATGAAACCGAACCCAAGCATAGTTTTTTTCGCTTCAAGCTTGTGTAAACATGAAACTGAATCCAAGCAAAGTTCTTCATGGTTCAAGCTTGTGTAAAAATGAACCCAGTTACATCCCGTGATTTCCTTTTATCCGCTAAAATTCTGCTAGATGAGCCTTGGTTGTTTTATTCCATCGCCACCATCTTTTTGGCCGATCATACGCTTTCACTTGGTTGTTTCTCCTTTCTTGAGGAACCGCAGCGATGAGTGGTCTTGTTAGCCAGCCTCTTAACCTTCACGTGCTTCAAGTAAAGTTCCACCATTAACGGAACCAGTTGCTATCCCTTATACCACTCGTTCCTTCAGGACGAGTCGCCTTTACGCTCTTTTCTGACTCGTAAAACATGAAAAGATTGCCGAGTATTTTTCCCTTTTTGGCTCGTTAAAGAAAATAAAAATGGAGGTCCGCTTTTAGCTCTTTTCTGACCATTTAAAGAGGAAAAGATTGCCGAGTCGCTCCTCTTGACTCGTTAAATGGTGATAAGGGGCGGTCGTTTTAAGTTCTTTTTGTCGACCGTTAAAACATAAAAAGATTACCAGGTTTTTGTCGTTTCAAACTCGTTAGTGGTTACGAAACGACGTGGTTTGACCGCTTCTTTACTTTTTCAGGTCCAAGTCACTAATCATGAAAAGTACTCCTCGATCGTAATGATCGGGCGGTTCTTTCGGGTATTATTTTATACTTTTTCGGGCCTGAGAGACACAACTTTACGAAAAAGGACATCCCTGGAGTTTCCTTTTCTTCCGTCTTTTCAAACTCTCTAAACAAGAAAAGACGCCGAGTTCTTCCTTTGTCAGACTCGTTAAAACTTAATGACATCGGATTTTGTCACAACACAAGCATATGCTATCCCCATCAAGCTTGTTAAAAATAACTGGGGTACTCGCCAGAAATGGTGGGGGAAAATAAAATTTTTTGAACCATAATTATTACCATAACGGCAGTATGTCACTCTTGAACATGGCACTTTTTGCTTTCGTGTCTAGGGTGGGGATATTTCATCTCATATCTTTCGCTTGCTTCCATGGATTTGGGTACCCTATTTGACCTCTCATTCACTCATTGCCTCGTCATAATGACCTTTGATACATTGATGTCAAATATTGCCAATTCCGTTAATGTGCCGCCAATATGTTCAAGAGAAGTTGACCTCTGAAAATAAACAACCTCCCTCTGATAGTTCGCACAATCTTGATTCACGACATTATCTCTCTGTCTCGTGTCGATGATGTGGGAAACATTATGGCCCACCTTCGATCAAGGTCACTCCCTGTCGACTTCAGCTCATTATCCAGGAAGTTGACCTAGAGACTCCCTTACGGTGCCTTGGAGCCTGCATGCCTCAATGGCAGGTTCTTCGTGTTCGACGTGAGGTTTTCATCACTGGCCTCCGATCGAATGATTCTGCGGGTGTTCGACTTCAGCACATTGATTCACACGTCGTAGATTGTACCTATAGTACCTTGAGGGCCATTGCCATTATTGGTGGTACCTCTCGCATCTGTTAACAGTTTCCATTATTGACTGGTAATCAGGCGATGTTCATGCATGTTCGACTTCAGCTCATATATTCACATGCTTGGACTTGTACTCTTGTTCGGGTCGAGATGGAGCGCAAGACCCTGGATTGTGTCTGTTGTAATCCAGGCGTGATTCTTAATACTTGACTCATTCACTGGATGGCTGCGACCATACCTGAGTCAAATCATTGATCCTAACCAGATGGCTGCGTCCTTACTATGGATCTAGATTATTTATGTACTCTCTTATGGATGGTTGCGACCATACCACGTACATCTTGTAATTGAACTATCAGTCATGTCTCTTAATATAGCTCCTCGGCGGCAGTAACTATATGTGCTCTTGTGTGCTCTTATGTGTGTGTTCTTGTAAAGCATTTCACCCCTCTCCACCTCTCGGACTTCATGCTTTAGGGGGCATCTGTTACACAGTAATTTGTCACCATCCCTGTTACTCCTCTTGTCGTACCTTGAAGGACTCATTCTGGGAGTTATAAGAAGTGACAAGGGCTAAAAACACTTGCATTATGTTCCCCTGAGTATGTACTCCATGTTCCCTGAAGACACCTTCTGCAGATCATCCCTAAAAAGTGCTCTTTTTCCATTGACACAAGTCCACAGTATCCTACCCGCGCCAATGATGGAGATCCTCAAAAGAGGGCGCGACCATTGGCACTCTATCTTAGAGCAACGGTCGCGCCAACCATATTTAGTCATGCTTTTTGCCTTAATGCACGTCCGACTGTTGTTTCCTTCATTACATGGAGCTTTTCTGAGGATAGAAAATTAGTCTTTTGTCGAGCTTTATCCATCTTTATGGATTTTGCTAATTCCACAAAAGGTGTCCCGGTTCATCGCATCCTCCTCCCTTCTCCATCTATATAAGCTTGTCATTATGCATTGGACAAGTGAGTTCGAGAGTGTTGGTGGTAGTGTTATGCTAGTGATTTGGTAATTGAGTGATAGTAGTGATGATTATTGGTCATGGAGAGAATGCTAATGAGTGCTAGAGAGGTTATGCTGCCGGAGAGGAGATGCATGCCAAGACACATATAGTTACTCACCCAGCCAGGAGAAGGGTCGACGTCAGAACAATGGTTGTAACTTTTCCTGTTTATTAATTGATGAGCGACTGCTGTTATAGTTCCAATCTCATTATCTATCATGGTGGTATGTTGATTTATTTCCTTTCTGACTGAAATATAGTTGTGCCTCGGTAGTTTCTATGTTGGTATTTGTCTCTTCCTTTGCTTGTGCAGGTGTTCGTTTATGGTCTGTTGGAGCAAGGGAGCGAGGATATCAACTCTGCTTCAATCATAGCGCTGGACTCCAGGTTAGTCTTCTTGATTCACCTTTGATGCATAACTAGGAACTTGCGTAGCAGCGTGGTTTGTTTGTGGCTAGTTCTGTGATAGGCTAGTGGGATCGCCTCTATCCGCAGAGGGGATTTACCTTACCAACAAGCACGACACACTCATAGAGTTAGCAAAGGTTCAGCTGGAGTTGAACCTCAAAATTACAGAATTGCAGTTGCAGGGCCATCCTTCAACTCCTCCAAAGATCAGAAAGCAATGCGAGACCACTGTGAAAGAAACGGTAGCAGCGGTGGAGAGCGTAGTAAATGACTGTACCACGCTCTTCGAGCAGTCGCTCTAGGAATTCATCTACCTACAAGAAGATCATATGGTACATCGACTGGAAACAGAATCATGAGAGCTATAGTAGAACTACAACAAAGTCAAAGTGACATCGCGCACTGTCGTCATCACGCAAAGGTTACCTAAGTTGCAGGAGGCCAAGGAGTTGAAAGAGCAAGTAGATGGAGCTCAACACAAGGAATTCATGATGAAGGCTCTCTTAAAGCCTTCATTAGATGAGGCCTACTTGATCATGACCACTATTGAAGGCAAGTTGGCTAGTCTGCAAGGGACTCGATAGAAGATTAAGTCTGTGAGTGCAGGGCTAGCGACAGAGCAGTTAGTCGAGGAGATGAAGTAGGTGGAAACATAGTGCACCATCGAGGTAGCAGTTTTCCAAGTCAATCTAGGAGGTCTTCATGACAAGGTCTTTACACTAGCTGAGTGACTCGATGGTGAGTCACCATGTTTGTGTTGGGGGCCTGTTAGGAACGGGTCCCATGGGGGTCAATTTTGGGGTTAAAAACCCAAGTTTTGCACAGAAGGCCCAAATTTGTATAAATAAATGTAAAGCCTCTTCATTTTGTTGTCACAGAACATGAAGATATCTAAAGTAAAAATGGTTTTGCTGCCCTTAGTCTAGATAGGTTGTGTCGATTTTGGAGATCCACCCTTGGTCCGCAGACCATGGGATTGTATAAAAAGGAGGTCTTAAGAGGAGTCTAGGGAGTATAATAGAGGAAAAAATGAAGTGGAAGTACTTGATGACTTTATAAAGAGCTAAGAGGGAGATTCTTAGCATAGGAAGAGGTTCTGCAGTTGAGTGCGCAGAGGTCTAGGGTAGAAGTCCGCAGTTGAGTGCACCGACCCCTGCAGTTGTGCGCAGGGCGAATAGAGTCTGTATTGGGAATCTAAATCATAATTAAAGAGAAGTATTATAAAATTACTGTGTACTTTCCATCTATGTATGTGTTATCTTACTTCTATTATGTTGCGATTATGCTATGTATGTTGCAATTATGCTATGTTGAATACTTGGGTTATGAATTAATACTATATTGATGCGCGAATCTATGTATTTCACTTTGTCATATGAACACAAGTAAGAATATATGTTTACACAAAGATAACCATAATACATGTTAAAGCTAACCAATACTTAAGCTAACCTGGATAGACAGAGAAGTAAGACTAATTACAAAAGCATGTAAGCACCTGATCTATCTATTTAGGGTCCGTGAAGGATGACCAGAGACTTTCATAGAGGCTCCAAGGATGAATAAGAGAAGTATATTGACAAGCCCTAAAAGGCTTATGAATCTACACGCAGGCATAGCAAAGGTCTAAAAACCAACATCACAACCATCTCAGGGTGTGGAAACTTGGTTCCTGCATCCCCCTATACTGCTTCGGGTGAGACTTTAGTCTTAACTCTATGGATTGATGTAGAAAGGGCTAATAGTGTAGCTATTTTCTTAGATAATTAATGTTGAACTTGAGTCAGGGCCCATTAAGCCAATAAGGAGTCCAGTCGAGAAATAAATATCTTGTACTGTGAGCTCAATCTCGTGCCCCTGCAGTAAGGGCTCACCTGCCCTCATCAATGGTTTCTCTACCAACTTGAGAACCTTGTAGCAAGCTAACACCCCTCGAACCCCTTGATCCCTCTGAATCTTCGATCAAAGGGTATCCAAGTCTCGCTCACACCACTTGATCTTTAGCTCTGCCATGCCCACAAAACACCACATGTCCTGTCAGTTCAAAGAAGAAAACATTGGACTACACTGATCAACCTACAGTCCCCACTAGGCCAACAAACCACCCCTCTTTCCAGACCCAAATCACAGTTTTCTACCCAGAAAGTGTAAACTGGTAAGTTTTCACTTGTTTCCCATGAACCAAATCGCATTTCTAGGCCCTAAAAGTGTGATCCGGCCATGGAGAGGAGAATGGGTCTCCCATGGTGCTGCAGGGTGGAAAAAATCAGGAAATAAACCACTAAAATTGTAGAGATGAATAAGGCAACCTACCTAAAAGTCACAAATCCTAATTTTGATGGTCGGTTTGTCCACTACAATCTCCAAAGATTTAGGGCCTCTTCCTTCTCTCCAAATTCACCATAGCTCATTTAGCAAATGAATTCAAATTGGAGGGAAAACGTCCTTTCATTGGAAAAACCCATAATTTTTATGTTGCCCATTGCGACCAAACAGTAGCTCAATTTAACGAACCATCAAAACCATTGGAAAGCTCTCATCGAGTAATATAATGGGTCTTTCTTAGTTTTTGATAATTTGATACTTCATTAGGAAATCATTTTTCCAAGAAGGGTCAATTTGTCGCCTCTCAAAATCGAGTTTCTTCATATGCGACACTTGTACCTTAGGGACCATTTCCCCTTAATTATTGTTGTCTCACCTGTCAATTTTCATCATGAGTAACCATGATTTTCTCATGCTTTCATGGTCCCCACCGAGCCTATTCTATGTGGCAGCATCATTGAGTCACCCTTGTTCAGAGCATTCATGATGAGTCACCCTTGCATCCATGGGGTTTGTTTCATATCCCATTATATCATGTCACAATATTCCATCCATATTTTCATATTGTTCATCCTATGTTGCCCATTTCTTTCCTCCAGTCATACTATCCCCCATCCCCTCTAGAGTTGAGTCAATCACTTCCAAGTCAACCATGCACTTTATGCTCTGCATGGGAAGTCGTATGTTTGTCCCTCAGTCCCATTTTCCCCATTGTCCATGTTGTCAGTCCATCAGTCACATTACTATTTTCCCTCATGCCTTAGTTGACGATCCTCATTGCCTCACCTAGGGTAGGCCATATTCTATCAACATCAACACATTTATTCCATAAGAACAGCCTAGAGGGCAGTGTATCTTGGTTTCAGCTTCCATTCTTTTCTGGTGCCTTGGATAAATAAAAGGGACTCATCATTTCCATTTGACTTGGTTGTTTCATGTTCGTGATTCATAAACTTGATGGTCTAAGGATGCAACAAATTGTATTAGTGATTTCCAGGTGTGTGTGAGATGTTTCAGACCTCATGAGGGGGTGGCCCTTAAGGTAGCCCCCCACATTCCCAGATGCATTCATATTATGCTACAACCTCAAATTTAGTTCCGCATATTCAATGGGTTCAGTTCCTACCGATTGTAATGTTCATGCCATGCTCGTCTCCTTTAGATGATCCATTCAGTTTTGCAAAGAACTTCCTTGTTCAATAGGGCTTCTGTGATTGTTCTACCCTCGCTCCCACCCATTTTTTGAGGGAACGGATGTTACACAACATTTTGTCACTATCCCTGTACTCCCCGTTTCTCACTCCTAGAGTACCTCTATAGTGAACCCTATATGTTTTCCCATCAGGAAGAACATCCCTTTACATCCCTCTTCATCTGTAGACATTCCCCTCTTACATCGTTTCCCAAGAATCTTCCTTTAATCCCAATTTTCAAGACCAGTGCTAGTGCTCAGTTCCTTCCCTGCACCAATTTGTAGAGTTTGAAACGATGACTAGCACTGAATGGCACAAGTGATCCATTCATGACTTATGCCAACCCTCTTTTGTCAAGTTTTTAAAAATGGAGTTGAATCTTCCAGGTCTAGAAGCTTCGTGAATGGAAGTCTAGTAAATGGTTGGGTTGGATAGAGTCGAGAGAGTCTATTTGAGGTCCTTTCCCCTATTAACATGGAACAAACCAAAGAGATAATCCCTCTCCCATCATAAGAGGATCTATCTCACCTATATCAAAGCTATATAAACTCCTCCTTTTCCAAGATGAACTAGTATTTTGTTGGATCTTGAATAACCAACAAGATATCAATATCTTTGGCCTTCTCGTTTATGTTTGTGAAGGGAGAATAGGTGTGTAGTGTGTTTGGTTTGGAACTAAGGGGAAGAAGATTTAAAATTCCATTGTTGAGGCTAACCATGAGATGCTAGCAGTGGTGTTGGAACCCAGATACATCGGAGGATACCTCCAACGTCAAGGCTTCAGTTGTATTTCCTTCTGAAGTTTATATTAATACAACTAATGTTTATTTCTTACATTGAATATCATATTACATTTAATGGCTTAAGACTCCTTGACTCTTTAAGTAGATTGAATGTGTTTGTATGCTATCATGTTTGTTGTTGTCTCTTATGTGTTTGTTTCAGATATTTGAAGGAAAGAAATGAAAGGAAGCTGGAGCAAGGAAGAAATATCACCATCAAGAAAAATATAATTCTAAGAGGTAGGCCCTCTTATTCAATTTTAATCTAAGTTTACATTATATTAACTTGTTTTTTACTATAACCGCTCTCTTGGGAAAGACGGAATTCATCTTTACCCTCTCAAATTCAAGGATATTTTTAATCAACCCCCTCCCTCTTTGTTGCACCAATTATAGAGTTTGTAATGGAAAGCAAATTTCCTTCATCACTTTTTGCCTAACTATGCTGATTTAGCTTCAGGGTTCACCCGATTTCTTAAGAAAGGAACTCCGTTCATTTGGGATGAGGCTGCCCAAAAATATTTTGATGACTTAAAAGATGTCCTCATTAATTCTCCTTTGTTGCACCCTTCGAACTATCATCGTGATTATTTCCTATATCTAGTTGCAGCCTCTAGCACCATTGTTATGGTGTTGGTGCAAGATGATGACGAAGTGTAGAATTTTGTAGAATTTTTCTACAAATCAGCTAGCTCTGATACCATGTAGAATTTTCTCTACAAATCAGCTAGCTCACTGATATCATGTAGAAATTTCACCTGCAGATCAAACTGATATATGCAATGTACTAAAGCATAATACTAGATCTACATCTACCATAAACTTTGCGGAAGCCAATAAACCATGAACACATATATAATTGATAAGAAGGAATCAATCACACATAACACAGAATATATCACTGGGGAAAGCACCAGCATAAAACCCCAACACTGTATTATCAATCAAGTGGAAATCCTCAACAACATACAAAAAGAATCAACTCAAAAACTATCCTGCTCTCTCTATACTCTGATGATGAAGCTCATGGACTACTTAGCCCTATATATAAAGGCTACACCTTAGGTCCAAGCTCCTACTTCCTTCCCCATGCAAGGAATACTTACTAGAAATATCCTAGCATCTGATAGTACATTGTCCCACATCTGATCTCAGCTGGGCCGCTGACAGAACTGGCATGCATCATTTATCCATGAGTGAATACACAATTATCTGAAAATAATAGTTGTCACATGCATGCAAGCATCAACAAACTATATCTCATTAATTTAACAACTTGTTAAATTAATCTAGCTGAAATTGACTAAGTTAAACTAAGTAAATTGATCCTCTCAATATAGAACTCATCCTCAATTCCTCAATCAGTGGAGCAAATCAAGGACACATTCCCCAATTAGTGGAGAAATAATTTCATTTTCTCACAAATACTTCAAGTTTGCTTTTCCTCAACTAATTAACTCATGGAGAATTAATTAATTAATATTCCAAACTGCTGGTAAGACCAAATTCGAATTTACTTCCTATAGATAAACCAGTGACTACTATAAATAGGAAGGGAGCCATGCTATTTTTAGAAGATGTTATTTTTAGTAGTTTCACCTCTCACCCAAGGTGGCCAAAATGCTCATTGGCCAAACTGCTATTTTAAAAGTGTTATTTAGCAGTTCTATTTTTAGCACTTCCTAAATTTAGCATTTCTTGTTCCACACTTTTCAACATGAAGGTCATGAACATGTCATTTATTACCTTAGCTACAATCTCCTTGATCCTGAGACCGGTTATGCTCATGTCCAGAAATTTCTTTTGCCTGTTGTTTAGGTTGTTCAACGCTTTCAACATTATATTATCCTCCACACTACAACCATGATTTATGAGTGTAACCCATGACTTACATTCTGACTCATCAACTACTTGGGGGAAAGTATTCCAATTGGATTTTCATCCTCTAGGAATTCTATTTGATGTTCACTACTGCCAAATCCAAGAAATCACTTGTATTCGCTAAGTTGATTTGCTCTCTTCCCTCTACTTCTCTTCCCACTGATGTTGATGAGAAGCTCCCTGACAAGACTATTTTTCTAATTATAACTCTCGATTCTTGGTACAGTGATATCATTGTGTATCTCTAAACATTTACCTTCCTGTCTGTGTTGACCAAGGATGATCACCAACGAATTCGGCATCAATCCCAACCTTAACACATCATTGGGGATACTTTATACCTTGTTCGTGTCAATTCAATTCTTCGCTGATGTTTAACTCTTGATGAGGCTAAAAGAGTCTTGAATGAATTCCATTCTAGCGCATGTGGCAGTCATCTGTCTGGCTACACCACTGCTCAAAAGATACTCCATGCTGGCTATTTTTGTCCCTCTATCTTTAAGGATTGCATCCTTGTTGTTCGCAAATGCCATGAGTGCTAGATTTATCAGTGGAAAATGTGTGCCCCACCCGCTCACCTTCACCCCATTATTACCATTGGTCCCTTTTCCAAATGGGGCATTGATTATATGACATGTAACCCTCGTGCGGCCGAGGGGAATGGTTATATTATCGTTGTTTTGGACTACTTCACCAAATGGGCTAAAGTGATGCCTACATATTTAGTTAACGGTAAAATGGCAGCACAATTTCTCTTAAAAAATGTTATTTCCAGGTTTGGAGTGCCTCAAGCCATTGTCACTAACCATGGCTCCCATTTTCATGATTACATGATGGCTAAGCTAACTTCTACATTGGGCTTACATCACGATGTCTCAACCCTATATTACCCTGGGGCCAACAACCAAGTTGAAGCTGTAAACAAAATTTTAGTTATGATGCTTTAGCGCACCATTGGGATGCACAAATCCAATTGGAATCTCATGCTTTTTTCAGCTCTGTGGGCTTACCAAACCTCAACCAAAGACGCAACTGGATTCACACCTATCCAGCTAGTCTACGGTCTGGAAGTGACCTTGTTGACTGAATGTGAAATTCCCTCACTCAAATTGGTTGTGGAATTACTCCCTAAAACCTCACCTCAAGAAGAGTGTCTCTTGTATTTGGAATGACTAGATGAAACCTGCCATATTGCTTCTTTAGTCATTGAAGCCTAAAAAAATCGAGTTAAAACTCATTTCGATTAGTCGACCTCTCCTCGTTCTTTTTCTGAGGGTGATTTGGTCTTGCTATATGACCAAGATAATGATAAGTTGGGGGCAGGTAAATTCGAACCCATGTGGAATGGGCCTTATATTGTTAAGCTTGTGTTGCAAAAATGGGCCTATGCGTTGATTGATTATGAGGGAAACCCCTTGGACAAGCCCTGCAATGGGCTGTACCTCAAAAATTATTATGCATGAGTCATCTCGCATGGTTACTTTTGTACATAAGTGTGTTATTCATTTATGTGCAGTATGGTTTGGTGTGTTTTTTCAAGCATCTTTCCTACTTATTATGTCTTTGCTTACTTTGTAGATGTTTGTGAATCCTGATATCAGTTTCGTTGATGGTGCTTGCTGTACTACCAGGGATCTATTATCCGTGGCATGGACTATTTATGACCCTCATGATGAGTTGATTGACCTTCAAAGTATTTATTTGGGTCAAACAACTACTAACATTGCTAAGTATAACATAGTTATCGAACTTTTGTCAGAAGCCATCGCTCTTGACATTCGAGAAATGGTTGTTAACCTTGATTCACAACTTGTTGTTCTTCAACTCAATGGGCAATATTCTATCAGAAACCCTCAAATATTGAGAATGTATTTGAGTATTCATCTCTTCGAAAGAAATTTTGATTATATCACATATCATCATATTCCTAGGCATATGAATACATTAACAGATGCATTAGCTAATTATGTGTTTGACAGACATTTACGAAATATGTGAAAAACAAAACATTGTATCATAGTACGTAGGAAATATAGCATATATATATATATATATATATATATATATATATATATATATATATATATCAATAATGTTTGAGTGTCATACATCAAAGCCCAAAAGAATAATATATGTGTTCCAAGTACATCCGTGCCTCGGAGGCCTCAAAACTTTAAATGATAAAACTATGGACTACTCGACATGGTGCTCATGATAGCACATCATTGATCATACTACATGAGTCAATAATTGGAAGATCTAATCCGACACTCCCATTGTGTGCCGCTGATACACGCGTGGGATGTCATCCATCCGAGCATACTCTGGGATGCCTCTGGTCAGGTTATCGAGATTCCGCGCAATCTCCTCCTCATTATCAACTCCTTCATGATAAGGGGCAATATCAAACTATTGGGAAATGTGTCTAGCAACTGGGGACATCCCATCTGGTCGCTCTGGTCCCATATTTGTAATTACAAAATCGAAATATCACGAATACATATATTTCAAAAAAAATAAAAACAAAAAATCAAATTTTTTTTGCTTACCTCCATCATCAAAATTCTCCCCTTCTGGTTGTGGCATGTCAGGATTTCTGTAGAAGTCAATACGCTATATGGCCAATCCTCTACCACAATTAGCTGACACCTCAACCTCACAAAGAAAGTTGGCTTATATGACATATGCTGACCCCCACTTGTTATGGGCATCAATTCACTCCATCGAACCATCCGTGGATCTCATGGAAATGGGGGGTTAACCTCTGCCAGTTGATATTGGAATAGTGGGATCCGCTCCAGAAACAAAGTCACTAGAACAAAACCATATCCAAACTACCTCAAGTTTCCTACCTTGCATTTGGATAACTAGCGCTTCACCGAATTGAAGATAGTGGGTGTCGTGCAATCTATGGCATACTGGAACTTAGACTTATTCGACTCATGCAAAGCATGAGCCCCATCAACTCTGTTTATGGTCAAGAGCAACACCTTCAATATAAGGTCACTAATGGTGATGATGTCAACCTTGCCACTCTTTGATTTCAACGCTTCTGGGAAATGCTCTGTAGGCAACATGTTGACACTCACCCTAATGGGCTTGGCCCCATACAATTGGATTGGTTCCCTTCTTCAAGATAGTCCGGTGATGAAGTAGATGTCTAAAGTCTATAGCTCTATCTCTTGGTGACGGATCACAAATAATTCTCATCCAACGTCCCACAGACTGATCAAGTATTGTAATAGCTCAGGTTGAGCCCAAAGGCTAGGAAGAATTTGAGGAGCCCACAGCTCCTTAGAGCATCCATATAGTTTTGATCTGCCAATGCTAATGAATCAATTGCTTTGTACTCGTGTTATTTCCAGTCAACCATATTTTCACTGTAATTTGCCTACAAACACCATGCATTCAAGTCAACATTAGTGTTGAACCAAGAAATTACGGATTTAAAGTAGTTAAATAGGGAAAAAATTGAAATTTTTCAATCCTCTGCACTAGCACGACTGTTTTAAAAATAGCAACACCGACAGTGCAAATCCCCATTATATTAACTGTCGGTCGACGTGATCCTGTGCCTAGATCTCGTGCCAACTCAGGGCAATTTTTTTTTTGTAAAAATCCCCTCAAAAACCTGAAAAAATAGTTAAAAGCAAGAAAAACAGGTATGGAAACAAAGCTTAGGGCCTCATCTCTTACCTGCAACTAAAGGTTCGTCAATCAGCCTCCTGGATCGGCTATAATCCGCTCCTAAAGATTTAGGGCACAAATGGCTAAAAATTTCTCCAAATGAGATAAAAAAGGTAAATGGTAAAAAATGTTTTACTTTTCCCCTTTTTATAAAATTTTCATGATGTTTTAGGGTTTTAAAATCATTCTTCGCCTATTTTTTACCTTATAAATCGGAAAATGTGTTTTCTTCTTGTGCAAAAATAGATGATGAATTACTGATGATGGTGTTGGAGTTGTGTTTAATTTCTTTTCTCAACTCATAAAAGACATAAATGAAAATATCATTGAGTATTTTTCCCTTTTTGACTCGTTAAAGAGAATAAAAATGGGGGGTCTGCTTTCAGCTCTTTTCTGATTCTTAAAACAGGAAAATATTGCCAAGATCTTCTCATTTTGAACTCATTAAAGGCTGTGAAATGTCATTTACCCAGTATATGTTTACCCCTTTTCGGATTGGGATAAACTATTTACGAAAAAGGTACTCCTTGGTTGACATGGTTAATAGGTTCTCTCAAGTATTTTTTTTCTACCTTTTCGGGCTCGAGAGACACAAATGTACGAAAAGGGACCTTTTGGAGTTTTCTTTTCTATCTTTTTCAAACTTTCTAAACATGAAAAAGATATCGAGTTACACCTTTTTTGGACACATTAAAAGATTAAGCAACATCGGATTCATCACCATGATGGACATGAGCTTCTCCTTCCTAGGGCTCATTAATCTTACTAGGTTAGATTCATCTGAAGGATGGACTTATAGTGCAAGAATATGTTATCCTCTTAAAGCTTGTGATAAAAAATAATTGGGGTACCTGCCATAAGTGGTGGGGGCAAATGGGAAATTCTATCAGTTGTGTTGGCAGCTCACTCTTGAACATGACACTTTCTGCTTCGTGTCAGGTTGGGATATCCTCACTTCATCATTGACCTTCCTGGGTTGGCTTTTTATTTTTGTCTTTCAATTTGATCTCTGCCACGTCATGATGACCTCTGATCCTATGGATCCAAAAGCTTCCAAACTCAGGAGTCGTTTCACCGATATGTTCAAGAGTTTTCCTTCTATAGTTACACTCATTCTTGATTTTGTGTATCATCCATAATCATTGCATCCCTTTGTCTTATTTCGATGATGTCAGATACATCATGGCCCTCCTTTGACAAAGTCTCTTCCTATTAACTTCAGCTCATTATCCAGGAAGTTGGCCAAGAGACTCCCTTCCAGTACCTTAGAGCTTGCATTCCCTAATGGCATGTTCTTTGCACTCAAAGACAAGTTCACATCATTGGATTTCGATCAGGTGATTTCACAGGTGTTGGACTTCAGTTCCTTATTCACATTCCATGGATCACACTATTGGTACCTTGAGAGCCATTGTCATTATTGGCAGTTTCTCTCATGTTTTGATCCGGATTTAAACAGGAACGCAACAAATTACAGAGATAACCATATACACAAAGATGCAGCGGAAATAATACTTCATTTCATTAATGGAAAATACTGAAATATGCTTACAAACAGAAATGGCAATAAACTAGCTAGGGCGATGGTAGCTTATCTCTGAGAAGAGATGTGATGGCTACATGCCTCTGAACTGTGTTACAATGAGGCTCGAAGGCCTATTTATTGTTGAGAAACAATGGAAAAACCCTTAACATTCCAAAACCTAACCCTAGGAGATGAAACGCCAAACTGTGGGCCCCGTTTGGGGGTAAGTTGGTACATCAACTTCCCGGGGTCGTAACTTTGGCATATGATCTCCGTTTGACGCGTACAATAGCTCATTAGAAAGATCTATCCGAGCACTATCATTGTTGGAACGGGCAACACGAGTCCATTCCATGGACTCGTGTTGCCCCTGGATTCCCCAAAAAATGTCGTTTAGGGCCTCAAAACGGCTCCGGAAGTTCAGGACCCGAAAAACTGCTAAAAATAGTAAGTTGTGCTACAATTAAGGAAACTGAAAATGCTGAGAAAGACAATGGTGGGGTCCAGGTGGACTTGGCAAGTGGCCACCAATATCCACCTGGATCATTCCTCCCCCCTTAGGAAGCAATGGTCCCCATTGCGTTGAGCTCCTCCATGAGATGAGGAAACTTCTGCTAAACTTGTTCCCTGGTGAGCCACTTGCCCTGCTGAAGGAGTTGGCCCGCTTTGACAACTCGATACAGTTGGATATTTTGTTGGCGAGTGTTCTTGATCTGTGTGTCCATGATCCGATCAGTTGCAGCTTGTTCCATGCAATCTGGATTTAATTCTGTGGGTTTGAGCTGTTCTGCAATGTCGGATGTGTCTAGCAATGGTGGAAAGTATGGCCGAAGGCGGTCCACATTAAATACTGGGTGCAGGCCAAGGAATGGGGGAATGCTGAGCTCAAATGCATTGTCTCCCATAGCCTTAGTAATGGTGTAAGGACCATATCGGAGTGGTCTCAATTTCCGATAGGCTCCAGTAAGGCGTTCCTTTTGCAAATGCAACCAGACTTTGTCGCCCACCTGAAACTTGTGTGGCACCCGATGTTGATCATGTCGCTGCTTATACTTGGCATTTGATTTCTCAAGAATGTCATGGACCTGCTGGCGAATATGTTGGATGCGCTCAATGAAGCTGGTGGCCTTATCTGTTTCGGACTGGACATGAGCTGAATTCATGTGAGTAGTTGCAAGTGGCATGGCCACATCAATGGGGCATAGTGGCTGGAATCCCAAACCCACCTGAAAAGGGCTATGGCCAGTGGAGCTGTGAAGAGCTCGGTTGTAGCTGTGCTGAACGTAGGGGAGGCTCTCATCCCATGTGCGTGGATGCTTTGAGTTATACATGCGCAGAATGTGCACAATCATCCTATTGACAACCTCTGTCTGGCCATCAGTTTGAGGATGGAAGGCTGTGGACTTCGTGAGTTTGGTGTCCAGCATTGACCAGAGACTGGACCAAAAGGTGCTGAGAAACCGACTATCCCGATCTGAGATGATAGATTGTGGGATCCCAAAGTGCACCCACACTCGTTCAAAGAAGAGTTTAGCAGTGGATTCTGCTGTGATATTCTTCTTGCAGGCCATCATAATGGCCATCTTTGAGAACCTGTCGACGACCACAAAAACACAGTCATTTCCATGCTTAGTGGAAGGAAGGCCTGACATGTAATCCATGGAGATGGATTCCCAAGGTCGACTAGGGTTAGGCAACGGGGTATAGAGGCCTTGCTTCTTAATGGTCGGTTTGGCAATGGCACAGGCAGTACATGATCGGATGTACTTCCCAACATCCTGTCGAAGATTCGGCCAATAGAAATAGTTTTGCAGTACTGCCACTGTTTTCTCGACCCCAAAATGCCCAGCAACCCGACTATAGTGTGCTTCCCAAATCATCTTGGCACGCTCGCTTGAAGGAACACAGAGGTGACCGAGGTGGCATAATAGGGCATCCTGGAGGTGAAAATCTGCAACCTGCCGACCCTCCAAGAGTGTCTGGTATGTGTGGCCGAATTCTGGGTCGCTTTTGTAGAGAAGCGGCCAATCAGAAGTCTCGTGCCCGCAAGAGTTGAGCACGGTGTTTAGCGCCATGATCGGTGGTCGACTGAGGCAATCTGCAACATTATTGGTGCTGCCCTTTTTATACTTGATATTCAAGTGAAACTGTTGCAGGTATGTAGACCACTTCTGATGGCGATCATTCTGCAATTTCCCTTGGGTCTGTATGAACTGCAGAGGTCGGTGGTCTGTGTGGATGACCGTTTCCTTCCCCAAAATGTAATGCTTCCATTGTCGGCAGGCCTGTACAATGGAATACATCTCTTTATCATAAGTGGGGTACTTCCGGACTGTGTCTAAAAGTGTTTCACTGTGATATGCCACTGGATGTCCATGTTGAGTAAGGACTGCCCCAATAGCATAGTCAGAGGCATCTGTCTCGACCTCAAATGGTTGTTGTAAATCTGGTAACGCGAGCACTGGTGCCGTGCAGAGGCGATCCTTCAACTCCCTGAATGCCTTCTGTTGAGATTCAGACCAAAAGAATTTTGCTTTCGCCCCGCCCTTGGTGACTTGACTCAAGGGCCAAGAAATATGAGAAAATCCCAACACAAACCTGCGGTAGAAGTTGGCAAGACCTAGAAAGCTGCGGAGCTCTGTTAGAGTGGTTGGAGAGGGCCAATCCCGAATGACTTGGACCTTGGCTAGATCGACATGCACCCCCTGTTCATCAATGATGTATCCCAGATACTGAACCTCGGTCATGCCAAAAGTGCATTTCTCCAAATTGGCACATAGCTTGTGTTGCCGCAGTGTTTGGAGAACCTGTCGGATGTGGTGGAGGTGCTCTTCCCAACTCTAGCTGAAGATCAGAATGTCATCCAAGTATACTACTACAAAGGAGTTGGTGAATGGCCGCAAGATGTCATCCATTAGCCTCATAAAGGTTGCAGGAGCATTCGTCAATCCGAAAGGCATGACCAACCATTCGAAGAGGCCCTCCTTGGATTTGAAGGCAGTCTTCCACACATCTGAGGGTTCAATTGGTACCTGGTGATATCCTGACTTCAGATCGATCTTGCTGAAATATTTCGCCCCCTTTAGTTGGTCTAGGAGGTCATCAATCCGCGGGATCGGGTACCTATTACGGACAGTGATCTTGTTCAGCGCCCGATAGTCAATACAGAGTCTCCACGTCCCATCCTTCTTCTGTACCAACACTATCGAGCTCCCACAGGGCGAAGAACTCGGACGGATGTGACCTTTCTGCAGGAGCTCCTGAATCTGCCTCTTGATTTCATTGTTCTCCAGAACGGAGCGCCGATAAATTGGTCCATTGGGTAGCGACGCATCTGGGGTCAGATCGATGGAGTGCTTGACTTGACAGTGCAGAGGAACCCCTGCCGGGGAGGTGAAGATGTCTTCGTACTCCTCCACAATCTTGTCCATCTGTAGCTGCCATGCAGAGGGACCCCGTTTGGAGGCCGCGGCCACTGTCTTCTTCTTCCCTTGAGGGCGTATCATCAGGAAAACAAATTTCCTGGTTTTGGAAATGATCTTACTGCATTGTTTTGCAGTAATCAAAGAGATGGCGGCAGGTGGTGCTACCTCTGGTATCCTGAACAACTTATTTCCCAATGTAATAATAACAGCACGGGGCCTTGATTCATACACAGCATGTCGCTTCCACAAGTATGGTTGTCCTAGTAATACATCACAAACTTCAAGGGGAGAAATGTCACACAATACCTCATCCGTGAAGGGCTTGATGTTGTATGGAAGGCGACACTGCTGGCTCACGCGAAGATCTCGCCCTTGGTGAAGCCACCCAATGGTGTATGGTTGTGGATGTGTTGTGGTCGGTAAGCCCAACCGCTTCACGACCTCTGCCGAAATGAGGTTCTTTTGACTCCCGCTATCAACAATGAACTGTATCGGGGAGCCCTTTACCCACATCTGGGAGTGGAAGAGACGCTCCTCCTCCTCTGGATCTTCGGGTTCATTTTTCTGGATCTTTGCGGTAGCAACAGTGGCGCTGGGATCCGCATCAATGATCTGCTTCCCTTTTTCATACCCCTTATCGGGTTCTGACTCAGAGTCGGAACATGCATTTGATTCTGAAACCTTTAGCTCAGCCACCAGTGACTGCTTGGCCCGACACTCACTTGTGTTGTGAGTGGAGCTCTTATGGAACTCGCACCATTTTCCAGTGTCCTTTCTCGGCTTCGCGGCATTGCTCTTTGCTTGCAGCTTCGGCTGGCTGTCTTGGGCTGTCTCGCCTTGGCTTTGTCCTTTGTTCTGTGGTTTAGGGGCACCTTTCCCCTACTTTGGATTCGCAAATACAAAGTCTCGCTTCTTTTGTTTAAACTTCTGCTCGACCTTGACGGCATACCGGTATGCTGCGCCGAGCGAGGGGATGTTGAGGAACTGTATTTCTTCCTGGATGTACTTGTGCAGGCAGCCACGGTATTTGAGTATCAAATGTTGCTCCGAATCCTTGATATCCAACTTTGTGTGAAGGGTATGGAAAAGATTGGTGAACTCCGGCACGTCTTGGTCCCTTCCCTGCCGCAGCGTGGTCCACTTTATGTATTCATCCTCATAGCTTCCGACAGGGTAGTACTACTCCTTGATGGCATCCCGGAATGAATCCCAGGTGGGTGCGGCTGAAAATAGTGAGCCAGTACTTTCATCCTTCTGCTCGCAGTAGGTTTCCCACCAGTCCTTGACGTGGGGGACTGCTTTGAGAAGAGCAAAAACAATCTTTTCCCGACTCGAAAATTCATGAACAGAAAAATAACCCTCTAGCAGATTTAACCATTATCTACGGCATCGGCGTCTATCTGACCCTCGAATATGGGGATTTCAAAATTAACTTGTACCTTAAAGGGTGTGTCGTTTCCAGAGGAGCTGCTGGAAGCCGATGCGCCGCTTCTGGGTAGTTGCTGAAGAATCTGCGCAAAGCTGTCCATCATCGCGTTCCGTTGTCGCTCGAGCACTTCTTCGAGCAAGATTTTGATGGGATCTCCTGCCCCCTCGTCTTTCTTCTCGTCCGCCATGGGAGGCCGTCGGGATTTGCGAGGCTGGTCTTGCAAAGGTTCAACCAGTTCAAGCCCTAACTCCTTATATCCCGACCTTGTTGGGGACATGCAAAGAAAAACAGAGAAAAAGCAGACCGCTCTGATACCACTGATCCGGATTTAAACAGGAACGCAACAAATTACAGAGATAACCATATACACAAAGATGCGGCGGAAATAATACTTCATTTCATTAATGGAAAATACTGAAATATGCTTACAAACAGAAATGGCAATAAACTAGCTAGGGCGATGGTAGCTTATCTCTGAGAAGAGATGTGATGGCTACATGCCTCTGAACTGTGTTACAATGAGGCTCGAAGGCCTATTTATTGTTGAGAAACAATGGAAAAACCCTTAACATTCCAAAACCTAACCCTAGGAGATGAAACGCCAAACTGTGGGCCCCGTTTGGGGGTAAGTTGGTACATCAACTTCCCGGGGTCGTAACTTTGGCATATGATCTCCGTTTGACGCGTACAATAGCTCATTAGAAAGATCTATCCGAGCACTATCATTGTTGGAACGGGCAACACGAGTCCATTCCATGGACTCGTGTTGCCCCTGGATTCCCCAAAAAACATCGTTTAGGGCCTCAAAACGGCTCCGGAAGTTCAGGACCCGAAAAACTGCTAAAAATAGTAAGTTGTGCTACAATTAAGGAAACTGAAAATGCTGAGAAAGACAATGGTGGGGGTCCAGGTGGACTTGTCAGGTGGCCACCAATATCCACCTGAATCATGTTTGTTAATGGTTCACATCATTGACCGGTAATCAAACGACTTTCTAGCATGCTCTCCTTCAACATATCTATTCACATATTAGAATTTGTACTTTGATCGGGTCGTGTTGGAGCGCAAGACCCTGGGCTGATATTACTAAAGTCCAATTTGCAAGGTGATATTACTAAAGTCCAAGTTGGGCCTCGTGAGGAAGGCCCTAAGGTAAACATTATGCTGCGAAGAGGAACCACGACTGGGGAGGATAAAGGGAAGCAACTTGTAGAAGGTGAATGGGTCTGCAAAGAACCAGAAAAGGAGACAAGTTTGATTTCTAACATGCAAAAGAAACATTTATGGAAGAAAAGAAAAGCTACGTTGAGGCCTCTACCTCAGGAAGTCAGGAGAAACCAGTGGAATAAATGGACCCATCCATAATTACCACATTCTTGGAGATATGCATGAAACTGCTCCGTGATAGTAAGGTTGTGAAGGACCTGCAAGAACTGATCAATCACTGTGCTGGAAAGGATGGCGCTACTAGAGAAACGTGTGTAGTTGGAAATCTTGGCAAGCATAATGTAAGGACTGGGCATGAGATGAGACTCACCCCGCAGATAGGGGAATACGAAATGGACCAAGTTATCTTGGATCTAGGGTTCGACATGAATGTTTTACCAAAGCAAACATGGGAAAGAATAGGGAGACCTACGCTCCAGTGGTCTCCAATCTAGTTAAGGATGTTGAATCAATATAAAATTATCCCGATGGGGGGGTTGCAAGGTGTGATTGTTGACATCGAAGGCATGAGCATACTGATGGATTTTGAGGTAATAGAGATTGTGTATGATAGTAATCCCTACCCTGCACTCCTTGGAATTGATTGGGCCATTAACATGAATGGGGTAATCAACCTGAAGAAGCGAAAGATGATATTTGAAAAGAAGTTTCTCCACGTAGTGGTGTTGTTGGATCCTATAGAAGGACCACGCTATACAGAACTAGTCCGCGATTATGAAAGTGATGACAATTTAGACCAGATTTACAAGATAATGGCGTGAGGCTAGGATTGGGTAAATCCAATAGAAGACGGACATATTGCATGGGACTGTGAGAGATCATGCACATTAGATTTAGACAAAGAATTATAGCAATAGAAGAACTGACTGCATGAAGTATCTATGCTGCATTGTAATATGATGACCAAGTCATTGCACTGCGTGTCATCACTATGATGGGCTAACTGATGTTGATCACTTTTTTGATGCATTTGAGAGAGAAGTGTTGGATAAGCAGTGATTACAGGCCTTGGACTGGGTACTGCGCGCTATGCTCGCAAGATGGTGGGGTACGCGCAAGGATAATTTTGGTGATTGGCATGACTATAGGAGGATGATGAGAATACATTTTGGACAGTCGAAAGTACGGATGACATACAAGTATGATGGAAGGGATGATCCGCGTGATCACCCAACCAAATGGACTAAGGCTTATGGAGCAGAGACCCAGCCTAAATGGGTGCATCTGTTTTGTCATAACTTGGATGTTATACCAATGAATTGGTACTTGGAAATAGAGCTCTGCCATGGCACTAAAGAAGGGACACCTTACGCCAGGGGTTTATAATGACATTTAGTTTTGAGGATGGGTTTGATTGTATTGACACGATGCTACAGGAAGTTAAAGCAGTGATCTTTAGGATACTGCAGGATCCTTTGGACCTGATTCACCCTAATTGGATTACCCAACTAAACCATGCACTGGAATGTTATAAAATGATTGTTGAAGAAGAAGACAAGGATCCCAGAAAGATTAATATTCTGAAAACTAAGGCTCATCGCAAGGGTGAAGGTCCACAGATAGAGGATCTAGACATAATCGTGCCACTGAAAACTAGGCAGGTCAACATTGGCATAGAAGCAGAGCCAAAATTTGCAAAGATTGGTGACTATTGGGACGATGCAACGGTAGACAAGGTTGTTGAGATCCTATGTGAATATCAGGATTTGTTCCCCATGATGTTTTTTTATTTGAAGGGAATAATAGGAGACCTGGGTGTCATGAAGATCACCCTGAAAGCGAACACAAAACCTATAAAACAACGACCTTACCACCTTAATCTGAAGTATAAGGAAAGAGCCCGCACTAAGTTAGATAAGATGTTTGTGGCAAGAATTACTGAACCAGTGGAAGAATCTGAATGGGTAAGCCTGATAGTGGTTCAGGTAAAGAAATGGAAAGAAGAAATAAGGATATACATGGATCTCCAAAAATTGAATGATGCTTGTGTGCATGATCCTTTCCCAACCCTGTTCACTGACGAGGTCCTAGATAATGCAGGTGGCCAATACTCTTTCACTTATGGGTTCTATGGGTACCATTAGATCAAAATCGCACCTGAGAATAGAAGCACGATGACCTTCATGACTAAATGGGATGTTTTCAGTACACCATAATGCCTTTTGGGTTGAAGAATGTGCCAACAGTCTTTTCGTGCATAGTCATTGCGACATTCAAAGACTTCATTCATAAATTTCTGGAGGTATACTTTGACGATTGGATAGTGTTTGGATTGGTCAAGCGCCATGTGGAAAGTCTATGCTTGATGCTAGATACATGTCAGAGATAGCAGATCACGCTCAATTTGAAGAAGTGTCCGTTTTGTGTCGCTTTTGGGATCTTTCTTGGTCATCTGGTATTTAGACAAGGATTGATGGTAGACCCCGTGAAGATCACGGTGATAATCAACTTCAAGTGCCGAGGAATGTGAAATAGTTGCACACAACTCTAGGGAATACTGAATACTATTGGAAGTTCTTCAAGAGATATGCCCAGATCACTGTGCCTATGGAGAAATTGTAGAAAAAGGATGCTACGTTCTGTTGGAATGATGAACGTCAGAAGAGCTCAGATGTGTTGCAAGAGAAAATGGTCACCGCATCGATCCTAGTCTTCCCAGAATAGGAGAAGGAATTTCATGCGCACATGGACGCATCATGTATTGCGGTGGGGGGCATGCTAACATAGGCTGGTGAAGGAGAACTAGATCACCCTATAGCATTCGCAAGTATGAAGTTGTCTAAAGCAGACAAAAATTATTCCACGACAGAGAATGAAGGATTAGCTATGGTGTACGCACTCCAGACATTTAGGCACTATTTGTTGGGAGGATACTTTAAGATGTATACGGATCATTCTATGTTGAAGTACCTAGTGAACAAGCTTGTGTTGGGGGGGGGGGGAATATGTAGGTGGTTGTTGTTGTTCCGGGAGTATGACTTTGAAGTTATTGTGAAGTCAGGACGACTGAACATGGGACCTAATCATCTGTCTCGTATTGAAATAGGAGAGGAACCTACTAATTTGGAGGAAGGGTTGCCTGACACATAGCTCTTTATGGTACATGTCGTGGACAGTCACTTTGAAGATATCATCCACTTCCTGATGACAAGATCGTCTCTGGAAGGTTATACAAGTCAACAGAAGAAGGAACTAGTAGTGCGTGCAGTAGACTTTTCTATCATTACAAGGAACTTGTACAAAATGGGGTCAAACAAAATATTGCGACGTTATGTGCTTGAATTTGAACAAAGCAACATCCTTGTTGAGGCTCATGGAGGAGCCACAGGAGGACATTATGCAGGGAAAGCACTAGCACAAAAGGTTCTACGTGTTAGGTTGTGGTGGCCAACCTTGCATAAGGATTCAAAATCATATTGTAGGGCATGTGATGCATGTCAAAGGACTGGCAGGCCATCGTGGAGGGATGAACTGCCTCTGATGCTGCAGGTGACATTACAACCATTCAAGAAATGGGCAATTGACTTTGTGGGTCCAATTCAGCCTCAAGGAAAGAAGACAGGTGCGTGGTACATCATCACTGCGACTGAGTAATTGACTAGGTGGGCAGAGGCGTATCCTATGAAGGACTATATAGGCACGAAAATAGCAATGCTTATTTATGAATATGTGTTGACAAGATTTGGTTGTCCAAAGATCTTGATAAGCGATCGCAGTACGCACTTTCTTAACAAAACAATCAGCACGTTGACAAAAGAATTTCAGGTGTATAATTTGAAAAACATGCCTTATCATCCGTAGGCTAACGAGACAGTGGAAGCATTCAACAAGATACTAAAGATCACACTGGAAAAGGTTTGCAATGCTCCGAGAAACAACTCGGATGTGCGCATACCCACGGTGCTATGGTTTTATAGAACGACTTGCAAGAAGTTGACTGGGAAAATTCCTTTCAGACTCGTGTATGGTGTAGAAGTTGTGATGCCAATGGAATACATTGTACCTAGTCTGTGTATAACGGCACTGACAGGAATGGTGGACCAGAAAGCCCTGGAAGAGAGGTTCACATAGCTAGCAGAGCTTGAGGAGGACCGATTTCTAGCTAGATTTCATCAACAAGTTCAAAAGGAATGTGAAAATGCATGGTACGATTGGCACATCAAACTGTGCACCTTCAAGGTAAATGATCTAGTCTTGTTATATGATAGTAAATTTGATAAATTTCCAGGGAAATTTAGGATGCACTAGCTAGGTCCATATGTCATCAAGGAGATTACTGATGGTGGAGTAGTTCAACTGGTCAAATTGAATGGAGAACCCTTCCCAGGGAAGGTGAATGGCAACCCATTTAAGCCATACACTGGTGATCCAGCTAGGTGACTATATGAGGGAAGCACAGTCTTAGAGCTCTAGGCGGTTGAAAGGAAGCGGGGGACTATAAACTACACTGCCCAGGTCGGAGAGCTATGCGATCGAGGAACTACATGGAACAAAGATATGTCACAAAGCTCATAGAAGCATGTAGGCAGCTATGCTACCAAGGGAAAATCGGTGCAGGATAGCTGGAAAGTGACTGTTAAAGGCACTGTTCATGATTTGACGATGAAAAAATGGCGAAAGGGAGCGGGCGACGACATTTAAGTCAAGATTTATGGACCAAATCTTTGAAAAATTGCCTCCAATATAGCATTAATGAACAAATTTTGGGGGGAATGGTCAAATTTGAATTTGAAAGTACTTATAAATTGTAGGTGGTTTCCCAGTGAAAACACTTGGCATTTTCAGAATTGAGTTGTTGAGCTCTCAGCCGCATATGAACCATGAAACCTTTGAAGTTTTTCTAGCAAGTTCCGCATTTGAGAAATTGTCATAGGCAACACAGGATTTGTTTCATAGCATCATGTTGACACCCACATAAGCTATGAGCACTGAAGCAGTGATAGCCGAGGGAGTTGTTCCAGAGGTGGAAATGGCAGCAGAGGTAATTTCCCCAAAATTTTCGCCTACAGAAGTACCAGAAAAAGTTTCTAAATATCCTAGGACACCTTGGCCAAGGCCTACGCCAACCTAGGAGGGGCCAAAACCGAAGAAGGACATGCAGAAAATGTCACCATTGGTGTGTGCATCACCTAGGAGGCACCCACAGTCAGGAAGATCCACCATGCAAGAAAAGTCCAAAATGATTGACCTAGAGCCAGAAGAAGAGGTCGAATAAATCCTCATGGATGATGAGGATATCGGAGTAGAAGTGGATGCCGTTGAAATTGAGGGGTCGAACCCCATATCTAAGACGCTTGAATACATTCCTCCTCTCAAGGGCAAGATGAAGGTGCCCAAAGATATTGATGAGAGTAAAGTCACCTTGCACACACCCCTCCTACCGAACCAAATCGTGTTTGAGGGACGGCGCTTGGGGCGTGTCCCCCTTTCTAAGTTGGAGGACTGGGCACTTAGCAGACACATAGGGCTTCCCTCATTTAGAAACATACCAACTTATGCATTGGGTCTTCCACAAAAATATTATAGTAACCCCGTTGGAGCCGAGGAAGTGGCTAAAAGGTGTGGACAAGGCACGCTTGCTAAACCTACTATGGGTGCCACATTACAACCATGCACCTATAACACTGGTAGTGATCAAACAACTGATGTGCTTGGTGAATGATGGGTGTCTATGGCTAGAGGAGCCGATACCTGTCATGGACATACGAATCCATAGGATTACGTGACTTCCATACACAAGAGAAAATCCGGCCATGGAATTTGGTAGAAAGGCCGGCGAGCATGTGCTTATTGAGGCAATGAAGGAAAAATTCAAGTTGTTAAAGAAGTTGTGTGGCTACACCATTTCGAGCATCTGTGACCCTACAGTGAAATTGGCGACACAAATCTTAGCAGGGAAGGTGATACGAAAGTGTCACACAGATGAAGTGACTGAAATAGTGATAACTTTGGCGACCCAGTGCGCGGAGGGGGTCCAATTTAACTAGGCGCGCTACCTCTATGGTGAGTTCCTCACGAACTACAGTGAGGTACAAGATCACAGTAAGACCTTTCACAATGCATGGCTATTATTGTCCATAGGGCTAGTTGCATGGGAGCTACCTAAAGATAGCCAGTTCCCTCCAGTTGCACTAGACCTACTAGAGGAACTGAGGTTTGCTTCGTTGTGGGTGATAAAGGATCCTTAATAGATAAAGGATATCAAGATCTTCTCGATCTTGATGGAAATGAGAATACATATGGCCATGAAACACAATTCGTCGTTGACACCTACAAATTTTGAGAAGTTACAAGCATACATCGAATTCAAGGCTAAATTCCACCATGTGTCAATATGGGTGCGAAAGGACTCCGAGAAGAAATGGCATGGCGTGCCATCTTTGCCACCGATGATGTAATTGTAGCATTCCACAACTATTGGCTGGAAAATTGGCACAATGCCATGGATTCGATGGCAGGATATAACAGGAATGCCACGTAGTGGAAGAAGGGAGAAGCCAAGCTGAATGTGGAACATTTGGCCACGAAAATGAGAAAGGAGGCCGACGACAGGGCCAAGGTGGAGCGAGCTGCTACGGAGAAGTTGGGTTGGTAGGCAAGAGAAGAGGAGTGAGGCTATGATGAAGGTTAGAAATCACCTTCACTAGAAACAAAGGAAGAAGAGGATGAACATATGGAGTAGGGAGGAGTGGATCTGGAGACAACTCTGTTTCATATCAAGCACACCAAAGGACTAGAAAAATTAGGGTTGCGAAAGAATTCGAAGGCTACCAAGACATCTTTGGATCCAATCACCCTAACAGAGGGGGATCTGAATGATATAGGGGATACAATGTGGAATGCCACCGCAGAACTATTGCAACAGTTCGAGTAGCAATAGTAACAGGTGTTGAGCACTATTTTTACGGGTCTGCATGAGTTGTAGATCCATGCATCACAGATACAGAGCAGCATGACACCCACCACTTTGGCCCATTGCACCTCAGAAGTTGTCGGGATGTTGCGCGCAAGGGACTCCCAAGAAATAGTGCTACTGGATGGAGCACTGACAATAGAGATTAAAGATGGCAGACCCATTGTTAGCACACTCAAGGGAGTTAGACTCAACATGGTCACACTTCAAAATGAGGTGCTTTATATTTTGTAGGATGGTGTGATCGCTGAACATCGGGCCCGCAAACAATGTGCTTTGTAGATCATCAGTGAGTAGAACGTTGAAAACACCTAGATGGTTTTGCAGTGAGACTCTGTCATTAACCTTGTGACCAACCTCACAGAAAAGAATCAGCACATAACCAAGGTTGTGGATGAAACCTGTCGAACTGTCCCAGAGCTAGACATTCCTGAGGCTGAGCCAGTGGATGTGTGGGTTTAGAAACTCATTACGAGAGAGCACGATGCACTCATAGAGTTAGCAAAGGTTCAGCTGGAGTTGAACCTCAAAATTACAGAATTGTAGTTGAAGGCCCATCCTTCAACTCCTCCAAAGATTGGAAAGCAATGCGAGACCACTGTGAAAGACACGGTAGTAGCGGTGGAGAGCGTAGTAAATGACTGTACCATGCTCTTTGAGTAGTCGCTCGAGGAATTCATCTACCTACAAGAATATCATATGGTACATCGACTGGAAACAGAATCACGAGAGCTATAGTAGCACTATAACAAAGTCAAAGTGACATTGTGCACTGTCGTCATCACGCAAAGGTTACCTAAGTTGCAGGAGGCCAAGGAGTTGAAAGAGCAGGTAGATGGAGCTCAACACAAGGAATTCATGATGAAGGCTCTCTTAAAGCCTTCATTAGATGAGGCCTACTTGATCATGACCACTATTGAAGGCAAGTTGGCTAGTCTGCAAGGGACTCGACAGAAGATTAAGTCTGTGAGTGCAGGGCTAGTGATAGAGCAGTTAGTCGAGGAGATGAAGTAGGCGGAAACACAGTGCACCATCGAGGAAGCAGTTTTCCAAGTCAATCTAGGAGGTCTTCATGACAAGATCTCTACACTAGCCGAGTGACTCGACGGTGAGTCACCATGTTTGTGTTGGGGGCTTGTTGGGAATGAGTCCCCTGGGGGTCAATTTTGGGGTTAAAAACCCATGTTTTGGCGCAGAAGGCCCGAATTTGTATAAGTAAATGTAAAGCCTCTTCATTTTGTGGTCACAGAGCACGAAGATATCTAAAGTAAAAATGGGTTTTTTGCCCTTAGTCTAGATAGGTTGTGTTGATTTTGGAGATCCACCCTTGGTCCGCAGACCATGGGATTGTATAAAAAGGAGGTCTTAAGAGGAGTCTAGGGAGTAGAATAGAGGAAAAAATTAAGTGGAAGTACTTGATGACTTTATAAAGAGCTAAGAGGGAGATTCTTAGCGTAGGAAAAGGTTCTGCAGTTGAGTGCGCAGAGGTCTAGGGTAGAAGTCCGCAGCTGAGTGCACCGACCCCTGCAGCTGTGCACAGGGTGAATAGAGTCTGTATTGGGAATCTTAATCATCAATAGAGAGAAATATTATAAAATTATTGTGTACTTTCCATCTATGTATGTGTTATCTTACTTCTATTATGTTGCGATTATGCTATGTATGTTGCGATTATGCTATGTTGAATACTTGGGTTATGAATTAATACTATATTGATGCGCGAATCTATGTATTTCACTTTGTCATATGAACAGAAGTAGGAATATATGTTTACACAAAGATAACCATAATACATGTTAAAGTTAACCAATACTTAAGCTAACCTGGATAGACAGAGAAGTAAGACTAATTACAAAAGCATGTAAGCACCTGATTTATCTATTTAGGGTCCGTGAAGGATGACCGAAGACTTTCACAGAGGTTCCAAGGATGAATAAGAGAAGTATATTGACAAGCCCTAAAAGGCTTATCAATCTACACGAAGGCATAGCAAATGTCTAAAAACCAACATCACAACCATCTCAGGGTGTGGAAACTTGGTTCCTGCATCCCCCTATACTGCTTCGTGTGAGACTTCAGTCTGCGCTTTGTGGATTGATGTAGAAAGGGCCAATAGTGTAGTTATTTTCTTAGCTACTTAAGGTTGAACTTGAGTCAGGTCCCATTAAGCCGACAAGGAGTCCAGTCGAGAAATAAATATCTTGTACTGTGAGCTCAATCTTGTGCCCCTGCACTACAAAGACCTCCTGGTCTAGATCCCAATAACTCACAATCCTTTATAGTAAGGGCTCACCCGCCCTCATCAATGGGTTCTCTACCAACTTGAGAACCTTGTAGCACGCTAAC
Organism: Pinus tabuliformis; assembly: GCA_031772625.1. Taxonomy (NCBI): domain Eukaryota; kingdom Viridiplantae; phylum Streptophyta; class Pinopsida; order Pinales; family Pinaceae; genus Pinus; species Pinus tabuliformis. The sequence continues at coordinate 1,934,123,724 of CM062816.1, read as the reverse complement.
ACCCCTCAAACCCCTTGATCCCTCTGAATCTTGGATCAAAGGGTATCCAAGTCTTGCTCACACTAGTTGATCTTTAGCTTTGCCATGCCCACAAAACACCACATGTCCTGTCAGTTGAAAGAAGAAAACATTGGCCTACACTAATCAACCTACAGTCCCCACTAGGCCAACAAACCACCCCTCTTTCCAGACCCAAATCATAGTTTTCTACCCAGAAAGTGTAAGCTGGCAAGTTTTCACTTGTTTCCTATGAACCAGATTGAATTTCTAGGCCCTAAAAGTGTGATCCAGCCATGGAGAGGAGAACGGGTCTCCCATGGCGCTGCAGGGTGGAAAAAATAAGGAAATAAACCACTAAAATTGTAGAGATGAATAAGGCCACCTACCTAAAAGTCACAAATCCTAATTTTGATTGTCAGTTTGTCCACGACAATCTCCAAAGATTTAGGGCCTCTTCCTTCTCTCCAAATTCACCATAGCTCATTTAGAAAATGAATTCAAATTGGAGGGAAAACTTCCTTTCATTGGAAAAACCCATAATTTTTATGTCGCCCATTGCGACCAAACAGTAGCTCAATTTGATGAACCATAAAAACCATTGGAAAGCTCTCATCGAGTAATATAATGGGTCTTTCTCAGTTCTTGATAATTTGATACTTCATTAGGAAATCATTTTTCCAAGAAGGGTCACTTTGTCGCCTCTCAAAATCGAGTTTCTTCATATGCGAGACTTGTACCTTAGGGACCATTTCCCCTTAATTCTTGTTGTATCACGTGTCGATTTTCATCATGAGTAACCATGATTTTCTCATGCTTTCATGGTCCCCACCGAGCCTATTCTATGTGGCAGCGTCATCGAGTCACCCTTGTTCAGAGCATTCATGATGAGTCACCCTTGCATCCATGGGGTTTGTTTCATATCCCATTATATCATGTCACAATATTCCATCCATATTTTCATATTGTTCATCCTGTGTTGCCCATTTCTTTCCTCCAGTCATACTGTCCCCCATCCCCTCTAGAGTTGAGCCAATCACTTCCAAGTCAACCATGCACTTTATGCTTTGACATGGGAAGTCGTATGTTTGTCCCTCAGTCCCATTTTCCCCATTGTCCATGTTGTCAGTCCATCAGTCACATTACTATTTTTCCTCATGCATTAGTTGAGGATCCTCATTGCCTCACCTAGGGTAGGCCATATTCTATCAACATCAACACATTTATTCCATAAGAACGGCCTAGAGGGCAGTGTATCTTGGTTCCAGCTTCCATTCTTTTCTGGTGCCTTGGATAAATAAAAGGGACTCATCATTTCCACTTGACTTGGTTGTTTCATGTTCGTGATTCATACACTTCATGGTCTAATGATGCAACAAATTGTATTAGTTATTTCCAGGTGTGTGTGAGATGTTTCAGACCTCATGAGGGGATGGCCCTTCAGGTATCCCCCCACATTCCCAGATGCATTCATATTATGCTACAACCTCATATTTAGTTCCGCATATTGAATGGGTTCAGTTCCTACCAATTGTAACGTTCATAGCATGCTCGTCTCCTTTAGATGATCCATTCAGTTTTGCAAAGCACTTCCTTGTTCAGTAGGGCTTCTGTGATTGTTATACCCTTGCTCCCACCCATTTTTTGAGGGAAGGGATGTTACACAACATTTTGTCACTATCCCTGTACTCCTCATTTCTCGATCCTGGAGTACCTCTATAGTGAACCATATATGTTTTCCCATCAGGAAGAGCATGCCTTTACATCCCTCTTCATCTGTAGACATTCCCCTCTTGCATCATTTCCTAAGAATCTTCCTTTAATCCCAGTCTTCAAGACCAGTGCTAGTGCTCAGTTCCTTCCCTGCACCAATTTGCAGAGTTTGAAATGATGACTAGCACTAAATGACACAAGTGATCCATTCATCACTTATGCCAACCCTCTTTTGTCAAGTTTTTAAAAATGGATTTGAATCTTCCAGGTCTAGAAGCTTTGTGAATGGAAGTCTATTAAATGGTTGGGTTGGATAGAGCCGAGAGAGTTTATTTGAGATCCTTTCCCCTATTAACATGGAACAAACCAAAGAGATAATCCCTCTCCCATCATAAGAGGATCTATCTCACCTCTATCAAAGCTATATAAACTCCTCCTTTTCCAAGATGAACTAGTATTTTGTTGGATCTTGAATAACCAACAAGATATCAATATCTTTGGCCTTCTAGTTTATGTTTGTGAAGGGAGAATAGGTGTGTAGTGTGTATGGTTTGGAAATAAGGGGAAGAAGATTTAAACTTCCATTGTTGAGGCTAAGCATGAGATGCTAGCAGTGGTGTTGGAACCCAGATACGTCGGAGGATACCTCCAACGTCAAGGCTTCGGTTGTATTTCCTTCTGAAGTTTATATTAATACAACTAATGGTTTATTTCTTACATTGAATGTCATATTACATTTAATGGCTTAAGCCTCCTTGACTCTTTAAGTAGAGTGAATGTGATTGTATGCTATCATGTTTGTTGTTGTCTCTTGTCTGTTTGTTTCAGGTATTTGAAGGAAAGAAACGAAAGGAAGCTGGAGCAAGGAAGAAAGATCACCATCAAGAAAATTTGAATTCTAAGAGGTATGCCCTCTTATTCAATTTTAATCTAATTTTACATTATATTAACATTTTTTTGACTAGAACCACTCTCTTGGGAAAGATGAATTCATCTTGACCCTCTCAAATTCAAGGATATTGTTAATCAACCCCCTCCCTCTTTGTTGCACCAATTATAGAGTTTGTAAGGGAAAGCAAATTTCCTTCGTCACTTTGTGCCTAACTATGCTGAGTTAGCTTCAGGATTCACCCGATTTCTTAACAAAGGAACTCCATTCATTTGGGATGAGGCTGCCCAAAAATATTTTGATGACTTAAAAGATGTCCTCATTAATTCTCCTTTGTTGCACCCTTCGAACTATCATCGTGATTATTTCATATATCTAGTTGTAGCCTCTAGCACCATTGTTATGGTGTTGGTGCAAGATGATGACGAAGTGTAGAATTTTGTAGAATTTTTGTACAAATCAGCTAGCTCTAATACCATGTAGAATTTTCTCTACAAATCAGCTAGCTCACTGAGATCATGTAGAAATTTCAACTGCAGATCAAACTGATATATGCAATGTACTAAAGCATAATACTAGATCTACATCTACCATAAAATTTGCGGAAGCTAATCAACCATGAACACATATATAGCTGATAAGAAGGAATCAATCACACATAACACAGAATACATCACTGGGGAAAGCACCAGCATAAAACCCCAACACTTTATTATCAATCAAGTGGAAATCCTCAACAACATACAAAAAGAATCAACTCAAAAGCTATCCTGCTCTCTCTATACTCTGATGATGAAGCTCATGGACTACCTAGCCCTATATATAAAGGTTGCACCTTAGGTCCAAGCTCCTACTTCCTTCCCCATGCAAGGAATACTTACTAGAAATATCCTAGCATCTGATAGTACATTGTCCCACATCTGATCTCAGCTGGGTCTCTGACAGACCTGCCATGCATAAGTTATCCATGAGTGAATACACAGTTATCTGAAAATAATAGTTATCACATGCATGCAAGCATCAACAATCTATATCTCATTAATTTAACAACTTGTTAAATTAATCTAGCTGAAATTGACTAAGTTAAACTAAGTAAATTGATCCTCTCAATATAGAACTCATCCTCAACTCCTCAATTAGTGGAGAAAATCAAGGACACATTCCCCAATTAGTGGAGAAATAATTGCATTTTCTCACAAAGACTTCAAGTTTGCTTTTCCTTAACTAATTAACTCATGGAGAATTAATTAATTAATATTCCAAACTGCTCGTAAGACCAAATTCGAATTTACTTCCTATAGATAAACCAGGGACTAGTATAAATAGGAAGGGAACCATGCTATTTTTAGAAGATGCTATTTTTAGTAGTTTCACCTCTCACCCGAGGTGGCCAAAATGCTCATTGGCCAAACTGCTATTTTAAAAGTGTTATTTTTAGCAGTTCTATTTTTAGCACTTCCTAAATTTAGCATTTCTTGTTGCACACTTTTCAACATGAAGGTCATGAACATGTCATTTATTACCTTAGCTATAATCTCCTTGATCCTGAGACCAGTTATGCTCATGTCAGCACTTTCGGCATTATATTCTACTCCACACAACAACCATGATTTATGAGTGTAACCCCATGACTTACATTCTGACTCATCAACTACTTGGGGGAAAGTATTCCAATTGGATTTTCATCCTCTAGGAATTCTATTTGATGTTCACTACTGCCAAATCCAAGAAATCACTTGTATTCGCTAAGTTGATTTCCTCTCTTCCCTCTGCTTCTCTTCCCACTGATGTTGATGAGAAGCTCCCCGACAAGACTCTTTTTCTAATTAGAACTCTCGATTCTTGGTACAGTGATATCATTGTGTATCTCTAAACATCCACCTTCTTGTCTGTGTTGACCAAGGATGATCACCGACGAATTCAGCATCAATCCCAACCTTAACGCATCATTGGGGATACTTTATACCATGTTCGTGTCGATTCAATTCTTCGCTGATGTTTAACTCTTGATGAGGCTAAAAGAGTCTTGAATGACTTCCATTCTAGCGCATGTGGCAGTCATCTATCTGGCTACACCACTGCTCAAAAGATACTTCGTGCTGGCTATTTATGGCCCTCTATCTTTAAGGATTGCATCCTTGTTGTTCGCAAATGCCATGAGTGCTAGATTTATCAGTGGAAAATGTGTGCCCCACCCGCTCACCTTCACCCCATTATTACCATTGGTCCCTTTTTCAAATGGGGCATTAATTATATGGCATGTAACCCTCGTCCGAGCGAGGGGAATGGTTATATTATCGTTGTTTTGGACTACTTCACCAAATGGGCTAAAGTGATGCCTATATATTTAGTTAATGGTAAAATGGCAACACAATTTCTCTTCAAAAATGTTATTTCCAGGTTTGGAGTGTCTCAAGCCATTGTCACTAACCATGGCTCCCACTTTCATGATTACATGATGGCTAAGCTGACTTCTACATTGGGCTTACATCATGATGGCTCAACCCTGTATTACCCTGGGGCCAACATCCAAGTTGAAGCTTGTTGTGGGGAAAAGTATCCGATGCGGATGACCCTATCCCTACTCTAAAGGTGACAGTCTTTAGCAACAACTGAAAGTAAAGCTTTGATGTTTTCCTTTATGAAAGTACAGAGAGGGGGAAGAAATGATCAACCAACCTGGTATCCTTCGCTTAGTCGATCTTGATCCTCTCTCTTTGTCTCTTGTTCCCAGCTCCTTGCTCTCTTTGCCGGTCCAGCTACACACAAGCCCTGCACAAAACGAGAGAGGAAACTACAAGATACAAGTACTCATAACTGATGCATGGATTAGAGTGAATCAAATATACATGTAAATACAATACATCAATGCAATACAAGTATATAGGAGAACATGCAAAACTTTATTGATAGAAGTAACAGGGTTCTGAGAAGGTTACAACCAATGATGGCTCCAATCCAGCAGCACCTCCCCAGCAGCAAGAACTCTCCTCTTCACCTCTAGTAAAACAATCACCCAATAGCTCTAACTGTAATCCAACAGCACCTCCTTACTTTACACAAAATTCCAGCCTCCTTAGACCTCATAGAAGAGCTCTATATATAGGAGAGAAGAAGAGAGGATGAGTCAGCTTGAGGCTGGCATAGAGCTGACTAGTGTCCTCTCCCTCTTCAGTTAATCTTCAGTTCTTGAGTCCACTTGGAGATCCTTGGTTACACATGGTGATCAAGTACCTCTTACTCATCACAGGGTGAATCTTATGAACCAAGTGTCAGTTTGGAAGCTTCCTGGGCAGTTGACACCTTGCAGGATGACTGTGCCACTTGGCCAATCTCGCCCAGCGCAGGTAGCCTTCATTACTTTTGACTTCCAGCGCAGGTACAAAGAGGGACAGTTGCATTCCAGCGCAGAAGCTCAGTGGAGCAGCTGACATGATCCAAAATAATCCTGTTTTGAAGTGTTTTCAGGTGGAGAACTGATTGGAAGTGCTGTTGTTTGATGACCTTGTTCTTTTAGGGGTAAGAACAACATGTTTAGGGACTGAGGATCCCTGTAATTATTGACATTTCATGCTCCATGCTGCGAGGCACAAAAATGTCTATAACAGTTGCCCCCTAAAGTATGAGGCCGTTTATCGGGTGAAATGCTTTATCTAGAGGATCCGAAGTTCGTTCCAGTGCTGAGGAGAGTGCCCTGTAATACAATACAATACAATACATTATTTTTCATTCTATTTTCATGATCTAGCTGAGGCGGGCATTCCCATGCTCAGCTTTTATAAATACATTTTGGTACATATGACAGACGATCGTCTGAAGATAGACTGATAATTTTCTGCTGAAATTATCATCCTTTGAGTAGGATGATCATCTGCTGCAATGATGTACATGGCAAATGCTTTTATATTTCCTGAATATATATCGCAGCCCGGATGGATGAAACTAGATCTGGGGTCTTCAAACTCGTTCGATCTTCACTCTAAGTACAAGTCGATCCATGTGAGAATTGCGCTGAAGTCGAACATGGAAAGACATCGCTTGATTACCGGTCAATAATGAAAACCGTTAACAAGCGCGAGAGGAATCACCAATAATGACGATGACCCTCAAGGTACTGCAGTACAATTCACGTGGCGTGAATAAAGGACTTGGCATCGAACGCCACGCAAAATCTTCTGGTCGAAGGTCATTGATGTATACCTGTCGCCGGAAGTGAGAAACTTGCCATTGAGGCATGCAAGCTTCAAAGTACTGATGGGGGTGTTCCTAGATCAACTTCTTGGATAATGAGCTGAAGTCGACAAGAAGCGATCCGTCAAAGGAGGGCCTTAATGAATCCCACATCAATGACACGGAACGGAGCTAATGACTTTAGTGGAGGTGAAAACAAACTGTGACATATGATTCAGGGTGGCGATCATGAATGGATGAAGGATAATGCATGGCAGTGGATGGGACACGGTTGACACTTTCAGAATGACCCCTCTTGAACATATAACGACACTGATGCGATGGATCGGTAGCATTACCCCAAATGTGGATGGTGTGGCGAGGACCATGGTGATGAGACCGGTGAATGAAACAACCCAACCCGATGTGATACGGAGGAAAAGTGTCATGTTCAAGAGTGACTTGCTACCATTAAACTTTGAATGTTCTCCCAATTTTTCCCCAGTCATTTCTGACCAGTACCTCTTTATTTTTGTCAAGCTTGAGGAGGATAACATATGCTTGTTCTATAACCTACCCTTCGGGCAAGCCCATCGCTATGATTTAACGAGCCTAGCGATAGGGAAACTCGTTCTCGTCTAAAGACAAGTTTGTCGCTATTTAATCATTTTAACGAGTCTAACGACAAAGAAAACTCGGTCCTTTTCATTTTTAGAGAGTCTGAAAAGGTACAGAAAGTTAACTCCATGATTCCTTTTTCGTCAGCAAATCCCTTAAGTCCGAAAAAGTATAAAACAATACAGAAGGGATGGCTGTTCGGTACTTTTAACGAGCCGAACAAGACAAGCGCTCGATCCTTTTGTGCAATAATCCCTCAGGTCCAAAAAGATTAAAATTTAGAGGAGGGATAGCGTTCCGGTCATTTAACGAGCTGGAAGGCCAAAACTCGGCAAACTTTTCATATTTTACGAGTCAGTGAAAAGAGCTGAAAGAAGACTCGTCTTTTGAGGAACGAGTGATAAACAGGGATAGCTACCGATTCCAGGCACAGGTTGGAATTTTCCAATCACGGCAGTGTCACAAGGATGGCTAGGTGAAATCACTCTTCGCAGCTGTTTCTCAAAAGAGGTAAACACACAAATGGAAGTGAATGATCGGCCAAATGAACAGTGGAGGTGATGGATGAAAACACGATCAAGGTTCTTATGGCTGATGAATTTATGATCTCAAAAGGTTATTTACCGGTTCATTTTTTCCATGAGCTTGAACTCTGAGGGAAACTTTTGCTCACACTTTTCTATTTTTTAACGAGCATAAATTCAGTCCTAAAACTGCTTGGATTTGCGTTTATTTTTTAACGAGCATGAACTATATGCTAAAACTGCTCGATATACCAGTCATATGAAGAACGCCTCTCGTAAGGACCAATTTTTATAGAGCTTATGCCTTACCACAGCTATGCTCACTTTTGGCAAATTTTACTTTTGCCCCACAGGCTTTCTTTCATGCAAGTTTGGAAACGGCTAATCTTAAAACCAGATAAATAACCGCCCCTAGCTTGCACTCCAGAAAGTTTGCATGCCCCCAGGTATAGGATAGAATTTCGAGGCTGCCCCTCCTCTCCCCTACTTCTGCTTTTCTTTGGGCGTTCACATTTATTTGTCATCTTGCTAATCTAATGCTAACGATACTTGTCTTCTCGTTATTTTAAGGGGTCTTACGCAGTACTCAGGCTTCCCGTCGGCCCACTTTTAACAAACAGCTATTTATGACAATAGAAGAACACTACCCAAAGATAAAACATTGGTATTATTGAGGGAGGCTTGCCTCTTTCTTATTATTCCAAAGACGGTTCGATTTGCTGCCGCAGATCAATCTCTTTCTTCGGCGGTGCCTATCATTGGGTTGTCCTAAGATGGTTACCCTCTGTCACAACAATACGGTCTCCTTCTTAGTAGACTGCCCCTGCTTATCCTTCAAAACATATGTTTCGATGGGCGAGGCTTGAATTTAAAGATGGTGACTACTTGTTGTAATAAGGGAATTCCTACTCGGGCATTGCCCACTTTTTTAGACAAAGGTGAATGATTCCCAAACACATAACTTTAACAAAAGATCATTTTTCCAGAACAACCCCACTTCCTACGGACGGGGTACGGACTAGTCATGTTCTCCTGCAGAAATTCTGTCTTATACCCGGAGTTTCTTCTGCCCGAAGCAGACCAGGGTGCATGCCCCCTGGGTCCTAGTCTTTCTTTCCGAATCACTCGCGCTCATCGGGAAGGAGGACCGGGGGCGGAGGCGAATCTTGAGTGAACAGACCATTTAGGATTGGTATTTGACTATTTGCGATGCGAGATCCCGGAAATGAAAGTTGGTCTACGAGCTTGACCACCCTTCCTTCATGTGGAAAACACATTACTCTAAAGAGTGAGGAGACTATCGCTCCCATGCAATAAATATAGTCGCGTCCAAGGAGTAGGTTATAATCCAAGGGTCCTTGAACTACCAACACGTTCATCCTGACGGTCTTCCCCTTCAATGTAACAGGTACATCGGGGAGGATCCCTAATGGTCGACTGGTTCCTTTATCAAAACCTGAGAGATTTCTCAACTCAGGTAAAAGCGCCGGGGAACCCAGTGCTTTCCAAGCAACAAAGGAAAGGATACTCACAGACGCCCCTTCATCAATGATAGTACCAGCCATAATCATTCTATAGATCTGGACAATGATTCTGAATGGTACACTGGCTGGTAACCGGGGTCTGCCTAGTTGATTCCAATCAAAGGATACAACCAGGTTGCTTGGTGGTGGGACCGAATATACGGCCGGATATGACTCTGATGATGTTCCTTCCTGCGATAAAGGAATGGGCGCATTGCCCTGATGCTCATCGGAGTCGGTGCTGATGAAAAGGACCTGGATGGTGTCATCCTTGTTCTCATCAGTGAGGGTGTCGCATGAAGACGACTCTTCGGCGACGGTGTCATTTGAAGACGGGTCTTCAATGACGGGGTCATTGGACGATAGAACCTCTGAAGGAAGAACCGGGCCAACTGCCGTATCGACCTTTAGACTTTCGTCTAGTCTAGATTCAGTAGGTTCATTCTCAATGACCGACACTTCAGCTGACCACTTGAGTGGTTCAACCGGATTTTCAACTATCGAGGGATTAGGCGCGAGTTTTTGATATCCAGGTGGAAGTCGCACCGGTGACACCGGGCGATCTTCCAAAACTCTCTTGGCCTCATCTAAGAATGGACATTTGTGGATGGCATGATGACCTTCACACAATAGACAGGGTGATCTTGGTCCCCTTCTTCGTCCTTCACTCTCGCTAGTTGACGGAATGCAATCAACATGACAACCAGAGGTTGATGCTACCGGATTGTGCAACCTTGGGGACCAGTCCCTTAGTATCCGGGGAATACAAGGACAATCACGATGGAAATGGATCCCTTTGCAAATGACACATGGCGATTTAGGCCCGGTCGGTGCAGTGTGTGGGTTTTCGTCAGCTTTCTTCTGCTTGCCCCCAGTCGCCTTCGCCAGAGGCTCCTTCTGCTTCTTTTCTTTCTTCTTCTTTTCCTTCTTCTCCTTGGGAGGCTGACTTTTGCCGGCTCTACCTTGCGAAGATGAAGGATCAGAGGAAGTATCATAAGAAGTGGAAGGCTGGTGGGTAGTTCTAGATTGTTCTGACTGTTGATTCGAATGCTCAGGATTAGTGGCGATCTGGACTACATTAGTTGAAAAGAGCCATACAGGGAGGCCGATTGTCAATCCTGGAAGCGACAATGTAGCCATATGAGGCGCACCAACATCTCCCCAAGAGGAGAAGGGATTTGGACTTCCGCCAAGGTTACTTCCTTGGTTGGTGGGCTCCATACTTTTCAACTGAAAGATCAACGTGGGAATAACAGGTGATTATGTTCCGCTTTAAAATAAATTTTATTAACGACGCTTTTAGACACAAACTTGCTTTTTCATGTTTTAAGAGTCGAGAAAAAGCTAAAGATGACTCTAGTCGCCTTCGATGTATTAACGAGCCCGAAGTGACAAATGCTCGGTTGGACTTTTTCAGTTATAGAGTTTGAAAAAGGCCAAAAGAAACTGCTCTGGAGATCTAGGCAGAGGGTGTGCCAAACCTTTCGCGAAACCACAGAATACGTTTTACGGTACGGGTGGTCGATCTTCGTGAATGCTGTGTTCACTGCATCGCGATCAGTAGGGCGGCCGACACGGTTTCCTAAGGATAAAGGATAAAAACCTATAGGGGTCTCCCAATATACGCGACGGTACGCGGGAGCTCAAGTCCGTGTTAGTGCCACCGACTCTCAGGAGGAATCACCCACCTTCGTAGAGATCGACAGTCACTATGTTTAACGACGCCGGAACACGTCTCTACCTAGACCTCTAGATGTTTGTGTTAAATTCCAAAGCGTTGTTATGTAAATTGAGTTTATTTTAATGTTGATCTTTCTTAACAGTTTGCCTTTCAGGTTCGCCACGAGATGTATATATACAACTTCCTATATGCAATCTAAGAATGAGAAGCAAATCTTTTCAATCTTTCAACTTTGAAAACCTTAATCTACTTGAGGGAAAAGAAGGACACAACTTTTTCCACAGATCAAAGAACACACACTAAAATGCACATCTTCCTAAATCGTCAAGCATACAGTCAAATGCAAAATGCACAATGCATGTATTTCTTTTCGTTATCCTTAATGTTGATGCTAGACAAAAAGGAAACTGTTGTATGATTTTGAATCTAATTTCAAGTAGAAATAAACAAGCTTGTCCACAATCAAAAAGACACCTTATGATAGACTTGTTTAAAAACACAGGAAATGTATAGATTCAAACCATGAAATGCAAATCGAACAAACTCAAACAGCTATGAACAGTAATAAAACTAGCTCTTAAGATCACAAAGACACTTTTACAGTTCAAGATCTAAGAGGTCACAGCTATACTGGTTCGCTTTTCACAATGGGAAACTGTAACTGCAACAAGAAATACTGAAAGAACATTCACAGTTTCATCACACAACTGAGGCGGAATAATGTCAAGGAGAAGTGGCTTACAGCAAGTACAATAACCAGCAAGCAATCAGCCAAAAACAAGTGCAAACAGGGCCAAGACACAATAGGAAGACTGAGCAAGACAAGGGCTAACTGGACCAGCGCAGGTTCTAGTCTGCCAGTTTGACTCTCAGCGCAGTTCCCGAAGGGAGTACCTGCGCTGTAATGCAGGCTGCCTGTGTACAGCCTGCACTGACTCACGAGAGTTTCGTCTACAAAGTTTTCCGGGTCATAAAAAGCTCAAAAATGCACTGTTTTTGATGAAATAAAAAGCTATAGGTCAAGTACAGGCTAAGGTATGATCAAGAGGATGAAGATCTATCACAAAGAGTAAAGAGTCTTTTGTAGATAAGCTCTCCAAATCTTGAATTTGCTCAGCAAATGAGCAAGAGTAGCAGTCCCTCTACTTCGCTTTTGATATAGTCAAAAGCTTTTCGATTTGGTACTCTTTTCTTCAAGAAATGAATAGCAAAATACTACAAACACCAACAAGATACTAGGCTCCCCAGCGGAGTCGCCAGTTTGTTGTGGGGAAAAGTATCCGATGCGGATGACCCTATCCCTACTCTAAAGGTGACAGTCTTTAGCAACAACTGAAAGTAAAGCTTTGATGTTTTCCTTTATGAAAGTACAGAGAGGGGGAAGAAATGATCAACCAACCTGGTATCCTTCGCTTAGTCGATCTTGATCCTCTCTCTTTGTCTCTTGTTCCCAGCTCCTTGCTCTCTTTGCCGGTCCAGCTACACACAAGCCCTGCACAAAACGAGAGAGGAAACTACAAGATACAAGTACTCATAACTGATGCATGGATTAGAGTGAATCAAATATACATGTAAATACAATACATCAATGCAATACAAGTATATAGGAGAACATGCAAAACTTTATTGATAGAAGTAACAGGGTTCTGAGAAGGTTACAACCAATGATGGCTCCAATCCAGCAGCACCTCCCCAGCAGCAAGAACTCTCCTCTTCACCTCTAGTAAAACAATCACCCAATAGCTCTAACTGTAATCCAACAGCACCTCCTTACTTTACACAAAATTCCAGCCTCCTTAGACCTCATAGAAGAGCTCTATATATAGGAGAGAAGAAGAGAGGATGAGTCAGCTTGAGGCTGGCATAGAGCTGACTAGTGTCCTCTCCCTCTTCAGTTAATCTTCAGTTCTTGAGTCCACTTGGAGATCCTTGGTTACACATGGTGATCAAGTACCTCTTACTCATCACAGGGCGAATCTTATGAACCAAGTGTCAGTTTGGAAGCTTCCTGGGCAGTTGACACCTTGCAGGATGACTGTGCCACTTGGCCAATCTCGCCCAGCGCAGGTAGCCTTCATTACTTTTGACTTCCAGCGCAGGTACAAAGAGGGACAGTTGCATTCCAGTGCAGAAGCTCAGTGGAGCAGCTGACATGATCCAAAATAAGCCTATTTTGAAGTGTTTTCAGGTGGAGAACTGATTGGAAGTGCTGTTGTTTGATGACCTTGTTCTTTTAGGGGTAAGAACAACATGTTTAGGGACTGAGGATCCCTGTAATTATTGACATTTCATGCTCCATGCTGCGAGGCACAAAAATGTCTATAACAAAGCTGTAAACAAAATTTTAGTTATGATGCTTCAACGCACCATTGGGATGCACAAATCCAATTGGAATCTCATGCTTTTTTCAGCTCTGTGGGCTTACCAAACCTCAACCAAAGACACAACTGGATTCACACCTATCCAGCTAGTCTACGGTCTGGAAGTGACCTTGTTGATTGAATGTGAAATTCCCTCACTCAAATTGGTTGTGGAATTACTCCCTAGAACCTCACCTCAAGAAGAGTGTCTCTTGTATTTGGAATGACTAAATGAAACCCACCATATTGCTTCTTTAGTCATTGAAGCCTAAAAAAATCGAGTTAAAACTCATTTCAATTAGTCAGACTCTCCTCGTTATTTTTCTAAGGGTGATTTGGTCTTGCTATATGACCAAGATAATGATAAGTTGGGGGCAGGTAAATTCGAACCCATGTGGAATGGGCCCTATATTGTTAAGCTTGTGTTGCAAAAATGGGCCTATGAGTTGATTGATTATGAGGGAAACCCCTTGGACAAGCCCTGCAATGGGCTGTACCTCAAAAATTATTATGCATGAGTCATCTCGCATGGTTACTTTTGTACATAAGTGTGTTATTCATTTATGTGCAGTATGTTTTGGTGTGTTTTTTCAAGCATCTTTCCTACTTATTATGTCTTCACCTGCTTTGCAGATGTTTGTGAATCCTGATATCAGTTTCGTTGATGGTGCTTGCTGTACTACCAGGGATCTATTATCCGTGGCATGGACTATTTATGACCCTCATGATGAGTTGATTGACCTTCAAGGTATTTATTTGGGTCAAACAACTACTAACATTGCTAAGTATAACATAGTTATCGAACTTTTGTCAGAAGCCATTGCTCTTGACATTCGAGAAATGGTTGTTAACCTTGATTCACAACTTGTTGTTCTTCAGCTCAATAGGCAATAAATATTCTATCAGAAACCCTCAAATATTGAGAATGTATTTGAGTATTCATCTATTGGAAAGAAATTTTGATTATATCACATATCATCATATTCCGAGGCATATCAATACATTAACAGATGCATTAACTAATTATGTGTTAGACAGACATTTACGAAATATCTGAAAAACAAAACATTGTATCATAGTATGTAGGAAATATAGCATATATATATATATATATATATATATATATATATATAGATATATATATATATATATATATATATATATATATATATATATATATATATATATATATATATATATAATGTTTGAGTGTCATACATCAAAGCCCAAAAAAATAATATATGTCTTCCAAGTACATCTGTGCCTCGGAGGCCTCAAAACTATAAATGATAAAACTATGGACTACTCGACATGGTGCTCATGATAGCACATCATTGATCATACTACATGAGTCAATAATTGGCAGATCTGATCTGACACTCCCATTGTGTGCCGCTGATACACGCGTGGGATGTCATCCATCCGAGCATACTCTGGGATGCCTCTGGTCAGGTTATCGAGATTCCGCGCAATCTCCTCCTCATTATCAACTCCTTCATGATAAGGGGCAATATCAAACTATTGGGAAATGCGTCTAGAAACTGGGGACATCCTAGATGGTTGCTCTGGTCCCATATTTGTAATTACAAAATCAAAATTTCATGAATACATATATTTCAAAAAAAATAAAAAATAAAAAATCAAAATTGTTTTGCTTACCTCCATCATCAAAATTCTCCCCTTCTAGGAGTGGCATGTCAGGATTTCTGTAGAAGTCAATACGCTATATGGCAAATCCTCCACCACAATCAGCTGATGCCTCAACCTCACAAAGAAAGTAGGCTTATATGACATATGCTGACCCCCACTTGTTATGGGAATCAATTCACTCCATTGAACGATCCGTGGATCTCATGGAAATGGGGGGTTAACCTCTACTAGTTGATATTGGAATAGTGGGATCCGCTCCAAAAAAAAGTCACTAGAACAAAACCATATCCAAACTGCCTCAAGTTTCCTACCTTGTATTTGGATAACTAGCGCTTCACCGAATTGGAGACAGTGGGTGTCGTGCAATCTATGGCATACTGGAACTTAGACTTGTTCGACTCATGCAAAGCATGAGCCCCATCAACTCTGTTTATGGTCAAGAGCAGCACCTTCAGTATAAGGTCGCTAATGGTGATGATGTCAACCTTGCCACTCTTTGATTTCAGCACTTCTGGGAAATGCTCTGCAGGCAACATGTTGACACTCACCCTAATGGGCCTGGCCCCATACAATTGGATTGGTTCCCTTCTTCAAGATAGTTCGGTGATGAGGTAGATGTCTAAAGTCTCTAGCTCTATCTCTTGGTAATGGATCACAAATAATTCTCATCCAACGTCACATAGATTGATCAAGTATTGTAATAGCTCAGGTTGAGCCCAAAGGCTAGGAAGAATTTGAGGAGCCCACAGCTCCTTAGAGCATCCATATAGTTTTGATCTACCAATGCCAATGAATCAATTGCTTTGTACTTGCGTTATTTCCAGTGAACCATATTTTCACTGTAATTTGCCTAGAAACACCATGCATTCAAGTCAACATCAGTGTTTGGCCAAGAAATTACGGATTTAATGTAGTTAAATAGGGAAAAAATTGAAATTTTTCAATCCTCTGCACTAGCACGACTGTTTTAAAAACAGAAACACCGACAACACAAGTCCCCATTATATTAACCCTCAATCGACGCGATCCTATGCCTAGATCTCGTGCCAACTCAGGGCAATTTTTTTTGTAAAAATCCCCTCAAAAACCTGAAAAAATAGTTAAAAGCAAGAAAAACAGGTATGGAAACAAAGCTTAGGGCCTCATCTCTTACTTGCAACTGAAGGTTCATCAATCGGCCTCCTGGATCTACTATAATCTGCTCCTAAAGATTTAGGGCACAAATGGCTAAAAATTTCTCCAAATGAGATAAAAAAGGTAAATGGTAAAAAATGTTTTACTTTTCCCCTTTTTATAAACTTTTCATGATGTTTTAGGGTTTCAAAATCATTTTTCGCCTATTTTTTACCTTATAAATGTTATAATGTGTTTTCTTCTTGTGCAACAATAGGTGATGAATTACTGATGATGGTGTTGGAGTTGTGTTTAATTTCTTTTCTCAACTTATAAAAGACATAAATGAAAAGATCACTGAGTATTTTTCCCTTTTTGACTCGTTAAAGAGAATAAAAATTGGGGTCTACTTTCAGCTCTTTTCTGATTCTTAAAACACGAAAATATTGTCAAGCTCTTCTCATTTTGAACTCGTTAAAGGCTGTGAAATGTCATTTACCCAGTATATGTTTACCCCTTTTTCAGATTGGGATAAACTATTTCCGAAAAAGGTACTCCTTGGTTGACATGGTTAAGCGGTTCTCTCAAGTACCTTTTTGGGCTCGAGAGACACAAATGTACGAAAAGGGACCTTTTGGAGTTTTCTTTTCTGTCTTTTTCAAACTCTCTAAACATGAAAAAGATATCGAATTACACCTTTTTTGGACTCATTAAAATATTAAGCAACATCATATTCATCACCATGATGGACATGAGCTTCTCCTTCCTAGGGCTCATTAATCTTACTAGGTCAGATTCATCTGAAGGATGGACTTATAGTGCAAGAATATGTTATCCTCTTCAAGCTTGTGATAAAAAATAATTGGGGTACCTGCCATAAGTGGTGGGGGGAAATGGAAAATTCTATCAGTTGTGTTGGCGGATCACTCTTGAACATGACACTTTCTGCTTCGTGTCGGGTTGGGATATCCTCACTTCATCATTGACCTTCCTGGGATGGGATTTTTATTTTTGTCTTTCAATTTGATCTCTGCCACGTCATGATGACCTCTGATCCTATGGATCCAAAAGCTTCCAAACTCAGGAGTCGTTTCACCGATATGTTCAAGAGTTTTCCTTCTATAGTTACACTCATTCTTGGTTTTGTGTATCATCCATAATCATTGCATCCCTTTGTCTTGTGTTGATGATGTTAGATACATCATGGCCCTCCTTTGACAAAGTCACTTCCTGTCAACTTCAACTCATTATCCAGGAAGTTGGCCAAGAGACTCCCTTCTAGTACCTTAGAGATTGCATTCCCTAATGGCATGTTCTTTGCACTCAAAGACAAGTTCACATCATTGGATTTCGATCAGGTGCTTTCACAGGTGTTGGACTTCAGTTCCTTATTCACATTCCATGGATCATACTGTTGGTACCTTGAGAGCCATTGTCATTATTGGCAGTTTCTCTCATGTTTGTTAATGGTTCACATCATTGACCGGTAATGGAACGACTTTATAGCATGTTCACCTTCAACATATCTATTCACATGTTATAATTTGTACTTTGATCGGGTCATGTTGGAGCGCAAGACCCTGGGCTCATATTACTAAAGTCCAAGTTGCAAGGCGATGTGTCATGATCATGCTAATATACATGTCTCTTTCATATGGATGGCTATGACCATATCATGAGTTGTTATATGTGATCCTTCTCATTATTGTATGGTTGTGACCATAACTTGGGTTCGATATGATCCTCATTACTAGATGGTTGCGCCCATACCTTCCATCCATTTACATGATATTTCTCTGGATGGCTGCGTCCATACCATGATTCATGTCTCATTTATTAGAGATTTCAATGATGTATATGTATCTACGCTTGATTGCATGTTTTTCGATGACAGTTTTTGGTTCCATGCATCTACTTGTAAAGCATTTTGCCCCACTCTAGTTTATCCTTCACGCTTTAGGGGGCATCTGTTACACAGAATCTTGCCATTATCCTTGTACTCCCCGTTCCTCGATCCTGGAGGACCTCTACAGTGAATCCTATATTCTTTCCCATCCTAAAAAGCATGTCTTTACATCCCTCTTCATCTACAGAACATTCCCATTTTGCATTATTTCCCAAGAATCTTCCTTTAATCCCAGTTTTCAAGACCGATGCTCGTGCTCAATTCCTTCCCTATGTTGATTTGCAGAGTTTGGAACTAGGACTAGCACCAAAAAATGTAAGTGAGCCATTCATCACTCGAGTTGACCCTCTTTTGGCAATATTTTAAAAATGGAGTCGAAACTTCCAGGTTTGGAAGCTTCGTGAAGAGAAGTCTGGTAAGTGGTTGGGCTGGATAAAGCCGAGAGATTCAGTTTGAGATCCTTTCCCCTATTAAGATGGAACAAACCAAAAACATGAGCCCTTTCCAATCATAAGAGGATCCATATCATCTCTATCAAAGGTATATAAACTCCTCCTTTTCCAAGATGAACCAGTCTTTTTTTCGAGCTTGAATAACCAGCAAGATATCAATAGATTTGGCCTTCTAGTTAATGTTTGTGAAGAGAGAATAGGTGTGTAGTGTGTTTGGTTTGGAAATAAGGGGAAGAAGCCTTAAACTTCCATTGTTGAGGCTAACGATGAGATGCTAGCAGTGGTGTTGGAACCTGAATACTTCAAAGGAGACCTGCAATGTCAAGGCTTCGGTTGTATTTCCTTCTGAAATTTATATTAATACAACTAATGGTTTATTTCCTACATTGAACTGTAATATTACATTTAATGGTTTAAGACTCCTTGACCTTTTAATTAGATTGAATGTGATTGTATGCTATCACATTTGTTGTTGTCTCTTGTGTGTTTGTTTCAGGTATTTGAAGGAAAGAAACAAAAGGAAGCTGGAGCAAGGAAGCAAGATCAACATCAAGTGGATTAGCGTTCTAAGAGGTAGGCCCTCTTATTTGAATCTAATCTAAGGAAGTTTACATTAGATTGTCTAATTTGTGGATAGACTCACTCTCTCAGGCTAGAGGGATTGCCTTTGTCTGCATTGATAATTTACCTACTCCACAAGGGCCATTATATCTTATGTACTCAGATATTGTATTCAATCTTGGCTCATGTTTTTTCCAGGTGCATTATGTATATGGGATAGATTGTAAAATTTTCTAGCTTAGTTATGCCAGCATGTCATGTACCATTCAACATGTACTTCATTGCTCAATTTTATGTTTCTGGGTGCATCATTATTTTTGTACTAAGTTAACTCAGTGGGTATAGGTATGCCTCCCCCGCCTCACTGAGATCCGGTACCATAACATAAAAGGAGGCTTGCATTGGTCTCGCCCTGTGTGTCCCTATCCTCTTTCGATTCAGCTTTATTGGTCTCTCTCTCTCTCTCTAAGTCCACTTTGTTGTCTAGTGATTGTTTATTTACAATGTACTTCGGTCATACGTTTTGCTCCGAATACTTGTATGTTGGAGGGCAATCTGTTATCACCAAAAAATTGATCATCTAGCCTAATTTACCAAATAGATCAAAGTACATCATGTAAGGCCAATTTTACCATAGTAAAATTGCTTTCGCTGTGAGGAATTACTTAATAAACCACATTTGTTTAAGTAATTTATAATTAAACCCATGAAGAATAATTAAATAAATCACTATTTATTTAATTATCTTCTAGGAATAATTAATGGAATCATTGATTAATTAATATTCTTTATCACATTTGACCCAATTATGAAAAATAAATAGATAAATTATTAATTATCTTATTGTTCTCTAGGAATAATTAATTAATCACTAATTAATTATTATTCCTTGTCAAGTTTGACTAAATACCTCAGGAATAATTAAATAAATCATTGTTTGTTTATTATTCCTTAACCATATTTCTTGAGATGATAAATAAATCATTTATTTATTTACTATTTCTAAATAAATGTTTAAATACTTTTTCCCTCCTAACCAAATATAACAAAATATTCCAAGTGGCTATTCTAAGAATGGGGATAATATTTTATTATTGCTCATTATTCGAGGATAACTCAATATTTTGTTATCAATAGAAAGGTTTTTCATTCATTATTCACTTTTGATTATTTTCATTGTTGCACTCACTATTTTAACTATGGTTATCATTACTGTTGCACACCATTTTTTTCATTTGAGTTCCCATTGAGGTCAAACATTTTATTTGATGGGTTTACGCATTATAGAGGAGAGAGACTCTACACAAGCTGAAGACATTTGAGGATAGCCAAGAACCCATCCCATAGAAGGGGATTGGTAACATCTCTATATTCCCTTCACAGGTGTTATTTAATAAAAACTATTCTTTGTATATCTGGTTTCCATTGGATTATTGGAGTTACCCACTTTTATTACTATTTCATTTTGTTGTTTAACTATGCTTGTGGCATGGATCATAACTTTTCCAGGTTTTGTTTCTATCATTTACTGCAGATATACAATGTTTAGCAGCCATTTATATTTTTGAGACTGTTTGTCATCCATAGTCTTAAGTGTTTCCTTTTCGTACACTTTCGAGGAGAAAACACTATAAAAATCACAGTGAGACACTTTCAAACACAGTCTGAAAGTATCCCACCTATGAAAAAGATATGTATTCCATTGTGAAGTCCTACTGATAATACAAGAATTGCATTTTGGAGAAGAAAACGGTCATACACACAGACCACTGACCCCTGTAATTCATACAAACACAACGGAAGTTACAGAATGATCACCATAATAAATGGTCCACATACCTGCAAAAATTTCATTTGAAAATTAAGTATACGAATAGCAGCTCCAACAATGTTGCAAACTACCTCAGTCGACCACGTGTCATGGCGCTGACCACTAGCTTGACTCTTGTGGGCACGAAATTGCGGGGTGGCTGCATCTTTATAAGAGCAATCCAAAATTAGGAATCACATACCAAAAACTCCTAGAACGTAAGAAAGTTCCAAATTTTCACCTCTAGGATGCACTGTTATACTACCCGGGACAAGTTTATGTTCCTTCAAGTGAGCGTGCCAAGAATATTTGGCAGTCACACTACAGTAAGGTCACTGGACATTTTGTGGTAGAGAAAATAGTGACAATTATGCATAAGTATTTTTAATGGTCAAACCTTTGACAGGATGTTGGGAAGTACACAAGATCCTGCACTGCCTATGCCATTGCAAAACCGACCATCAAGAAGCAAGGCCTATATACTCCTCTGCCTACTCCTAGTCTACCTTAGGTATCCATATACATGGATTACATGTTGGGCCTTCCTTCTACTAATCATGGAAATGACTGTGTTTTCATGGTCGTCGACATATTCTCTAAGATGGCCATTATGACAGCCTACAAGAAGAGTATCACATTAGAAGACACTGCTAAGCTCTTATTTGAACGAGTGTGGGTACATTTTGGGATACCATAGTCCATTATCTCAGATCGGGGTAGGAGGTTCCTAAGTAAATTTTGCTGAAGTCTCTGATCAATGTTGGATACCAAGCTCACTAAGTCCAGGACTTTCCACCCCCAAACTGATGGCCAAAAAGAGGACGTCAACAGGATGTTTGTACACATTTTGCTTATCTACAACTCAAAGCGTCCATGCACATCAGATGAAATCCTGCCCTTTTTCCAGCACAGCTACAACAAAGCTCTCCATAGCTCAACTGACCACAACCCCTTTTAGGTGGGGTTGGGATTCCAGCCACTATGTCCCATTGATGTGGCCATGCCAATTGTATCTACTCAAGAATATTCTTCTCATGTCTATTCCGATGCTGACAGGGCTAACAGCTTCATTAAGTGCATTCAACACAGCCACTAGCAGGTCCATGACATATTGGACAGAGTTAATACTAAGTACAAGTCGTGTCATGATCAACATCGAGTGCCACACAAGTTCTAAGTGGGTGACAATGATTAGTTACATTTATAGAAGGAGCATTGTTGCGCCCCACTGCCAGGTTCAACCACTCTGATATGGGCCTTACACCATCACTAAGGCTACAGGGGAAATGCTTTCGAGCTCAACATTCCACCATTCCTTGGCTTGCACCCAGTGTTCAATGTGGACCATCTTCAACCATATTTTCCACCATTACCAGACACATTAGACATTGCAAACTAGCTCACGCCAATAGATTTAAAATCAAATTGCATGGAACATACCAAAACTAATCAGAACATGGAAATGCAGATCAAGAGCACTCACCAGCAGAAGATCCAACTGTATTAGGTTGTCAAAGCTGGCCAACTCCTGCACCAAGGAAACTGGCTCACCAAGGACCAAGTTCAGCAGAAGTTTTCCCATCTCATGGAGGCGCTCAATGCAATGTGGATGATTCCTTCCTAAGGGGGGAGGACTGATCCATATGGATATTTCTCATCACCTACATATTCTACTTTGACCCCGCCACTTTTTCTTTTAAATTTCCTTAACTGTAGCCCAAATTACCATTTTTGGCAGTTTTTCGGGTCCTAAACTTTGATAGTCATTTTGATGGTCTAAAAGATGCTTTTAGGGAAAAAGTAGAGACTAGAAAAGCCCCAAATTGAGTTAGAAAATTATTTTTGGCCTCCTATTCAAGATATTCAAAACGAGGAATTATGATAGCCAAATAGAGATTGTATGCCAAATATACGACCCCCAGGAAGTTGATGTAGAAATTTACCCAAACGAGGCTCTGAGTTTTGGCGCTTCATCCCCTAGGGTTAGGTTTTTGGATGTTTAGGGTTTTCCATTATTTCTAAATAATAAATAGGCCTTTGAGCCTCATTGTAACATAGTTCAGAGGCATGTATCTGCCACATCTCTTCTTAGAGATAAGCTACCATCACCCGAGCTAGTTTATTTTTATTTCTGTATCCAAGCATATTTCAGTTCTTTGATATTGTTGAAATGAAGTTTTATTTCTCCTCCATATCTATGTATATGGGTATTTCTGTATTTTTTTTGCGTTTCTACATAATTTTAGATCAATGGTATCATAGCAGTCTTCTTTTTCTCTTTTTTCTTTGCATGTCCCCAACGAGGTTAGCCTATAAGGAGTTAGGGATTGATCTGGTTGAATCTTTGCAAGACCAACCTCGCAAAACCCGACGGCCTATCGTGGCGGAAGAAAATAAAGATGAGTGGGATGGATATACTTTCAAAACAATACTCAAGGAAGCCCTCAAGCGACAGAGGAACGAGATGACAAATAACGTTTCCCAAATCCTTCGATGGCTACCCACAGGCAATGCATATTCATCCAAAAACCACTTTGGATTTTCCAATTTTTTAAGGTAGACGTTAACTTTGATATTCCCATGTTTGTGGGCCAGATAGATGTAGATGTTGTAGATAAATGTTTAAATCTATTGGAAGGATATTTTTCAGTTCGTGACTTTTCCAATCTGGAAAATATTAGTTTTTCACTTCTCAAAACTGCCCCACATGTCAAGGACTGGTGGGAAACCTACTGTGAAAAAAAGTATGAGAGGGAATCCTCACCATTTTCGACCACACCCATGTAGACACAAGTTCCATCATGGCCACCATTAATAACTAGAAGAATGACATTGAAGATCCAGAGGAGGAACAACGCCTCTTCCACTCACAAATGCGGATGAAGGGTTCTCTACTGGAGTTCATTGTCGACAACGGGAGCCAAAAGAACCTCATTTCAGTAGATTTCATGAAGCGGCTAGGCATACCAACTACATCACATCTGCAATTGTACACCATCGGGTGGCTTCACCAAGGACGAGATCTCTCCATCAGCTAGCAATGTCGCCTTCTGTACAACATCAAGCATTTCACAGATGAGGTATTGTTTGATGTTGCTCCTGTTGAAGTTTGTTATGTATTATTAGGAAAACCACACTTGTGGAAGAAACATGTTGTATATGAGTCTAAACCTCTCTCTATGATTATTATTTTGGGCGATAAGTTGTACAGGACACGGGAGGTAGCCCCACCTACTGCTATCTCTTTGATCACTACAAATCAATGCAGTAAGATCATTTCCCAAACAAGGAAATTTTTTTTCCTTATGATTCTCCCTAAGGGAAAGAAGAAGGTCATGGCCACTACTTCCAGAAAGGTCTCCTCCACATAGCAGCAGCAGATGGACAATTTCGTGGAGGAGTACAGGGAAATTTAGCCTCACCTATAAGGGTACCTCTGCACTATCAGGTCAAGAACTCCATCAATCTGACCCTAGGTGTGCCACTACTCAATGAATCAATCTATCGACACTCTATCCTAGAGAATGATGATATCAAGAGGAAAATTCAGGAGTTTTTACAGAAAGGGCACATCATGTCAAGTTCATCACCCTGTGGGAGCCTGATTGTATTGGTGCAAAAGAAGGACTGGACCTAGAGACTCTATATTGACTATTGGGGGCTAAACAAGATCATTGTCTGAAATAGGTACCCAACCCACAGATTGAAGACCTTCTGGACCAACTCAAGGGGGTAGAATATTTCAGTAATATTGATTTGAAGTCTGGTTATCACCAAGCACCTATCAAACCCTCCAATGTGTGGAAGGCTACCTTCAAATCAAAGGAGGTCCTTTTCAAGTGGTTTGTCATGTCTTTTGGGTTAAAGAATGCCCCCACGGTCTTCATGAGATTGATGGATGACATTTTTCTACCTTTTACCAATGCATTTGTGGTGGTGTATTTAGATGACATCTTGATCTTCAGCGAGAGATGGGAAGAGAACCACCACCATATTCGAGAGGTCCTTCAAACCCTGTGACAACACAATATGTGTGCTAATATGGAGAAAGGTATTTTTGGCATGACCTAGGTTCAATATCTAGGGTACATCATCGATGAGAAAGGTGTGCATGTGGAACCATCCAAAATACTAGTCATTCGGGATTAGCTAGCCCCAACCACTCTAACAGAGCTCTCCAGCTTTCTGGGTCTTGACAATTTCTATCACATGTTCGTGTTGGGGTTCTCTCATATCACTTGGCCTTTAAGTCAATTCATGAAGGGAAGTGTGAAAGAAAAATTCTTTTGGTCTGAATCCTAACACAAGGCATTTTCTGAGTTGAATCATCACCTCTGCTCTGCACTTGTTCTCACATTACTAGACCTGCAACAACCATTTGAGATCAAGACAGATTCCCCTGACTATGTTATTGGTGCAGTTATTACTCAACAAGGGTATCCAGTGGCATATCACAAGGAGACACTTACAAACAAAGTTTAAAAGTATCCCACATATGACAAAGAGATGCATTCCATTGTATATGCCTATTGACAATGGAAAAATTACATTCTAGGGAAGGAAACAATCATCCACATAAACCACCACCCCCTACAGTTCATATAGACACAAGGGAACTTGTAGATTGGTCGCCATTAGAAAAGGTCCACATACCTACAACAATTCCATTTCAACATTAAGTATAAGAAGAGCAGCACCAACAATGTTGTAGACTGGCTCAGTCGACCACTAACATGGCATTGACAACCTTGCTCGACTCTTGTGGGCATGAGATTGTGGGGTGGCCGCATCTTTATAAGAGTGATCCAGAATTCAGTAGCACATACCAAACAGTATTGGAAGGTAAGAAAGTTCGAAATTTTCTTCTCCGTGATGAACTATTATGCCACCTGGGACACATATGTGTTCCTTCAAGTGAGCATGCCAAGATGATTTCGGAGGCGAACTATAGTCGGGTCACTGGACATTTCAAGGTAGAGAAAACATTGGCAGCTCTGCAGAAGTGTTTTTGTTGGTTGAACCTTCGACGAGATGTTGGGAATTACATCAGATCCTACACTGCCTATGTCATTTCCAAACTGACCATCACGAAGCAAGGCCTATATACTCATATGCCTACTGTTAGTCGATCTTGGGAATCTATCTCCATGGATTACATGTCAGGCCTTCCTTCTACTAAGAATGGAAACGACTGCATTTTTGTGGTCTGTTATGTCCCTATACTACTAGTGTAACCCGTTATTGTTATTAGTACAACCCCCTTATTATATTTTTGTGCTCATGTATTGTTATTATTATGCCCCATAGAATCCCACTATTATTATTATTGTGCCCTTACATTATTATTGTTATGTCGGCTCTGATTATATTATGACCCCTTAGACTCCTATATATAGAAAGGAGGCCTTGTCATTTCTATCCTCCAAGAATTGTTAATTTTTTAAATCTAAATGAGGTTTCCCCCTCAAAGAGGCTTAGTTTGAAGGCTTTTATCTAGCTTTTCTATCTTTTTGTGAGTTGGTTTCATAACATTTGGTATCAGAGCTTTGGATTCTAGGGTTTCGCTTGCTCCAAACAGGTCATCGTGGAATTTTCACTATGAATTTTTTATTTCGATGTTTCAGAAGCTAAAAGAAAAACCCATTTGAGTCGAAATCATTTTGAACTTTGAGTCTAAATTTCAGAGCTTGTCTCGCTATACTTTCAAAGATATGATTTGTGGAAGTTAGGGTTTTTGCAGACTCCCGAATTACATTCCAAACAGGTTACCTAGGGAAAATCGTCATAACTTCTGTTTTTAGCATCATATTGAAATTTCATCAGAAGTTTCAGAAAGAGGATGACCTATAGTTCTCTATATATTAGTTTCAGGTACTAAGGTCGAAACAATGACACGTGGCACTACTTACAAGTTTGCTCTACTGAACTAGTCTATAATCAGGTCACCATGGGAGATTTGGCATAACTCTTCCTTGGAGAATCCAATCTTGATAAGACTTGTGAGGTTAGAAATAGGACTCAAAGTGATATTTCAGGACGTGATTTCAGATATTCGAGATCCGTAGTTATAGAGATACAATAGATTCAATATCGAGCTCTTACAAAGTGAAGAAAATGTGTATAGTTTTTTTTAAATTTTGCATAAGATTGGTTTGAAAAATTAGTTTGAAGGAATTCAAAGGGAATAGTGAAGAATTATTAGCATTAATTGATACCCCAAAGAAAGAAAATGGAAACACCTAATAAGCAACCTGAAAGCTCTAGCATGACTCATGAATAAGAGGAAGAAATGCAACATGAGATATCAAAATTACAAGACCAAGTACAACAAATTTCACTCTCACAAAAGGTAATTGAAGCCAAGATGAATGGTGTGGAAACAAATATGAATGGAATGCAAGTTATGATGGATGGCGTGGAAGCTAAGATGGATGGCATGGAAGCTAAGATGGATGGAATGGATGCTAAGATGAATGGCATGGATGCTAAGATGGAAGAATTGAAGATAAATTTGAATAAGTTGCTACAAGAAATGGTTACTAGAATGGGTAGTAAAGGAAATTCATGATGCGAACAAAGGAAATTTTAATCATGACTTCATAGACTCTAATTTTGGATTGAAGACCCACCATGTTCCACAAAGCGATTTGAGGAAGACTGATGGCAAGGATCCTAGAACATGGATACTATAGATGGAGCAATTTTTCTATCTCCATAATGTGCAAAACACACAAAAGGTACGTATTGAAACTTTATATTTGGAACCAAATTAGTTTGTATGGTATCGATGGATTTTCTCTAGTAAAAAAATGTCACTTGGGCAATTTTTACGGAAGAAATGATAGCACATTATGAGGATACAAAAAGCAACATCTTTTTTAGCCAATTGATAAATCTCAAACAAAAGGGTTCAATGATGGATCACATTGAGGACTTCCAAAAATTAAACATATGATTAAAATATATTCTAGAGGAGCATAGGATTGATGTGTTCATAGGACTTTAAAGGATAATATCCAACATGAGGTACGCCTTTGGGAACCTGATTCATTGGAGAAGGCTTTCAGGTTAGCAAGAAAAATGGAAAGCAAAATTATGGCAACCAGGAAGCCTACCACCCACAACTATAAAGATGGGAGTGTTGTTGCCCCTAGCCTTCCACAACCTACAAGGTTGACACCATAATGATTGGAATAAAAATGAGCAAAAGGGCTTTGTTACAATTGTGATAGCAAATACACTAAAGGTCATAAGTGTGCTGAGAAGAAATTATTCTACATAGATTGTGAAGAGGAGGAAGAAAAGGAACAAGAAATGTCAAAAGAAGAGGATATACTCCAAGAACAAACCCTAGATAAAGAAGAAATGAATCTGACCATATCTTGTAATGCATTGGCTAGAATTACCACTCCTCAAACTATCAATATAGAAGGACATATCAAGAAGAAAAAGGTAATAGTGTTGATTGATTCGGGAAGTACCCATAATTTTATTCATTGTAAGATATCCAAGGAATAGAATTGCTTCCTATATCCAGCACCAGAGTGTCAAGTGATGGTTGCAAGTGGAGAAACCATAAATTTCTCTGGAAAGTTCCATAATATCAAGCTATCCATGGGAGAATATGTATTGAATAGCCCATTGCTTTCCATTCCAATGGGTAATGCTGATGTTGTACTAGGAGTCCAATGGCTACAACCCTTGGGTACAATAGCTTTTAATTTTCAAGAACATTTCATGAAATTTTGTGCGAAAGGAAAGGAAGTTGAATTAAAGAGTATTACAGGGAAACCGGGAAAGATAATCAACTCTAATGGTATGACAAAGCTTCTAAAGAAGGAACAACGAGGTGTAATTTCACTGTTAGAAAATGATATATTACGGAGAAATGGAACACATAAAATATTGCAGAAATATAAACACAGAAAACACACAAAACAAGAGAGACATAGATATATGTGCTTCACCCAATTTGGGCTATGTCCACCCCAAACAGCCAGTCCTTCCTTTCTATTATCTAGCAAAATGAAGAGGCACAACCTACAGCAAATCCACTGTAATATCCTCTGTTTTCTCTCACAGTCTCACCTCTCTGTTTCTCGCTCATAGAATACACATCTATATCTCAGCTCCAAATACAATACCCTCATACAAAGAGAGGGGTTGCCTTCTAGGGAAAAAAACCCTAAACTAAAAATAAGTTCTACAATTGGATCATCCGCCTAATGAACGGCCCAGATTGACTAGAAATTACTATACATTTACAACACAATTTTACATTTGTTTTTAGCTTCGGGGGCACTGCCCCCGAGCCCCCGCTGGGGGACCGCTGGCCCCCGGACCCCCCAGGGGGGGATTGGCCCCCCTGGACCCCCGCGTGGGGGGGGACAAGTCTCCCTCGCACCCCCTCGCGTGGAGGGGTGTAAAAAATTCCTGGGTATACATCTGGCTGAAACAAAGACCTCTGAACAATCATGCTCCACACACAACATTCAAAATTATGTTCGCTAGAGATTCCCACATCGAAATCATCTATTTCTCTAGATCTCCAAAAGTCTTGGACAAACATCAGATCTCCAAAAATTCTTGGACAAACATTCCAATGTATTTGAGACTCCTAAAGGCCTCCCACCTATTCGTGATCATGATTATGTTATTCATTTGATTCCAGGAAGTGTTCCTCCAAACATCAGGCCGTACAGATATCCCTATGCCCAAAAGAGTGAAATTGAATGTATGGTTGCAGAAATGCTAGAGGCTGGTATAATTCAACCTAGTGAAAGTTCTTTCTCTTCTCCAGTAGTATTTGTGCACAAGAAAGATGGATAATGGTGCATGTGTCCAGATTATAGGGAGCTCAACAAGATCACTATTAAAGATAAATTTCCCATTCCTGTCATTGTCGAATTATTGGATGAATTGCATGGATCAATTTAATTTACCAAGTTGGATCTTCATTTAGGATATCATCAAATCAAAATGAAGATTGAAGACATTCCAAAAACAACATTTAGAACTCATGAGGGTCATTATGAATTTTGGTCATGCCTTTTGGCCTTACCAATGCACCTTCTACATTTCAAGGTTTGATGAATTCCATTTTCAAACCCTTTCTTAGAAAATTTGTCTTAGTATTTTTTGATGATATACTAATCTATAGCAAGTCTTGGAAGGATCATGTTCAACATGTTGACAGGGTGCTCAAACTATTGGAGGAGAAACAATTATATGCAAAAGGCCCTTTGGAGTACAAGAGGTGGAATATATAGGTCATATTATATCTCATGAAGGTGTTAAAGTAGACCCTAGAAAAATTAAAGCCATGAAGGAATGGAAAGTCATGACATCCATAAAGCATCTGTGAGGATTTCTCGAGTTGACAGGGTATTATCGCTAGTTTGTTAATAATTATGGGAGAATAGCAGCACCTCTAACAACATTATTGAAGAAAGATGAATTTTCATGGACTCTAGATGCAACAGAGGCCTTCAAACATATTAGAGAGGCAATGTGCCAAGCACCGATCTTAGCTACGTCGGACTTCCCAAAAACCTTTATTGTGGAATGTGATGCTTCATGAAATGGAATTGGTGTTGTTTTAATGCAAGATGAAAGACACATTTCTTTCGAAAGTCGTCCAATCAAAGGAAAGTATTTACACAAAGCTATTTATGAGAAGGAAATGTTGGCAATATTGCATGCACTTAAGAAATGGCGACCCTACCTAATGGGAATACACTTCAAGGTAAAATCAGATCATGATAGTCTTAAATGATTTTTAGAACAAAGATTATCCTTTGAAGAGAAACAAAAATGGGTCACAAAGATGTGAGTTATGAATTTGAAATCATCTACAAAAAAAGGGAAGAAAAATGTTGTGGCAGATGCACTCTCAAGAAAGGAAGAGGATGTGGAAGCATTGTTTTGTGCTATTTCTATTATCCAACCAGATTGGATAAACGAAGAAAGGGATGAATGGAAGAAGAACGAACCACTCATTCAAAAGTTGCAGAAGATCCCTGTTCAAACAATATTGCCAAAACTTCATGAGGAAGGAAAAATCATATTGGAACTTGGAGAAGTCACAGAAACAAGAACCCGACAGCTATGAAATCGATCAATTTTAGAGTATCTCATCAAGTGGAAGAACTTACCTACTGAATATTCCACATGGGAAGACAAGAATCTTATGCAGAAGCATCAAGAACAATTCAAGCATTGAGGACAACACTTTTTGAAGGAGAGGGGCATGTTAGGTCCCTATACTACTAGTTTAATCCCTTATTGTTATTAGTACAACCCCCTTATTATATTTTTGTGCCCATGTAGTCCCCATATTGTTATTATTGTGCCCCATAGAAGCCCACTATTGTTATTATTGTGCCCTTACATTATTATTGTCGGCTCTGATTATATTATGACCCCTTACACTCCTATATATAGGAAGGAGGTCTTGTCATTTATATCATCCAAGAATTGTTCATTTGTGTAATGTAAATAGGGTTTCCCCCTCAAAGATGCTTATTTTGAAGGCATTTATCTATCTTTTCTATCTTTTTGTAAGCTGGTTTCATAACATGGTCATCTACAGATTCCTTTATATAGCCATTAAGGTGGCCTGTAAGAAGAGTATCACAACAGAAGCCACTGCTAAGCTCTTCTTTGAATGAGTGTGGGTATATTTTGAGATCCCACAGTCCATTATCTCAGAAGGGGAAGCAGTTTCCTAAGTACATTTTTCTCAAGTCTCTAGTCGATGTTGGATACCAAGCTCACTAAGTCCAGGACTTTCCACCCCCAAACTGATGGCCAAATAGAGGTTTTCAACAGGATGATCATACAGATTCTGCGTATGTACAACTCAAAGCATCCACACACATGGCATGAAATCATACCCTATGTCCAACACAGCTACAACAGAGCTCTCCATAACTCAACTGACCACTTCCGCTTTCAGGTGGGGTTGGGATTCTAGCAACTATGTTCCATTGATGTGGCCATACCATTTGCAACTACTAAGGTAGATTAAGCTCATGTCTAGTATGAAGATGACTGTGCTAAAATTTTCATTTAGAACATTTAGCACATCCTCTAGCAAGTCCATGACATATTGGATAGAGCCAATGCTAAGTACAAGCAGTTTCATGATCAGCATCAGGTGCCAGACAAGTTCCAGGTGGGTTACAATGTTTGGTTGCATTTTCATAAGGAGTGCCTTGTTGGGGCCCAGTGCAAGCTTCACCCACTCCGATATGGGACTTATACCATCACTAAGGTTGTAGGTGAAAATGCTTTCGGGCTCAGCATTCCATCATTCCTTGGCATGCACCCAGTCTTCTATGTGGACCACCTTCGACCATACTTTCCACCATTACTGGACACATCAGACATTTCAGAACAACTCACACCAATAGAGTTAAACTTAGACTACATGAAATAGGCCACAACTTATCAGATCATAGACATGCAAATCAATAACACTTGCTAGTAAAAGATCCAATTGTATCAGGTTATCAAAGCTTGGCAAATTCTGCACTAAGGAAAGTGGCTCACCAGGGACCAAGTCATGGGCCTCTAAATTAGACATAAATTAAGGCCCATGCCTCTAATTTAAAACATAAATTAAGGCCTGTGACCATCCTTCAGCACATTAAACCTCTCTTTTTTCATTAGATAATTTATTTTTAACTTTAATATATTCATTAGGAAGGTTTATGAATAATTGAATATTTGTGCCTAATATTATTTATTTTTTGTGGAATATTATGAGAATATTGGGCAGATTATGAAGAGTTGGAGGAGGATATAATTTAGGGACTTGTTCCCTACTACTAGAGGATCAATAATAAATAGTAATTCAGCAATATATTATGGAATTATGGCACAAATTGTGGAACTCCAATGATTGAGAAAATCTAGGAATGTGTTCCACTAATCAAGGGAGCAGATCCACCAATCAAGGGAGAAAATCCACTAATCAAGGGATTTCGGTGGGGAAAGATTCCTCCATCCATGGGGAATGGTTTTTGATCATTTTTTATAAGTACCAAGTCGAATTTTCCTCTAGGGAATGATTGAGAGAAATCTAGGAATGTGTTCCCTACCATTTAATGCAAATTCCTAGTATTGGGGACTAGATCCACTAATTAAGGGATTTTGGTGGGGAAAGATTCCTCCATTCATGATGAATGATTCCTAATTAGTTTTTATAAGTACCAAGTCAGATTTACCTCAAGGGAGGAAGATTTTCATTAGTTTTATTGTGGAGAGAGCTTGTATTTTTGCAGCTCCATTGTATTTTCTTTCGAGGATGTAATTCTATTGATGAAAATAATGAAGGTTGGTGTCATGTTTAGCTTCTAAATATTGTTATCCTCCATAGGTCTCTGAGTTTCCTTGGGCTTGGTCATCCCAGGAGCCTTAGATCCCTTTTGTATCATTTCCTTTCCTTCTTTTCATTGCTTATTCACATGCATCTCTAGTTTTTATTTCTTTCTATTTATGCATTTAGTATTAATGATTTGTTGTTGTAGGATTGAGTTAAATGGTTGATGTAAGTTATTTTTCAGGATCAAAAGCATTATTTCATCCTTTTAAAAGCTTTGGAAGTTCATAATAATGATTGAGTTTCTTGGATTAATCTTCTTACTCTGAAATCTAGATTGTTGGACCTCCTTTTTAGCAAAGAACAACAAATTTCTGCTATTTTTTAGAGCATGCTAACGAGCTTCAGTTGACTTGATTCCACTTTAATTATATCACAAAAACATGCTATTTCATAACAAAAATTAACCCATTTCATTTGCAATTTATTTGGTTAGGCATTTTTTAGATTTACTAGCTCACTAGTTATCGAATTTCTATATTTTCGACTAGTAATGTTTTTTATTTTTTTAGAATGGGTTAACAAAGGTATTTCTGAGTGATTCCAATCGTAATAGCGACCTAAGACATCCTAGTTAATAAAAAAATTTGTCACATCCAATTTGGATTTGATTTTATTGGTCATTAAACCCTCGCCAATTTCATCATTTAACAAGGAAACTTCTTCAAGCTATTTGAGCAAATCCATCCATCTCCCAACTTTGGTTTGGAGTTCTGAGTGATCCTAGGAATTTTCTCACTCCATTCCACCCATCTACCACCTTCCCTAAACCTTCCATCACCTCCAACACCTTCCATTTTTCTCTCAGTTGTATCATGTAGGTTCACTGTAATTCCTACAGGATCATCCTGTAGGTTTCTAGTACATCCTATAGATTTTCCTGAAATGGCTTGTTTTGAGGCCAAATTGAGAGAAAACCTCTAGGAAGTCACCAAAAGCCTCCCAAGGGTCTCCCACACCATCCAAACATCTCCTAACACTTCCATCCAACCTTCAACATCCTTACTTGACCTGCCACATCACCAAAGGAAATTAGTTTGCATACTTGATTTTGCATGAAAAGACAAAAATACAAAAACATATTTATTTCAGTCCCTTTACTTGCACATTAGTGATGTTTGATGCTTCTTACTCCCATGATTAGATAGTACCATTTGCTTCGTGATAATTTAGAATTATTGTAAAGCATAGTGTCTTGGCAGTTAATTAGGAAATGGTGTGATTTAGCATTGAATTTTCGTCTCCCTCCTTGTACTTTCTTTCTTGCAGTAGGTTAAGGTTCCATTTCAAACATTAATTTTTTTGCAATTAGTTTAGGATTTGACTTCAATACATGCATTCCATTACATCATGACAGCAAAGGAAAGACACATTTTATGCTGCACATATAGTGCCGACACCTCTTAAGTTTGTATGAACCCTGAGTTGATAGTTAAAGTAGGTAGCCTTGGGAGTTGCAACATTCTTGTTGTAATACTGAGGCTCATCACCAAGTTCAACAGAAGTTTCCCTATCTCATGGAGGCACTCAATGCAATGGGAACCATTGCTTCCTAAGATAGGAGGAATGATCCATGTGGATATTGGTGGCCACCCACCTATTCCACTGGGACCCACAACGTTGTTTCTTTTCATTTTCCTTAATTGTATCCAAAATTACTATTTTGGGCAGTTTTCAAGCGCTAAACTTCTGGAGCCATTTTGAGGGACTAAAGACGTTTTTAGGGAAAAAGGAGGGACTAGAAAATCCCAATATTAGAAACACCATTTTTTTTCGGCCTCCTCATCGATATCTTCGAAACGAGGTATTATGATAGCCAAACGGAGATCGTATGCCAAAGTCATGACCCCGAGAAGTTGATGTACCAATTTACTCAAATGGGGCCCACAGTTATGGCGCTTCACCTCCTAGGGTTAGGTTTTTTTATGTTTATGGTTTTCCATTGTTTTTCAATAATAAATTGGCCCTTAAGCCTCATTGTAACATAGTTTAGAGGCATGTAGCCGCCACATCTCTTCTCAGAGATAAGCTACCATCACCCGAGCTAGTTTATTGTTATTTCTATATGTAAGCATATTTGATTTCTTTGATATTAATGAGATGAAGTTTTATTTCTATTGCATCTCTGTGTATATGGTTATTTCTATATTTTGTTGCATTCCTACATAATTTTGGATCACCATAAACTTGCAAAGAGTTGTGTCAGTTGTTAGTTGATTTGGGGATTGAATATAAGCAAATCAATTCATGTAAAAATGATTGCATTTTATACAAAGATGAATATCAAGACAACATAGAATTCCCTTTATGAAAAGAGAAGAGATATCGTATAGATGTACAGGGTCCTACAGTTCCAAAGAAGGTTTTATGTCACATGCTAATTATAAATAGAGATGTATTCATGTGTAAGAGACATAGAGATATTGTATTACATTTTAATTTTTTCCTTAAGGTCCATACTAATTTAGTATTCTTATATTAGGTGGGTGACATCCAAGGAGATCCATGAATGTGAAGTGCCAAAATGGAAGAAGGAAATTGTAAAAATTGTATCATGTGTATTTGAGAAGGAGCTCCCTACAAGTTTCATGAACCTACAAGTCCATTTACTTATACAAGTCTTCCTCATTTCTTAATTAGTATTTGGTTTTTCATTCTATGGATTCTTTAATTCAACACTCCTTGAAGTAATGGAAGCCTTTATCATCACATAACGCTGTAGGTTTTAACCCTGTATAGAAATTACCTGCATGTGAATTCTAAAAAACAGAAAATAAACAATGGCTAGAACATAAAACATAAAACAAATATACATAGATAATTTCTCCTGGATCCCAAAACCGGGACTACCAAATTAAATTTTCATTATATTCCTTTCAATGTTACAATACATATATATACATGTCTAACCATCCATAAACCCCAATCCATTAACCCTGGATTAGAACATAATTGTAGTTCCCTTGACCGGATCTACAAAAATACCATGGACAAAAAACCATCATGCCAAAAACCATGTGTGAAAAACATACAGAAAACCATAGGTAGGTCCACCCACCTAATATAGGGTCCAAAAAAAATTACCTCAGGGCATTGCCCCATACCCCGTAGAGGGGGGATACCTCCCGCCTCAAACCCCCTGACGGGGGGGCTAGTCGTCGAAATAATATAACACACACCTAACAAACATATCCTAGGCACCATATAATCCACACCCTAGGAAATCAACATTGTGGCTAGATACCCTGAATGAAACTGCTTGCCATCCTTCCATCCTAGAAACAGGTGTTGGATTTGTTTTCTACATTGTTAATGGTGGAAATTTTTATTTTCATAATTATATGAATATGCCAACTATGAAAAGAATATATATCTTATACTAAGAGTATTGGAATCCACAACTATACTCCTCTCATGTTAATTTTTGCAAATAGGGTCAAATTCCACATTGGACAACTCAGGTGATCAAGATAATATGTGCATTAAATCTCTTTTCGAGAGGACCAAACGTGACCTAAAGATCACGTAATTCAGTTAAACATAAATTAAGTTTTGAATTATTTTATTCATGCATACATTATTGAATGGGTCAGCCCTAACCACATAGTAACTACTTGGGTCAATCTTAACCTCAAGTTAACCCTCAGGAAAACCTATAAAAGGAGCAGCCTCAAGTTCATTTGATCACATTTAAACATCTTTCTATTCTTCTATTTTTCTTTTTGAATCACACAGGTTCATCGGCATAACTTCACATTGGGTCTAAAGTTATAGGCGAAAGGTTCACTCTGGATTAGGGTTTTCTGGATCTTGTTCGCTGGCATAGAACTAAATTTTTTCATCCTCGGTCATAGGCACAAAGTAGGAAAGAGGGTAACTTTGGTTCTTTGGTCGCTTGGAGATAGTTGAGTGAGAGAGACTCTGGGTTTAGAGGCAGATCAGAAGGATCTGGTCCCTAGTCGCTCGCATCAAGTAGACCTGAGAGTGACCATGTCATCACAGTCGCTCGTTCAGCTTAGCTAAGGTGCGAATTTGGCTCTCTAGTTGCTCACACAGCTTGATAAGGGAGCGTCTTTGGGTCTTTACAAATTTTGTGCCACATCTTCATGCATAGAGATCTCCTAGGAGTGACTCTACAGTTACAGTCACTCGCACACTGTATTCATGAGAGCGACCCAGAAGCTTCAGTCACTCACGAACAATGTAGATGAGAGTGACACAGTTTAGATCTAAGGTTTTGACATCTTCACATCAGTTGGATTCATTGATATGGTATATCCGGGTTTCTTTATTTTTATAATAGATCTATAGATCTGTAGATCTATAGATCTGTAGATCTAGTTCATTGTTATCCACTGCAAATCATATGTATTGATCTCATTGTACTCTCTTCTAAAATATTTTTATGATGATCTACTAAAGAAGAATATTTGAAAGGGTTTCCCCCTTGTAGGGTTTTCCCCTGGTCTTGGACCAATATTTTGTCTCTTATGGTTGTTTTTTTGTCGTCTCTATCACTACATATATATTTTTTTCTTCAGTTATATTTATGATTGATTATACTGCTAACAAATTAGATACATTGTTAATGAAAAGATAAATTGGGCAAAAGTAATTGATACAACATTCAACAATATGAAAATTTAACATGGTATCAAAGGTAAGGTGAAAGTCAAGCCCAAGAGAAGACAAGTTTTGAAGCCCTCTCTGTCAGATAGAAAATTGCTTATCAAGGACAAGATGTCATCCGCTACCTTCAAGGAGCATGAAAAGCTCGGCGATGCATCAAACTTTGCTGCATGGAAAGTTAGATTGGAGATCATAGCTAACAACAATGATGTGATGGAATACATCCAAGGAAGAATGCCTAAGCCTCCAGAAAGTGCTTCCGCTTCTCTCAAGAATAGGTACAAGAAAGGTGAGTCTAAAGCAAAGAAAATTATAGCTGATGGTTTACAAGATCATTTACTTTCTTATGTTGGGAATTTTCAAAAGTCTAAAGATATGTATGACAAGATAGCAGACATGTACGAAGTGAAAAAATTGAATTAAATCATGACTCTAAAAGATCAACTCAAGGAAACTAGGATGAAGAAAGGGGAAATGGTTGAATCGTACATTATGAGGATCTCTCACCTTAGAGATCAATTGCATAGGGTTGGAGAAAACATGCTTGACAGAGAGCTAGTATTTATGACTCTTAGAGGTCTCCCTCCTATTTGGGAAATATTCATTACTACAATTAGCAACAGCAATGTCCTTCCAACATTTGATGAAATTGTTGGAAAGTTCACTCAAGAAGAGTCAAGAATGATTGCAAGAGGAAGGATTCAAAAACATGAATAGGGAGAGCCCACTGCATATATCTCTCATGATAAAAGGAAAAAGGAAAAAGGGAGTCCATCAAGGAAGTCTCCTTCCCAAATTCAAAAGGAAGATATGACAATTCATTATCTCATATTGAATGTTTCAATTGTCTTAAGACATGTCATTATGCTCGTGATTGTTCTGAAAGGAACAAGATACATCACTACAGCACTAGAGGAAAATTCAATAACAAAAGAAGAAAGGACTATAAAAATAAGAACCGTGACAGGAGATATGAAAGAAGAAAAAGAGACTCCTGAAGTGATCATGAAGAAAACCGGCCTCCTCAAAATAAATAGAAGACTCCCAGGTATGAAAGTAATGCAGTAAATAAATCTGAATACATTCTCATTTCTTCTCTGACTAGTTCTTCTCCACCAGATTTGTGGGATAGTTTGTTGGTTGATAGTGGGGCCAGTTATCATTTATATGTTTATAAAGAAGTCCTCTCTAATCTGGTAGAGAGGGAGACTAAGATAAAGATCATTCTTGGAGACAACTCCACTCATCCCGTGAAAGGTTTTACGTCTGTCAAATTTCAACTAAATTCTAGGGAATCAGTTCTGCTGCATGATGCCATGTATGTACCAAGATTAATGAAGAATCTAGTATATGTATCTACATTCGAATACAAAGGGATGAGGGTTTCTTAAAGTTCTAACTTGTCTTGTTGATTCACTTATGAGGGATGCCTTCACACTAGGATCAAGATTTGAAGGACTCTATAGGGTCACTAGAAGACCTCTCTTTGTATTAATTCATAATACCAATCATTTGAGCAAATTATGGCACCGTAGACTGGCTCATATTCATTATGATACACTTCCTAAATTGAAGAAATTGGTCTTTGGTATTCCCAATGTTCAAAGTCATCATGATGGAGTTTTCCCATGTTGTGCAAGTGGAAAGAAAACAAGGGGACCATTTCCCTCGAGTAAGAACACAACTTATGACATATTTCATCTCATTCAATTTGATATATGTGTTATGATGCATGTACATTTTATTAGTGGTTATTGTTGGCTTCAGGGGCTTAGACGCAATTTCAAAGTTAGGTTGCGCTAACCAACTAAACCTTATATTATCAGCCCTTTTGGCAATGGCCTGCTTAGGGAAAATTGGGGAGATGCTAGAACCAAGTTTCTACACCCAGAGAGGTATGACCATGGCTATAGGGTTTCTTATGTTCTAGGGCTCAATCCGACCTTCGCAAACCATTAACTTAATAAACACAGTCGTAGAATAGTTTCGCTATTTAACATATTCATATGTTGTGTGTAACTACTCTTATATGTATTATTCAGCATGAATAACAATATTTGTGTCTTCGCAATGTAATTATATGGAAAATATGCTACAGTGGATAGTATTTAAACATAAGTACAAAAACTTTAAACAGGTAACCAAATACACCTATGCTTCCAAGTCTTCTTTTATTACTTCAATTCTTCGATAATATAAATTTTTGACCTTGCGCACTCAACTATAGGGGCATGCGCACATAGCTGCAGACTTACCAAGGTCTCTTTG
Organism: Pinus tabuliformis; assembly: GCA_031772625.1. Classification (NCBI taxonomy): domain Eukaryota; kingdom Viridiplantae; phylum Streptophyta; class Pinopsida; order Pinales; family Pinaceae; genus Pinus; species Pinus tabuliformis. The sequence continues at coordinate 1,934,083,475 of CM062816.1, read as the reverse complement.
CACACAGCAGCAGGAGCCTTCCCCTTCATTTGAATATAAAAGATGAAAGAATCAAGACACACGTCTCAGAACATTACATCCCATATTGTCTCTCTTTATACAAGCTAAGACATCCCTTTATATATTTTTTCCTATTACAATACCATGGTCTGCAAACCATGGGCAGAGCTCAAAAAAATACAAAAAATAAGGGGCGTTGACCTTCCTAAAACCGCTTGACTTCTAATGACCTGCATGTTGCACGTTTTGCTCCTTAAAATGTGGATTATTTTACAAAACTTAGTCAAAATTAGACTTAGGGGACCCCATCCCAATGGGCCCCAAAGATAAATATGTGACTCGTCCTTGAGTCACTCCACTAGTATGCTCTGTATCTTTGCTTTCACACTACTAAATGAAGACTTCACTGGGTGAAGCACCTCCATGCATTGTTCTACTGCCTGTCGAACTTCTTCGACCAAATTTTCTGTAGTCATTCCTTCCGCTGCTAAGCTGATTGTCCACTGTGTTTGCTACATACTTTTGAGATTGTCTTCAACAGTCTGTGAGATCTACCCTACCTCTTCTTCCCAAGGTTGAATCCACATACTGATAATCTATATCTTCTTTTGCACCTCGTCGATCTATGCTTGCATGGATGTCCCTTCTTTCAACTGGGTGGACCGTTGAACATATTCTAAGGTGCATGTTGTTGCCTTGATCATATCATACTGCAGTTTCTACTTCAAAAAATTTCACCTGTGGGTCCTCTTGCAGTGAGTCCCATAATTCTAGCATTTCTTCAAACAGATGGCTACAGTCCTTAACTACAACGTCAATATTTTATGTGTTCATTTTGATGGTAGCCTCGTGCTGGTCTCAGATCTCAAGTAGCGTGGTGGGTTGTAGCTTCAATTGTAGCTCATTGATTCTTTTTCTGTAGATCAAAGTAGACCTTATCCACTTGTACCTTCGAATATCTGAATGCATCTACCAGTTGCTACATTTTGTCTTCTGAAGTGGCCTTGGACTGAATTTGGAGCTCTAGAAGCTCACTGCATACTCTAGAAATGGCATACTCCATCTACTTCTTTCACGCAACTACCTCATCATGATCATGGAGAGGTTTGTGCTTGTCATCGCACACCTGCTAACTAGTGATCTTTGCATCTTTGATCACCATAAGAGTTGGTTTCTCTCACGCCTTAATTTCATCGGCTACACCCTAGTGTATCTCATGCAATGTGTGTAGAGGGAGTGTCGTGAGGTTAATACTCACATTCTTAAGTAGCTTTACACTCTCCCTATCTTCAGCATTATTCAGTTGTAAATATCCATTAGGCAAGGCAGCAATGTGGAGCTCTGGAGTGAGTACCAACTGCAAATTTCCCAATGTCATTGGTACCATGCTCACTTGAGACTAGCTCGCTTGAACCACGCTCGCTTGAACCTGTCTCACCTAAACCAGCAACTCTTTGAATCCTTTTTCGACCTCTGTCAGCATGAATTTGTATTGATCCTCGATCTTTCCCCAAATCTCGTCCACCGCAACTCGGATGATGTCTCCAATTTCATCAAGGTTCCCATCAGTGAGGATCATGGGCTCTGTGCTAGCAAATTTATTAGATTTCCAAGTTTTTGTGTGCCTCCCGCATTTGTCTTCTTCTGTCTGTTTATAATAAATGGAGAATCAACGTCATCTAGGTTTACAAAGGGGTCTTCGCTACCCTGATCAGGTTCTTTTGTGTGTTGTTCTTCTTCATTCTCATGCTCTAGTTCTTGCGAGGTATTCTTGTCTACATCAATGGTGACGTTTGGCATTACCTTCTTCTTTTCCTTTGGCACATCTTTACTAGCCCCTATTGTGCCTACTGCAGCTTCCATTGGAATGATTCAGTCAATCAACCACTGAAGGACTAGCTGGGCGATATCTTATTCAGTGACCAGAAATGGCAACGTCATCCATGTCTTCGTCAAATCATGCCTTGTGCAGATATACACATGGTGGAAATTGGCCTTGAATTCAGCGATGTGTCGATATTCCTTAAATAGACCCGATGACAACCTTGGCTTCTAGTTAATCACCATTCGCAGATCCATTTCGAATAACACCCAGAACATATTATTTTCTATAACGCAGGTAGGGTCCTTTGTTGGTCATAGCAAGGCAAATTTGGCAGCCTTGCACAAATCTGGATCCACAATGGGGAACTTTGAATCATTCAGCATCCTCCAAGCTATCAACGCAATCAACAATAAGAGCCACATGTAGTGGAATGCTTTTCCTCCCTCCTAAGCTTCATGGAAATATTCGAGGAATTCTTAGCATAAATAGCTTGCCCAATTGAACCGAACCCCCTTGCTACACTGGGCAGCCAAGGATACCACTAGTGTCAACACTTCATCTACATGACACTTCTGCATGATCTTTCCTACCAATATTTATGCATCAAACCACACAACTTCGTCTGTGATTGAAATGATGGAATATCCGCTAGACTTTTTTATCAGCCCGAAGTCACTCCTCATTTGGTCCACCAAATTTTTCTCAAGTGACTTTCCCACAAAATAATCTATTGGGTTTGCGCCTTGATAGGGAAATTTTGTGATTCTCCATATCAACATGTCATCAATCGGGATGGGATCTCCTAGCCAAAGGTACCCATCATAGACCATTGGACACAAATAGTGTTGATGTTATTTCATCCAATGTGTGGGCATGTACAATATATTCAACAATCCTGCTCATTGAATACCTACTGCCCATTTCATTGGTTCAATGCTTGTGTGCCCTGTTAGCTACCTATACCAATAGGTTTCATATTTCATGATTGGCAAAGAAAGTTCCAAATATGCTTTGCTTTGGTGATTCAAAGATCCCATATTTCCATAAGAAGACAAGGTGTGTACAAAAGCTTGATGTTGACTCAATTTTGGATGGATGGTCCAACAACCTAATCTGGATCATGCCATGTTTCAATTTTCTGTTGTAAAATAGAGAAAGAAGTCTGTCCAAACTGTTTAATCTTGGCAGACCAGTAGCTAGGTAGAGAAAGTAAGGTTCCCAACTACTTAATCTGGGACCTTGGAATCAATAAGGGTAGCCTGAGATAGAGAATCAAAAGAAAAAGCCAAAAGAAAAGAAAAGGCATATAAGGGTCTGCAAGTCTAAGTGCACCCTCCATGAAGAAACAAAAAATGCTAGACAAGTAGATGGGTAGGTAGATGGGGTTGCAGAAATGTCATTCATTTCAACTGAATCTTGTTGGTCTAAAATAAAGGAACATCAGTGGATAGAGAAGCTCCTCTTCTCCATCATGTTGCAGCAAAGCAAAGGAGCATGACTAACTCCCTTTTCCCCCTTTCACATTCATTACTAACATCCCTTCATCAGTTGTGTTCATGAAAGAGAATCCAAGTTTTATGTTGGTTCTTATTCCTTTAAAAGCCACATTTCTTGTCTAAAAATCTTTTCAATTTGATCTACTCCCTAAGCTAAGTTGTTTGTATATAAACTTAGTGACATCACTCCTCATTCACCTCTTCCATTCATATTAACCTCTAACTTCTTACTATCTAAATCCCCTATATTACCCTTTCCCTATTACTATAAACACTATGGTGTATAAACCCCAAGAATTCTATAAATATCCCTCCCCCCTGGAATTATAGCCATATGTTCACAGTCAGGGATTAAATTGACATCCGGTCAGTTTAAGAACCCAAACCCTACCCCTCTTCCCCCTTCAGAAGTTATCTTAACCACTAACCCCTTCATTTGCTAAAAGAACCTTGTAAGTAAACCCATTTTCACTCCTAACCCGCTCATTTGCAAAAATACATGAAAAACCCACTTTTTCGACTTTATCCAAAGTCTGGCGCTAATACACATTTTCACAAAAAATTTCATAAAAAACCCATATTATCCGCCGAACTCCTAAGTCCCCGCCAGGCACACATTTCAAAAGAAATATTAAAATAATCCCCGCCCGCTGTCGTATCGTCCTGGCACATTAACGATCCGTCGACCGTCGGATCTAGCCTTTTTCATCCGACGGCCCACATGCATATCGGAGCGGCTCCGACGTCCAAAGGATGGCTTCCAAAATTTGTCAGAGGGTGACGTCAGGCCTCTGCCATGCATCACCCCCAAATCGTATCGGAGCACCCTCTGACAATTCCGCTTCCGTATATAAGGCGGTGCGATATCAAACTGCTTACTGTTTCCGGTTTCCGTTAACCCGCTATGCCAACGTCATTACCACGTCATTGCTGCATCACCGCCGCGTCAACGCCCCCGTCCGCCACTGCTCTGACCTACCTGCCACCTCACCATCCCCGTGGACCACTCTTAAGCCGCCACGTGTCTCGATGACGTCATGCTGACATCATCCAACCTTGACCCCACCTGATGACGTCATGCTGACGTCATCCAAAAAAGGTGCCAAATAACCCAAAAGTCTATATTTTGGCCAAAATTCATGTTTTTCGTTACTTTTGCTAAAAATACTGTTACTCCCCCTGCATGCATTTTACGTCCAAATCCATAGCCAACGAGCTGAAATCAACCAGGAGACCGTCGGTGCTGCCGTCCCACCTGCATTTACAAACTTTGCCAAGAAATTCACCAGGTATTTATCAAATTTACCTCCCTTGCGCTCAGTTGTGTCCGTAATTGTCTAAAACAAAATTAAAAGAGTGGGAAACCTTATAATTTACCGAAAAATCCCCTGTGGCAAGCCTCCATTTTCAACTGTTAAGTCAAAATTTGCCTGCAGAGCCTTGTCTACCTGAGTTTGCACAAAATATACAGTCGGTTCGCCCATTCATGAACTGAGAACCCAAGCTGCACCAATTCACCGTATAGAGAGTTCTAAAGCCAAGCATTTGCCCTATCAAGTGCTCTGTGCAGTATTTCAATTGCTGCCATTGCCATTTTATCCTCTGTTCCTCAGTAAATCACCTCTCTTTCCAAGAAATACTCCTTTGTGTTGATCTGCATAGTAACGTCAGTTCATACCAACAAAATCCTAAAGTAACCATGGATGCACCAGTAGCTCCTGTAGCCTTGAACATTGCTCCATTAAATGCCCCTCAGAGAGAATTAGAATGGCAACCATTAGCAGACCTGGATTATCAGATACCAGAAGAAATGCTAATGGACAGCAAGTACGACATCCACTTGTTAAACGAATTGAAGATTAAACATGAGACTGGAACAGATGTATTGGGCATTTGGGATTCTTTCCTCCCTCTCTTCAAGCTCCCTCAGGTCAACCAGTTTCCTGACCTAATTCACCTATGTGCTGAATGCTATGACGCCACTCAGAGGGCTGTGATTGACCCTTCAGGCTCAGTTGTTTTCTATGTCACCCCTGAAGCCATCAGAGAGATGTTGCACTTCAAAACTGAGAAGAAATTAGTCCCTTTATCACTGGCTGATCTGATAAAGCAAGGAGCTAAATTGATAGATGCTCAGGTCACCAAACTAAATCAATTGTACATTGACTCTGACACTGTGAAGTACCCTCCCATTTCTCATGTTTACCTCAACCAATTGGGCAGGGACCTTGTAGACATGATCATTCCCATTCTGGGCTACAATTCAATTGAATTTGTTGATGAAACTGTGCTAGTGATGATGCTCATGTTTTCCCCTGGCAAGTCTCCAATCTGCTATCACTATGCCACCTACATATCTGACAAAATACATGAGCAATTCATGAACTTGGCAAGAGAAAGGGTGTTTAGATACACCTCTTACATCTACCACTTAATTTTGTATTATCAACACGAGAAATTTCATTTTGCTATGAAGAGAGTGGATGCACAAGGCAATCCAAGGTCAGTGGTTTATTGGTCCTCTGCCTTCCACTGCAGATCTTGTTCTCCATATACTTACTGTGAGTTTATAGACCTCTTAATCCACCCAGCCATGTCTCTGCTTATGAGCTCACCTCCTCCTAGACTAACTGATGAGATGCAGAGGATTATTCAGTTGTCCAAGGCATACAGCATTGGGGATTGGTACTATTACCAACACCACACAGTCATCAGAATATATGGCTATGAGTTGCCCCCATACAGATTGCCCAGATATGTGCCCATGAGATTGTTTGCCCTTGAATACTTCAGGCAGTTTGGGAATGCTGATGTGCTACATTTTTCAGGCAAAGGCAAGAAGGCACAGCTCAAAGTAAGAAACCAATTAGGCCACTTCATTTACAACAAAAGGGAGGAGGGTTGGAAAGAAGCAGACAAAATGCTAGAATCCCTTGGCCTAGAGACCAGTTTCCTTTGGAAACCTTATGACCCCAATCACTTCATAATTTTAAGAAGGGTCAAGTATAGGCTGGCCGGTTATGACCACGTAAGGTTGCCTCATATAGAAAAATATGCAAATCAAATAAAGTGGAGGAGAGGCACCTTAGAGGAAGCTATCACACAAGAAGAATTAAATCAAAGAGCAGTTAAAAATCTCCAAAAGATGGCTGACTTAGAGCTTTGTGCACAGGTATTTGCTCTTACAGGCACTCAAGTGGGAGCAGCTGCCTCATCCTCCACAGCACATCAGCAAGCAGCCAAAGCTACTGATCAAACCTATAGCAAAGGTAAAGAAAAGGAGATGGAGCCAGAGCAGCCACCTCATGAACAGGGACAGCAGTAGGAAGTGCAGCAACAGCCACAGGTACAACAACAACAAGGGGGGTAGCAAGAAAAAGAACAGCCAGTGTAGCAAGAGCAAACATCACAGGCCCCAGAATCCACCGGGCAGCAAGCTCAGGACACTCTACCTCCTAGGCAAGAGACAACAGTGGAGGCCTCAGTCCTCCAAACCCCACAAAAGGAAGATATAAGTAGAAAGAGGGACAAAGAGACTCCCCTCACAACATCAACAACTCATGGGGAGAAAAGACACAGAATGAATCCCCTTTCTGAGGAAGAAATGCCTATAGGGAAATCTTTGGGCATGGGCCCACCTAGCATGGAGGCATCTGCAAGTTCCTTCCAGCAGGAACAAGAGAGGACAGTGGGAGGAGAAGTCAGCTCCTCAAGCCAACAAAGAGAAGCTGAGGTGGGCATCAAGCAGCAGTTCATTGACATAAAGAAGAGGAATGAGCCCATAAGAGTACAGCTATATAATCATTTGTTGAAAATGGCTCCCACTAACCAGCAAAGACTAATGTCTGCATTTGATGTCCAGGAGGGCAAGATGATCACGAGCCATTTTATGCCAGCAGTGTTGCAGCCGCAGTCAGCTGCAGATTACATAAGGACCAACCTTGAGGTCCTTGCCAAGGACATCTACCCAATGGATAAAATCGAACTACATAAGCAAACGGGTGAGATGGTGTATGCCTCCTTGGCAGATAAGACATTGGAGAACTACAGGCTAGAAAATAGCCTAAATAATACAGCTCCCCAACTGGAGTTGGAGAGAGCATCCTCTCAAGCAAAGGACAACAGAATCAAAGCCTTAGAGGAGATAATCATAGAACTTGGGCATGATCCCAAGGACATCAAGGTTGTAGAAGCATTATTGAAGTTAAGGGATGCAGATTTGGCAGCACTAAGGAAAATGGTAAAAGTCCCAGAAACCATTCACCCACAAACTAGAGAAGTTGCCCAGCTGAGACATGACCAAGATGCATCAGCTATGCTGGTGTCCCTATATAAACGGCTAATCCAAACACAAGAGAAATTGGGAGAATCAGAGGCTGCACAGGCTGCACTGCAGGCAGAATTACAACAAAAAGAAGGAGGACAGACATCTCAACCTCCTCCATAAATAATTAACCTGGAGGAACCTCCTAAGACTACGGCTCCTCCTACTGAACAGACAGCACCATCAATATCAACAACTGCACCAACAACAGAGCAGGCTCCAAGCCTGGATATGCAGAAGCTCAAGAATGAAATCCAAGCCCTGGAAGCCCAAATGGCAGAGCTAAATGAGGCTAGGGAGAGTCTAGCCAAGCTCAATGAAAGATATGATAAATCCAAGCAGACTGTAGCAGAAAAAGGAAGGGAAATAAAGGCCCTTAAGGATAAGATAAAGGAGCTGGAGAAGGAGCTCACACTTGACAAAGTGACAGCTGAGCTTAAAACAGTTTTATGGGCCAACATTGGCCAATCAATCACTGATCAATGGCAATACATTGAGACCATTCATGAGCAAATAGAGCTCATAGGAAAAGCACACAGAGAAATCCAGAGATCAAGGGCATCTCTAGGCAATATGCCTGAGGTTGCCAATAGAATGATTAATGTGCTTAATAACAGAACAAGTGCTCAGCTAGCAGAAATGGGAATCTCCAGTAGAACTGAAACCATCCAGCTGATAAAGAGGGTCCTCACACTGAGAAACCTGGTACAAACAATGGAAAGAAGAAGCCAGGATATGCAGACAGAGGATAATAAATTCACGGACAAATTTGTGGCATTGCAAAACAGAGGTCTTCCTAGCTTACTGAACAGCGCAGGAAGACTACTTTCTCATGAACATTATGCCAAAAGGGTCAACAAATTTGCTACAAATCAGATTACATAAAGACCCAGCACTTCAGAAGAATCAGGGCCAGCATCAGGGCAGAGTCTCTACAACAGGGTTGAATTTATTCTTCATTATGAATGAGATACAACATTTGTTTGAAGTGCCTCCAAATTTCTACAAATACACAGAGGTAGATGAGACTCTAGAGGCAATCCTGAGACATCAATTGCCCACACAGAAATTCTGGACCAAAATGATACAAACAATACTGTAAACCAGAGCCTGTATTCAAGTTTTTCTTTTTTATACAAGTTATCATACACAGGAAAATTTTGATAAAATCAGCATGCATGGAGAAGAATGGGCTGAGCCAACTCAGCAAAACTATTCGGCCACTAAAGCAGCACTGACAGTCACAGGTGACAGGGCCGAAAAGTTACAGGATGACAGAGCTACAAAGACACGTCATTCATCATTTATAACAGAACATTCAACCGACTCAGTGGCCTCCAAAGGTCAAAAAGTCTTCTGACAGAATTGAAGGGCATTTATGTTGTATTCAAAGCTGTAATAACTTCTTATCTGCTCTTCTGTACAAGTTGGTGAACGTATTTATTTCTCAGATGACTCAATGCTTCAGATATTTTGTATCACCGTTTGTATATATACCCCCCTCGCATAAGTTTGCAGGGGTTGTTGTTGATTTCTTTTCTAGAGTTCTTATGCTGTAAATTTTCAGAGAATTAATACAAAGCTGATGGAATTTCCAAAGCTCTGTGTTACCTGAGGCATTGTGGTGTTTTTGCTGAATGTTACAGGATTCCTGCGTATTTCATGGTTCAATAAGTTTTCTTAAAACTCTTCGTTATGTGTTTTTGTCATCTTTTCATAGCTCATTCATGTTCTGTGTTCCACAGTTAATGGCAAGGAAAAAGAATAGTTCTAGGATTTAATCACAGATTACCCTGAACTCAATCTATGCTATTATAAATGTTTTTTCTTCAGTTATAGTAATAAAGGTGTAATTCTTAATTGCAGCACCTCCACGCTATATCTTTCATAGTGATTATTGTTTCAGGAATTCAAGTCTGCTCCTGCGCAGTATATCTCTTTCTCACACTCCCAGCTTAGTGGAAAATTCTTAATTGCTTTTCACTGGTTAAACACACTTCACCATCAAAATTTCAAGTTTGTTTCATGAAGTATTTAAAAGGCCTTGTAGTTTCAGCAACTCAACTCAATATTTCAAACAACCTGTAGCCACAGACTCCATAGCCCAATGGATTAGAACTATCTGAATATTTCCACCTTAGGTACAGAAAGATATCCCTCAACCAAAACATAAACCAAACCCCTAACTCATAACTAGCCTAAAATCTTCACAAAACAGAGACAAACCTTAAAGAGAGAGCCCTCTCTGATTACAGTGTGGCTAGAAGCTGTAATCCAAAGATTGGTTAGTGGTTACCCCGGCTGTATTCCCTTGGGAGTCAAAGGGAACAACCTGGGTGTTAACATAATTGGCGACTCCACTGGGGAGTTCCTCAGGATATTCTAATTTCTGTATATTTCTTAAAGCTGCTTCAGTCAATTTTCATGCTAGCTTTAGGATATACACAGTCATTCCAAAATCTTGTCTGGCCCATGTAGATACAAAAATATTCTAGAAAACATACTCAAAAACAAGTCCAGAAGCTGGCTCCCAAGAAGAATCCACGATATACAAGGTCAAATCCTGACCCCAATCCACCAACTGTTTTTGAAAATCCCAATACAATCCCAAAAATCATTAGGAAGCACCAAGGACAGGAAACTCGTGTTGAGTTAAGTCCTGAGACAGCTTATCCAAACCCTGTTCCAACGCCAATCAAGGTTCTATTTCGGTCTACCCTTGATTCCCCAAGTTCCCCATCCACCTCTCAAAGCCCTCCGTTTACACCTCCATCCACTGCACATGTTCCCTTGAACAACACCCTACTTTCTACCATCCCCACTACCCCTGTTGTCCCAGTCATTCAAGTTATCCCTGTCAACCCTATAAATCCTGCAAATATGGCTAATAGATATGCACCCCTGCAGTTGCCTGCTAATGCTGCAGCTCTACCTCAGGACTACCAATCCAAGATTTCATATTTTGACTCCACTGGCCCTTTCACAGCAATTCAGCATGCCAGAAGGATGCAAGACCATTTTGAGAACTATGAAATAGATGATGACAGTGTGAGAATGAGAATCTTTGTTCAGAGCCTGACCGGGGATGTAAGAACTTGGTTTAGATCACTGGCTGTAAATACCATCACAACTCCTGATGAGCTTTATCAAGCCTTTACTAACAGATGGGAGAAAAAGAAAGATCCCCTGCACATACTTGGTGAATACGATACAATCAAACGAGGTCCTCAAGAGACCGTTTTGGAATATTGTGCAAGATTCAATAATGTATATAACGCAATACCACAGAATTTAAGACCTCCTCCTGATTTAGCCTTGTACAAATTTCCGGATGGTTTTGACCCTGATATGGCATATCAGCTGAAGGAAAGAGCTCTTGAAACCCTTGAAGATGCCCAAAAGGTTGCTGTCACAGTAGAGGCTAACCTGATTGCCAAAAGAAACAGGGCGAGATTGGAAAAAAGAACCACCTTCAAGGAAGAACCCTCAGCCTTTGATCAAAAACTGGACGCAATACTCACTGGTATGAAGAGATTGGGTGATAGAGTAGAATCAGTTGAGAGAAAGTCATCATGGGAAGCACCACAAAATAACCCTATCAGAAATCCCAATTTTAGGAGAAATCAAAACCCAAACGTGGGAAAGGCCGGTTCTGATCCAGACATAAGGCCTCCTTTCCAGGAAAACTATACTGAGGCATCAACTTCAAATGAGCAAACATATGACACCCACATTAACCTGATGGGCCTGAATGATGAGCAGCAAGTTTTTTTGAGTCAAGAAGATCATAAGGATGATGACATACAGAAATTCCAAACCAGATCAGGTGAGTCATTTGACTTTAAACAAGGCTATGATACAGCTGTATATGAAGTTCATAAGCAATACAAGCTAAGAAGCAGAACTATAAATGTAACACAGCCTGAAAAAACAAAGGATAGCCAGCAGCCCAAAAGAGCCATAGTCACAGAGCTGAATGACACAACTGATTCAGTTACAAATGAAATAATCGTTCAAGAAGTCACTGAACCATTGCCTCCAAAACAACAGCCTATGGCTACATCACCCTTGCACCCTAAACCAAGTAATACTCCTCAAGAGATGATTAAGAAGGACAAGCCTCAAGATCAAGAAAAGAAACAAGAAGAAGACTTAGTGAACAAGGAAAAGGCTGTCACCCACAACACCAAGTTCCCATCTGAAAGACCTTTTGACTTAGAAGCTGAAATTGGCAAATTGAAGGTAGCTATTCCTCTTTCAGAACTAGCCAAGCATGACATTTATAGACAACAAATCAAGAAGTCCCTTCAAATTACTCGTAATAAAGATAATGTCAATGTGTTGGATGACACCCCAGAATTGCTTTTCGGTCCAGAGGTTGATGGAAAGACAGCAGTTACAGGGGTCTTACCTTTCTATGTCAGCCTGCATGTTCATGATAAGATACTACACAATGCAATGTTTGACTCAGGTGCCTCTCACAACTTGATGCCTAAATCAGTCATGGAAAGATTAAATCTAGATATTACAAGACCATATAAGGACCTATTCTCATTTGACTCCAGCCAAGTTAAGTGTTTAGGTCTGATAAAAGATCTTTGTGTGTCCCTAGTTCAGTACCCAAATAAAACAATTCTAATGGACGTTGTAGTTGCTGATATCCCACCCAAATATGGCATGCTGTTATCAAGATCATGGGGGGATAAACTCCAAGGTTCCCTACAATTAGACATGTCGTATGCAACCATCTCAGTATTTGGTCAACCCAAGAGGTTATATAGAGAGTCACTTATGAAATACATGGTCAGCAGTGAAGAAAAACCTCAAAACTTTCCCATATATGTTGTCCATTCTTATATAGATTCATATATTCTCTTCAATGATAATTCAGGTCTCACAAATGATGATGAAACCAAGACACTCAAACAAGATCAGGACATTAATGAACAAGCTGCTGCTCCAGAAATAAAGCTGATCCAATCAAGTGATGAGACTGTCCTAAAAGACAAACTAAATGAAAAACTAGAACTTCAACTCACAATCCCAGATCACAGAGAAGTTATTAAGTCTCCCCTAGAACAAGAGATCCTATGGTTCCTTGAATTTGATGGGTCAGTCAACAAATTAGGGGCAGGAGCTGGAGTTTGGATACATAACAAGCAGAACAATCATGCAGAAGGTCGAGCCTATAGGCTAAATTTCAGGTGCACCAACAATATGGCAGAATACGAAGCTCTCTTACTAGGCCTCAAACTAGTAAAATCCTTACAAGCCATAAAAGTTTCAATACTAGGAGATTCAGACCTAGTTGTCCAACAAGTAAAGGGTAATTTTGTCACCAATGACAAAAGACTGAGATCTTATAGATCTGCTGCTGCTGAAATACTAAACTCCTTCACTGAATTTCAAATCACCAAAATTGCTAGGACCCATAATCTTCATGCTCATAGTTTGGCCACATTTGCAAGCACCTGTAAACTACCCTTTGAACCTAGCCATTGCTTTACAGCTGAAGTAAAACACAAACCTTTTGTTCCAAACAATGTTAAAGATTGGCAAGTATTTGAAGATGATACACAAATAAATAACTTCTTGACCTTGCAACAAGAATTTGCAGGATTGAACATTGACACTGAGGGAGCAAGTCAATCACAAATACAGAGTGAACAGAATAACAAGCCAATATCACCCAAGATAGCTCACCAAATCTTACATCCAACAATTTTTAACAAGCACAACATACAAGAAATCCAACAAACCAGTTATGAAGAAATAGCTGCTACAGAGGCTGAGATCATAGAGCTGAAAGACAATTTTCTTCCAACAGGCCTAACTCCATTGGAGGACATTTTTGACTCAAATGATATCCCTAGAAAACCAAAAATGCAGCCCCTTAATGCTGCCATTGAGGAATGCAACATTGGAACTATTGAGAAGCCCAAAATAATAAAATTGTCTGCATCCTTACCTCCTGATAAAAAACCTAAATACATTGACCTCTTCAAAGAGTTTCAAGATGTCTTTGCATGGGGTTATGAGGATTTAAAATCCTATGACACCTCGGTTATCCAGCATACTATCCCTCTCAAGCCTAATCAAAATCCATTTAAGCAGAAATTGAGAAGGATCAATCCCATGCTTCTCCCTTCAATCGAAAAAGAACTGCAAAAAATGTTTAAAGCTGGCATCATAGCACCCATCAGGTTTTTTTATTGGATTTCCAATTTGGTACCTACAAGAAAGAAAACTGGTGAGATAAGACTTTGTGTTGATCTTAGAAATCTAAACCAAGTGTCCCTCAAAGACAACTATCCCTTACCTAAGATGGATCACATTCTCCAAAGATTAGTAGGGGCCTCAAGGATCTCATTACTTGATGGATTCTCAGGTTTTAATCAAATCCTAGTGCACCCTGATGATCAGGACAAAACTGCATTCACAACCCCATGGGGAACTTTCAAATATGTAAAAATGCCTTTCGGATTGAAAAATGCAGGGGCAACATTTCAAAGGGCAATGGATATTGCTTTTGCCAAAGAGATTCATGACTTTCTTGTCATTTATTTGGATGACCTCACACCTTTCTCAAAATCTTACCAAGAACACTTGAAGCATTTAAGGCAGATCTTCTTAACATGTAGGAAATATGGAATTTCCTTGAATCCCAAGAAGTCTCTATTTGGTTTGGAAGAAGGTAAGCTGTTAGGGCATATCATTTCAAAGGATGGCATAAGAATTGACCCAGATAGGATACAAGCTATCTTACAAATGCCCCACCCAAGAAACATCAAAGAATTGCAAGCTTTCTTAGGGAAGATCAATTTCTTAAGAAGGTTTATCCCAAACTTAGCAGAACTGATCAGATTATTGAACAACATGTTGAAGAAGGATTCAAAAGTGAAATGGACAGTAGAAGCAAATCAAGCCTTTGAAGGTATAAAATTGGCCCTTACCCAAACCCCAGTCTTAACAAATCCTCAATTTGATAGAGAATTTATCATTTTCTCTTTTGCCTCCCAGCATACTATTGCTGCTGTTTTATTACAGAAAGATGACCAAGGAAATGAGAAACCAATTGCTTTCTTTAGTAGAGCTCTGAGAGATGCACCTCTGAAATATCAGATCATGGAGAAACAAGCTTATGCTTTGGTCAAGGCCATTAAAGACTTCAGGATTTACATCCTTTATTCCCATGTTATAGCATATGTGCCAAGTCCCATTGTGAAAGACATACTCACTCAAGAAAACTTAGAGGGCAGAAGAGGAAAATGGATTGCCAACATTTTGGAATTTGATATTGAAATAAAACCTACAAAACTAATAAAAGGGCAAGGCTTGGCCAAACTAATGACAGAAGCAAACTTCCAAGCCTTAGACATAAACCAGCTGGACAATGAACCGGAGCTGGCAACTCCAAAGATCAATGTAGCCTTTGAACAATCCCCTTGGTATTTTGATATCTGTTATGTGTTACAAAACCTGTGTGCTCCCCCGGGATTGTCCAGAACTAAATGTAGGTTCCTAAAAATGAAAGCTTCAAGATTTTGTGTTATGGATGGCAATTTGCTTTGGAAAAACCATGAGGGTATATTGTTAAACTGCCTGATTGAGAATGAGACTAACAATGTCACCAAAGAATTTCATGCAGGTGACTGTGGTGGACACTTGTATTGGAAGTCCACTGTGGATAAGATACTAAGGG
This sequence comes from Pinus tabuliformis, assembly GCA_031772625.1. Classification (NCBI taxonomy): domain Eukaryota; kingdom Viridiplantae; phylum Streptophyta; class Pinopsida; order Pinales; family Pinaceae; genus Pinus; species Pinus tabuliformis. Next base: position 1,934,068,128 of record CM062816.1, on the reverse strand, counting down.
CTGGTTACTATTGGCCCACTGTTTTCTCTGATGTCAAGAAATTTACCACCTCATGTCATAAATGTCAAGTGTTTGAAGGAAAGAGAAAGCTATTGCCACTTCCTTTGAGGCCTATTGCAACAGAGAGACCTTTTCAACAATGGGGCTTGGATTTCATTGGGGAAATTCACCCCTCATCTTCAGGCCAACATAGATGGATTCTAACAGCTACAGACTACTTCACCAAATGGATTGAAGCCATCCCATGCAGACAAGCAAATGATTCCACTATCATTCAGTTCCTTGAGACCAATATTCTTTCTAGATTTGGTTGTCCTGATAAGATAACAGACAATGCTGCTGCCTTCAGATCTAAGAAGATGGTGAATTTCTGCCACAAATTTCACATTACCCTGGGCCATTCTACTGCATACTATCCCCAAGGAAATGGCCTAGCTGAATCATCAAATAAAAGCCTTGTGAACATCATAAAGAGGGTGTTGGAAGAAAATAAAAAGAATTGGCATAAGAAGCTTGTAAATGCCCTATGGGCAGATAGACTGAAAACCAAAAGATCAATCGGGATCAGCCCATATGAGTTAGTTTATGGATTAGAAGCCAAATTTCCTTCATCACTAGGGGTTCCTGTCATGAAAATTCTTCAAGAAAGCCAGGCTGAACCAAATGATGTGCAAAGAAGCGTAAACCAAATTATATGTTTACAGCAAACTAGAGACCAAGTCTATCACAGAGTTCAAGTTTTACAAGAAAAGCTAAAGAAAGCCTTTGACAGAAGGACTAAGGCTGAAGAATTCAACATAGGTGATAAAGTTCTCAAGTGGGATTCTAGAAGGGAATATAAAGGAAAACATGGAAAATTTGATTCCCTTTGGAGAGGACCATTTGTTGTTCAAGCAGTGCAAGGAAATAATACTTACTTCCTTAGGAATCTTGATGAAACTGATTTGGATGAAGGTCCTGTAAATGGCAGGATGTTGAAGCACTATTTTTACTACTATCCATAACTGCAGCCTAAGTTTCCCTTGTACATATTCAGGTGTATATATTACATTCTTTTAATATGTAAAAATGCAGTTTCTCAAGTTTTATTAGTTATCAGCAAGAGGCAAATAAGTTCAGAGATTTACCAAGATGGGAAGAGCACAATTTTGGCATTTCAAAGAGGAATACTCCAAGTTTTGATACAAGAAGTCAAGGGCCAAGGCATTCTGACCTGCTGTTCTTGGTCTTTCAAATAGAAAAACCATCCCCATGTGGAGCCACTGTTAGCTACCTATACCAATAGGTTTCATATTTCATGATTGCAAAGAAAGTTCCAAATATGCTCTGCTTTGGTGATTCAAAGATCCCATATTTCCACAAGAAGACAAGGTGTGTACAAAATCTTGATGTTGACTCAATTTTGGATGGATGGTCCAACAGCCTAATCTGGATCATGCCATGTTTCAATTTTCTGTTGTAGAATAGAGAAAGAAGTTTGTCCAAACTGTTTAATCTTGGTAGACCAGTAGCTAGGTAGAGAAAGTAAGGTTCCCAATTGCTTAATCTGGGACCTTGGAAGCAATAAGGGTAGCCTGAGATAGAGAATCAAAAGAGAAAGCCAAAAGAAAAGAAAAGGCATATAAGGGTCTGCAAGTCTAAGTGCACCCTCCATGAAGAAACAAAAAATGCTAGACAAGTAGATGGGTAGGTAGATGGGGTTGCAGAAATGTCATTCATTTCAACTGAATCTTGCTGGTCTAAAATAAAGGAACATCAGTGGATAGAGAAGCTCCTCTTCTCCATCATGTTGCAGCAAAGCAAAGGAGCATGACTAACTCCCTTTTCCCCCTTTCACATTCATTACTAACATCCCTTCATCAGTTGTGTTCATGAAAGAGAATCCAAGTTTTATGTTGGTTCTTATTCCTTTAAAAGCCACATTTCTTGTCTAAAAATCTTTTCATTTTGATCTACTCCCTAAGCTAAGTTGTTTGTATATAAACTTAGTGACATCACTCCTCATTCACCTCTTCCATTCATATTAACCTCTAACTTCTTACTATCTAAATCCCTTATATTACCGTTTCCCTATTACTATAAACACTATGGTGTATAAACCCCAAGCATTCTATAAATATCCCTCCCCCCTAGAATTATAGCCATATGTTCACAGTCAGGGATTAAATTGACATCCGGTCAGTTTAAGAACCCAAACCCTACCCCTCTTCCCCCTTCAGAAGTTATCTAAACCACTAACCCCTTAATTTTCTAAAAGAACCTTGTAAGTAAACCCATTTTCACTCCTAACCCGCTCATTTGCAAAAATACATGAAAAACCCACTTTTTCGACTTTATCCAAAGTCTGGCGCTAATACACATTTTCACAAAAAATTTCATAAAAAACCCATATTATTCGCCGAACTCCTAAGTCCCCACCGGGCACACATTTCAAAAGAAATATTAAAATAATCCCCGCCCGCTGTCGTATCGTCCTGGCACATTAACGATCCGTCGACCGTCGGATCTGGCCTTTTTCATCCGACGGCCCACATGCATATCGGAGCGGCTCTGACGTCCGAAGGATGGCTTTCGAAATTTGTCAGAGGGTGACGTCAGGCCTCTGCCACGCGTCACCCCAAAATTGTATCAGAGCACCCTCTGACAATTCCGCTTTCGTATATAAGGCAGTGCGATATCAAACCGCTTACTGTTTCCGGTTTCCGTTAACCCGCTATGCCAACGTCATTACCACGTCATTGTTGCATCATCGTCGCGTCAACGCCCCCGTCCGCCACTGCTCTGACCTGCCTGCCACCTCACCATCCCTGTGGACCACTCTTAAGCCGCCACGTGTCTCGATGACGTCATGCTGACGTCATCCGACCTTGACCCCACCTGATGACGTCATGCTGACGTCATCCAAAAAAGGCGCCAAATAACCCAAAAGTCTATATTTTGGCCAAAATTCATGTTTTTCGTTACTTTTGCTAAAAAGAAGGTTACTCCCCCTGCATGCATTTTACGTCCAAATCCATAGCCAACCAGCTGAAATCAACCAGGAGACCGTCGACGCTTCCGTCCCACCTGCATTTACAAACTTTGCCAAGCAATTCACCAGGTATTTATCAAATTTACCTTCCTTGCGCTCGGTTGTGTCCGTAATTGTCTAAAACAAAATTAAAAGAGTGGGCAAGCTTATAATTTACCGGCAAATCCCCTGTGGCAAGCCTCCATTTTCAACTGTTAAGTCAAAATTTGCCTGTAGAGCCTTGTCTACCCGAGTTTGCACAAAATATACAGTCGGTTCGCGCATTCATGAACTGAGAACCCAAGCTGCACCAATTCACCATATAGAGAGTTCTAAAGCCAAGCATTTGCCCTATCAAGTGCTCTGTGCAGTATTTCAATTGCTGCCATTGCCATTTTATCCTCTGTTCCTCAGTAAATCACCTCTCTTTCCAAGAAATACTCCTTTGTGTTGCTCTACACAGTAACGTCAATTCATACCAACACAATCCTAAAGTAACCATGGATGCACCAGTAGCTCCTGTAGCCTCGAACATTGCTCCATTAAATGCCCCTCAAAGAGAATTGGAATGGCAACCATTAGCAGACCTGGATTATCAGATATCAGAAGAAATGCTAATGCACAACAAGTACCACATCCACTTGTTAAACGAATTGAAGATTAAACATGAGACTGGAACAGATGTATTGGGCATTTGGGATTCTTTCCTCCCTCTCTTCAAGCTCCCTCAGGTCAACCAGTTTCCTGACCTAATTCACCTATGTGCTGAATGCTATGACGCCACTCAGAGGGCTGTGATTGACCCTTCAGGCTCAGTTGTTTTCTATGTCATCCCTGAAGCCATCAGAGAGATGTTGCACTTCAAAACTGAGAAGAAATTAGTCCCTTTATCACTGGATGATCTGATAAAGCAAGGAGCTAAATTGACAGATGCTCAGGTCACCAAACTAAATCAATTGTACATTGACTCTGACACTGTGAAGTACCCTCCCATTTCTCATGTTTACCTCAACCAATTGGGAAGGGACCTTGTAGACATGATCATTCCCATTCTGGGCTACAATTCAATTGAATTTGTTGATGAAACTGTGCTAGTGATGATGCTCATGTTTTCCCCTGGCAAGTCTCCAATCTGCTATGACTATGCCACCTACATATCTAACAAAATACATGAGCAATTCATGAACTTGGCAAGAGAAAGGGTGTTCAGATACACCTCTTACATCTACCACTTAATTTTGTATTATCAACACAAGAAATTTCATTTTGCTATGAAGAGAGTGGATGCACAAGGCAATCCAAGTTCAATGGTTTATTGGTCCTCTGCCTTCCACTGCAGATCTTGTTCTCCATATACTTACTGTGAGTTTATAGACCTCTTCATCCACCCAGCCATGTCTCTGTTTATGAGCTCACCTCCTCCTAGACTAACTGATGAGATGCAGAGGATTCTTCAGCTGTCCAAGGCATACAACATTGGGGATTGGTACTATTACCAACACCACACAGTCATCAGAATATATGGATGTGAGTTGCCCCCATACAGATTGCCCAGATATGTGCCCATGAGATTGTTTGCCCTCGAATACTTCAGGCAGTTTGGGAATGCTGATGTGCTACATTTTTCAGGCAAAGGCAAGAAGGCATAGCTCAAAGTAAGAAACCAATTATGCCACTTCATTTACAACAAAAGGGAGGAGGGTTGGCAAGAAGCAGACAGAATGCTAGAATCCCTTGGCCTACAGACCAGTTTCCTTCGGAAACCTTATGACCCCAATCACTTCATAACTTTAAGAAGGGTCAAGTATAGGCTGGCCGGTTATGACCACGTAAGGTTGCCTCATATAGAAAAATATGCAAATCAAATAAAGTGGAGGAGAGGCACCTTAGAGGAAGCTATCACACAAGAAGAATTAAATCAAAGAGCAGTTAAAAATCTCCAAAAGATGGCTGACTTAGAGCTTTGTGCACAGGTATTTGCTCTTACAGGCACTCAAGTGGGAGCAGCTGCCTCATCCTCCACAGCACATCAGTAAGCAGCCAAAGCTACTGATCAAACCTCTAGCAAAGGTAAAGAAAAGGAGATGGAGCCAGAGCAGCCACCTCATGAACAGGGACAACAGCAGGAAGTGCAGCAACAGCCACAGGTACAACAGCAACAAGGGGGGAAGCAAGAAAAAGAACAGCCAGTGCAGCAAGAGCAAACATCACAGGCCCCAAAATCCACCGGGCAGCAAGCTCAGGACACTCTGCCTCCTAAGCAAGAGACAACAGTGGAGGCCTCAATCCTCCAAACCCCACAAAAGGAATATATAAGTAGAAAGAGGGACAGAGAGACTCCCCTCACAACATCAACAACTCATGGGGAGAAAAGACACGGAATGAATCCCCTTTCTGAGGAAGAAATGCCTATAGGGCAATGTTTGGGCATGGGCCCACCTAGCATGGAGGCATCTGCAAGTTCCTTCCAGCAGGAACAAGAGAGGACAGTGGGAGGAGAAGTCAGCTCCTCAAGCCAGCAAAGAGGAGCTGAGGTGGGCATCAAGCAGCGGTTCATTGACATAAATAAGAGGAATGAGCCCATAAGAGTACAACTATATAATCATTTGTTGAAAATGGCTCCCACTAACCAGCAAAGACTAATGTCTGCATTTGATATCCAGGAGGGCAAGATGATCATGAGCCATTTTATGCCAGCAGTGTTGCAGCCGCAGTCAGCTGCAGATTACATAAGGATCAACCTTGAGGTCCTTGCCAAGGACATCCACCCAATGGATAAAATCGAATTACATAAGCAAACGGGTGAGATGGTGTATGCCTCCTTGGCAGATAAGACATTGGAGAACTACAGGCTAGAAAATAGCCTAAATAATAAAGCTGCCCAACTGGAGTTGGAGAGAGCATCCTCTCAAGCAAAGGACAACAGAATCAAAGCCTTAGAGGAGATAATCATAGAACTTGGGCATGATCCCAAGGACATCAAGGCTGTACAAGCATTATTGAAGTTAAGGGATGCAGATTTGGCAGCACTAAGGAAAATGGTAAAAGTCCCAGCAACCATTCACCCACAAACTGGAGAAGTTGCCCAGCTGAGACATGACCAAGATGCATCAGCTATGCTGGTGTCCCTATATAAATAGCTGATCTAAACACAAGAGAAATTGGGAGAATCAGAGGCTGCACAGGCTGCACTGCAGGCAGAATTACAACAAAAAGAAGGAGGACAGACATCTCAGCCTCCTCCAGAAATAATTAACCTGGAGGAACCTCCTCAGACTACGGCTCCTCCTACTGAACAGACAACACCATCTACATCAGCAACTGCACCAACAACAGAGCAGGCTCCAAGCCTGGATATGCAGAAGCTCAAGAATGAAATCCAAGCCCTGGAAGCCCAAATGGTAGAGCTAAATGAGGCCAGGGAGAGTCTAGCCAAGCTCAATGAAAGATATGATAAATCCAAGAAGACTGTAGCATAAAAAGGAAGGGAAATAAAGGCCCTTAAGGATAAGATAAGGGAGCTGGAGAAGGAGCTCACACTTGACAAAGTGACAGCTGAGCTTAAAATAGTTTTATGGGCCAACATTGGCCAATCAATCACTGATCAATGGCAATACATTGAGACCATTCATGAGCAAATAGAGCTCATAGGAAAAGCACGCAGAGAAATCCAGAGATCAAGGGCATCTCTAGGCAATATGCCTGAGGTTGCCAATAGAATGATTAATTATCCTAATAACAGAACAAGTGCTCAGTTGGCAGAAATGGGAATCTCCAGTAGAAATGAAACCATCCAGCTGATAAAGAGGGTCCTCACACTGAGAAACCTGGTACAAACACTGGAAAGAAGAAGCCAGGATATGCAGACAGAGGTTAATAAATTCACAGACAAATTTGTGGCATTGCAAAACAGAGGTCTTCCCAGCTTACTGAACAGCGCAGGAAGACTACTTTCTCATGAACATTATTCCAAAAGGGTCAACACATTTGCTACAAATCAGATTATAGAAAGACCCAGCATTTCAGAAGAATGAGGGCCAGCATCAGGGCAGAGTCTCTACAACAGGGTTGAGAATTTATTTTTCATTATGAATGAGATCCAGCATTTGTTTGAAGTGCCTCCAAATTTCTACAAATACACAGAGGCAGATGAGACTCTAGAGGCAATCCTGAGACATCAATTTCCCACACAGGAATTCTAGACCAAAATGATACAAACAATATTGTAAACCAGAGCCTGTATTCAAGTTTTTCTTTTTTATACAAGTTATCATACATAGGAAAATTTTGATAAAATCAGCATGCATGGAGAAGAATGGGCTGAGCCAACTCAGCAAACCTATTCGGCCACTAAAGCAGCACTGACAGTCACAGGTGACAGGGCCGAAAAGTTACAGGATGACAGAGCTACAAAGACACGTCATTCATCATTTATAACAGAACATTCAACCGACTTAGTGGCCTCCAAAGGTAAAAAAGTCTTCTGACAGAATTGAAGGGCATTTATGTTGTATTCAAAGCTGTAATAACTTCTTATCTTCTCTTCTATACAAGTTGGTGAACGTATTTATTTCTCAGATGACTCAACGCTTCAGATATTTTGTATCACCGTTTGTATATATACCCCCCTCGCATAAGTTTGCAGGGGTTGTTGTTGATTTCTTTTCTAGAGTTCTTATGCTGTAAATTTTCAGAGAATTAATACAAAGCTGATGGAATTTCCAAAGCTCTGCGTTACCTGAGGCATTGTGGTGTTTTTGCTGAATGTTACAGGATTCCTGCGTATTTCATGGTTCAATAAGTTTTCTTAAAACTCTTCGTTATGTGTTTTTGTCATCTTTTCATAGCTCATTCATGTTTTGTGTTCCACAGTTAATGGAAAGGAAAAAGAATAGTTCTAGGATTTAATCACAGATTACCCTGAACTCAATCTATGCTATTATAAATGTTTTTTCTTCAGTTATAGTAATAAAGGTGTAATTCTTAATTTCAGCACCTCCACGCTATATCTTTCATAGTGATTATTGTTTCAGGAATTCAAGTCTACTCCTGCGCAGTATATCTCTTTCTCACACTCCCAGCTTAGTGGAAAATTCTTAATTGCTTTTCACTGGTTAAACACACTTCACCATCACAATTTCATGTTTGTTTCATGAAGTATTTAAAAGGCCCTGTAGTTTTAGCAACTCAACTCAATATTTCAAACAACCTGTAGCCACAGACTCCATAGCCCAATGGATTAGAACTATCTGAAGATTTCCACCTTAGGTACAGAAAGATATCCCTCAACCAAAACATAAACCAAACCCTGAACTCATAACTAGCCTAAAATCTTCACAAAACAGAGACAAACCTTAAAGAGAGAGCCCTCTCTGATTACAGTGTGGCTAGAAGCTGTAATCCAAAGATTGGTTAGTGGTTACCCCACCCGTATTCCCTTGGGAGTCAAAGGGAACAACCTGGGTGTTAACATGCCCAACTACTCATAGTACACCACTGTCAGATACTTGCTAAGGTCAAGCTGCAGAAATTTCTCATAGTCTCTCAAATCCCAATCTTCCATCTGGAGTTATGGTGCCCTTGCCAACAATTCACCGTCAATAGGCTCTTCCTCTGGTAGCAACAGTGTGAATATCTTAAATTTGATGGAGTCTGGGTCCTTAGCCACTTTTGAGGTTGGCCTCTGTGGTGGCATATACGATGGCAACCAAGAAATTGGTTCTGCTGCTTCTACGCTAATATCCTCAATCCTTTCATTCAGCTCTTCTTTGTGCAAGTCTTATGGCTCCATTGGTTATTTCTATTTATCTGTTTTCTCTTTCATTCTCAGTTTTGCAAGGATTTTTCGTTGTGACCATCTTACTTGCACCTTTGTTGGTTTTTTCTTCTTTTTATCTCCTGACGCAGAGGCAGTAGGCTTTGGCCTCCGCAACCTTGATGCTATAGTGTGGATTGATGGTGTTGTAGTCATGATGTTCCCTACTCCTCTTTTCAGAAAGCTCTTGCTTAACCTCCTCCGAACACAGGTAACCAGACATGCAACAACACACTCGGCTCTTTAAGTGCAAAAACACACTGCTAACTCTCAAGAAGCAGAGTGTCCAAATGTGGAGTGGGGTGTGATATTTATCACCAATTTCAAATTTAAATTGTTTTTTCCCCCTCAGATTTTCCTCATAAATGTGAATTTGGTGGAAAATTTTGCCCAGATTTATGCCTTAAATGCATTTCCCCTGCTCCTCTTAATGGAAAGTTCCCTGTCAAAACAATTGTAGCACTACCAACGATCATATTCTGAATATGCTACGCCATACCCATCCTTGTTGCGAAGCCACCCACTCTTAATTGCAGCTTCCTCCAGCTGAGCTAGGCTTGTTAGGCCTCGAATATGCCCACTTTTCCATCACACAGTACCACTATTTCATAACCTAAATTCTGACATTTTTATCTCATTTCATACCATAATTCCATAACTTTCCGCCAATTCACATCTTACACTTGTGGTTAATTATCATTAGTTTTCTTGAACTTTCTATGATTAGATATGATTTTTTCATGATTTAATAATGATGTTTTTTTGCTAAGTTCATTTGTCGTAGGGTTCCATTGTCGAAATTCTTCACAAGATAATTGAACTAGTTGCTATAGGTTGAATATGGAATAAATTCCTGTAGGTGAAAATATGTAATTTGTGGTCAAATGGGGAACAATATTGAGATTTTGACTTGTGAGTTTTGTTCAAAATATCCTCATTCATGTAACCTAGAAACTGTTTGTCAAAATTCATCACCAAGAAGAAGTTATGTTCAAAACAATTTTAAGTATAGAATCAGTGCCTGCATAAGTACAAAATCATTGAATGACTTGGATTCGAGTCTGAATGGTTTTAGGTTAGCCACATGGGTCAACTAGGATTGGGCCAATTGGTTGCATGTTTCAAAATATTTTTTTTTGGCTTAACTCCAATGATTTTCTACTATATGTCGTTGTTATCACCAAAAAATTGATCATCTAACCTAATTTACTAGATAGATCGAAGTACACTATGTAAAGCCAATTTTACCATAGTAAAATTGCTTTCTCTGTGAGAAATTACTTAATAAACCACCTTTGTTAAGTAATTTATAGTCAAACCCATGAAGAATAATTAAATAAATCACTATTTATTTGATTATATTCTAGGAATAATTCATTAAACCATTGTTTTATTATTATTCCTTGTCAAATTTGACCCAATCATGAAAAATAAACGGATAAATCATTATTTTTCTTATTTTTCTCTAAGAATAATTAATTAATAACTAATTAATTATTATTCTTTGTTAAATTTGACTAAATTCCTTAGGAATAATTAAATAAATCCTTATTTGTTTATTATTCCTTAACTAATTCCTTGATATTAAGAATAAATCATTTATTTATTTATTATTTATAAATAAAAGTTTAAATACTTGTTCCCTCCTAAACAAATATATTAAAACATTCCAAGTGGTTAATCCAAGAATGGGATCAATAATATTTTCTTATTGCTCATTATTCGAGGATAACTCAATATTTTGTTATAAATAGAATGGTTTTCCATTCATTATTCACTTTTGATTATTTTCATTGTTGCACTTATAATTGCAACTCTTATTATTTTCATTGTCGCACACCATTTTTGCTAGGTTTACACATTATATAGGAGAGATACTCTACATAAGTTGAAGACATTTGAGGATAGGCAAGAACCCATCCCATAGAGGGGGACTGGTAACATCTATTTGTTCCCTTCACAGGTGTTATAATAAAATTATTCTTTACATATCTGGTTTCCATTGGATGATTGGATTTATTATTCTTTATTTTTGTTGTTTAACTATGATTGTGGCATAGATCTAGACTTTGGTAGGTTTTGTTTCTATCAGTTGTTGTAAATCTATAATATTTAGCAACCATTTATATTGTTGAGATTGTTCGTCATCCATGATATTAAGTGGGTTATTTTTGTACATCATTGAGACAAAAACACTACAACAAAACTAACGACTCCATTGGGTTTTATACTTTAGATCCATGAACCTGGGTGACCTTTGGTTTTCATCTTAGGTTTTCTTCTTTTTACAATTCTATTAATGTTTCCTAGTTTTTTTAACCCTATATCTAATAGATTTCTAACTTCAACAAGATTTTTGGTCGTTTCTACAGATCACGGGAACCAGCCGTGACAAAGGCAATACTTTTTTCCTAAATTTACTGACAAAGATCCATGGAGAAAATATCACACTTTTTGGCCCAAAAATTGTGATCTGGAGGCTAGAACGTACTAAATGGCCTAAAAAGTGTGATCCCTACAAAGAAACGGGTTAGTACCTGTGATTTCTGGGTTTTCTCAGATTGGTTTCTAGGTTTTGCAGAGAGTTGTCTGCTAGGTTATCTGACATTTGTCTCATCCTGCTTAGGCATTGATCCACTCTGATTTACTTATCAAAGTCAAATTTTTCTTCCCCTAGGGCTTCTAGTATGCTTCCACCTTTTTAGGAGTTTCACTGAGTGAGTAGTCTGAGTTTTTGTAGCGCTTTCAACCACATTTTCCAGATTTGTAATCTTTTGTTTCATATCTATTAAGATAGGTTGCTACCATCGATAGTTTCAGATTTAAACTTGTTTGGTCCCTTGCCTTTGGGTCCCATTAGTTGCCCTAGGTGTTTCACCCATCTCCATATCTTTTTGCAGTGATCTTCCCTCTGATTTTTTGTTGTTGCTGCACCACTTTCCAACAGCTTAGTGTCACTTGATCCCAGTCACACCGACATTGAGATCTCTTGAGCATTTCAATGTATTTCCCATCGGTTTAGCCACCAAGCAGTACAACATTTGCAAACCCAGTTCAGGTGGGGTTTAGTTAATTGTTTTGTTGTTCATTTTCTGTTATTTATTTCAGTTTATATTTAGCAAGATTTTTCCTTTTTTACAAACACAATCTAGGCTTAATCAATTAATACACTTGCACACACAAGCACACCTTAAGCGAAGGGTGCTTGGTTTACACCACCAAGCCAAGACTTAACATAATAAATTTATCTCCCCACATCGAGACAAAGATACATTATTTATCTCCCTTCACCATTTCCGTGTTTTGTGTTCCCTACCATCATTGCGCCACCAAGGCATGTGTTGTGGAGAATATTAGGCCTTCACCCCCAATTTCTGCTTGGGCGTATTACTCCTCCCTGTTAGGTTCAAGTTCATAGCCCTCCAGTCCCGATACTAACTCTTCTACTGGTTCATCTCATTCCTCATCTAATTTTGGCCTCCTTCACTACATATTGTCACCATGTCTAGACCCACAGCTGGTGCAGGAACCCAATTGGTGTCAACTCCAGTTCTATACCAGTGGGCACGTCAAGCGGAACAATCTCAGGAACCATTCCATAGCCCGCATGTTCCCATTTATGGCTGGGTTATGTCTAACAGATCTCAACCAGTTAATAAACGATCCCATACACCATGATTCTGGTTAGCCCTCTATGTCAACTAAGCTTCCCTCAGACATCCCAAATTTTGAGGGTATTGCTGGAGAGGATCCTACCAACCATGCTCGATCCTTCCACATGTGGTGTTCGTCCAACTCCATAACCAATGACTCTATTTATCTTTGGATCTTCCAATGCATGCTCACTGGAGACACGGAAAAATGGTATGTAGAGCAGCCCTCTGCATCTCATTTCATTTTCGCGATGCTTACTAAAGTGTTCCTCTCATATTTCCATTTACCTCTTCGGTATGACACTGGTATGGAGCTATTGACCACATTCCATCTATCCTCTGCCACTCGCCTTTTTTACCATGTTCAAGAGTGGTGTCGAAGCAGGAGCACATGTCGTGCCTAGCCTTTCAAAGATCGTGTCTATCTAGATTGGTTTCTTAAGAGCCTTTTATCCCCCATTGGAAAAGATGGCGCATCCCATTTTCCTTAGACCGAGGAAGAAGCTCTCCAGACCAGTTTGAGATATGATCTAATCTATGCATAATCTGGTTATGTCTATACCATCCTTCTAGACCTCCCTCGTCCTAGAAGTGCCAATGCATCGGGGGCATCTCATGCTGCCAACAGTATCATTGGATCCCTTTCACACTCTTCGCCATACACTCAGTAGACTTATGTCTACCCACAAGGGGGCACTATTTCCTCCAACATTTACTTCCCTCCTACTAGCAACATGTTTCCAGGGCCCCAAGCCATCTACCAAACTGTTGCTCCATCTTATGCACATCCAAATGCTCTAGCCCCTCAAGCATTAGCACCACAGCCTCCCATGCATCCTCAGCCCTAGTAGCCACCGCCCCCTCAGGGCCAGGTGTTTGTGCAATAGAGTGCTACTGATCCCCCAAATTGAAATAAAAATAATAAGGGGAAGGGTAACAAGGGTAACCAGGGTAACCAAGGTAACCAACCAAGTGAACCCCAGGGGAACTAGCCTAACACCAACAACTAGCAATAAGGTAGCTAGCCCAAGCAGAACAAGGTTATTTGTAGAAATAAGCCTTGTGCATGTTGTGGTGTACATGGCCATTATACACATGAGTGTCCTCTTTTACCCCAGATGCACCAAATGTGGGAAGCTCAAGCAGCTTCTAGAGGTCAGTAATCGCCTCATAATCCTACGCCACCTCAATCGACAGTGCTCACAAATCATTTCCCTCAGCAACGATTTGTTGTTTTTCAACCTCATCTAGGTCAAGTAGCCCATCCTCCCCAACCTTGTAGTCCTGGTGACTACCATATCCTTATGATGAACTTTAATGATGTTAACACCTCTAATATCAACCTACAAACTCAGTCGCGCCAATATGACAAGCCCTCCACTTTGTCTGCTACCAAGTCCAAAACCAAAGTGTCTGTTGAGCCTCTTATGACATGAAATGGTCCTTTACATGTACCTCAACCTAAGGTTGAGGGCATCCCTAAGATCCAAAAGGACCATTACGTCATAATGCAGCTTCTAACAGAGTTTCGCATACATATAGTATTGTAGATGACTTGGCACAATCACCTACTACCATGTTGACGTTGGAAGTCCTCCAGTCATGCCCATCCCAGAAGAAAGCTATACTAACTACCTTGGGTGCATTGGATCCTTTCGATTATCATTTGATTGTCTTCCCAGTTGATACATCAGAGCATCCCCCATTTCCTTCATCAGTTGCTTTCCAGATACCAATTAGAATTCATAATGGCATCATATCTAGATGCATTACTGACGAAGGCGCATCCACCTATGTGATGTCCACTCCTGTTTGGAAACAAATTAAGTCACCATAGTTGTCCCCCTCCACCATCACCTTGTGTTCTTGGGATGGACACTCCTCCTAGCCCCTTGGCATGTACAGCAACTGTCCAGTGACCCTCATGGGCAAGACTGTCCATGTTGACATCGAAGTCATTGATGCCCCTTTGGATTAAAACATTCTCTTAGGTCATAGTTACACATATGCTATGTCATCTGTTGCATCTACGGTGTTCCACAAAATGTTCTTCCCCCATGAAGGGAAGATCATTACCATCGAACAATTGACTTACTACAAGCCGGCATATGTGACCTCCCTAGAGTCCATTATCTTGTCGTTTCCAACAAATAGTCTTCAACTTCTTCCACTAGTGTTTCACCTATATTATATAAGGATTCCTCACTGTTGGTTCTTTCCCTAGTCCCTCCCCATCCCATCTCACAGCCTACGTCTATGAGTGTTTGCATTTACAAGTGTCATGGGCTGCTCTTAAGCTATCTGGTGCACCTAATCAATAGCCAGCTCCTTGGCATCCTATTGTTTATCTTCCAACTAAACCCTTTGGACCCACTCCCCTAGTACCCCCTCCATTTGTGGGTGCCTCTCCTATGTTCCCACTAGGAACTGTTCCTCTAGGTCTTAACCATCCAGGAGCTATTACATCAGGACATTATCCTATCGACTGGATACCTTTCTTATTCACCCCTCCAGGAATTTTTTCTGTACCTGTCATGGCTTCATTGGTCCTTCCTAACATGACTCTAGGGATCCAAGTATGGTACATTCACCCTTCAACAAATATTTTTCCTGGTCAACCTAGACCATATCATGCTTTGACCCCGTTTCAACTGGTCCCCATGACCCCTGTCGCTACTTCAGTTCCATCACAACCTCAACAGGAACTAGCTCCTGTTGTGAAGGCATCTGGCCAGGGGGGAAAATTTAAAAGGATATATTTAAAATACAAGACCCCATGCCCCTACAGCCCTTAAGGCCCCAAAGTCGACACCCCCATGTGCTTTGTGTCAAGTCGCCACCAACAATTATCTTAAACTCCTCAACTTAAACCTTTGGTTCATGGAGTGTTCCCTGAGTCGAATATTCTAGAATTCCATGTTAACTTACTGGTCCCACCTAAGAAAATCAATAATCTGTGCATAAACCACCCTTGTGCCCTATGTGATACTGATGGTCACTGTTCCCATTGTTTCCCTCGTCTCGATGAATTTTGTGATTGCCTTGGGGCGATTCACGAATATGAGGCCACTCGTAGTGGAGCCTCTACTCCTTTACCTGTGAATTCTAGTACCACAAGTCAACTAGAATAGGGAGACTCTAGCCCCTCTATTGTGATCCATCCCCCTGATGTCGAGATGATGGACACCACAGGCCCCATTCTTTACCTGTCATCATCCTTGAGTTCCTCGCCAACATACCTTTCTGAGGTTTCTACGTGTGCTTCTATCGAACCACTTTCAACATAATCCCAGGTCTCAACATCCAAAGATCCTCCATCTACTAGCTCGGTGTCTACCATTCATTATGATGCATATGTGAACCATACTTCTTAGGTTGACACACCAGGTAATGCTACCGCATCATGTATTCAACCTTCCTATTGTTTTCCCATCTCCCAACCTAATGAAGACACCATGGAAGCTATGTATACCCCTGATTACCCCTACACTTAAGTAAGGGGGCATTTCTTCAAAGTATTTCGAAGGCCATTTCCTTTCTAATTCTCCCAGTGTGCTCTACCTCCAAAAATGTTGCTCACAACACATCCTATTGATTTGTGTGTCTTTATTTTTGCCATGAAGTTAGGTAGATTACACCATCTCATCTATTGTCTTTTTCACCTTTCACATGGATCCATCATCCACACCATATATTGGCCATGTCAATGGTGCGAGTCACTGAACTCCTAGAATCTAGCCTCGACAGGCTAGGACATTTCTACCCCCTTGCATACATTAGTCCTTTCAAATGGCATGTCCATTGGATTTACCACCAATAATCAAGATGAATATGATGCAATGATAGGTTTGTTAGTCGATGCCCTCACTCATCACATCCTTCATCTTCATGTTCATTTAGATTCCTTGCTACCTGTCATGCAATTGAATGGTGTGTATCATGTGCATAAACAAGTCCTATTTAGGAAATATCTACAAGTGAATCTTTTGGTACATGATTTTGAAATCATTACTTTTAGTCATGTGACTAGAGCCCAAAATCACTATGTAGATATCATTGCAAACAACATTCTAGATTGGCATTTACCACATGTATACCTTAGAAGATAACCAAACAAATGGTGAACCATCATCATCACATAAAATGCATAATCATATTATGTATCATAAAAGTTTTTGGAGCCACAGCTCTAAATACATCCAACATGCTCATAGCATGTTACAAAAATCACAATCAATGGGACCCACATGTCCCTACATCTAGTCATTGTCTGGCAGATCTCATGCCAAAGGCTCTACTCCACCTGCACATAGATCACATACTATCTAACCATCCATCGCAACGCACCGCACAATACCTCACCACTCTAAGGGAAGAGAAGTGCACTCATCTATGTAGTGATCCTCTAAGTCATGCCATCCACACTCTGAAACCCCGGTCAACAATACATCAAATATACGATGCAAATCAGCAAGCAACACAATATCCTCTGAACCCTACTGTGACAATGATGGCCCCCGATTTGTAGCCCTAGGAATTACAGCTTGGCCTACATATCCTACCTAATTTACCAGTGCTATGTCTACATACAACATATTTAACACTCAATACCATATACATGTGAGAGAAATATAAAATGCACCATAAAACATAGCAACTTAACACTTACTGTCTGGTCGCCATGCTCGCCTAGGCGAAAGTGGCAAGTCAGGATCCCCTTGATAGTTCATCCCGCTATAAGGGTAATCGTCAATGTAAAGGGGCGTCTAATCCCAATGTGTCAAAAAATCAGATCGAAACACTCATTCGATTCACCCTCTCTACACTAGCTACCCCCAGTGACGCATCCTGGGCTCCTGAGGGCCCCCATCTCGGATCTATACATGAGGATGGATAGTGAGTATCTTCTCAAACAATAATGCACATAGCACTATACGAAAAGCACAGTCATGATTAACTTGCCTCTTGCAAAGACTCAATTGTAGTTTCATTAACGATAGCACCATCTAGGCCCACCCATAGTAGGTCCCGGCCAAAACACTCTCAAATAACATCATCTACCCATCAGTGATGTGGTGGAATGCCTGGCTTCCCAAGACCCGTAGAACCACTACAAAAACAACCTATGTCTATAGCCTCTCTAGATCAACAAGCAGGATGTTCGTGCCCTTGACATGAACACCCCGTAGACAATGGTGCTCCATGAACTCAGTAATGTTCCTCCCACAAGGTAACACTGGATGAATGTCCCCCACCACTCCAAGGAGAGGTAGTCCGATCAAGAAGTAAATATCCTGTAATGCGCATTCGATCTTGTGCCCCTGCACAACAACTACCTCCTAGTCTGGATCCCAATAACTCAGAATTCTCAATATCAAGGGCTCACCTTCCCTCATTAGTGGGTTCCCAAATTGAGAACCCCATAAAGAGCCAATGCCCCTTGAACCACCTGATCCCCTTGGATCTCGAATCGAAGAGTATCCAAGTCTCATTCACATCAGTTGATTTTTAGCCCTACCATGTCTATAAAACACCATATGTCTTGTTAGTTCAGAAAAGAAAACAATGGTCTACACTAATCAACCTATAGCCCCCAGGCTAGCAGACCAACTCTTTCTCTAGCCCCAAATTGCAGTTTTAGCCTAGAAAGTGTAAGCTCGTAGGTTTCCAGATGCTTCCTATGAGCCAAATCACACTTCTAGGCCCATAAAGTGCGATGGGACCATGAGCATGAGTAGGGGTCTCTTAGGGAGCTGCTAGGTGCCACAAATCAGGAAATAAACCATTGAAATTAAATACATGAGTAAGGCCACTTACCTAAAAGTTATAGATCATGATTCTGATGGTCAGTTTGTCCGCTATGATATCCACATGATTTAGGTCCTTTTACTCCTCTCAAAATTCACCACCGCTCACTTAGCAAATGAATCCAGATTGGAGGGAAAACATCCTTTCATAGAAAAATCCCTAGTTTTTCTATCGCCCATGGCAACTAGATTGTAGCTCGGTTTGACGAACCATCAGCACCATTGGAAATTTCTCACCGAGCTTTACAATGGGTCTTCCTTTGTTTTCGATGATTTAACACTTCACCAGAAGACCATTTTCCAAGAAAGTTCACTTCGTCGCCTCTCAAAATCGGATTTATTCATAAAGCGACACTTTTACTTTTAGGTCCACCTCTTATTGATAGTTTTTGTACCATATTTCAATTTTCATCATGAGTAACAATCATTTACTCATGTTTTCATGGTCCCCACTGGGCCTAGTTTATCTGGAAACATCATCGAGTCACCCTTGTTCAGAGCATTCGCGATGAGTCACCCTTGCATCCTTGGAGTATATTTCATGTCCCATCATATCATGTCATAGTATTCCATCCATATTTTCATATCATTCATCCTCTGTTGCCCATTTTTGACCTCCAGTCATACTGTCCCCATCCCCTCGGGAGTTGATTCAGTTGCTACCATGTCAACCATCCACTTTATGCTCTGATAAGGGTAGTTGTATGTTTGTCCCTCAGTCCCACTTTTCCCCATTATCCTTGGTGTCAGTCCATTAGTCACATTACTACTTTCCCTCGTGCTTTAGTTGAGGATCCTCATTGCCTCCTCTATTGCGGGCCCTATTATGTCGACATCAACTCATTTATTCCAAAAGAATGGCCTAGCGGGAGGTGTATCTTGGTTCTAGCTTCCATTCTTGTTCAATGCCTTGGATCGAGCAGAGGGTCTCATTATTTCCCTTTGACTTGATCGTTTCATGTTCGTGATCCATACACTTGATGGTCTTATGATGTAGTAGATTATACCAGTGATCCCCGGGTGTGTGTGAGATGTTTTAGACCTCATGAGGGGATGGCCCTTCAGGTAATCCCCCACATGCCCAGATACATACCTACTATGCTACAACCTCAGATGTAGTTCTGTAGAGTTGACGAGTTCGGTTCCTACCTCTCGCAATGTTCATCACATGCACGTCTCCTCCATATGATCCATTCAGTTTTGCAGAGCCCTTCATTGTTCAGTAGGGATTCTCTAGTTGTTTTACCCTCCCTCCCACCCATTTTTTGAGGGAAGGGGCTTTGTATCTCATTTACTCATATATTATTGTATTCAGTCCTAGCTCATGTTTTTCCAGGTGCATTATGTATATGGGACACATTGTATTATTTTCTAGCTCTGTTATGCTAGTATGTCATGTACCATCCAACATGTACTTCATTACTCAGTTTTATATTTTTGAGCGAACCATTATTTTTGTACTAAGTTATCTCGGAAGGTATGGGTATGCCTCCCCCGCCTTATTAAGGTCTGGTACCAAAACATAAAAGGAAACTTGCATTAGTCTCGCCCCCTCTGTCCCTATCCTCTTTCAATTTAGCTTCATTGGTCTCTCTCTCTCTCTCTCTCTCTCTCTCTCTCTCTCTCCCTTGTGTTGTCTAGTGATTGTGTCTTTACAAAGCACTTCGGTCATACATTTCACTCCTAACACTCGTACATTGCAGAGAAATCTATTATCACCAAAAAATTGATCATCTAGCCTAACTTACTAGATGGATCGAAGTACACCATGTAAAGCCAATTTTACCATAGTAAATTTGCTTTCACTATGAGAAATTACTTAATAAACCACCTTTGTTAAGTAATTTATAGTCAAACTCATGAAGAATAATTAAATAAATCACTATTTGTTTGATTTTTTAGACCATTGTTTTATTATTATTCCTTGTCAAATTTGACCCAATCATGAAAAATAAACAGATAAATCATTATTTTTCTTATTTTTCTCTAAGAATAATTAATTAATCACTAATTAATTATTATTCTTTTTAAATTTGACTAAATCCTTTAGGAATAATTAAATAAATCCTTATTTGTTTATTATTCCTTGACTAATTCCTTGAGAGATGAATAAATCATTTATTTATTATTTCTAAATAAAAGTTTAAATAAATTTTCCCTCCTAAACAAATATAATAAAATATTCCAAGTGGTTATTCCAAGAATGGGATCAATAATATTTTATTATTGCTCATTATTCGAGGATAACTCGATATTTTGTTATAAATATAAGGGTTTTCCATTCATTATTCACTTTTGATTATTTTCATTGTTGCACTCACTGTTGTAACTCTTATTATTTTCATTATCATGCACCATTTTTGTTGGGTTTACACATTATAGAGGAGAGAGGCTCTACGTAATTTGAAGACATTTGAGGAGAGCCATGAACCCATCCCATAGAGGGGGACTGGTAACATGTATTTGTTCCCTTCACAGGTTTTATAATAAAATTATTCTTTACAGATCTAGTTTCCATTGGATGATTGAAGTTATTACTCTTTATTTTTGTTGTTTAACTATGATTGTGGCATAGATCTGGACTTTGGCAGGTTTTGTTTCTATTAGTTGTTACAGATCTACAATGTTTAGCAGCCATTTATATTGTTGATATTTTTGTCATCCACAATCTTAAGTGGGTTCTTTTCGTACATCATTGAGAAGAAAATGCTACAACAGTAGCCTTCACCCATTCCTTGCTTTATTTGTCAATTTTGTTACAACAAATGAACTGTATAAATCCTGATGCTCTCTGCATGTACACAACAACAACAGTAGTAGAGGAGGATATGAATCTGCTTGATTTTCTGCACGGGAGAGATGAGCTAAAGGACTATTGCAATAAGTTTTGGCTTTGCCTTAGAAGGAGCAGCAAGGATGTATGCATATGAATTTATGTTTTGAAATTTAATACAATTTTGATTTCGCAATGAGTTTCTTGTAAGTGTTATGGTTTTATTCAGTCTTTAACAAGCATTGGATTAACTTCAACTTGCTCTAGGAGTGGCAAGGGCCCACCATCATCTGGAAACAAGTTCTTTAACTTATTTAGATCGTAGGATTTGTATTCAAAGGGTGGATTTGTATTTTTTACTTAGAACTATGTTTTTTAAATATAAAGATTAAACACCCCAGAACTCACTCTTCAAATGTTCAAGATTGATGAGAAATTATGCTAAGATCATGATGCTTGAAATATGAATGATTTCCTTCATAAATACAGGTTATCAGAAAATACTTTTAAGCTGGAAATGACTCAAGTGTAATTTCCATAATTTGAGAATGAAAAGGATTAATAATTTTTCCATTTTATCCAAACTCCATAATGTTACATTGTTCTGGGGATTGTTTTAGGATGAAAAATTGAATGCACTTAAATTTAATTGGTTTTGGGAGTTAATTTGTTTGAGAGAAAGACTAAGTTAAAGATTTCCTGAAGGTTTGATTGAGATTGTTGTGAGTTAGAACAGAAATTAGATTTTGGATTGTATATTTGATGTTGTCAATGTGTTAAATGAGTGTGAATGGTGTGAAGTCCTTTTGAAATGATTGTAAAAAAAACATTTTTAACCCAGGATTTAGTTTAGCAAATAGATCTATTTTGATTAAATTCCTTCTTGTTTTTCATAGCATAAGCATTTCTATGTAGAGTAAATATGGGTATGAATTTAATTGCGCAGTAGAGACATCAATTTAGTATAAGTTTGATCTAGTTTTCATTTAATTCTGAATTTTGATTATGAGTTTCATGATTCTGAAAAATGAGTTTTCTTTTCAGTGATTTATTTCATATAGATTGGGAGTTTTGAATTAAAGGTTTTCTCAGATTAGTTGTAATGAGTTTCTTTTAATGAATATGACCTTTTAGTCATTGGGTTCGAATTGCTACCATAGCTCAGGTAGGTGCTTGTTTACAGCAAGTAAATGGTGTGTTCTTTCATAAGAGTGATTAAGTGTGATCTAAACTATAGGATTTGGAATAGTGTGTAGAACAGTTTCTTGTATAAATTAGTTGTTTGCCTTGCTTATGAGTGTGTTCTTAAAATAGGTCAATTCATTTAAAGTCTTAAGAAATAGAAATTATATTTAATAGGTTTCTTCATTTTGTATTTCATGATGTTAGTTTAGGCTAGACGCTTTGATCCAGCATTTCCAGTGCTTGTGCCTCTAAGTCTTATGACCCTGGATTGATGATTTAATGTTGGAATTATAACACATATAAATTCCCCATCATTTTTGGTGTTGTTGTTAGGGAGGTGCTAAAGGGATTATAGCATTGTTTCTTTCACAAGTTTTTGTGTGTGATCTTAGTTGCAGGGTAATCAGAGGATAGAGAGTGTACAATAAGACATGAGCGAAGAGCTATGCATCCACTATGGTGGGGTTTCTCCAAAGTTTGGTTTTCTAAGTAAGCAAGGATTTCAAGTTTGGTGAGTTTTATTGCAATTAGTTTTAATTCATTTATATTAAAAATTCAAGCTCTTTAAAGATAAAACATTTTTGGGGTGTTGTAAGAATCCCCAGGTACTAATCCATGTTGCAAGACAAGGATCATCAACCAGCAAGAGAAATTCAAGAATGACTGAGAAGCTTGAATAATGTCCCTCGAAGCACTTTCTCAAATCCTAACAGTAGCTAAGGTATCTACCTCTCAGGAAGAGTTAATCCTGACCACATTCAGGAAATTATGTATCTCTCCACAACCATAAAAAGATTTATAAGTCTCCCTTGATTCCTCACTTATCTACCAAGAAGATAAGGAAATCATGTACCAAATATGATGGGGAGAATCCTGCTGAACATGAGATCGAAGAACTTTCACCATGCTCAACAGCAAGCCGTGAATGCATTCCAAGGACCATTTATCCAATGTTTTCCTAGCATGACCAAGGAGGACTTGTAGAGTGGTCCAAATGAAGAAATGGACCAATACTACTAGGATCACATCGAAAATTGGTTCTAGATCATAATCTAGTCAAAGTACCACTCTCATCTTCAATTACTCTTTGTACCTGATCCGCACATGGCTTCATTAGAAGTTATCTTTCACTTGAAGGAGGACATATTTTCTCCAATATAGTAAGAAAGTTAGCAAATAAATAAATGAAAATAGTAAAGATAAAAATAAGTCCTTTTATAAAAACCAATTTGTTTAGCCCAATTGGACAGGGGCTTTTTTGGAAAACCAAGTAACTTGTGGGCAAGGTTCCTAATAAAGCTTGTAAATTTGTATGAGTTCTTCAAATCATGTATCTTTCAAGTCATTATGTTTATACTCAAGTTGGTATATGTGGGATCCCTTAAGGCCCACCTACCAACAAACCTTATCTCATCAACATAGCTAATTATCTGGGACCAAGGTTAGGGTTAGATAAGGTACCTAGGAGCCTGCATGCCTTAATGGCAAGTATCCTTGTCATATACTAAGGTAAAACATCAATTTTTCTTGGTAGATGAATTATGTCATCCATTCGACTTCGACAAATCCATTCATGGCTAGTAGAATGTACCTATTACCTTGATTCCCTTTGACATCAAAGGTGGGATATCTCGCACTGGCTAATGACATCATCAATGGTCGATAATCCAATTATTTTTTCTTATGTTCAACATCAACACCATTTATTCACATATGCAAGATTGCACATGGGTGTGTAGTGGTTGAAGACTATATGGTTTTGTGATCTCAACACAGATTTGCAGCAGTTTGGATCTTTGTATCAACATTTCCATTTTCATTTGCAACATTATATTCATTTTAGTAAAGGTTTCCATATAGCATCCTGGATATTCATTTGAAGTAGCAGTCACATTTCCTCAGTTTTTTGGGGACATACAAATCCTCAGGCATGGGGGAGAAGGGGACCTTCAGTTCATCCCTCACCTCAACTTCCTTCAACACTTCAGTTCATCCTTCAGCCTTCTCCAGCAGGTCAGATCAGCAGTCACATCAGCTCCATCAAGTTCATATTCCACTTCATTTTGCATCACCAATCACATCAACAACAAAGGTAAAACTTGAGGTAAATTTGGCTTAAGATTCTCTAATTCATTACAAGGTTTATGAAACTTAATGATTAACCACTTCGCATTCCATGCATTTCATATTTCATAAATCATTATCCTTCTATTTTCATTCCTTACGCATATACTCTAATTACAAGACCATGTTAAAAGAAAATCCTTATGAAAGTAGTCTTTATAGTGTATTCTCCTAGCATTCTATTCGTAGGATGAAGTCATCTCTTCCATGAAATGATAAACAAAATCACCTATAAACATCGCCCTTCCTATGACATAGTATGCAAGCACCCATCCACATACTTACCATCTCCATCACCACCTCATTTCATCCATCATCTATTCCTCATCCATCCCTTTCTTGTCCTCAATTTTCATTTCTCAGTAAATTAGTATGATATGTTAAATGAAAGTAGTGCTACTCCACAAGAACCAGCCCCTTCAAATACTCAAGTAGTTTTGCTCCACAAGAACCAAGACTTCTCAATATTTAAGCAATGTTGTCCAAAGAACCGATATCTACAAAACAATTTCAAGAATCTGTCAAATGACAAAGGGATTTATTTTCGTGAGGACATAAAAATCTATAGGCATGGGGGGATGTTAGGCCTTGAATATGCCCATTTTTCTATCGCACAGTACCACTATTTCATAACCTAAATTCTGAAATTTTTAACTCATTTCATACCATAATTCCACAACTTGCCGCTAATTCATGTCTTACACTTTATGGTTAATTATCATTAGTTTTCTTGAATTTTCTATGATTAGAGATGATTTTTTCATGATTTACTCATGGAAATTTTTTTCTAAGTTCATTTTCTACCGGGTTCCATTGTTGAAATTCTTCACAAGACAATTGAACTAGTTGCTATAGGTTGAGTACGAAATAAATTCTTGTAGGTTAAAATATGAAATTTTTGATCAAATGCAGAATAATATTGAGATTCTGACATGTGGATTTTGTTCAAATTACCCTCATTCATGTAACCTAGAAAACGTTTGTCAAAATTCATCACCAATAAGAAGTTATGTACAAAACAATTTTAAGTAGAGAATCAATGTCTCCGTAATTACAGAATCGTTGAACGACTCGGGTTTGGGTTTGAATAGGTCTGAATAGTTTCGGGATAGCCACGTGGGTCAACCATGATTGGGCCAGTTGGTTGCATGTTCTAGAAGATTTCTTTTTGGCTTAACTCCAATGCTTTTCTACTATACGTAGCCTTGATCCATTCCTTGCTTTATTTGTTAATTTTGTTACAACAACTGAATTGTATAAAGCTCAATGCTCTCTGCATGTACACAGTAGCAGTAGTAGTAGAGGAGGATATAAATATGCGTGGTTTTTTTCATGGGAGAGCTGAGCGAAAGGACTATTGTAATAAGTTTTGGCTTTGCCTCAGAAGGACCAGCAAGGATGTATGCATATGAATTTATGTTTTGAACTTTAATACAATTTTGATTTGGCAATGAGTTTCCTGTAAGTGTTATGGTTTCATTTAGTCTTTAACAAGCATTGGATTAACTTAAACTTGCTCCAAGAGTGGCAAGGGCCCACCACCACCTGGAAACAAGTTCTTTAATTAATTTGGATCGTAGGATTTGTATTCAAAGTGTGGAATTGTATTCTATACTTAGAAATCTATTTTGTAAATCTAAAGATTAAATACCCTATAACTCACTCTTCAAGTGTTCAAGATTGATGAGAAATTATGCTAAGATCATGATGCTTGAAATATGAATGATTTCCTTCAGAAATAAAAGCTATCAGAAAATAATTTTAAGCTAGAAATGACTCAGGATTAATTTCCATAAGTCGAGAACGAAAAATATTAATACTTTTTCCATTTTATCTGATGTCCATAACGTTACATTGTTGTGGGGAATGTTTTAGGATGAAAAATTGAATGCACTTAAATTTGATTGATTTTGGTAGTTAATTTATTTTAGAGAAAGACTAAGTTAAATATTTCGTGAAGGTTTGTTTGATATCATTTTGAGTTAGAACAAAACTTACATTTTGGATTGTATATTTCATGTTGTTAGTGTGTAAAAAGAGTGCAAGTGGTGTGAAGTCATTTTGAAATGAATGTAAAACAAAACGTTTTTAACCCGAAATTTAGTTCATCAAATAGATCTCTTTTGATTAAAAGACTTCTTATTTTCCATAGTGTAAGCATTTCCCTGTAGAGTAAATCTAGGTGTGAATTAAAGTGTGTAGTAGAGACATCAATTTAGTATAAGTTTGATCTAGTTTTCATTTAATTCTGAATTTTGATTATGAGTTTCATGATTCTGAAGAATGTGTTTTCTTTCGAGTGATTTATTTCATCTAGATTAAGAGTTTCGAATTGAAGGTTTTTTTAGATTAGTTGTAATGATTTATTTTAATGAATAGGACCCTTTTGTCATAGGGTTATAATTGCTATCATATCTTAGATAGGTGCTCTTTTACAGTAAGTGAATGGTGTGTTTTTCATAAGAGTGATTAAGTGTGATCTGAACTATAGGATTTGGAATAGTGTGTAGAACGATTTCTTGTACCAATTAGTTGTTTGCCTTGCTTATGAGTGTGCTCTTAAAATAGGTCAATTTATTTAAAGTTTGAAGAAATAGAAATTAGATTTAATAGGTTTCTTCATTCTGTATTTCATGATGTTAGTTTAGGTTAGACGCTTTGATCCTGCACTTGTGCCTATAAGTCTTATGACCCCAGATTGATGATTTAATGTTGGAATTATAACACATATAATTTCCCCAACAAGGCTTTCGAACATCACGCAGCTTCCACACTTCGACATAACTATCTTTCAGCACAATTTTTTAGAGTCCCATCCTTCCTTTCAACTGCCTATAGCACTAAGACTTTTCTGCATCCATATAATCATTGTGCAATCTTAGGGATGGAATCATCCCTATATATCTTCAAGCAACTGCCATTCACACATCCAAGTAATGATTCTTCGTTCATATTCACGAGCTGAACTGTGCCACCATCGGATATATTTTTAACAATGCAGGGTCCCAACCAATGAATTTTGAACATACCTGGGAGCTTCATGAACTTATTATCATATAATAAAACCAAGTCACCATTCTTAAAGTTCGTTGCTTGATATGTTTATCATGCCATGCTTTTTCCCTAGACTTCTGTACTTGTTGATGGAACTCTGCGATGAAGTGATATTCTTCTAGTGCAACCATTTTTTCCAATTGTTCCTCCATAATGTCATTGTTATCCACATTTGTGACTGTAAAAATTCTCAGACTTGGCACTATGTATTCCATAGGCATGATAGTTTCCTACCCATAAACTAATCTGAATGGAGTTTGTGTTGTCAGTTTCTTATAGGTTATCCTGTAAGCCCAAAGCATTGTCGGTAAGCACACAACCCAGTCATTTCTATTGACATTACAGACCTTCATCATAGCGATTTCCAAAATTTTGTTGAAAGCTTCCACAGTTCCATTCGCCTATGGATGATAAGGCATAATTTTCTTATGGTGTACCTAGAACTCAGTCACGAATTCTTCAATCATGTCATGTAAAAACCTGATCCTCTATCACTCATCAAAATCTTCAAACAAACGAATCTTGTCGAAATGTAATCAAACATGAACTGTGCAGTAGTATCTGCACTGCAATCTTTTACTGGATTCACCACAGCCCACCTGGTCAGATATTCTGTGGTAGTAATAATATATCACACACCCATTTGCTTACCTAGCGAGTTGATTGTTCCTACGAAAGCAATTGCCCATTTTTCAAAAGCTTGCAGAGTGACTTGTGGATTCAACGACAATTCATCCCACTTTGATAGTCTACTAGTCCTCTGGCAAATGTTGTAGTTACTGTAACATTCCTTCAAATCTTTGTGTACCGTGGGCCACCACAACCCTTCTCTTAAGATATTTTGAGCGGTGGATTTCCCTGCATAATGGCCTCCCGCGACACCACTATGTGCTTCAAATAGAATTCTATGTCTCTCATACCCAAGGACATATCTACGCAATATCTCATCCGAACCCATTTTGTACAATTATCCTACGATCAAGAAAAAGTGTGCAGCTCGGACTACCAGTTATTTCTTCTATTTTGATGTATACTTTGTTATAGCTACATGAGTAGCAAAAAATGAAATTATGTCAGTGAAGTGATTGTCAACTACTCTTATTGCAAAGAGTTGCGTATTAGGAAGTCCTTCCTTGATATTTGTAGGTTCTTCACCATTCTTAATTTTCGATAGATGGTCTAGTCTGGAATTAAATCTACCTAGCTTGACGATTATTTCAAAATCATACTCCTGGAAGAGAAGTATCCATTGATAAATCTTTCCCCCCAACACATGCTTGTTGACCAGGTACTTTAATGCAGAATGATTTGTGAACATTTTAAAGTGTGCAACTAATAGATAATATATGAATTTCTGTAGCACATATACCATCACCAAACCTTTGCGCTCATTTGTAGAATACTTTTTCTCCACCTTCAATAGTTTTTGAACTAGAAAATGCAATTGGGTGTTCAATGTTTCCTTCACATGGCTGGGTCAATACATCGCCCAAAGTTATGCATGAGGCATCTAAGTGGACATGAAATTCTTTCTTCCAATTTGGAAACACCAGAATTGGTGTAGTAACCATCTTTTCTTTCAAAATATCAAAGCTCCTTTGGCAGTCCTCATCCCAACAAAAGAGAATGTCCTTTTTCAAAAAATTCTTCATTTGAAAATAATTTCAGAAGAAATCACATGGTAGATTTAGGCCGATGTGTTTCGAACCAACTAGTGTGGTTCATCATCAAGACAAGATGAAAGATCAGATCACAACGGAAGGTTAAATAGGGAGACAAGACCTTCTAACAGCTAAGGGAAAAATGGCTATTTTTTTACTGAACGGGAAAAAGGGCCTAAATACTATTTTATTTAATATTATTTATTTATTTAATATTATTTATTTATTTAATATTATTTAATTATTTATTATTATTATTAATATTTATTTATATATTTGTTTATTTAGCTATTTTGTTTTATTAATATTCTAAACCAATATTAAATACATTATATAATAATAACTAACATAACCATTAAAATAAAAATAATAAGATAAGGGAATAAATAATCAAATAAAACAACAACAAAGTCGAAGGAAAATATAAATATTGAATAGTTATAAAAAGAAAAACTAATTAAAAAGGTTAAATATTAAGTTTAAATGACATATGAAGGAAATATTTATAAAAGGGAAGAAAATAATTAAATTGGTTATACAATAAATTTAATTGTAATTTGTATAATTAAATTTTAATTTTACTTCTTTATTATTATATAATTTTATTTACTAGTAAAAAAAAAAATCAATTTTAAGCTTACTTCCTTATTATTATATTATTTTTTAGTTATTAGTTATTAGAAAAAAAAATCAAATTTAAGTTTAATTTTACTTCTTTATTATTATATTAATTTTTAGTTACTAGTTATTCAAAAAAAAAGGATAAACGAACAAACCTTAAGGGGACAAACTAAGAAAAAAAAGCCGAGGGGAGGAGAAGGAGAAACAAAAGGAAGGAATCTAAGAGAAAAGGGCTAGAATCCAACAGCTACTAATTTTCCACCCATCGTCCCTATTAACATTATTACGTCACCTTTCAATTTCTATGGCTTTCCTAAATTTATGGCGATGAAAGTGAGAAATCTTCGCAATGACCTTCGCCTCCTCAATGCATATATGATGATTAGTCTTCTCAACATGCTCTGCTAAGGCTGAAGAGCGGGTCCTTCCATGCTTGAAGTCGACAGCATGTTACTTAATCCTTTGATTAATGGATCAGCCTGTTTCACCAATGTACAATGTTCCATAGGAGCATAGGATGACATAAACACCTTTCAAATCCTTAGGGTCCACAAGGTGTTTAGCTGATTTTAAGGAACTTTTTAAGGTGATAAAGGGTCGAAATGTTGAGCGAATGTTGCTTTTCCTGAGGATTCTTGAAATCTCATCAGTCGTCCCTTGGATGAAGGGGAGGTGAACTGCAGAACTACGATCAATAGGGTATTTCTTAGCCTTAGGATTTTTGCAAGCTTTGAGGAAGGCTTTAAGGCCTTGTTTCTTACTGTAACCATTATTAACAAAAGCCTCCAAGAGATGGGATTTCTCTTTAGAAAAATGGTCAGCATCAAAAACCCTCATAGCATGAGTATCAAGAGAGCAAAGAAACCCCAAATTTTGAGTAGGGAAATGATGGGACCTGGCATGAAGATACTACTCAATATGGGTTTTTTTTCTGAAATACCTGGTGGGAAAATGAGTCATCCTCTTTCTTATAAATGAGGACATCTAGGAAAGGAAGGGAACCATTAAATTCTTTCTCCATGGTAAACTTAATGGAATTAGATTGATTATTGAGATGTTGAAAGAAGAGATCTAACTTATCTAGACCATGTTGCCAAATAGAGCATGTATCGTCTACAAATCTTTTCCAAATCTTAGGTTTAAGAATCATTGAGACTAAATATATGTTTTCAAAATATTCCATAAAAAGGTTGGCAACAATAGGTGTTACACAAAAATATCATCACCATGATTATTTGCAGTTAGTATGGGTCTATCATCACTTGTATTATCCTCCTAAGCAAGTCTCATACCTTAGCTCTTCAACAAAGCTTTGGTTCTGCACTTTCTCTCACTGTTGCCTGCGATCCCGCACCTCCTGTTTACAAAAACTACGGACCTGTCCGCTCTGTCCCTAAAGAAGTGGGTGCGGACCCCTTTGAAAGTCAAAAAGGCGCAAGTTTATTCTAAAAAACTCACTTTGGGTTAATTCTAAATGATTCTAGAAGGAATTTTGGCCTGGATTGGTCGCTCTTAGGTGCTTTATGCATCCTAAAAGAGAAGGAGCTAATCCCTTGATGAGATGAGCTATCCCTTTGAAGGAGGGCTTTATCCCTTTGAAGGAGGACCTAGTAACTTCCCTCCATTGCACTATAAATTAAGGCATTGGGCCGGTTGCTAAGGAGGTTAGAAGCAGAAAATTTTTGAGGATAAATGCTGGTGGAATCAAGACTTCCTAGTTAAGCTTGAGAGGAGAGATCACATACCTTTTTGGCTTCATTGGGAAGAGAGTGAAACTTATCAAAGTAGAGGAGACTTCTTGTTGGACCGTGGGAGGAGCTTGTACAGCATCAAGGCACAGGTTGTAAAGTTCTTCTTTGATTTGAATTAATACCATCATATTCATTTTCTCAACAAATTGTCTTATGTCATTTGTTTCATGAATTCCTTGACCTTCATGTTAAATATGTTTTATGATATTGGCTTTTCAGGTGCTATTTAATTTGTTTTCTTGTTTGTGTTTGCAGATTTGCAACAAGGGAGCTCACTTGGATCAAAGGAGCGAGGCTTCCACAAACTTGCATTGGACCCAAGGTAGGCCTAAAAAACTTGCTTGCCTTTGTTTATAAATGCATATTTAGAGAAAGATAGTTTGTGATTGGCTTACTTGTCACTAGGTCTCTTTAGATTCTAGGAAGGTCCATCTTGTTCGCAAGATTGACTCATTCCATGTGACAAAATGGCGACTCTGTTGGGGACTTGATTTTTTCCTTGTTTTTACTTTGACCTGAGAAACTGTGTTTTTGTTTCTGTTTTTGGCTTTCTGTGTGTGGAATTGGGTAGTATTTGTAGATCCAGGGTTATTTTTTGTTTTTCATAACTTTGGGAGAGGACCGCACCCTAGGCTTTTGACACAGTGTGTACCTATCCGCACTTTTGCTTTTAGCACAGAGCGATACCGCACTTGTGTTAACTATGGGCTTGCGAACCCTGTCAAAATTTTGGAAAACCTAAGATTTTCTCTGTTAGTCAGCTTAGTTTTTGTTTAGAAGTTATTATCCCCTGCCCAGACCTGCATATAACCTGTCAGAAGCTTTCCTTAGGTTGATTTCATTGGTGTTAGGGTTTTAGGTGAAATTCTTAGAAGTTTTGCTTGTTGGGTTTGGTTTTCATTTTGGTCTTGTAGTAGCTCTGAGCTTAGAAGCTGTAGGAACCTCAGATCACCTTGGTTTTTACCAGCCTTCTTATGAGTCTGACCATTTGTGAAATCTATCTTTGTTGAGGAATCCGCCTTGTGTTTTCTCTTTACAAAACTTCGAAAAGCTTGTGTTTAAAAGTTTGGATTTCATTTTTAAAAAAGAAAACAAAATTGGTTGTTTTTTGGCTGATTTGTGATTCTGTATAAATTGGTCCTTAGTTTACATCTAGCTAAGTAAAACATCCTTAAAAAATACATCTTGTAAGCTTTGACTTCAAATAGGTTTTTATAATTTATAGATCTCAAAGTTAGTCGTTTTCATAGTTTTGAGTGTTTATAAAAAATAAAAAAATCTCTTTTGGAAAAAGTTTGTTTTTGTAGTGGTTGAGTGTTTTGAAAAGAAAAAGGAATATTTTGTGAAAATAACTAGTTGTCTCGTTTTGAGTGCATTGGAAAGGACAAAAGCTCTTCTTTTAATTTGTTTGTTAAGAAAGATTTGTGTTTATAAGTATTTGCATTCTCAAACTCTTTCCTAACTAGAAGTTCATTGAAGGGAAAATATTGTTTAATCATCTTAAGTGCATTTTTAGTGATTTTGAGTCGATTCTTCATACCACGAGTTTCATCTCCACACCTTTTGAATTAAACAAAAACCAATAAAAATAACGCTTAAAGTAAAATTCATCTAGTAATATTTTTATTTCTAGGGCTCTGATACACCAACATAGCTTAGGCTAGTGTCTTGGAGTAGGAGAGTAATTAACTCTCCAAGACAATAAAACAAAAAAGTAGTTGTATCTTGTGGTAGGGAAGAAATCCAATTGTTGCATTTATGCTCTGGGAAAGTTCCTCTTAAAGGAGAAGCACGAGATCATGTCCGAATCAGTGTGGGAATCAATCCTTCCTCATTGGGAACGACGCTAGATATTCACCTATTAAAAACGGTAAACCTCGGATTGACCATTGTCGAGGAGCCTGGGGTCACTTGTTGGTAAACCTTGGATTATGTCAAGTAGCCTTCAAGGGGATTGAGCTTGCTACTCTGCCCTTGCGTGCGTATCGAATCGTAGACTGTTCCCCCAGGTATATTTGTTTCAGTTGGTAACCTTAGTGACCATATTTTTTAGGATCTTTCCTAAGGTGACAGTGGTGGGAAGATCCCACTGTACCTGGAGCAGACGTCGGCTAGACTCACTTCGATTTTCTGGGGGGTTCTCTTCACTCGAGATGGTTAAGCAGAGGAACTTGTGCCAGTCTATTCATTAAGCAGATTGCCAGGGTAACTATTCGAACCGCCATTTCTGTATTGAACTCTGCGACGTTGGATTTCATCACCAACTAGTGTTTTCAGTACGGAAAGTTACTGTTTGTGTGTGTTTGATCTCCTAGATTCTTTAGGCATGTGATTCAAATTTGTTTGGTTCTTTAGAGGCTTTAGGTGGTTTTCATTGAGATTTTACTTTTTTTGCATGTCAAGTAGTTACAATTTTTTAATCGTGGCTGAATTACTGAGGAAGTCCTGTAGACTTCGGGGCCAACCTCCTGAGTTTTCACCGAGGCAGCTTGAAGGGTTGAGAGCCCTCGTAACTCCTAGAGACAGTAGAGTTGGGTCACCTGAAGAAGGAGAGTCTTCTTTGGTCGTACATCCTGATTTTCAAGATTTAGTAGCAGAATATAATCCACAATCAGTGT
Source organism: Pinus tabuliformis (assembly GCA_031772625.1). Classification (NCBI taxonomy): domain Eukaryota; kingdom Viridiplantae; phylum Streptophyta; class Pinopsida; order Pinales; family Pinaceae; genus Pinus; species Pinus tabuliformis. The sequence continues at coordinate 1,934,034,056 of CM062816.1, read as the reverse complement.
CTGTTTCCAAAGTTACTGGTAGCTTTTCATCTACTAGTGATATAGGTGAGGAACCTGAAATATCCGAACCTGAAAGTGAATTGGCTGCTACTCCGACATCAGGGTTTGCTTCTCCAGCTTCTAGTGGTCATGGTTCACCTAGGGTAGAAAGAATAATTACCCAAAATCTTCCTTCTGGACTTATAGCTATCAAAGAACTTACTGTCCGGAAGAAGAAGTAGGCATCCCTATCCCTGAAAATCAACTTGCTATTGAATTAAGGGAGCGTGAATCAATTTTTTACAGTCCACCTAGGAGTATCGCTTGGTATCTTTCTTTGACTAATTTCTTAGAAAACCCAGGGTTAATTTTTTCACCACCTCGTGTTCCTTATCACCCAACACCTAGAGGTTATTATCCTCTGTTAAAAATGTCAAGACATTCGTCCATGTTTACTCAATCACCTGAATCCTTTTTGTACGGCGGTCCTTTTGTTCCCTCTGGATATCAGTCACTTTCTCGTACTTTTTTGGGAGCATCTCCTCAACCCGTTGAATACGGGTTATTAACTGGAAGCAATGGTACTAAACCATTGAGTGTAGAAGATATTCTCATGATGTCAGGTACTATTCCTAATCCTCAACCTCAAGGTGGCCAATTACCTCCTGGGGGGCAACCTCAAGGTACCCAATTTGCGCCTGGGAGGCAACCTCAAGGACAGTACAACCTACGGGATAGTACGTTCCTCAAGGTCAACCCTAGACTCAATATGTACCCCAAGGTCAACCCCAGTATCAATATGTACCTCAAGGTCAACCCTAGTATCAGTACGTGCCTCAAGGGTATCAACCTCAAGGTTAGTACTCGAACCAAGGTTCCCAACCACCCTCTGGTCAATCATATGTTCAAGGAACAGGAAACGTACCTTTGAATTATCAATCCTACCCTCAACCTGGTTATGGTCCTCAATATTCTCAACCTGTTATGGGTCCGTACCCCAGAATGAATTTAGTGTGGGATCCATCGCAAACTCAACAGGTCTTGCAACCGAATGTACAGTTGTCATCTCAAACTATACAACCCTTAGTTTCTGGTACACCCCATCAACCTGTCCCGTCTACTATTCAAACTTCTGTACCTTCGGTAGTTTCTCAGCCTGGGCCCAATACACCTCGTACTCCACCTCAAACGACTGCTGCAACTGCGGCAACATCTGTTCAATCTACCCCACCTTCTTCTGGAGTATCGACAACTCCAGTTTCTACTGTTCCTGTATCTACTCCTCAAACATCTTTACTTCCGTCTGGATCCACGATTCAAACTTCGGTTCAAATGCCTGTAGGACAACCTGGTTCAAGTACGGTTGTCACAAGTCAACCAAATTTACTTATCAACTGTACTAGGGACAATACCAATTCGGTCCTGCTGTACAGCAGCCAGTATATCAGTATCAACCGTACCCTGGGTACACATATCAACAACCTCAACAACCCTAGTACGGTCCGGTTAATCCTGGTTTTCGGGGAGGATACAATATCCCAAATGCAATTCCTATCCCTAGTTATCCTGGATATCCTCCTGGGGTTGGTCTCATGACCCATAGTTTTAGGGACCCTAATCTTCAATTACCGTTTATCGCAACTTTGGACTTGCCTGACTTGTCGTGCCTAACAAATGATCCCATTAATTATCTTCCGTTTTGGCCGCCTGTTATCACTGTAAAACTTCCTTAAAAAGTTTGGACAACTTACATGGTTTCTCAACTCTTGTATCAGTCATGGTCAAGTCTTGGTCAAGTCATTTTTATGTTTTAAAGTCTAAGTCATAGGGTTAGAGTCTCATGTCCATCTTCAAATAAAGTTTGATAGCCTCATTCCATGTCCTAGAAGCCTCACCATGTGTTTAGAAGACATATCTCACATAATTTCGGAGAAATTTTGAAACTAGCTACGAATCCACGTTTTCGTAGCGCAGACAGTGTAAAAATCCTGTTTTGTGCTACGAAATCATTATTTTCGCAGCGCGCTGCGAAACCCCTGTAGCAGCCTGTTTCAGCAGAAAAAACTGTTTTACTAGGTAACTTCCAGAAGCTTTCCAGAGCAGTTGAGAACTCAATTTTGCAAACTGAAAGAGGCTTTTCTTCCTAACATGTTGAATTACAAAAACCTCTTTCAGTTTCTTCAATTCCATTCTGAGGTGGGAGAAATGTGTGGTTAAACTTGCGCTACGAAACTGCTGTAGCTGCCTATTTTGTTGTAGCTGCTTATTTTGATGTAGTTAACCAATTTTGAGGGACAAAAGGGAAACCTTTTTTGAAAGGGATTTTCTGAAGAATGATCATTTGCACAATGCAAGCATCTAGCAAGGGAAAAACGGGCAAAGGAAAAGTATATATGAACCATAAGTCATTTGTTATAAAAGTGATCACAGCTACTATTGTTCATCATACTTCAGGTAGCGTTGAAGAGGTTTTATTTTCACAGGGGTGCATGAACAAGGTCTACAGCACATGAAGAACATGGCACTTCAATACATTTTTGTGTAATCAAAGAAGATCCTTGTGGAGACCAAAAGCAAAAAAGGAGAGACATTTTTGAACTCCAAACTTTATTAGTCAACTTATCAGTCAAACTGTCTTCTTGTTTTTACCAGTCAACTTCTAGAAAAGTTTCTGAGCAGTTGAAAACTTATCTCTGAAAAGTGAAAGAGGTTTTCATTCCTAAGATACTAAAGTGAAAAAACCTCTTCCACTTTCTTCAAATTGATTATGAGCTGGGAGAAAAGGGTGACCAAAGTTGTGCTACGAAACTACTGTAGGTGCAGTTTTTCATCTCCTGTTTGACAACTGTTTTTCAAAGACTTATTCTAGGCAGCTGGAGTAGTGTTTCAAATAAAAAAAAGAGGTTTGTTTTCAGCATGGATTTTTTCACAAAAACCTCCTTCAGTTTTTCCAAATACATTTTGTATGAGAATTTATGACCTCTGTCCCAAGACCTATTTTTCAGCCAGAACAGAGCAAGGGACAGTTTCCTGTTTGACACGTGTTTTTCAAGGACAGATTCTGAACAGCTGGAGGAATGTTTTAAAAAACCAGGAGAGGTTTTTGTTCTACACATCATGGGCTGAAAAAACCTCCTTCCGTTTCATAAAATGTGTCATGGATGAAGAGATAAAGACTCTGCAATTTTCAAGGATCTAAACCTAAAAACAGGGAAACATGTTCCCTAATTTCTAGGGTTTGTCATCAGCAGTTGGGTGACCACGTGGGAGGCTTCATCAAATTCAACTTCATGGAGTGTTAGGTGTCAAATAATTCTTTAAATTTTTAGATAAGTTTTTTGTAATCATAATAAGGAGTTACACTCCTAGTTGTATTAGGTCACTAGCACTCCTAGTTAACAGCTAGTTCTAATTAATGGTTTGTTTTATGGTTAGAATAGGTGTCACTGATGGAAAATTCGAATTCTCTTGATGAGGGATGATGGAATACTAATTTTAAATGCTTTATATAGAGCAAGAGGTCGAATTAGCAAGGGGTTGGAGACTTTTTGGCTCAGCTGCTGCTCTATGTGCAGACTGTGTATATTTTTAACCTAATGCAGATTTCTACTTAGACAACTCAAGATTCATGAAGAGTTCTTGTATGTTCTTGTTATGATGGCATCTTCCAGTACTTACATTGCAGTGGTGTTTACTTATGATACTCAGAATTCATCACTGATGCTCTGACTTCCTTCATAGATAAACTTACTATGTTTCACTGTTTTGTATTGTCATTTCTACACTCGAACTCTATAATGCCTTGACTTCCATGCTAGGTAGAATGCTTTGGCTTCACTACTCAGGATTCATGAAGGATTTCTTATATTCAGAATGTGTGTTGTCCTTTCCTTAGTTTTGTTTACAGTTGCATAGGTGTACAATCACTCATAATTCACTGATTGTGCTCTGACTTCCTGTGTGCACTTATGAGCTGTGGTTCCATATGTGTGTTGTGTTCTGAATATTCAAATGCTGAATTCCCTGACTTCATGTTAAGCTGATCTTGTTGTGGTACTAAAACATACTTTGAATCCATAGCCCAATGGTAGCCAGCCTTCATCTTTCAACTTATAAACATATACAATTACAAACCATAGAGTTAGCCATCTATTCATATCTTTAATCTAAATCAATAACCCTTTTGAGAGAGAACTCTCAGGCTAAGGAGGCTAAGCCTTAGTCAAAAGATTGGTTTGAAACAGTTACTTGAAGTCTTCCTGGTTTGCAGCCTTCCAGGTCCTAATTTTGAGATAACACCGCCAATGCCGAATAAGTTTCCTAGTGATATTTCTAAGTTTGAAGGAAAATCAGGAGAGGACCCGTCGAACCATGTGATGACTTATCACCTCTAGTGTGCATCTAACTCCATTTCAGATGATTCAATCCATCTAAGGCTTTTCCAGTGCACTCTAATTGGTCTCGTGGCCAAGTGGTACATTGATTTACCACGAGGCAATTTTATAATTTTAGTCAGTTAGCTACCTCATTTTTAGCTGCGATTCAGATATGAAAATGGCATGGAATTACTAACTTCATTAAAGCAATCGACGTCCACTTACATTTCAGATCACATTCATGAATGGAGACGTCGACGGCATTTAGTGAAGGTTTTTATTCCGGATCAGATCTTGGCTGAATGGTTTGTAAAATCTTTGTTGCCAAATATCACTGAAGATGTAGCTAAGGCCAGAGCCGTTACTGAGGAGCAAGTAATTTCTCAAGCACAGTACCTTGACTTGGTCTATACTCAGTCAGGTACGTTACTCGAGAAAATACCCGATCTTCCTAAGCAAAATCAAATCATTGCAGCTCCTTCAGGGTCTCATGCCACCTATGGTACGATTGGTATGGTTAACACTAAAAGTAAGAAGAAGTCTTCCAAGAGTTCTTCTCCTATCATAACCTTGTCTGATTCCCCGACAGGAGATTCTTCCATGGAGATTTCTGCCGATATTCACGTTGTAGAGTCATCTATAGCCAAATCAAAATACGGTGGCAAGAAGAAAGGGAAGAAGAAGAATAAAACAGACAAAAATTCAAAAGAGAAACTTGAAAAATTCGAATCCAATGATGAAAAACACAAACCTCGTTATCCTTGTCTCATTTGTGATGAAGAACATTTTATAAGAGACTGCCCTCATCGTGTAGAGGTTACGAATATTGTCAAAGGTTCCCAAACGCCTGCTGTTTTGAAGGATCCTTTTCCAAGTCAAGACAGTAAGATGATAGGTTCTTTCTCGAGTGCCAATGAAGAACCCATACTAATGATGTCCCATGTTAGGATTGCGACTCGATCGCATGATTATGGTAGTAAAAGTCCTGTTGATGGTAAAGAAGCAGAATCTTCTCATTCTAACCCATCAACCTCAGCTCCCGGTTCCGATACACTACAGATCGAGAAACCTAATCCAGACTTGGTAATCAAACCGCCTGCCAAGGGTATACTTCGAAAGTCAGCTTTCAATCCACATGTGAGAGCGGCTCAGAAATATAACATTGTTGAGGATTTAGCTGTTTCACCCTCAGCAATGTTGGCTTTGGAAGTGCTGCAATCATGTCCAGCACAACGTAAATTACTTTTGTCGGCTATAGGAGCTGTTGACGTTCAGGACTCGAACCTAATAATTTTCGATCTAGAAAATAGTACACCGCGCTTACCTCAACAAATAGCTTTCCAGATTCCAGTGATAGTAAAAAATAGGCCTATTCATAGGACTGTGATTGATGAGGGAGCCTCAACGTGTATCATGACGATACAGTGTTGGAGATCGCTTGGTTCTCCTTCACGAAATTAATCCCCGACGATTCTAAAGGCCTTTGATGGCCGTGGGTTTCATCCTTTTGGCATTCTACAGGATTTACCTATAGGGGTTAAAGGAAAAACCGTTAATCTAGATGTGGAGGTGGTTGATGCCCCTCTAGATTACAACCTTCTCTTGGGTTGTAGTTGGTATTACGCTATGACAGCCGTCGTTTCATCGGCCTTTCGGGTTATAAACTTTCCTCATAATGGAAAGATCGTAACAATAGACCAGCTGGCTTACTTTTCATCTGACCCAACCTCTTCTAAAAGTATTCAGCATGTCGGTAAAATGACTATCCCGTATAAGGATGTTGGAGTAGGACTAGTTAAAGATGTTGGTTTACTGGGAACTTTTCCTTTTCCTCTGATCAACGCACCATCTTCATTTGCAACCATTCATATGATTTTGTCAGACACCATTGTTTATGATGATCCTTGGATTGTTCCTTCTGAATCTGAGATAGACTCATTTGGTGATGTTATGCCTTTGAGTCCATATGAATTGTGTATGAGGCCGTGCAATCGTTTACTGACCTATCTTCAACCAAAATTGACTTAATGAATGTGGTCCGTGAGGAATCACTTTTCACATCAAGCTCGGATTCAATCACATTTTCTGAACTTGTTCACTCTGATGAGCAAATTCGCGAAATCCTATGTGTAGATGATTTACCATGGGAAGATCTCCATCACAGATCTTCGTTCTTACCCGAGAATGATCGTTTTGAAAATGATTTTTCATCAATTTTTACGACTGAATATGTCAAGGAACCTCAAAATCCAATGAAACATCCTGATTCAAAGCTAAATTTGGGAAACATCTCTCGAACGATTCCTATTGACATTTCGGTTAAGCCTGAAATTGTTGAGAACATTCATATAGGTGCCTCGTGTACAGAAGACGAAATTCAAATATATACGACCCTATTTCAACAATTCCACGACGTATTTGCCTGGTCCTATGAGGAAATGCCAAGAATTGATCCTGCGATTGTTGTTCATGAAATCAAGACTTACCTGGATGCTAAACCCGTTCGGTAACATTTACGTCAGATTCACCCAAGAAAAGCTGCTGCTATTAAAGCAGAAGTTGAAAAATTACTCAAAGCAGATTTCATTTATCTGATCCCGTTAATGGATTGGGTATCGAATATTGTTCCGGTTAACAAAAAGCAAGGGACAATAAGAATATGTATCGATTATAGGGACATTAATCGAGCTTGTCCAAAGGACAATTACCCGACTCCCTATATTGATCAAATCATTGATGATTGTGCCGGCAGCGAAATATTCTCCTTCATGGATGGTTTTTCCAGATACAATCAAATCAATATTCTACCTGCTGATCAACCAAAAACAGATTTAATTTGTCCATGGGGGACATTTTATTATTGAAAATTACCTTTTGGGCTCAAGAATTCCGGAGCAACTTTTCAAAGGGCCATGTCTTATGCGTTTCATGACATTAAGCACATTGTGCAACCCTATCTCGATGATTTGCCTGCTCATTCATTACATCGAGCTGATCATCTCATCATTTACGAGCAATCTTTATGAGGTGTAGGCATTATCGGATTCGGTTGAATCCACACAAGTGTGTTTTCTATATAGAAACGGGTCAATTGCTGGGGTTTTTTGTTTCGAAAGCCGACATTCACGTCGATCCCTCGAAGGTCGAAGCTATTGTCAAATTGCCTCCTCCTTCGAGTCTTCGCCAACTCCAGAGTTTGTAAGGGAAAGCAAACTTTTTACGACGATTCATTCCTAACTATGCCGAGGTTACAAAGGGTTTTACCCGGTTGTTGAAACAAAATACTCCATTCTATTGGGATGAGATAGCTCAGAAATATTTTGATGCACTAAAACACGCATTAACCCATGCACCGTTATTGCATCCTCCCAACTACAACCAGGACTACTTCTTGTACCTCGCCGCCTCTCAATCCACCATTGGAATGGTCTTAGTTCAGGAAGATGAATTTGGTACTGAACATGTGATATATTACCTTAGTCGAACTTTAAATTCCACTGAGCTAAAATACTCACATGTGGAGAAATTGGCATTAGCAGCTATTCAAGCTGTCCAACGTTTTTGTCACTACATTTTACTACGTAAAACTACAGTAATTACTGATTGCAACCCTATGATCTACATTTTGACAAAGAAATTGCTAGGGGGCAAGTATTCTAAATGGATTGTTATCTTGCAGGAGTTCAACTTGGAATTTGAAAAATCTAATTCTAAGAAATCTTTAGTTTTTGCGGAGTTAATGTGTGACTTCCCGCGTGCTGACACGGAAACTGTGGCGAAGGAGCCCATTGTAGACAAATCCTTGTTTCTTATCATCACTTTAGATCCATGGTATGGGGATACCTTCGTTTATCTCCAAACCCAATCCTTTCGGCTAGAAATTTCAAGGTCAGAACATCGGAAAATACGATTCCAGTCCCAACAATTCAGGATTATTAGAGATACTCTTTATCGCCATGGGGCAGACTCTATTTTTTGACATTGTTTAACTCATGAGGAAGCTGAAATGGTTCTAAATGACTGTCACTCTGGAGCGTGTGGCGGTCATATGTCTTGGTATGCCACAACCCAAAAGATATTGCGCGTTGGCTACTTTTGGCCGTCTTTGTTTAAATATTGTATTAACGCGGTCCGAAAATGCCACAACTGCCAAATTTTTGACCGAAAGATGCGCGCTCCACCTGCTCCTCTCCACCCTATAATTTTCGTTCGTCCTTTTGCCAAATGGGGTATCGATTTTATTACATGTAACCCTCACTCGGCTGGGGGGCATGTGTATATCATCCTTACGGTAGATTATTTTACCAAGTGGGCCCAGGCGATGCCTACATTTGAGGCAGACGGCAAGACAACTACAATTTTCGTGTTCAATCATATAATTGTTAGGTTTGGTGTCCCACAAGTGATTATCACTGATCATGGGCATCATTTTCGAAACGTTATGATGATCGAACTTACAGGCCAGCTTGGTTTGCATCACGATAGTTCAACTCCTTATTATCAACAAGCTAATGGTCTGGTTGAATCCATCAACAAAGTTTTAGTCATCATGATCCGACGAATCATTGGGATTCATCGGTCGAATTGGCATAACATACTATTTTCAGCGCTCTGGGCGTATCGTACCTCAGTAAAAACATCAACAGGGTTCACTCCTTTCCAACTAGTTTATGGTTTGGAAGCTGTGTTACCCATTGAATGTGAAATCCCGTCATTGTAAATGTCCATCAAGTTACTTCCAGCCACTTCCAAAGAGGAAAAACGTTTGTTATACTTGGCTCAATTAGATGAGAATCGACGTGATGCTGCATTGGCGATCAAAACTCACGCAAAATGTATGAAAGCTCAGTATGATCGAAATGTGACCCCTCGAAATTTTTCGGAAGGAGATCTAGTCTTAGTTTACGATCAAGCTAATGATAAATTAGGAGCTGGAAAATTCGTTCCTATGTGGAATGGTCCCTATGTTGTCAAGTGAAAGCTAGCAAAAGGGGCCTATGAATTGGTATACTTTGACGAGGACTCTTTAGGTAAACCCAGAAATGGTCTTTACCTGAAAAGGTATTATGCTTAAAGGATGGGTATGGAGATTTTTTAGTTAGGATAGTTTTTCTTTCTAGCTGGTGTGTTTTAGTTTAAAAAGTGTGCTTAGCTTAGAGAGTGTTTTTTCGTCATCATGCCTGTTTATCTTGGTTTTACTCTTGGTATTGCAGATGTCGATGCCTCTCCAAACATACATTGGTTTCGCTGATGGTGCTTGTCGTAATACACGGAGCATTTCTTCTGCAGCTTGGGTTATCTATTTGCCCTCTGACGAGTTGGTATCTATGCATGGGGTAAGCCTCGGTTAAACAACGAACACCATTTCCGAGTATAGTGCAGTGATTGAATTATTATCTGAATCTATTTCATTTGGGATTCAGAGTTTGATAGTGAGGTTAGATTCTGAACTCGTTGTATTACATCTTAATAGAGTGTATGCCATTAGAAATCCAGTGTTATTGAGATTATTTTTGAGAGTGCATCTCTTGGAACGTGAATTTGATTATATTGAATATTAGCATATTCCATGATCTTTAAATACATTAGCAGATGCAATTGCTTCTTGAATATTAAGTAGACATTTGCAATAATCATACATGTAAATTTAAAACCATTCCATAAGATGATTTACAAGACAAGCCGGTAATAGTGATATATATATAGGAGTGTGTCAAAAAATACATCGTCCTCGATCATAGGTTGAAAGACACCTTATGATCAGTAAAAATGATAAGTACAAAAAGAAAAAATGTCATATGTGCCCACAATAGGCGATCATCCTATCACTGGTGATGATCTCGATAAGAAACCACTGCACGGGCCAGCTTGCAAAGGAACCTCCTAAAAGGTCCTGGGACCCCAATGACATAGCATTAAAGTCGACGAGGAATGGCATCTATGCTGGTCTCCGGAATATCTCCTGTTAAGCGCTCTAGATGACTCTCCAACTCGGCCAAAACCTCTGCTTATTCGGCCTGTGGGGCTAGCGCGGCTGCAACTGGTTGTTTCCTCTCGTAAGGCCGGAGAGCGGCTGGTCGCTGTGGAACCACATTTGCATTTGAAACTTTTACTATCAGTTTTGGGACAATAGAAAAATAATAAAAAAATTAAAATAGGAAAATGTTGAAAATGATTTTTACCTGAGTCATCCCATTGCTCTCCTGGTGGAAGAGCCATGTCTGGGTCACCACGAAAATCTACCCTAGCGTAAGGGAAGTCCTGAATAGAAAAAACCTGGTTTTCCAACCATTGGAAACACTCAGGTTTGAATCGAACAACCTCTGTCACCTCGTCCTGATGACGGGCCATAACTGCAACCCATTGCATCATTTTGGGCTCTCGAGGAAGCCCAGCTCCAACAGTAAGGTGCTGCGAGTTCAACATCGGAACCCTCTCCAGACCAAAACTCACAACCAAAGCCCCATAACCAAAGGTCTTTAGTTGTCCGTTCTTGGCTCTAGTCAGTTGGCCTTTTACATTGGCCAACACAGCATCGCACCAGTTGAACATGGTACCTCGAAAGCAGTCAACTGCCATCTGCATCTGGGATCTGGTGGCAATATGTAATGCAGCACTCCCGCAAATTTTGGTGACAGTAAACGCAATTACCATGAGTTCAAGAAGGGATATGGCTTTAATGTCTATCCCTTTGTCTCTAGTCTGGTTGTTGTAGAACTCTAGCCGGAGGCTATGGACAGACTGGCCACCTGGCCTAGTCCCGAATAGAGTCAAGTCTTCGCCTCTCTTAGGCAAACCGGTCAAGAAATATATGTCTGCCGGCTCGATTTCGAGCTGGTGGCCACCAATGAAGAAGCACTGGTCCTGTATGCTCCATCTGTCAACCAGCCACTGTAAGAAATCCACTTGGGCCCTCATGCCAGGTATGGCCCAGAATTTGTACAAGACGCATGCCTTCAATGCATCGATCAAAGGTTGGTGATTCAATGTGGCAAGATCCATGTCCTCATGCTCTCGTTCACACCAATCTAGCATGATGTACCCTCTACATCCAATAAAAAGACAAATTAGAATGCTAGAAATTAATTTGTTTGGGTCAAATTTGAGAATTTTTGGGTTAAAAACCCTTGCTGCGGGGACCGCACCCTCTGTGTTAGAGACAGTGCATGGGTCTGCACCTTGCCTACATGGAAGGTGCGGACCCCTGACTTTTTCCCCATTGAGAAAAAGCTGGGGTCCGCGGGCTGCCAGTGTTACGCCTGTGGGCCCCCACACGCGGGTTTTTAGCCTAAAAACCCTCCAAAAAATGAAATAAAAGCCTAAAACAAAAAATGAAATGGTTAAAATTGAAGAGTAGGATGATGTGGATTACCTGGAGAAGACGACGTTCGATTCTGACGGTTGGATTTTCCGCAATCTTCACGGGAAGTTTCTGGACAAAAGCACTATTTTCTCACCCAAATCTCAAATGGTAAAAATGAATTGACGAAAGCCCTTTTTATAAGTTTTTTGAGTAAATAAATTGCAAATTTGTTTATGTTTCACTTTGGAAAGGTAATTTTTGCAGCATTTTTATCCATTTCAAACAGGTATGAGTAATGTTTGCATTTTTGTTTAGGATAACGGATTATTCAGGCGAAATCTATCATTTTCGACGAAAAAACATTTAGAGTCACCTTTAATCTCTTTTCTGACTCCTAAAACATGAAAAGGTCGCCGAGTTTTTCTTTTTTAAACTCGTTAAAATGGAACTAGAAAGACGGTCCACTTACAACTCTTTTTTGACCGTAAAAAAATGAAAAGATTTCCAGATTTTTGTCGTTTCAAATTCGATATTGGTTATAAAACGACGTGTCGTTGATCATTTTTTTACTTTTTCGGATCAGGGGCACTAATTACAAAAAGTACTCCTTGGTCATAAAGATCAAGCGGTTCTCTCAAGTATTATTTTATACTTTTTTGGGCTTGGGAGACACAAATTTACGAAAAAGGTCAACCCTAGAGTCTTCTTATGTTTTTTCAGACTCTCTAAAAATGAAAAACACTGAGTTTCTCCTATACTGGACTCGTTAAAATTTCACACTAAAGGACCTATTCAATTACAAACAGGAACGAACCACTCCTTCTTAGGGTTCGAATTCAAACTAAGTTGGACTCATCCAAAGGATGAGCTTATAATCAAGCAAATGTTATCCTCCTCAAGCTTGTTAAAAATAAAGAGGTACTTGCCAGAAATGGTGGGGGAAAAGAGAGAAAAATGAGCCTGTTTGTCATACTTTGTAACCACTCTTGAACACGACACTTTTATTCACCTGGGTTGGGAAATCCTTTGCCTAACAGTTGATCAAACCACATTGAAAGTCTTCAGCCAGTTTTTGGGTATTAACTTTGGGCCCATTGTCACCAAGCCATCTGTTGTGTCATTATGTGTTCAAGAGGTCACTGCCAATAAGCCATTCATATGCAAAATATCTATCATCCATCTTGACCATCCCTGAGTCAGTCCTTGCAACTAAATTTCTTCAACTTGATCTATGATTTCATGTTGTGGGCTTGCCTGTGACGGATCGATTTCTATCGACTTCAGCTCATTATCTAGAAAGATGATCTAGAAATCATCAGTACCTTGGGATCTTCATGCCTAAATGGCAGGTTTCTCGCCTTTGACGACAGGTTGCATCATTGACCTTCGATCAAAGGATTCCGTGACATGTTCGACATCAACACATTTATTCACATCTCATGGATTGTACTGGGTACTTTGAGAGCCATTGACATCACTGGTGGTTTCTCTCACACTTGTTAATAGTTTACATCATTGACTAGTAATCAAGTGGTTTTTACCATGTTCGACATCAACACATTCATTCGCATGGATAGAATCGTACTGTTTTGGGAAGTAGAAATGAAGACCCTGGATCTAGTTTCTGCAATCCAGGCTACGAGGAATTTTGTATTCATTATATGATGGACTATTCATAAACAGATGGCTGCGTCCATACTATGTCCACATGAGTCTATACTTGTGATGTCTTACAAGATCATTCCTCCATCAGAGCAGTAGTTAGTTTTCTAAGTCAGTTTTGATCTGAGTATGGGAATGCCTACCTCAGCGATGATATGATCTCATATATATATATCTTGCATTGAATGCTTTTACTTGTTCCAACCGGGCTCTCCACAAGATGATCCTCGAAATGTAAAGTACTTCACTCTTCCTAAATGATAAATGAAATCCTCATCTACTACAGACTTCGCACTTTAGGGGGCAATCTGTTACACAAAAATATCGTCACCATGATTATTTGCAGTCAGTATGGGTCTACCATCACTTTTACTGTCCTCCTAAGAAAGTCTTAGACCTCAGCTCTTCAAGTCAAGCTTTGAAAATGAGAGAAAGACATTGAAAATCAACAAAGCTCTGGTTCCGCACTTTCTCTCACTGTTGCCTGCAGTCCCGCACCTCCTGTTTACAAAAACTGCGGACTTGCCTGCTCTGTCCCTAAAGAAGTGGGTGCGGACCCCTGTGAAAGTAAAAAAGGCGCAAGTTTATTCTAAAAAACTCATTTTGGGTTAATTCTAGATGATTCTGGAAGGAATTTTGACGTGGATTGGCCGCTCTTAGGTGCTTCTTGCATCCCAAAAGAGAAGGAGCTAATCCCTTGATGAGAGGAGCTATCCCTTTGAAGGAGGGCTTTATCCCTTTGAAGGAGGACCTAGTAACTTCCCTCCATTGCACTATAAATTAAGGCATTGGGCTGGTTGCTAAGGAGGTTAGAAGCAGAACATTTTTGAGGATAAATGCTGGTGGAATCAAGACTTCCTAGTTAAGCTTGAGAGGCGAGATCACATACCTTTTTGGCTTCATTGGGAAGAGAGTGAAACTTGTCAAAGTAGAGGAGACTTCTTGTTGGACCCTGGGAGGAGCTTGTACAGCGTCAAGGCACAGGTTGTAAAGTTCTTCTTTGATTTGAATTAATACCATCAGATTCATTTTTCTCAACAAATTGTCTTATGTCATTTGTTTCATGAATTCCTTGACCTTCATGTTAAATATGTTTTATGATATTGGCTTTTCAGGTGCTATTTAATTTGTTTGCTTGTTTGTGTTTGCAGATTCGCAACAAGGGAGCTCACTTGGATCAAAGGAGCGAGGCTTCCACAAACTTGCATTGGACCCAAGGTAGGCCTAAAACACTTGTTTGCCTTTGTTTATAAATGCATATTTAGAGAAAGATAGTTTGTGATTGGCTTGCTTGTCACTAGGTCTCTTTAGATTCTAGGAAGGTCTATCATGTTTGCAAGATCGACTCATTCCGTGTGACAATAGGGGATAGGGGTGAGCTTGTAGCCACACCATAGGTTTGTTCATAGAACTCACCTTCGAAATAAAAGAAAGTGAAAGTAAGGTAGATCTTGACTAACCTAGTGGTGTCAAGACCCGTAAGGCGAAAGATGACATCCAAGGCTTCTTTGATGGGGATATTAGAATACAAGCAAAGCACGTCGAAGCTTACCAGAATGTCTTCAGGATCAACATTTATATCCCTTAACTCATTGACAAATGACGAGGAGTCTTTAACAAACAACTCCATGAGACCAACGAGTGGCTTAAGCTTGGAGGCTAGATATTTCGCTAAAAGGTAGGTTGGCCCACCTATGGTGTTGAAGATGGATCTAAGGGGGACTCCCTCATTATGGATTTTCGGAATTCCATAGATCTTGAGAGTGATGGGGCTACTCTCGATAAACTTATGGCTGAAGGAGCTAACCGAGCTAGTGGAATTTATAGCTAGAGCCATTTATTTAGAGATCCTTTTTAACAGATTCTTATCGAGTTTTCTATAGCTACCACTATTATCCAAGTGATCCAACATTTGCATCTGATAATATTCCTTATCAAGGATAACAATGGCCCCACCTTTGTCAGCCTTCAAGACCACAATGTCATGGTTCCTATTCAAAGATTTTAGGGCCTCAAATTCGTCCTTGCTAATGTTATTCTTTGGAGGTTTAGCTTTCCTAAGAATAACCGCATAATCTTGAAAAATAATATCTTTAGTATTATCAGGTAAGCCTTTAATTCCAAATTCAATGTCACACATAATATGATCGACTGGAATTTTCCTAGGGGCAAGGGCAAAGTTTAAACCTCTCTCCAAAAGCCTAAAAACAGGAGGAGGAAAGGAAAAACTTGAAAGATTAACAACTTTTACTACGAGGAGGAACAAATTCCTTGCTAATGCTCTTACTATTATACTTAGAATTAATATTATTTCTGAAATTATTAATATTAATATTATTTTCCTCCCTATTGATATTATTAATAATAATGTTCTTATTAACTATTTCTTTACTATTACTATCTAATTCATTATTATTTACATTATTGTTGTTATTATTATTATCATCCACATTATTATTATTATTATTATTGTCAATAATATAATTCATATTATTGTTATTAATGATAAAATTATTATTCTTATCGCTAATATGATTATAATTAAAATTATTAACTTTCAATTTACTGACAAAACACTAGAAAGATGAATTGGAAGGTTATTACGGAGAAGGTCAAGGGAATTAGAGGCGAAAGTAGAGGGGGAAATGCTGTAAGAAGAGGGGTTAACCGGAGTGGATGGAGTGAGGGAATGGAAGGATAAAACAGAAGGAGGGGTGCTAGGTAGGGTGGGGAAATCAGATGGAGGACTGCTTGTTAGGAGGCAATCGGATAGAGGAGCAAGTGCGGAGCCATCATTGTTGACGGGAAAGCCGGAACAGGATATGGTAGAAGCATAGTTTGAAGCAGAGGGAACAAGGGAGCGGGTAGGATTAGGGAGGTCAGGAGCTGGTGAGGATGTAGCGAGGGGTGAGGTTTGACTGACAGAGGGGTTGGGTGAGAGAAAAACCTTCCACGGGGAAAGATTAGCTTTGTTGGAGATGGGTAACGAAGAAACGCAGGTCTGAGAATAAAGAACAGGTGAGGATGTAGCGAGGAGGGAGGTTTGGTTGACAATGGAGTTGGGTGAAATAAAAACATTCTGTGAGGAAAGATATGATCTAACAGGAGCTACATTGGTTGAGAGGTGTAACGGAGCAACACAGTCTTAGAATTAAGAGGGGATAGAATACCTGAAGGGGAACAGGAGGAGAAACCCATGCCTGAGGGAGAGTGGAGAAAGGAACGTCGATCGACCAAGCTTTGAGGAGGAATGCAGTCACCAAGAGGACAAAAAGAAGAATCTGGAGACCCTGAACCAGAATCGTAGCAAATTTCAGACACTACTAACCTTGCTCATGAAATGTATTATTGTTGATCTAGGAGATGAGTGCCGAGACCTGGCTATTGGAAATTCTATTATTCGATGGAAGCCATATGGGCTTGAAAAATATATACTAGAAGAAATTCTAATAAATTTGGCTCGCTTTTTTTTAGTCCAAATTTCTTCCATGCGTAGAGATTTCAAACATGAACATGCATCAATTTTGTTCCATAACTCAGAAGATAATAAGTTGGACAGTTCTAAATGTAAAGAAAAAGATTTCTGGAGAGAATATCCAACTTTTTTCTGGCTAATTCTCGAACTTGTTAAAGCTATGCCTGATCTAAGTGAATTTGGGGATGAGCGAGGAATCTCTACATCTTTTAAGAAAAGCTATATCTGATTTCATCTTAGATACTTGCAGGTGTGCTCGTTCAAAAAGATGAACTTTTGAAGAAAGCCTTCGATGTCATATTTTGCCTTAAGGATCCCGACGTCGCTAAATTAGTCGAGATCTGCCTTACTTCCACTTTCTTCTATTTCGAAGGTGAGTTATATGAGCAAACCTATGGTGTGGCTATGGGATCACCCCTGTCCCCTATTGTTGCTGACCTTTTTATGGAAGATTTTGAATCCAGAGCTTTAGCCTCAATGATTCTTATACCTAAGCTTTGGAAATATTTGTAGACGATACATGCTCTGTTTGGTAACATGGTCCAGATAAGTTAGATCTCTTCTTTCAACATCTCAATAATCAATCTAATTCCATTAAGTTTACCATGGAGAAAGAAGTTAATGGTTCGCTTCCTTTCCTAGATGTCCTCATTTCTAAGAAAGAGGATGGTTCATTTTCCGACTAGGTATTTTGGAAGAAAACCCATACTAAGCAGTATCTTCATGCGAGGTCCCATCATTTCCCTGCTCAAAATTTGGGGGTTCTTTTCTCTCTTTCTACTTGTGCTATGAGGGTTTCTGATTTCGATCATTTTTCTAAAGAGAAATCCCATCTCTTGGAGGTTTTTGTCAATAATGGTTACAATAAGAAACAAGGCCTTAAAGCCTTCCTCAAAGCTTGCAAAAATCATAAGGCTAAGAAACACCATATTGATCACAGTTCTACAGTTCACCTTCCCTTCATCCAAGGGATGACTGACATGATTTTGAATCCTCAAGAAACACAATGTTCCCTCAATCTTTCGACCCCTTATCACCTTAAGAAGTTCCTTAAAATCAGCTAAAGACCTTGTGGACCCTAAGGATTTGAAAGGCATTTATGTCATCCCATTCTCCTGTGGAACATCGTACATTGATGAAACAGGTCGATCCATTAATCAAAGGATTAAGGAACATGCTACTGACATCAAGCATGGAAGGACTCACTCTTCAGCCTTAGCAGAGCATGCTAAGAAGACCAATCATCATATATGCATTGAGGAGGTGAAGGTCATTGTGAATATTTCTCACTTTCATCACCGTAAATTTAGGGAAGCCATAGAAATTGAAAGGTGACCTAATAATCTTAATAGGGACGATGGGTGGAAAATCAATAGTTGTTGGATTTTGGCCCTTTCCTCTTAGCTTCCTTCCTTTTGTTTCTCCTTCTCCTCCCCTCGGTTTTTTTTCTTAGTTTGTCCCCCTGAGCTTTGTTCATTTATCCTTTATTTTTTGTGAATAACTAGTAACTAAAATTAATATAATAATAAAGAAGTAAAATTAAAATTAAATTTGACTTTTTTCTTTATTTTTATTTTTTTATTTTTCTATTTTTTTAATAACTAATAACTAAAAAATAATATAATAATAAGGAAGTAAAATTAAAATTACCTTTTTTTAACTAGTAACTAAAAAAATTTATCTAATAATAAACAAGTAAAATTAAAATTAAATTTGATTATTCATAGTACATTGAAATTTATTGTATAACCAATTTAATTATTTTCTTCCTTTTTATAACTATTTCCTTCATATTTCATTTAAACTTAATATTTAACCTTTTTAATTAGTTTTTCTTTTTATAACTAATCAATATTTATATTTTCCTTTGACTTTGTTGTTATTTTATTTGATTATTTATTCCCTTATCTTATTATTTTTATTTTAAGGGTTAGGTTAGTTAGATATTATTATATAATGTATTTATTATTGATTCAGTTATATAAATAAAATAAAATATATAAATAAATATAAATATTAATAATATATAATATTAAATAAATTAGTATTTCGGCCCCTTTTTCCATCCAGTCAAAAATCACTTTTTTCTAGCTGTTTTTTTCCTTACCTATTAGAAGGTTTTGTCTCCCTATTTAACCTTCCACTGTGATATGATCTTTGATCCTGTCCTGATGATGAACCACACTGGTTGATTCGAAATGCATCGACCTAAATCTACCATGTGATTTCTTTCGAAATTGTTTTCAAATCAAAATATGGATTGTAGAAGCTTCAATTAGATTCTTCATTAGCGTAGTGATATGTACATAGGCCTTTATAAACTTTCGATAATATCCATTGTGTCCTAGAGTGGTGCACAACTTCTTCATGTTCTTCAGTAGATCTAATTTCGTGATAACAGAAATTTTGGTAGGGTCGACCATCAACCCTTGTTTGCACACAGCATGACCCAGAAATATTCCATATGGCACACATAATAGACACGTCTTAAGGTTTAGCGATATTTGGTATTTTCTACAAGCATCCAACATTAAGCATAGGCTTGACACATGCTTCTTTAGTAACCCAAACATAGTCCAGTTATCAAAGTATACTTCCATAAATTTGTGGATAACCTCCTTAAACATTGATACAACCACCCTGGACAATATCGCAGGTGCATTTTTCAATCCAAACGACATTGCAGTATACTGAAAAGATCCCCATTTGGTAGCAAATGTTTTCTTACTTCAATCTTATGGCGCAATCTTGATCTGGTGGTATCCTGATGATCTAGGTAGCTCCAGAGAGACATACAAGACAAAGATAGCTCAAAAATCAAAGTGTTTGAATTATGTCAAACTAGGACCGGATCGAAGACCTCATCATCTTGATCATGGTGGTGCAAATGGTTCGTCAAACCGAACTCGTATGCGAAAGATAGAGCTCTTCAAAGTTTGACATGATAAGAGAAAGTAGGGCCCATAGTGTGCCACATGGCATACCAATAAGCAGGTGGGACCCACATGACAGCCCATCATACATGGAAACTTGGCATTCTCTCATTTGTCTCCTAAACCTGCACAAGAGACAAAATCATTTTTATATGGTTATAACCTAACGAAATTTGTTTTAACATATAGTTATTAAAAATAACTATATAAAACAATCAAACACATGGTTTCGGGATCGACAAAAACAAACCCTACTAAACCCTTTAAAACAACCTTATCACAATATAATCGTAATAATAAACATATATATATATATATATATATATATATATATATATATATATATATATATATATATAGAGAGAGAGAGAGAGAGAGAGAGAGAGAGAGATAGAGATGTATTAAGAGGTGGGCGTGGGCCATCGGCGGTGGACCCAGCCCAAACCCCAATGGTCCACCCATATATATATATATATATATATATATATATATATATACATCGCATATGTATCGGGAGATATTTGTGCCAATCGTCGACACTCCCTAAAGCCGATATCATATATTTCCCTACAACCTATTATCGTGCCGATATTATCAACGCCAATCACCGATATATATATATATCAGAAATAATTCGTGGATCGCGCCGATATATATGCCGACAACCGCGCCAATTGCCAATTGCAAAGGCCGATCACCGATTGCGATTAATCTGCTGATATTTTGGGAAATGCGTCGATAAGGTAATAATGTGGGGTTTAAGGGGTAGGCCGCCCTATTTCAAACTCACTTATGGTTATAAAAGTTATATATGGAAGAGGCAGGATTTGATCCCCCGACCTCTCCTTAACCATATGCCTCCTTTACCAATGTGCCAACCACTTTACGTTGGTGTATCTACCCAAGTTTTTCCTATTTCAACAGTCATTTTTATCTTTGCACACAACTTGAGGAGGAGAGAGACTACAGGCATGGATTTCAAGGTAGAATGAAGGCACATATTTCAAGGTAGTAAATTAATTAATATTTTAATGCAGGAACCATGAATTTTGCAGGAGGGAAAAATTCTCACTTTGTCAGAATTTGACAAGTTTTATATGGTTTTTATACCTCTCATTGCCACGAGCACAATGGTGTTGTTCATTTATTCATCAGAGGTTTGCATTTTCGGTCATTTTTGTTGTTGGGAAAAGTATCTATTCAGAACGCCCCTATCCCACTCTAAGGTGTGACAGTGCCTTAGCAACAAACAAGGAAAACTACTTGAGTATTCTTCTTTATGAAATGTAAACGAAGAGGAAGGATAAACTAACCTATGTCTTGTGATAGTTTGTTGATCCGATCACTCCTCTCTTCAATAGCTCCCAGATCCCTGCTCCCTTACCGGCCCAGCTTTGCCAAATTCCTGCAAGATCACAGAAGAGAGAAACTACACAAAGATATAGATTTACATTCATAAAAAACTTAGGATCAGATTAAGCTAAACATGCAAATATAACAAAACATCATTGATACACAACATCTAGGAGAAACTCAAATAATTTTATTGATATGATAAGAAAGTCCAAGAGGAGATATAACCAAGTGAGTCCCGATCCAACGTCTACCTCCCAGCAAAGGAATCCCTACCTCACCTCCAACAAAGCATAAATCACCCAATGTACTAATCTCAATCTCAAACCAACAGCAATTCTCTGCAAAGTACAAAATTCCAGCCTCTCGGATCTCTGGGATGAGGGATCCATATATAGATGTAAGCAGAGAGGATGAGTCAGCTTATGTTTTGAATTGTGGCTTCTCTCTGTCAGTTCTTGCTTCCACTTGGAGGATGAGAGCCTCTTACTCATCCTTGGTCGAATTCAGTAAGGCAAGTGTCATTGAGGAAGATTCTGGAAGCTTCCATTGTCTGTACACCTCGCGGAATGACACTGCCATTTGGCATTTCTCGCTCAGCGCACCCTGGTAGTGCATTTAGGTGCGTTGCAATGCACCTAGCTAGTGTACTGGGGTGCTTTGCAACGCAGGCAGCTAGTAGAGCATATGAATTGATCCTGATTTGACTGATTCTGAGTAGTTTTTGGTGGAGAACTTCTGGGAGGAGCTGTCATTGGTTGACCTTGTTCCTTTAGGGGTAGGAACAACACTTTTAGGGACTTTGGATCCCTTGGATTATGGACATTTCATGCTCAAAGCTATAAGGCACAAAAATGTCTCTAACAGTTGCCCCCTAAAGTATGAGGTCGTTTATCGGGTGAAATGCTTTATTAGGAGTATCCAAAGTTCTTTCAATGCTGGGAGGAGACCTGTAATAAATACAATACAATACATTATTTTTCATACTGTTTTCATGATCTAGCTGAGGCGGGCATTCCCATGCTCAGCTTTATAAATTCATTTTTCTGTACATAGGACAGACAATCGTCTGATGGTAGACTGATGATTCTGATGAAATCATCATCCTTTTGGTAGGATGATTATCTGTGCTGCAATGCTGTACATGTCAATGTCTTTATCTTTCCTGAATATATATCGCAACCCGGATGGATGAAACTAGATCCGGGGTCTTAAATCTCATTCGATCTTCACTCTAAGTACAAGTCAATCCATTTGAGAAATGTTTTGAAGTCGAACATGGAAAGACATCGCTTGATTACCAGTCAATGATGTAAACTGTTAACAACCGCGAGAGGAATCACCGATAATGATAATGACCCTCAAGGTACTGCAGTACAATTCACGTGGTGTAAATAAAGAACTTGGCATTGAACACCACGCAAAATCTTTTGGTCGAAGGTCATTGATGTATACCTGTCGCCGGAAGTGAGAAACTTGCCATTGAGGCATGCAAGCTTCAAAGTACTGAAGGGGGTGTTCCTAGATCAACTTCTTGGATAATGAGCTGATATCGACAAGAAGCGACCCGTCAAAGGATGGCCTTGATGTATCCCACATCAATGACACGGAATAGAGCAAATGATTTTGATGGAGGTGAAAACGATTTGATGATATATGGTTCAGGGTGGCGGTCATGAAAGAATGAAGTATAATGTATGGTAGTGGATGGGACACGGGTGACTTCTCTGGATGACTTCTCTTGAACATATCGGCGACACTTATATGATGGATTGGTAGCATTTACCCCAAAGGTGGATGGTATGGCGAGACCATGGTGATGTGACCGGTGAATGAAACAACCCAACCCGACTCAGGCACGGAGTAGAAGTGTCATGTTCAAGAGCGACTTGCTACCAATAAAGGTTCTTTGAGTTTCTTCCCAATTTTTCCCCAGTCATTGCTGACCAGTACCTCTTTATTTTTGTCAAGCTTGAGGAGGATAACATATGCTTGTTCTATAATTTGTCCTTTGGGCAAACCCATCAATATGTTTTAACGAGCCTAGCGATAGTGAAACTCATTCTCGTCGAAAGACAAGTTTGTCGCTATTAATGTTTTTAACGAGTTTAACGACAAGGATAACTCGGTCCTTTTAATTTTTAGAGAGTCTGAAAAGGTATGTAAAGTTAACTCCGAAATTCCTTTTTCGTCATCTAATCCCTTAAGTCTGAAAAGGTATAAAACAATACAGAAGGGATGAATTTTCGATAGTTTTAACGAGCCGAACAAAACAAGCGCTCGATCTTTTTGTGCAATAATCCCTCAAGTCCAAAAAGATTAAAATCTAGAGGAGGGATAGCTCTTCCTATCACTTTAACGAGATGGAAGGCCAAAACTCGGCAATCTTTTCATATTTTACGAGTCAAATGAAAAGAGCTTAAATAATACTTGTCTTTTGAGGAACGAGTGATAAAACAGGTAGCAGCTGATTCCAGGTAAGGGTTGGAATTTTCCAATCACGACAGTGTCACAAGGATGGCTAGTGAAATCACTCTTTGTAGCTGTTCCTCAAAATGGGTAAACAATCAAATGGAGGTGAATGATCAGCCAATGGAAAAGTGGAGGTGGCGGTGCAAACACGACCAAGGCTTTAATGGCTGATAATGTTACATTCACGGTGGTTATTTACCGGAGGATAGTTCATTTTTTAACGAGCTTAAATGCGGATTGAAACACTTGCTCGATATTATGTTTATTTTTTAACGAGCAAGAACTATGTGCTAAAACTGCTCGATCTTATGTTTATTTTTTAACGAGCATGAACTATGTGCTAAAACTGCTTGATAACATGGTCTAGTTTTGATTTTTTACCATAAATAGCTTTGCCTTTTCAAAGATAGTACTGTACCTTCAATTGCTGCATCAAACTAGTTAGAAATGAATAACATTTGCTTGAAAATGAGATTAAAACGCTAATATTTCACTTTGAACTACGTAAAAAGCAATTAAAAAGTGTTTTTACCTCTCATTTTACCATTTCATTTGAACTTGGTTTGTTGGAGCTTTGGAGGTGCATCTTCCCCCTTGATTTTCATCAACTGATTTCGAGAGATTCTGTGGACGATTCTCGGCGCCGTCTGGACCAGGTAGGAGCTAAACCTGATCTCTTTCATTTCATGGTTTCTTTTTTGCATTCTTTGCTTCATTCCCTGCTTTTCTGAGCCCCTGGGTTTTGATGGGCTCGTTCTGCCATCAACGCACCCTAGGCATTCGAAACCTGCGCTGAATGTTGACCATATCACTGTTTACTGTTTTTATTTATAATGTCCTTGTGCTTTATTCTATCAAGACTTTTAGTCAAACTCATGTGTACATGCCGATGTTGGTCCTGTTCGTCCAGTAGTCCGTTTGAGGGTGCCAGCAGCTGCCCCAGCAGGAGAGGCTGCTGGGAGGGTTATTCTCCGTGACCTTGATGTGGCTGAGAATCTCACGGCTATGCAGGAGCAGGTTGAGAGCCTTACTCTCGGTATTCCCGATGTGAGGATCGACGAGCTACCTTTGCAGTTACAGCGGCATACTACTGGTATGCCTAGACGATGGACTCGTCTCTTACGCATGATCGCACAGGCTGTGACTTGCTATCACAAGCATCATTAGACTAGGGTGCCCCCTAGCATTTTGAGTTTTTGGGTCATGTGACCGATTTTGTCTTGGTTACAAAACATTATATGTAAACCATAAACAGCTATATATATATTTTGATTTTCGGGTTTTATTCTGGTTGAGCTATATGATCCACATGTAAAACATTGATGATGTGTTTCTTTTTACAAATGTTGCAAATGTTTATCTAACACATAGTTTGCTAATGAGTCGGTTAATGTGTTTAAGTTTCTGGAAATATGTTGGTATTGAATAAAATCAAATTGTCTTTCCAAAATCTTAACCCTTAGGAACATGCGATAAATAGCTGGGTTTCGGACGGAATATATACCATTGAGTTG
Source organism: Pinus tabuliformis (assembly GCA_031772625.1). Classification (NCBI taxonomy): domain Eukaryota; kingdom Viridiplantae; phylum Streptophyta; class Pinopsida; order Pinales; family Pinaceae; genus Pinus; species Pinus tabuliformis. The sequence continues at coordinate 1,934,008,989 of CM062816.1, read as the reverse complement.
TAGTATTACGAGTTGTGAGTCTAGCCTGACGATTAGTCGGCGTATACCATGGGTGATGGCATCAGAGAGAAGTTCTATCAACGCACCATACTCAGCGATGTTATTCGTTGATTTACCAATACATGCACCTCTGAAACTTACTAACTCGCCGCTTGGATCAAAAATGGCCCAGGCTGCGGAGGACAGGTTCCGCGAACTACGACTCACTCCGTTGGCATATCCAACACAAGTCTCCAAAAGGTTTGACATCTGCAATAAATGTAAAAAGGTGGATTACTCAACCAAAACGAACACTTTAGCGAAAACAAAATACAACAAAAGCATATTGGTTACTATTTAAGCATAGTAACGCTTGAGGTACAACCCATTACGAGGTTGCGCTAGTGGAATTCCGTCATAATCCATTAACTCGTAGGCTCCTTTTGCTAACACTCGTTTAACAATATAGGGGCCCATCCATAAAGAATTAAATTTACCTGCTCCCAATTTATCAGATTCTTGGTCGTAAAGCAAGACCAAGTCACCTTCTGAGAAGACATGGGGTTTGACATTTTTGTCGAACTGCGCCTTGACTCGTTTCTTATGGGCTTCGTTAGCCAAAGCGGCATCACAACGGGTTTCATCCAATTGGATTAATTCCAAGAAACGGGCCTCTTCTTCTGAAGTTCCATGGAGGAGATCGATTGCGAGTTTAAGAGACAAGATTTCGCACTGGACTGGTAAGACTGCTTCCAGGCCATATACCAGTTGGAAGGGTGTGAACCCGGTTGCATTCCTTACCGATGTTCGGTAAGCCCACAAGGATGAGTACAGGATTAGGTGCCACCTTCTTTTGTGAACTCCGATCATCCTTTGCAACATACGCTTCAGGACCTTGTTGATCGCTTCAACTTGTTCGTTGGCTTGCGGATAATACAGAGTAGAGCTATCGTGAGACAATCCTAATTTGGCAGCTAATTCGAGCATCATGTGATTGCGAAAATGCGATCCATGATCCGTGACTATAGCCTATGGTACGCCGAATCTGGTGACTACATGATTGAAAAAGAAAAGGGCAGCTGTTTCACCAGTGTTATCTAATGTAGGCATTGCCTCGGCCCATTTGGTAAAATAGTCAACAGTGACTATAATATACCCATGCCCCCCGGTCGAGGTGGGGTTACATGTCATGAAATCGATGCCCCATTTGGCGAAAGGCCCAACAGCAATTATTGGCTGTAAAGGTGCAGGTGGTCTTCTGGTTTTGCTATCAAAAATTTGACAAGCATGGCAACTTGTGACTGCGGTTTTGCAATCTTTGAACATGGTTGGCCAGAAGTATCCTGCTCGTAACATTTTTTGTGCTGTAGCATATCCAGATTGATGCCCCCCACAGGCCCCTGAATGACACTCATTTAGGGCTTTTTCAGCCTCCTCATGGGTGAGGCACCTTCTCAGAACTGTATCGATACCACGACGGTAAAGTGTATCACTGACGATCATGTAGTCTTTTGCTTGGTATCGTATACGTTTCTGTTCAGAGTGAGAGGTGTTAGGCCTAAATTTTTGGGTTTGGAGATAAATTATTATATCTCCATACCACTCATTGCTTGTGGATATCAGAAACAAATTTTCGTCCACCATTGATTCTTCTGATGTTTCATCGTTGGACAACGATGGGAGATCACATAATAATTCTGCAAAAACTAGAGCTTTCTTTGATTTGGATTTTACGAATTCCAGATCAAACTCTTGAAGGATTGCTATCCATTTTGAATATTTTCCCCCCATCAATTGTCGCGACAATATATAAGTCATGGGGTTGCAATCTGACAGAATGGTAGTTTTCCGAAAGAGGACATAGTGTCGAAATCTTTGTATCGCTTGAACAGCTGCAAGCGCTAGTTTTTCAACATAAGAATATTTGCTTTCTGTATCATTTAAGTTTTTACTTAAATAATATATAGGGTGTTCAATTCCATCAACTTCTTGAACTAAAACCATTGCGATGGTTGTATCTGCTGTAGCTAGATACAGGTTAAAATCTCTTTGATAATCAGGGGCGTACATTAATGATGCTTTTATTAAGGAATCTTTTAAAGCATCAAAGGAAGCTTGCGCAACCTGATCCCAGACGAAGGGTACCTCCTTTTTCAAAAGACGTGTATAACATTTAGCAAGTTCGGCGTAATTTGGAATGAACCTCCTTAGAAAGTTTGCTTTCCCTTGGAGTTTCTGAATCTGAAGCAAATTTGAAGGTGGAGGCAAATTTATGATTGCCTGGACCTTGCACGGGTCGAGACGAATCCCATCCTTGGAGACTACAAAGCCAAGTAAACGACCAGAACCGACGCAAAATACACATTTTTGCGGATTGAGTTGTATCTTGTAGTGTCGGCAACGTAGAAATATCGCTCTTAAATGCTGCAGATGATCAGTCTGCTTTCACGAATGAGCCGGAAGGTTGTCGAGGTATGGTTGAACGATGTTCTTGATGTCATGGAAGGCATAATTCATTGCCCTCTGAAAGGTCGCCCCTGCGTTCTTTAAACCAAAGGGTAATTTTCGATATGCGAATGTGCCCCACGGACAAATGAATGCAGTCTTTGACTGGTCCTGTGGGCGGATATTTATTCGATTATACCCCAAAAATCCATCCATGAATGAAAAGATTTCGCATCCGGCGCATTCATCAATTATCTGGTCGATGAAGGGTGTAGGGTAGTTGTCTTTTGGACAAGATTGATTTACATCCCTATAATCGACACACACTCTAATTGTCCCTTGTTTCTTCATAACAGGGACAATATTCGATACCCAATCGGTTAGAGGAACCGGGTAGATGAAACCAGCATGGAGAAGTTTTTCAACTTCTTCCTTAATGGCAGCAGCTTTCTTGGGGTGCACCTGCCTCAGCCGTTGTCGTACCGATTTGACATCTGGATACATCTTAATTTCGTGTTCAACGATACTCGAGTCAATGCTTGGCATTTCATTATATGACCAAGCAAAGACATCTCTGAATTCACAAAAAAGAGCGTTATATATTTCCAGTTCTGAAGGAGAACAACATTTGCCAACATATATATTCTCTACAACATCTGTTTTAGTCAAGATATTTATGGCTATAGTCTCTTCAATGTTGGATAAGTTTCGCTCGGAATCCACCATATTTACAGTATTTGAAAGGAATTCAAAAACTGAAGGATGATAAAGTTCATCTTGAGTATCTTCTCCATAATCCGGAAGAAGGGAACGATGGTGGAAATCATTCCATGGTGCTCCTTCAATCAACATTGATTGTACAATTCCTTCGTCGGTTCCATGCACTCGCGACCAAGGATCTTAAGGGGTACCATATTCTCTAGACCTGTCTACCCAAACGCTTGATGAGCGTTGATTTGGGTTTGCCTCCCATGCTAGAAACATTGATTGCTACAATATTTCTATTGGGCTTGGGAGCAAAACCATTGCCTGATCCATGTTGATATCGTTTTCTGAGATCTTTGTTGAAGATATCATATTACAGGTTACTATCGATGCTACTTCCGCCAAATTGATTGGAGGTGGAAGAGCGAAAGTTCCCATTAGTATAGGATCTTTTAGTAGGCCTACTCCGATATTCTGAAGCGAATGGGGGCTTCCATGGATCATGGGAATGCTTCCTGTAACTTGTGAGCCATTGGGGAGGAAGTTTTGTTGGCTGACGATTGTAATTCCTCCCTGAAAGGGAAATGAAATCTTTCTAAAATAGGTCGACACAACAGCTGCCATGGCATATATCCACGGTCTTCCTAGTAGGATGTTGTAATCAATATTTCCATCGATGACTTCTACATCTATTTCTACTGTTTTTCCCCCTAGTTCAACCTTCAAGTTATTTACGATGCCATATGGGGTATATGTCCTTCCGTCGAATGCTTTTAATGTCGTCGAAGATCGCGACAATGTTGGAGATCCTAAAGTTTTCCAGCAACTCATCGACATAATACATGTAGATGCCCCCTCATCAATAATTGTTCAATGAACAGTTTTGTTGAGGGCTTTCACTTGAATAAGGAAAGCTAGTTGAGCTGGTAACTGAGGATCGTATCCTTTGTGGTCGAAGGATACAAGATTGGAATCCTTTGGATCAACCCCACCAATGGCTGATAACAAAGCCTGCCTTTGGGATGGGCAATTTTGTAGTACTTCAAGAGTCGACATAGCGGATGGCGATTGGGCCAAATCTTCCACTATGTTATAATGCTGCGCCGCTCTAGCACGGGGATTAAACGTCAACTTGTGTACTACTCCCTTTGGCAGTTTTATTGTTAATTCAGGAATGATGGGTGGTACAACTTCAGTCGAAGTTGTTGTCGAACTACTTGGTTGATCTTTATCCTTGTCGTTCGATAGCTGCGGATTCCCGTAATCTTTGTTCCTTGTCGAAATCAAAGCATCATTTTGCTGTTTCGAAATCGACAACATTAGCACTTGAGACGGGGAAGCATTTCCACTATCAACCAGATTTGTTCCTGGATTTGGGAACGGATCAGTTAACACGGCTGAGGTTTTCGAACTTTTAAAGAATTTCTTAAGCTCAACTCTGTGTGGACAATCTGCGGTCCAATGATCCCCATCACATATATAGCATGGATTTTTTGGTTTCCTATTTCCAGGAGGGTTTGAAGAAGATTTTTCAGGTGATGAGTCATCCTGTTTCTTCTTCTTCCCTTTGCCTTTCTTCTTGCTTCCTGGTTGTTTGGTTTCTTTGCCCTTATCTATTCATACGACATTTGCTTCCGAAGCAAGAAATTCGTCTTTTACATTTTGATCTGAAATCTTACGGGCCTTCTTAGATGTGGCCTTTGTCGATTTCGTGTCTGTCGTGCCAATCACACCATCGTCGGCGTGAGAGTCATGGTTCAATTTAGGAGGAGGAGGAATTGAGAATTCTGGTCTAGGGGCGTCAGGTATTTTGTCGTAGAGCATGCCAGACTGAGTATAGACCAAGTCCAGATATTGCGCACGAGCGATGACTTGCTCTTCCGTTACGACTCCCCCCTTTGCCACATCTTCCGTGATTGTAGGAAGTAAGGACTTGATAAACCATTCAGCTAATAGTTGATCGGGAACGTACGTTTTTACCATCCTACGACGACATCGCCACTCATGTATATGATCAGATATGTGAGTGGCCGTTGTTTGTTTGAAGTTGGTTAGGAGTTCCGTTCCCGTTTCATACCTTATTGATAATTGAAAATGGGTTAAGAAAGTCGTGGCTAAGGTACTGAAGTTGTCGAATGAAGCTCTAGGCAATTCAATATACCATTTTGCCACTGGACCCGTTAACATCCTCTGAAAAAGGCGAATCCTTATCGAATCATCGTTTAGGGTGTTTGATGAACACCATAGATGAAATGTCATCACGTGATTCGATGGATCTTCACCTGGATTTCCATTAAATTTAGGAATATCTGATGGAAGTTTATGAGGGATCGCTGGCCACCAAGGGGCGTAAACAATTGGATCGTTTGTTAACCGGTGTAAATCAGGTAACTCTAATGTTTCCACGAAGGATAACTGTTGATTCAGGTTAGGTGAAGCATACCCAGGATATGATGGAATTGCCTGAGCAGTTGGCCTTTGCATACCAGCATAATGTAGTTGATGCTGGTATGACTGATATGGTTGGTGGACATGACCATTGTAAAGTGGTTGATTTTGACCATTTTGAATGAACGGCTGTCCACTGTTCGCAAAGATCTGCTGCTCAGAACCTTGGTATACTTGTTGGAATTGTGGTTGTTGGTATTGCACCAGCCACGGTTGTGGAGCCATGTTCTGTTGCGCTATGCTAAGCGTTGGACCAAGGTGTGGGGTAATTGTACCCGTTTGGACCTGTTTCATCCCACCAGTTGGCAATTGTGGTCAAGGGGATGTTGCATTACAACCTGAGAAATCTGAGGTTGACATACAACAGGCAGTGTTTGAACTTGTGACACTGTCACAATAGCCGGTGTAGTAGGTATATTTGACACAGGTACGCATTGTTGCATCGAATATACAACCCTTGGTTGTTGGGGTAGTATAGGTACCCAACCACTTGATGTAACTCCAGTATAACCTGAATACTGTTGTGAACTACCGTATGGATATCCTCCTGGAGGGGGTAATGAAAGGGCATACTGCCCCCCATACGGTGGTAATCCGGAACTCAAGGGGATTGTCTGCCCTTGGGGACTAGATTACCCAAATTGACCTCTAAATGGATCAATTTGTCGAGTCTCAACATAAGAGTTGACGGATATTATTTCGGAGGAACAAATAGGAACGGACCATACTGTCAAAATAGCCCCTGGATGGACTCCTTCTAGCGGTTGTGAGCTAGTCGGGACAGATGGTACGCCGGCAAACATTGTCGAAGTGACGGCAGGGAGTTTTGCTGTCACTGTGTCAGTCAACACAGTCCTAGATGTTGACGGTTATTCAGACATTTTGAGTCTATCCAAAAGATTACCTAGCGATTCTATTGGAACTTCCACTGGTGGTAGACTAACTTCTGATGTTGAAGGAAAAAGAGTGACCCCGACTCCAAAATGTGTTGGAGTACTTGCTTGCGGATCTTCTACAATTTCCTCTATCGCAATCAAACCAGGTGGAAGGGGAAGACCGTCAAGTCCGTAAAATATTTCTGGTGCCGAAGAAGGGGTTGAATCGACAGCGACAGATGTTTGAGGAGCAAGGCTCTCCGAACCGGTTGCAGCTGGAACTGGTTCAGTAACACAAGTGTTTGCTCTCAGACTAGGATCAGTATCACTGTCCCTCTGTGGCTTTTGAACTTCTTCTGTAGAGGCAGGGTTTCTAGAAATGTTCGGAGTAAGCGGAATCTCGGATGTTGTTGGAACACTTGTTCTAACTTTAATAGGAGATTTCGAACCGGTTAAACGAGTTCACTTTGTCCATACTGTTTTCGATTCCGGAGACAAAGACGGTTGACTCGTAAGACTCCGCGAACGATGGGGTTTCAATTGACTTTCTTCCACGATTGTGGATTACTCGATCAACTAAAATACAAAAGGGGAAATATGTTTCCGAATTAAATGAATTTTAGATGCTTTAGACACAACTTGTTTTTTCAGTTTTTAAGAGTCGAGAAAAAACAAAAGATGACTCTAGTCTCCTTCGACTTTTAATGAGCTTGAAGTGACAAGTGCTCAGATGGACCTTTTCCGTTAGAGAGTCTGAAAAGGAACGAAAGGGACTGCTCTGGAGTTCTAGGTAGAGGGTGTGCCAAACCAATCGCAAAACCGCAGAATACTTTTTAAGGTACGGGCGGTCAATCTTCCCGAATGCTGTGCTCAGTGCATTGCGATCAGTAGGGCAGCCGACACGGCTTCCTATGGATAAAGGTTTTATGCCTATAGGGGTCTCCCAATATATACTCGACGGTATGTGGGAGCACAGTCCGTACTGGCACTTATCGTCTCTCAGGAGGAATCACCCAACCATCAGTGAGGCCGACAGTCACCAGGTTTTACGACGCCGGAACACATCTCTAGCCTAGACCTCTATGTTGTGCGTTAAGTTCCAATGCGTTGTTAAGTTCATTCAATTTATTTTAGGTTGATCTTTCTTAGAAGTTTGCCTTTTTGGATCACCATGAGATGTAGATACAATTCCTAAATGCAGTCTAAAGATGATAAGCAAGCTTTTATCTCTTTTCAACAATGAAAATCCTAGCTACAAGGGAAAAGAAAGACACAATCTTTTCTCAAAGAGCACAGAGCACACTGTAAATGCACTTTTCCTAAATCAAGCCATACAAACTGTCAAAATGCAAATGCACTTGTGCATGTATTTGTTTTCACTTTCTTAATATTGATGCCTAAAAAGAAAGTTGTTGTACAAACTTGAATTCGATTTCAAGTGAAAAACACAAACAAGCTTCTTTTCGAAATCAAAAAGACGATTACGACACTTTATGATTTTGAAGTAAACACTTGTTTCGACACTAGAAATTCACAAATTCAAACCAAAATACAAAAGTAGAGGCGTAATCAACTGTCAATAGCAAACAAACTTTCTCCTAAGATCAAAACGACACTTACGACAGGTCTAGATCTAAGGGCGACAATATGACTAGTTTACTTTTGTAATGGGAAACTGCAAATGATGTAACAAATACACAAAAAAAAATATAGTTTCTTTTATACAACTGAAGCGGAATTAAGGCAAAGAAAAGGGGTTTTTAGATAGGTACACACACTGATAACAGGCTGCAAAAATCAGAGATAAAACTTAACAAAATGAAGCAAAGAACCACAGCTGCACAGGGCAAAGGCTGATCAGCACACTTGTTTCACAGAGAAACTGAATTGCAGCGCAGGTAGCCCTCTCGGGACCTGCGTTGAAATGCATAACCTCTTCACAGAGCATGCGCTGAAGCAGAAACGAGAATTTTCTCTGGGTTCTGGGTCACGGTTTGCAGTTTAATCTATGGTTTTTGGCCGGATAAAAGCTATCAGTAAGGTACAATTAGAGGGATGATTTAAAGGAGGACTAAGAGCTATCACAAAGGGCAATTAGAGCATTTGTGGATCAGCTGTTCAGATCATAAATAGGCCCAGTGAGTGGACTAGAGTAGCAGATCTCTACTTTGCATTTGTAAATGGAAAATGCAGTTCGATTCGCCACTCCTAAGTTTATGAGAAGAACAATAATAGAAACACAAATAAACTAACTAGATATGCTCCCCAGCGGAGTCGCCATTTTGTTGTTGGGAAAAGTATCTATTTAGAATGCCCCTATCCCACTCTAAGGTGTGACAGTGCCTTAGCAACAAACAAGGAAAACTACTTGAGTATTCTTCTTTATGAAATGTAAACAAAGAGGAAGGATAAACTAACACGTGTCTTGCGCTAGTTTGTTGATCTGATCGCTCCTCTCTTCAATAGCTCCCAGCTCCCTGCTCCCTTACCGGCCCAGCTTCGCCAAATTCCTGCAAGATCATAGAAGAGAGAAACTACACGAAGATATAGATTTACATTCATAAAAAACTTAGGATCATATTAAGCTAAACATGCAAATATAACAAAACATCATTGATACACAGCATGTAGGAGAAACTCAAATAATTTTATTGATATGATAAGAAAGTCCAAGAGGAGATAAAACCAAGTGAGTCCCGATCTAGCATCTACCTCCCAGCAAAGGAATCCCTTCCTCACCTCCAACAAAGCATAAATCACCCAATGTACTAATCTCAATCTCAAACCAACAACAATTCTCTGCAAAGTACAAAATTCCAGCCTCTCAGATCTCTGGGATGAGGGATCCATATATAGATGTAAGCAGAGAGGATGAGTCAGCTTATGTTTTGACTTGTGGCTTCTCTCTGTCAGTTCTTGCTTCCACTTGGAGGCTAAGAGCCTCTTACTCATCCTTGGTCGAATTCAGTAAGGAAAGTGTCATTGAGGAAGATTTTGGAAGCTTCCATTGTCTGTACACCTCGCGGAATGACACTGCCATTTGGCATTTCTCGCTCAGTGCACCCTGGTAGTGCATTTAGGTGCATTGCAATGCACCTAGCTAGTGTACTAGGGTGCTTTGCAACGCAGGCAGCTAGTAGAGCATCTGAATTGATCCTGATTTGACTGATTCTGAGTAGTTTTTGGTGGAGAACTTCTGGGAGGAGCTGTCATTGGTTGACCTTGTTCCTTTAGGGGAAGGAACAACACTTTTAGGGACTTTGGATCCCTTGGATTATGGAAATTTCATGCTCAAAGTTGTAAGGCACAAAAATGTCTATAACAATTTCCAGAATGAATGTGGAACCATTATTTCATAAAAACAGGGAGCGGAACCATGAGCTATGAAATTTTCCCAAGGAGGTAAAATTTTTACATTTCAGAATATAGTCAAGTTTATACTTATTGTTCATGGTTTTCCATAGGGATAGAAATGGCAAGATCAGATTTGCCATCTGAGTTGCAAATTTGTAGTCCATCCATGGAACATAATCTTTGAGGAATCCCAAGGGAATCTAGAAGATTCCTTGAGCCCAAAATTCTCAACTTCTCAGAATTTGGATTTTGGACAATCGATTCAACACTACTCGATGCCATAAATTTGATGGTGTCCTTAGATTTCTTATTCTCTCATTTCTTCTTCTAGTCACTTTTCTAAGTTCTAGTGTAGATGTCCACATTCATGTGCGAGCAGCCATCTTCATGCGATAGATGCCTTGAGAGCAGGGGTCCGAGCAACTTCAACAGTGTGACATCCACTTCTTCAGATGGCCCTTGGTTGTGAGGTATACGATGTGTTCATGTACTTCTTGTTTCTACATTATGTTGCATAGATCCTTGATTAATGTTGATCCAGGATCTTGTTTATTACATGTTTTCATGATTCCTTGCTTGATTTGATGTGGAATCTTCTATGTGATGTACTTGTTGTCATAACTTATCATGTTATGTTTTGAGATCCCTTGTTGTATGTTGCTGGGATACTCTTGTTATCATCATGCATGTGTTTTTCTTTGACATCCCTTTTGTGCCATGTTGGCGGGATGCTCACCATGCATGTTTTTGTGTCATACTAATAGGAGTCTTTTTATTGAAATTTCTAGTTGTGGAACATCTCTTAGAGCCACTCTTGCGTGAGGGAATTTTTCCTTATATGATCGAGACAACATCTTTGTGTACATCACTATTATTGACAACACTTAATGTAGCAGCCTACACCATCTTAACACTGGGGCCTGGAGATGTAGTCCCTCCTGGACGAACTCTGTTATCAACGACTTATGTTTTCATGTGTTGATTATTGTTATGTTCCTCTTCTTTACAACATGTAGATGTATTAATTAATGTTCTTTTAAAATGCAATTTAACACATCACGAAAGTAAAAGGTCTTGGAAGGGTCTTTCTTCACACCCAGACCTAGATCAAGTGGTATCAGAGCAGTCTTTACGTGTATGTGAATTGCAGTGTGAACAATGGAACATGCAATGATAGAGGATGAAAGAGCAATGTACAATACCATTCTTAACATTTCCAAGAATGTGGAAATCATGTATGAAACTCTACAGAAAGAGACAAAGGAAAAGGAGCGATTACAATGTCAGTTGCAAGCCACAGAAGAGGCCATGGATGAACTAAAACAAACATAATCTTCAAACAAATAACGATGAATTGAAGATGCGCTTACATGAAGAGAAAGAGGAAAAACAAGGTTTGCTACGATAGCTGTAAGCAAAGGACGAGGCCTTGGAAAAGCTGCAGTGTAACACATATGAGGTAAGAAGTAGTTCTCCATCTTCACGTATGTTTCCTGACAATGATTTCGCTATTTTCGAAAATCATACCACAGGAATTGGCTCCAATCTGTTGAAGAGAATGGGGTATGAAGGAAAAGGCTTGGGCGTTAATGGCCAAGGCATTGTCAATCCAATCAAAGTAGAGAAATTACCCCATCAAGCAAGACTTGGGTATGTCAGGAAAGATGTTGGGGAATGCGCTGAGACAGCGAGCGAACCACCAATAACGGATGATGAGAAACCCTCATCATTTCTTTCCAAATAGAAAGAGAAGGTCAAGGATGTTGATTTCCTTTTGATTTCACTCTCACATAGTATGATGTCTATTTGAGATTTGGAGATCCCGATTACAGGGACAAACATTAGGCTCCTTACAAGGATGAGGCATGAGGAGAAAGAAGAACTTGGTGTTAATAACCAAGGCATAACTCCACCTTTGGAGGTTGTGCATGAACATCCATTTTCAAGCTCGAGATACACTAAGGGAGAGTGCTCAAAGGTGTTAGATTTGTCTGAGACATCGACGAGGAAAGAGTATGATGGGAAAACATCCCCATCATCCCATGGAAATTTCCATTCTAGGGAGAGAGCTGAGGCAAGATCTCATCACCATACTAACATTAGAAACAACAAAGGAAGGTATAACCATTTTCAATCCTAGAATGTTCATTTTGGTTATGATCATGTTGTTGATGATGAACGAAGATCAAGGCATTGAAAAAAATGTACTTTTTGTGGTTTACCTAATCATACATTTTCTTAGAATTGGAAAATAATGGTAGCACCCATGAAGCATGGAAGACCCTCTCAACAGCATGAAAAGAAATGGGTTAAGCAGATATGGAGGAAGAAAGCCTACTGCAGTCATTGTGATAGAAATGGCCATCAAATAGCCACTTGTTGGAAGCTTCATCCAGAGTAGTGCCTTAAAGTAAAACTGTCGGTGTGTGAACTAGGAAGAGCAATTGTTTGACAAGCAAAACCACCTCAAGGAGGTGACCCATTCACATTAATAAGTGAAAAATGGTTTTTTTTGACATGATGTCATTTCATGGTCATTCTTTTGCAAATCATTTGTTGCATTTTAAAGTGTAAAAGTGATGATGTGTTTTCCATCACTTGGTCAGCAACAATGATGTTTAGTCATGTTTTGAGTCGTATTTTGCGTTGCATGTTAAAACTCTGAAAGTGATGTTATGTTTCCATCACTTGTAAAAACACTGATGTCTGGGCTTATATATGTAAATCATGTGTCACACTGATGATGTGTTTTCCATCACTTTTTGAAGCAACCATGATAGGTTGGCCTTGTTGTCATAGCTGGGATATTAACGTCCATCTTGTTGTAAACCTAACCACCGAGCATGTGTTATAAACTTGTGGCAAGTGTGGAACGTTTGGGTCTTTAGTTGGTCATGTCATTCAAAGCATGTAATTTGCAAACAATGTACTACAAGTTGTAGAAGTAGCAGGTGTCGGCTCGTTGCTTAAGGCTCCAAAGAACAAAGGTGAAGGAGATGGAAGCAAGACATTTTTAGGACATTTGTGATGCAAATAGGGTACAGAGAAAGATGCAGATTATTTTCCATGCTTTTGGAGGACCAAAAGCTCCTCAGTGGGGAGGATTGATCCAGGTGGCTCCAGAGAGACACACAGGACAAAGATGGCTCAAACATAAAAGTGTTTGAATTATGCTCAAACTAGGTCTAGATCGAAGACCTCATCTTCCTGATATACAGCTTGAGTGGGCCTAATGGTTAAGATCATGTGTTTCCTCGTAAGAGGTCATAGGCTCAAAACCAGAGGCGGGTAGAGTATGTATGCTTTCATAGACTTAGTAGTCAAATCGCTACGCAGAGGTGGGTCCCTTGTCCCACAAACAAGGGGGTCTCATACACCAATTTGGTGTCTGGCTTGGCTATGACCTTAAAAATAGATATTATTATTATTATTATTATTATTATTGTTATTATTATTATTATTATTATATATACACACATCGCATATGTATTGGGAGATATTTGCGCCGATCGTCGATTGCGACTAATCCGCTGATATTTTGGGAAATGTGTCGATTCTAATGCACTGATAAGGTAATAATGTGGGGTTTAAGGGGCAAAATGCCCTACTTCAAAATCATTTATGGTTATAAAAGTTATATATGGAAGAGGCGGGATTTGATCCCCTGACCTCTCCTTTACCAATGCGCCAACCACTTTACCTTGGTGAATCTGCCCAAGGTTTTCCTATTTTAATGGTCATTTTTACCTTTGCACATAGTTCGATGAGGAGAGAGATTGTAGGCACGAATTTCAAGGCAGAATGCAGGCACAAATTTCGAGTCAGTGAATTAATTAATATTTTAATGTACGAACCATGAATTTTGCAAGAAGGCAAAATTCTCACTTTGTCAGAATTTGACAAGTTTTATATGGTTTTTATACCACTCATCGCCATGAACACAATGGTGTTGTTCATTTCTTCCCCAGAGATCTGACTTTTTCGGTCATTTCCAGAATGAACGTGGAACCATGATTTCAGCAAAAACATGGAGCGGAACCATGAGCCATGAAATTTTCCCAAGGAGGTAAAATTTTGACATTTCAAAATATAGTCAAGTTTATACTTGTTTTTTATGGTTTTCCGCAGGGATCAAAATGGAGAGATTAGATTCGCCATATGGGTTGAAAATTTGCAGTACATCCATGGAACAAAATCTTTGAGGAATCCTGGGGGAATATAGATATTGACAGTTGACCCAACCCAAACCCCAACAGTCCACCATTAGGCCGAGATCGAGGACCTCGTCTGCCATGTTGGCGGGATGCTCACCATGCATGTTTTTGTGTCATACTAATAGAAGTCTTTTGATTGAGAGTTCTAGTTGTGGAACATCTCTTATAGCCACTCCTGCGTGAGGGCATTTTTCCTTGTATGATTGAGACATCATCTCTATGTACACCACCATTATTGACAACACTTAATGCAGTGGCCTACACCATCTTGACACCGGGGCCCGGAGATGTAGTCCCTCCTGGATGAACTCTGTTATCAATGGCTTATGTTTTCATGTGTTGACGATTGTTATGTTCCTCTTCTTTATAACATGCAGATGTATTCATTAATGTTCTTTTAAAATCCAGTTTAACACATCATGAAAGTAAAAGGTCTTGGAAGGGTCCTTCTTCACACCCAGACCTGGATCACCTAAAAACCCATCTGTGAAAGAATAAGCCTCCTATCCTCCTACATTTTCTAGAACTTTTTCAATGAACGACATAGGGAATGGATCATTCACATAGGTTTCATTTAACTTCTTGAGATCCACGCAGATCCTTATTTTGCCTTTGATCTTCTTTTCTTGTTCAACCATTGGACTTACCCAGTCGGAGTCCTCTACTAGCTCAATTATCCCAACTGCGACCATCTTGTCAAGTTCTTCCTTCACCTTCTCTTTGTATTTTTGGTTAAGACGATACGTCCGCTACTTCAAAGGCTTAGAATCTAGTTTCAACGTGATTTTCATAACGCCTAGATTATCCGCAATACCTTTGAGTTCGAAAGAATTCATCAGGAATAATTCATGTAATAGCTCAACAACTTTACCAACTATATCTTTGTCCCAATAATCATCGATGTGCGCAAAATTGGTGCTTCCTCAGTCCCGATATTGATCTGCCTCACTTTCACTGGTTGTGTCACATCAACTGTCTCAACATCTGATCCTGAAAATTCATGGTGTCCTTATGATTCAAGGATATTAACATTGTGCAAATCTTCTTCACACTCTTCTATAGTTATGTTGTAACATTCGAGCATGTGTTGTACATGTGCACTCCAATCCGGTTGAACCCAAGTTGACACTTCAGTTGGTATTCGAAAAATAGTTGCATAGATCTCTCGAAGGTAAGCATCTATACATTCAAATCCATCCTCAAAACTAAAAGTCAGGATAAAAAATTCCTTCAATTCATGCCAATCAGCGACACCCTGGTGCAGTTCTGTTTCAAGATACCAATTCATAGGTATTACATCTAATGTGTGTAAAAGGATATGTACCCATTCTAGTTGTGGTTCTTCACCCAAGGTAGTAATCTAGTGAGGCAGATGCTTGCACGGGTCATCCTGTCTAGTATACTTTTCTACAAGTCTCGTATTCGCATACCTAAACCTTAGCCTCATCAATCTTTGATATTCCTTCCAATATGTTATATTAATTTTTTGTGTGGCCCACCATCGTGTAGGTGTAGACCTCAAATCTATATCCAGAGCTTGGAACCTTTCTTCCTCTAGGACATCTCTTTCAAATTCATCTAAAAAGATACTGACATCCCCTATTCCATCATAGTATGGTAAGTTACGAACGTCTGCTGAGATACAGCAAAGAGATTCCATCTGTCTATTACAATGTAGCATAGAGACTTCATGTAATTAGTTTTGCCAATGCTCCATTTTCTCATCAAACTCTGAAACACAAGAACTATCTTCTCCCAGCTAAGTGTTCCATCTATAGTGGGATTAACTCAATCTTCATTTCGTGCATTTAACTTGTAGATGTGTTCAACATTCACATTGTCATAATCTTCATAGATCGATTTAGTGTATCGCTCTACTTCAGAGGGATCTAGACGAACAACATGTTGTGTGCGGAGCATGATTGTTCAGAGGTCTTTGCTTCAGTGGGATGTATACCCCAGGAAGTTTGTACACCCCTCCACGCGGGGGGGTGCAGGGGGGACCTGTCCCCCCCACGGGGGTCGATCCCCCCCAGCTGGGGGGTCCAGGGACCAGCGGTCCCCCAGCGAGGGCTCGGGGGCAGCGCCCCCGAAGCTAAAAACAAATGTAAAATTGCCTTGTAAAAGTATAGTAATTTCTAGTCAATCTGGGCTGTTCATTAGGTAGATGATCTGACAGTAGAACTTATGTTTAGTTTAGGGTTTTTTTCCCTAGAAGGCAACCCCTCTCTTTGTATGAGGGCATTGTATTTGAGGCTGAGATATAGGTGTGTATTCTGTGAGCGAGAAACTGAGAGATGGATTGATTGTGAGAGAAAACAGAGGATATTACAGTGGATTTGATGTAGGTTGTGTCTCTTCATTTTGCTAGATAATAGAAAGGAAGGACTAGCTGTTCGGGGTGGACGTAGCCCAAACTGGGTGAACCACATATATTTGTGTCTCTCTTGTTTTATGCGTTCTCTGTGTTTATATTTCTGCAATATTTTATGTGTTCCATTGCTCCGTAATATATAATTTTCTAACAACTGGTATCAAAGCCGAAGGTCTATTTGGCTGATAAACTCGCAGGAAAGAAGGGTTCCTGGTTCATGGAAGCAATGGCGGAAGATGGTAAGTTTAGGGTCAAAAAATTTAGCGGCCAAAACTTCTCGCTGTGGAAGATGCAGATGGAAGATTATCTGTATCAGAAAGATCTATACCTACCATTGGGCGGAAAAACAAATATGCCGATGGGTATGAAAGATGAAGAATGGAACCTTCTCGATAGAAAGGCACTCGGAACAATACGGTTGTGCCTTGCTGCGTCAGTCGCCTTCAAAATTTCGAAGGAAACCACAACAGAGGGTTTGATGCAGACATTGTCGAAACTATATGAAAAACCCTCGGCCTCGAACAAGGTATTTCTTATGAAACGGTTATTTAATATGAATATGTGGGAAGGTGGATCTGTTGCAAACCATTTAAATGATTTTAATACAGTTACAAGTTAGTTAAGTTCTGTAGGGGTAAACTTTGATGATGAAGTTAGAGCTCTGTTATTGTTGTTCTCATTACCAGAAAGTTGGAATGGTTTGGTAATGGCCATTAGTAACTCCGTTTCTGGATCTAGTACTTTAAAGTTTGATGATGTTGTCGGTGCTATCCTTAGCGAGGAAATGCGACGGAAAAGCTCCGGTGAGACATTGGGAAATGCTTTGACTGCAGAGTCTAGAGGAAGAAAAATGGAAAGAGGAAAGAGCTCAGGATATCACAGTAAATCAAGGAAAGGCAGATCCAAGTCCAGATCAGGGATAGTGTGCTAGAAATGTGGAAAGAAAGGACACCTAAAGAAAGACTGTAGATCTCGGAAGGGAAAAGAAGGATTTGAACAAAAATAAAACAATCATGAAGAAAATGTGACAGGTGAGGTGTTACAAGATGCTTTGATTCTTTCTTTCGAAAATATTACTGATTCCTGGGTGGTAGATTCAAGGGCTTCATTCCATGCCACACCTGATAAGAAATACTTTCATGACTATGTTCAAGGAGATTTTGGACAAGTTCGTCTGGGTGATGATAAACCCTGTAAAATCGTTGGAATGGGTAAGGTTATTGTAAAACAGCAGAATGGAAACCAATGGATATTAAAGAAGGTAAGGCATGTTCCAGATCTAAAGCAAAATATGATTTCAACAGGGTAGTTAGGTGGTGAAGGTTGTGTGACAACTTTCACAGATAAAGCTTGGAAGGTCACCAAAGGAGCCTTGGTAATAGCAAAAGGCGAAAAGGTTGGTACATTGTATTTATGCAATGGTATTTCTAACTATGTTAATGCTTTAACTTCACAAGGAGCAGATGCAACATTATGGCATCATAGGCTCGGACACATGAGTGAAAAGGGGATGAAGATTCTTCACTCAAGGAATTTGTTGCCGGTTTTGAAGAATGTTGATTTGGATTTCTGTGAGAATTGCATTTATGGAAAATAGAAGAGAGTCAGATTTCTCAGAGTTGGGAAAGAAAAGAAGAGCAAAAAATTAGAGCTTGTGCATACAGATGTATGGGGACCTGCTCAGGTATCATCTCTCGGTGGCTCTCGTTATTGTGTTACTTTTATTGATGATGCAACTAGAAAAACTTGGATTTATTGTATTAAGAATAAATCTGATGTATTTGATACTTTCAAGAAATGGAAAGCTTTGGTTGAGATTGAGACGGGAAAGAAATCGAAGTGTCTTAGATCAGACAATGGAGGTGAATATTGTAGCGAAGAGTTTGATAGGTACTGTTCAGAACATGGAATTCGCAGAGAGAAGACAGTTCCAAGAACACCACAAGAAAATGGTGTGTCAGAAAGGATGAACAGAACAATCATGGAGCGTGCAAGGTGCATGAGATTGCATGCAGGATTGCCTTTACAGTTTTGGGCAAATACTCTAGATACTGCTGTTTATCTAATAAACAGAGGGCCTTCAAGTTCCTTGAATGGTGGTGTTCTAGAGGAAGCATGGACAGGTAAAAGGTAAACTACTCTTTTTTAAAGCCTTTTGGTTGTGAGACCTTTGTCCATATTGATAAAGAAAATAGAACAAAGCTTGAGGCAAAGTCAAAGAAATGTACCTTTATTGGATATGGTGTTAATGATTTTGGTTATCACTTATATGATTATGAAAATCACAAAATCATTAGGAGCAGAGATGTAATATTCAATGAAAAGGTCTTGTATAAGAATCAGTTGCAGGAAAAGAAACAGAAAAAAAGAAAACAAGGAATATGCAGTTCTTGATGAAATCACTAAAAAGGTAAAGGTGCCTGAAAATAATAATAATCAACAACAGCAACCACCACAACAGCAATAGGCATCCCAAACACCTGAAAGTGATGTTAGAAGATCTACCAGGATAAGTAGACCCCCTGAACGATACTCTCCTTCATTATATTATTTATTGTTGACTGATTCTGGTGAACCTGAATGTTATGAAGAAGCAATGTAGGTTGAAAGCAGGAAGAAGTGGGAGGTAGCCATAGAAGAAGAGATGGACTCCTTAATGATTAACCAGACTTGGGACCGCGGGGGGGACAAGTCCCCCTTGGCTGGAGGGTTTGGGGAGCAGCGGTCCCCTGGCGGAGGCTCGGGGGCAGCGCCCCCAAAGCTAAAAACAAATGTAAAATTGCCTTGTAAAAGTATAGTAATTTCTAGTCAATCTGGGCCGTTCATTAGGTAGATGATCTGATGGTAGAACTTATGTTTAGTTTAGGGTTTTTTGCCCTAGAAGGAAATCCCTCTCTTTGTATGAGGGCATTGTATTTGAGGCTGAGATATAGATGTGTATTCTGTGAGCGAGAAACTGAGAGGTGAGATTGTGAGAGAAAACAGAGGATGTTACAGCGGATTTGCTGTAGGTTGTGTCTCTTCATTTTGCCGGATAATAGAAAGGAAGGACTGGCTATTTGGGGTGGACATAGCCCAAACTGGGTGAACCACGTATATCTGTGTCTCTCTTGTTTTATGCATTCTCTGTGTTTATATTTCTGCAATATTTTATGTGTTCCATTGCTCCGTAATATATAATTTTCTAGCACAAAAACCCTCATTCAATTCTTCTCAAATATCATGCTCCATCGTCTCAAGTTAATTATAGCATCCATATCAAATTCCCAATCAATTCCTAATAAAATTGGGTATGCATTACTATCATCGACAATCTCAATAACTTAAAAATTTTCTATTACACTGACTCCCTCAATATCTACAATGACCCCATGTAGTCAACCCATCAGAATAATCTTTTGTTGGTTCGCCATGCGCAGATGGATTGGCGACCATTGTAACTTTAGATGTCCCATCTGTTGTCATGTCTTCTTAGGTAGGATGTTCACATCTGATCCTCGATCCAGGATTTCTTGATCTATTTCAAATTCTCCAATTTGTGTGGTCAGTCTTATTTCCCGACATGTTCTCTTTTTGTTTCCATAGATCTTATTTACTGCACGTTGTTCCATTCGAGGCTTTTCTTTTCCAACGCAGTTGTCAATCAACTCTTGTAACCCTTCCACTACTTTCTAATCTCTTAACAACTTCATGTAGGTCTGTAGAAAGGACTTCAAAGCAGTTGAATTAGGATTTTCTATCATTGTTTCAGGCTAGTTCTAATGTGGAGTTAATTGCACTAGTTTTTTCAACATTGAAGCTCCTAGATCCAAGAAACTTTTTTTCGCCTCCATGAAAGTTTAATTTTCTCACTGCATATTGAACCTAATGTTCTTAATTTTGGATTTCCTAACTCAGGTATCTACCTCAGGCTATTCTCCTTCTACTTTATCAGCTTCTTTAGTTGTGTTACTTCATGTTCTCACCATGTTTATACTAGGATCATCCTTGCGTAGCTTCGATATAATCATCTACAAGTTCTACGCAAGTTGTTGGTTATTCCTTTCTTGCATCTTAGGAATTAAAATGGGAGAATCTTCAATCACATGATTGAATATTCTACAATACTTATAAGATGGACAGGTAGGGTTCTGACAGTCTTGCGCAAAGTGTCCTACTTTGCCATAGTTATAACAAATGATTTGACCCCATTCTCATCCTGCGCCTCCTCCTCGACCACATCCTTGACCCTGGAATCCTCCATGACCTGCAAGCAAACCTTGATTTTCTTGTATGTGCCTTTCATCTTGCATCCTGTATGATGCAGTCTGCTCCAGCATTAAGGCACAGTGGCGACAATTACTCTCATCCTTTCCTATTGATTGGCAAAAATTACAAAACAGTTTCTTGGGTGTCTGCACATACTTCCGTAATAAATAACAATGCTCTATGGGATGCTGACCTATGACTCTGCAGATGCTACACCATATACTTGATCCAACACCCTATCCTGTACTTCTTTTTGGCTTTAGAGGATTAGGATCTCCAGCCACTAAATAATTAGGATACATGAGACATTGATCTTTATAATGACCTTCAGCCTTACATTTGAAACACCATACTTCTAAGCGTATGTTTGAACATGTTTTCCCTTCTTTAACCCTTGGATCTCCATGTGCAAACTTGTGAGCTGTGACTGGCTCTGCTAGACTCCTACATGTGTATCCTAGACTGGAGATGCTTCTAATGTCATTGAGATATCTAAGGCTTCATCTTGTGTGTTGATCTTCTACTGTGATAATGGAAATCTTACATGAGGCAAAATCGCAGCGATGTACCATTCTATATTTACTTGTTGAAGCCTCGAAAATCATTTCTTACAACATGGGGGAAAACCACCTGGTCTGGCCCTTGGTTGGCAATTCCTTTTCCATTTTGTGTGGTGGCTCTGATTAGGTATAATGGGACCAGTTTCCCAATATAATTTATGATAGTGTTGATGGGGTGATATGTGATATCTGGAGTAATATTTAAGCTAAAAGTAATCTAATCTAAACTAATAATCACATGTATATATCCTAATGTAGACACTATCTAGCTATGATTACACCCAGTAATAAATTTGAAGTATGTGATCTACAATAATGTCTGAAAGCAATTGGTAATAAAGGTCATTCAATTGCAATAAGAAATGAAATCATTTAACAATAATCATTTCAGATAAATAGTTAGCCGAAACAATTGTGAAAGATATATCACATAAGAAATTGTTCATGGATTCAGCATAAAATTTAGGCCATCACCATGCAAAAGTGCAATAAGTGATAACCAAGATTCAAACTTTCATACATAAACAACTTGAAGAGAAGTTATTACTTAATACATAAGTAAAGCAAAATTACGAGATAAAAGTACCATTTGTAACAAGTCATGCTCGTGTGATTCAGGAATATTAATCTACTTCTAATCAATCCAACACCATCTAAGAGTACACAAGTGAAATTTCAATAGAAGATGCCAGATAAGATAAAAATAAATCATGTTTCATTCATTTCACTAGAACTTCCTCAAGGGGACAAAAGTGCATGTTTTGAATATTGTTTCTGATAAAATTTCTAGACCCCTCTCTAAATGCATGAGAGGGGTTTAAACACAAAACTAAAAAACTAAAAGTAGATTGTTACAAAAATAGTTGAGGAGGTTTAAACGACCTTCCTCAAATTATGCAAAATAAAAAAAAAATAGAAATGAACATGGTGACTAACTCCTTTGAATTTGATCCTTAGGATCGCATATGTCCGTCATCAGCGTAAGTTGTGATGGTTGACTTATTTCAGATTTCAACCACCCTATGTACACAACGTTGACATTTACTCTGTGGAAGCGGTTAGGCATTGCAGGTTCATCCACTGGCTGTGAGGTTTCACTAAATGTTGCCAGTATGCTTCCCAATTTAACCTAGTCATTTGTGTAATTGCTTCTCCTTTTTCCTCTATTGCCTACCTCCATTGTTGCTTGAGTTGTTTGACATTTGGAAGAAAAACTAGAATGGACTCTACTACCAGGTTGGCACTATGTAAATTTTCATTAATGTTCTCAATAACGACATTGTAGCCTTTCAAAAAATGGGCAATAGATTTTGTAGGACTTATTTATCCTCAAGGAAAGATAAGCGCGAGGTATATTATCACTACGATGGAGTATCTCACTCGATGGGAAGAAGCGCAACCGATGAAGGATTGCATGGGCACGACTATCCCAAAGTTTTTATTTGAACATGTATTGATGTGATTTGGATGTCTAAATATTTTGATGACCGATCTTGGTACACGCTTCCTGAACGAAACGATCAGCGCACTGACAGAAGAGTTTCAGGTGTATCATCAGAAGAGCACACTATATCACCCACAGGCTAATGGGATAGTAGAAGCGTTCAACAAAGTATTGGAAAGTGCACTGAGCAAGGTATGTAATACGTAACGAAGTGATTGGGACCTACGCGTATCAGCAATATTAAGGGCTTATCAAACGACATGCAAGAAACTGACGAGACATACACCTTTTAGGCTTGTCTATGGAGTGGAAGTCGTAATGCCTATGGAATACATCATGCCTAGTCTGCGCATAGTAGCGCTCACAGATATGATGGATTGTGGAGCCCTGGAGGAGAGGCTCATGTAGTTGGATGAGCTCGAAGAAGACCGATTTTTGGCTGGACTTCACCAGCAGGTTCAGAAGCAGTGCGAAAAGGCATGGAACAATCAACATATTACGCTACGCACATTCAAGAATGATTGGTGTTGTTGTATGATAGTAAGTTTGATAGATTTACATGGAAGCTTAGAATGCATTGGTTGGGACCGTATGTTATTAAGGAGATTACAGATGGTGGCATGGTACAGTTGGTAAAGTTAAATGGATAACCCTTCCCAGGAAAAGTGAATGGCAGTCATTTGAAGCCATACACAGGTGGCCCAACCATTTGACTAGCTGATAGAAGCACAGTCTTAGCACTCCAAGCAGCTGAAAGGAGGCGTGTTGAGTCTTGAAAATGTCATTCATTTCCATTACACTTTCACTATTATGTCCATTATATCACCTCCATTTCACTACTATGTCACCACATTCATCCAAATTTCATTATCATTGGGCCACATTTATGTTTTTAACATTACGATAGTTGATAGACTAGGAAAATCTAATGTAGTAGCAGATTATCTTTCAAGATTAAATAATCCTGGTGAAGTAATTCCTGTTGGTGATGATTTTCCTGACGAACATATCTTTGTTGTGTTGATAGAATCTCCATGGTTCACTGACATAGCTAACTATTTAGTCATTTGAAAAACACCACCTCACTTATCTGCTCATGAAAAGTGGAGTATTGTTGTTGGGAAAAGTATCCAATACGGAATGACCCTATCCCACTCTAAGGGTGATAGTACCTCAGCAACAACTGAATACAAAGCTATTCAAGATTACTTCTTTATGAGATGAGAGAGAGAAGAGAAAGGGGATCCACTAACCGTTATCTTCCACTAATGGTTGATCCAATCTTCCCTCTTTGCTGCTTGCTCCTAGCTCCTTGCTCTTTCACCGGCCCAGCTACACAAAGATCCTGTAAAAGCACAAGAAAAGGAAACTACAAGAAGCATACATCCATAATTGATTCAAGGATTAGAATAAATAAAATATACAAGCATCAATTCACCATTGAGACACATGCATATAGAAGAACCTCAAATACTTTATTAATGGAAGAAGTAAAGTTCTGAGAGTGTTACAACCATAATAGGCCCAATCCAGCAACACCTCCCAGCAGAAAGAAATCTCCTCTTCACCTCCTTCAAGAAAATCACTCAATAGTTCTATACTCAAACCAACAGCACTTCCTTACTTGCACAAAATTCCAGCCTCCATAGACCTCATGAGAGAGCTCTATATATAGAAGTTTTGGAGAAAGCATGAGTCAGCTTGAGACTGACATGAAGCTGACTAGTGTTCTCTCCTACTTCAGTTAATCTTCAGTTCTTGAGTCCACTTGGAGTCTCTTGCTTCCACTTGGAGATCTAGATCCTCTTACTCATCACAAGGCGAATTCCCTGATCCAAGTGTCATTTTGGAAGCTTCCTGGGCATTTGACACCTTGCAGAATGACTGTGCCACTTGGCCAATCTCGCCCAGCGCAGGTAGCCTTCATTGATTTTGACATTCAGCACAGGTACAGAGTGGAGCAGTTGACATTCAGCGCAGATGCTCAGTGGAGCAGCTGACATGATCCAGAAATAGCTTGTTTTTTAGTGTTTTCAGGTGGAGAACTGATTTTCAGTGCTGTGGTTTGCTGACCTTGTTCCTCTAGGGGTAAGAACAACATGTTTAGGGACTTTGGATCCCTCAGATTATTGACATTTCATGCTTCATGCTGTTAGGCACAAAAATGTCTATAACAGTTGCCCCCTAAAGTATGAGGTCGTTTATCGGGTGAAATGCTTTATCAGGAGGATTCGAAGTTCATTCAACCGCTGAGAGGTGCCCTGTAATAAAATACAATACAATACATTATTTTTCATTCTGCTTTCATGATCTAGCTGAGGCGGGCATTCCCATGCTCAGCTTTATAAATTCATTTTGGTACATAGAACAGACGATCGTCTGATGGTAGACTGATAATTCTCTGCTGAAATTATCATCCTTTGAGTAGGATGATCATCTGCTGCAATGATGTACATAACAAATGTATTTATATTTCCTGAATATATATCGCAGCCCGGATGGATGAAACTAGATCCGGGTTCTTCAAAACTCGTTCGATCTTCACTCTAAGTACAAGTCGATCCATGTGAGAATTGCGCTGACGTCGAACATGGAAAGACATCGCTTGATTACCGGTCGATAATGTAAACCGTTAACAAGCGCGAGAGGAATCACCAATAATGACAATGACCCTCAAGGTACTGCAGTACAATTCACGTGGTGTGAATAAAGGACTTGGCGTCGAACACCACGCAAAATCTTCTGGTCGAAGGTCATTAATGTATACCTGTCGCCGGAAGTGAGAAACTTGCCATTGAGGCATGCAAGCTTCAAAGTACTGGGGGGGTTGTTCCTAGATCAACTTCTTGGATAATGAGCTAAAGTCGACAAGAAGCGATCCGTCAAAGGAGGGCCTTAATGAATCCCACATCAGTGACACGGAACGGAGCTAATGATTTTAGTGGAGGTGAAAACAATCTGTGAGATATGATTCAGGGTGGCGATCATGGGTGGATGAAGGATAATGTATGGCAGTGGATGGGACACAGTTGACTCTTTCTGAACACATCTCTTGAACATATAACGACATTGATGTGATGGATCGGTAGCATTACCCCAAATACGGATGGTTTGGCGAAGACCATGGTGATGAGACCGGTGAATGAAACAACCCAACCCGATGTGATATGGAGGACAAAGTGTCATGTTCAAGAGCGACTTGCTACCATTAAAGCTTTGAGGTTCTCCCAATTTTTCCCCAGTCATTTCTGACCAGTACCTCTTTATTTTTGTCAAGCTTGAGGAGGATAACATATTCTTGTTCTATAACCTGCCCTTCGGGCAAGCCCATCGCTATGTTTTAACGAGCCTAGTGATAGGGAAACTCGTTCTCGTCTAAAGACAAGTTTGTTGTTATTTAATCATTTTAACGAGTCTAGCGACAAAGACAACTCGGTCCTTTTCATTTTTAGAGAGTCTGAAAAGGTATAGAAAGTTAACTCCAAAATTCCTTTTTCGTCATCTAATCCCCTAAGTCCGAAAAAGTATAAAACAATACAGAAGGGATGAATTTTCGATAATTTTAACGAGCCGAATAAAACAAGCGCTCGACCTTTTTGTGCAATAATCCCTCAGGTGCAAAAAGATTAAAATCTAGAGGAGGGATAGCTCTTCCGGTCCTTTTAACGAGTTGGAAGGCCAAAACTCGGCAAACTTTTCATGTTTTACGAGTCAGATGAAAAGAGCTCAAAGAAGACTCGTCTTTTGAGGAACGAGTGATAAACAGGGATAGCAGCAGATTCCAGGTACAGGTTGGAAATTTCCAATCACGGCAGTGTCACAAGGATGGCTAAGTGAAATCACTCTTCGCAGTTGTTCCTCAAAATGGGTAAACAATCATATGGGAGTGAACGATCGGCCAAATGGAATGGAGGTGGCGGGTGCAAACACGACCAAGGCTTTTTATGGCTCATAAATTTACGATCACAATGGTTATTTACCGAAATAGGTTCATTTTTTAATGAGCTTGAACTCTGGGGGAAACTCTTGCTCACGCTTTTCTATTTTTTAACGAGCATAAATTCCACGGTAAAACTGCTCGAATCTTGCGTTTATTTTTTAACGAGCATGAACTCTATGCTAAAACTGCTCGATTATATGGTCAAATTTTGATTTCTTACCATTACTAGCTTTTCTCTTTTCAAATATAGTACTGTATTTTCAATTGCTGCAACAAACTTTGTTAGAAATGAATAATATTTGCATGACAATGAGATTATAAACCTAATATTTCACTTTGTACTATGTAAAAAGCCATTAAAAGGAGTTTTTACCTCTCATTTACCATTTCATTTGCATTTGGCTTGTTGGAGCTCTGGAGGTGCCTCTTCCCCCTTGATTTTCACCAGCTGATTCCGGGAGATTCTGCGGACGATTTTCGGCGCCGTCTGGACCAGGTAGGAGCTAAACCCTAGCTCTTTCTTTTCACGGTTTCATTTCCCTGTTTTTTGCCTGTTTTCCGGTCTTTCTGAGCCCCTGCGGTTTTGCCAGGGCGCCCTAGGTTCAGCGCAGCTTCCCCTTTCGAAACCTGCGCTGAAGGTCAATCTGCCTTAAGGCAGTCTGACCCTCAGCGCAAGTGGGGGACCTTCTGCCTACGCTGGGCTCAAAAGGACTGAGTTTCAAGGTATTTTTGATGATTTTTTCGCCAGTTTTTCATCAAAACAGGAATTCACTCTTTCTCTTGTTTGCTTTGCAGGGAACCTTGAACAAAATGTCCCTTACATGGCGAGAACGAGAACATGAAGAGGAGGACATGATTGCCCTCCATGACCCGGTCACGGTGAACGCACTGCGGAACTGTGGCCTGCTGAAGTTCTTCCGTATCTCTAGCATGAGAGCACAGATTTCCCTACTGCAGTATATGCTTGATGCTTGGGATCCTGTTAACCAAGTATTCCAGATTAGGGGGAAGACCATCCCCTTGACCATAGAGGACATGTACTTCTTGACAGGATGTCAAGACGAGGTGCCCCCGTTTCCTTATCAGGTACGGCCCGGGGGACTGATTCCACCAGAGATTATGTCCGTCAGTATTGCAGGGAAGGTTCTCAGCCGAGCAGAGACGACAAGATTATTATCCGTGAGATTACTGATCGGGCTCTCAGGTCCATTCTGTTCACTATTGGTAGGATGGCCGGCAGCGCAGCTCTACATGTTGCCAACAGGTCTTATATGCAGCACGCCTTGGAGTGTCTCCAACCGAAAGTATTCAACTGGTGTGATGCAGTACTTGTTCAGATGAAAAGTCAGTTGACCAAGGTAAAGGACGGGAAGCTGAAGAACTTTGGATTTGGTTCTATTCTGACTGCCTTCGCCTTGGAGAAAATACCACTGATGCAGCCTCAGTACATCATACTTGACTTGCCTTCTCCGACCGAGCCACGCATGCAAAGGTAGGTTGACCACATGTCTAGGCATACAGGTCAACCTCAGATTACTTTTACTGAGGCCTTCTTTAGGTGGTTCGAGCACCAGGAGATGGCATTTTCTGAGTATCCATATGTGGGTATGGATTTCCGAGGTGATCTGGATTTGGTGCTACCGGATGGCGAGCAGTGGGGTGCCATTGGTAAACTCATTGATCATATTACTGTTTATTGTTCTTACTCATAATGTCGTTGTGCTTTATTCTATCAAGACTTTTAATTGTACTCTTGGGTGTATGCAGATATTGGTCCTGTTCGTCCAGCAGTTCGTCCGAGATCACCAGCTGCTGCCCCGGCAGGGGAACCTGCTAGGAGAGTTGTTATTCACGATCTTGACGACACTGAGACCCTTACAGCTGTGCAGGAGCAGGTTGAGAGCCTTACTCGTGGCCTTCCGGATGTACAAATTGACGAGTTACCTTTGCAGCTGCAGCGGCATACCATTGGTGTGCCTAGACGATGGACTCGTCTCTTGCGCATGATTGCACAGGCCGTGACGTACTATCATGAGCACCACTAGGCTAGGGTGCCCCCTAGCATCTTTTTGAGTTTTTAGGTCATATGACCAATTTTGTCTTGGTTACAGAACATTATGTATGAACTTATATAAACAGCTTATATATTTTGATTTTCGGGTTTTATTCTGGTTGATTTATGTGATCCATATGTACAATCTTTGATGATGTGTCTCTTTTATAAATGTTGCAAATGTCTATCTAACACATAGTTTGCTAAAGAGTCGGTTAATGTGTTTAAATTTCTTGAAATATGTTGATATTGAATTGAATCAAATCGTCTTTCCAAGATCTTAACCTTTAGGAACATGCGATAAATAGCTGGATTGCGAACAGAATATATACCATTGAGTTGCAGTATTACGAGCTGTGAGTGTAGCCTGACAATTAGTCGGCGTATGCCACGTGTGATGGCATCAGAGAGTAGTTCTATCAACGCGCTATACTCATCAATGTTATTCGTTGATTGCCCAATACATACACCTCTGAAACTTACTAACTCGTCGCTTGGATCAAAAATGGCCCAGGCTACGGAGGACAGGTTCCGCGAACTACGACTCGCTCCGTCGGCATATCCAACACATGTCTCTAGAAGGTTCGACATCTGCAATGGAAAAAGGGAGATCACTCGATCAGAACAAACACTTTTAGAGAAAACAAAATACAACAAAAGCATGTAGGTTACTATTTAAGCATAGTAACGCTTGAGGTACAACCCGTTGCGGGGCTGTGCCAGTGGAATTCCATCGTAATCCATTAACTCGTAGGTTCCTTTTGCTAACACCCTTTTAACAATATAGGGGCCCATCCATAAGGACTTGAATTTACCTGCTCCCAATTTATCGGATTCTTGGTCATAAAGCAAGACCAAATCACCTTCTGAGAAGACACGGGGTTTGACATTTTTGTCAAACTGAGCCTTGACTCGTTTCTTATGGGCCTCGTTAGCCAAAGCGGCGTCACGACGGGTTTCATCCAACTGGATTAATTCCAAGAAACGAGCCTCTTCTTCTGAAGTTCGGGGAGAAGATCGATTGCGAGTTTAAGCGATGAAATTTCGCACTGGATTGGTAAGACTGCTTCCAGGCCATACACCAGTTGAAAAGGTGTGAACCCGGTTGCGTTCTTTACCAAGGTCCGGTAAGCCCACAAAGCTGAGTACAGGATTAGGTGCCATCTTCTTTTATGAACCCTGATCATCCTTTGCAACATACGCTCTAGGACCTTGTTGATTGCCTCAACTTGTCCGTTGGCCTGCGGATAATATGGGGTAGAGCTGTCGTGAGATAGCCCTAGCTTGTCAGCTAATTCGATCATCATGTGATTGCGAAAATGCGATCCATGATCTGTAACTATAGCCTATGGTACACCGAACCTGGTGACTACATGATTGAAAAAGAAAAGGGCTGTTGTTTCACCAGTGTTATCCAATGTAGGCATTGCCTCGGTCCATTTCGTAAAATAGTCAACAACGACTATAATATACCCATGCCCCCCGGTCGAGGTGGGGTTACATTGCATGAAATCGATGCCCCACTTGGCGAAGGGCCCAAAAGCGACTATCGGTTGCAAGGGTGCAGGTGGTCGTCTGGTTTTGCTATCAAAGATTTGACAAGCATGGCAACTTCTGACTGCTGTTATGCAATCTTTGAACATGGTTGGCCAGAAGTATCCTGCTCGTAAGATTCTTTGTGCTGTTGCATATCCAGACTGATGCCCCCCACACACGCCTGAATGACAATCATTCAGGGCCTTTTCGGCCTCCTCATGGGTAAGGCACCTCCTCAGAACTGTATCGACACCACGACGGTAAAGTGTATCACCGACGATCATGTAGTCTTTTGCTTGGTATCGTATACGTTTTTGTTCGGAGCGAGAGGTGTTAAGCCTGAATTTTTGGGTTTGGAGATAGACTATGATATCTCCATACCACTCATCGCTTACAGATATCAGAAACAAACTTTCGTCCACGATTGACTCTTCTGATGTTTCATCGTTGGACGATGATGGGAGATCGCACAATAATTCTGCGAAAACTAGAGCTTTCTTTGATTTGGATTTCACAAATTCCATATCAAACTCTTGAAGGATCGCTATCCATTTTGAATATTTGCCCCCCAACAACTGTCGCGACAGTATATAAGTCATAGGGTTGCAATCTGACAAGATGGTAGTTTTCCGAAAGAGGACATAATGTCGAAACCTTTGAATCGTTTGAATAGCTGCAAGCGCTAGTTTTTCAACATAAGAATATTTACTTTCTGTATCGTTCAAATTTTTACTTAAATAATAGATAGGATGTTCAATTCCATCGACTTCTTGAACTAAAACCATCGCAATGGTCGTATCCGCTGCAGCCAGATACAGGTTAAAATCTCTTTGATAGTCTAGGGCGTACATTAATGATGCTTTTACTAGACAATCTTTCAGAGCATCAAAGGAAGCTTGCGCCACCTGGTCCCAGACAAAAGGTACATCCTTTTTCAAAAGACGAGTATAACCCTTAGCAAGTTCTGCGTAATTTGGAATGAACCTCCTCAGAAAGTTTGCTTTCCCTTGGAGTTTCTGAATCTGAAGCAAATTTGAAGGTGGAGGCAAATTAATGATTGCCTGAACCTTATAGGGGTCGAGACGAATCCCATCTTTAGAGACTACAAAGCCAAGTAAACGACCAGAACTGACGCAAAACACACATTTGTGCGGATTGAGTCTTATCTTGTAGTGTCGGCAACGTAGAAATATCGCTCTTAAATGCTGCGGGTGATCAGTCCGCTTTCGCGAATGAGCCGGAAGATCGTCGAGATAATGTTGAACAATGTTCTTGATGTCATGGAACGCATAATTCATCGCCCTCTGGAACGTCACCCCTGCGTTCTTTAAACCAAAGGGTAATTTTCGCTAAGCGAATGTGCCCCACGGACAAATAAATGCAGTCTTTGACTGGTCCTTTGGGCGGATATTTATTTGATTATACCCGGAAAACCCATCCATAAATGAAAAGATTTCACATCTGGCGCATTCATCAATTATCTGGTCGATGAAGGGTGTAGGGTAGTTGTCCTTAGGACAAGCTTGGTTTACATCCCTATAATCAACACACACTCTAATCGTCCCTTGTTTTTTCATAACAGAGACAATATTCGATACCCAATCGGTTAGAGGAACCGGGTAGATGAACCCAGCATGGAGAAGTTTTTCAACTTCTGCCTTAATGGCAGCGGCTTTCTTCGGGTGCACCTGTCGAAGCCGTTGTCTTACTGGTTTGACATCAGGATACATTTTAATTTCATGTTCAATGATACTCGAGTCGATGCCTTACATTTCATCATATGACCAAGCAAAGACATCTCTAAATTCGCGAAAAAGACCGTTATATATTTCCAGCTCTGAAGGGGAACAACCTTTGCCGACATAAATATTCTCTACAACATCTGTCTTGGTCGAGATATTTATGGCTATAGTCTCTTCAATATTGGATAGGTTTCGCTCGGAATCCACCGTATTTACAGTATTTGTTAGGAATTCAAATACTGAAGGGTGATAAAGGTCATTTTGAGTATTTTCTTCATATTCCGGAAGAAGGGAACGATGGTGGTGATCATTCCATGGTGCCCCCTCAATCATCATTGATTGTAAGATTCCTTCGTCAGTCCCATGTACTTTCGACCAAGGATCTAATGGGGTTCCATATTCTCTAGACCTATCTACCCAAACGCTTGACGAGCGTTGATTTGGGCTCGCCTCCCATGCCTGAAACATTGATTGCGGGCTTGGGGACAATACCATTGCATGATCCATGTTGACCTTCGTGGAAGATATCATGTTGTAGGTTGCTACAAACGGTACATTTCCTGAATTAATAGGAGGTGGTAGCGCGAAAGTTCCCATCAATATGGGGTCTTTCAATAATCCTACTCCGATATCTTGAATTGAATGGTTACTTTCATGGATCATGGGAATGCTTCCTGTAACTTGCGAACCATTAGGGAGGAAATTCTGTTGGTCGACGATCGTAATCCCTCCTTCAAACGGGAATGTGATCTTCCTAAAATAAGTCGACACGACAGCTGCCATGGCATAAATCCATGGTCTACCCAGTAGGATGTTATAGTCAAGATTTCCATCAATGACTTCTACATCAATTTCTACTGTTTTTCCTCCTAGTTCAACTTTCAAGTTATTAAGGATACCGTAAGGGGTATAAGTCCTTCCGTCGAAAGCTTTTAATGTCATCGAAGATCGCGACAAGGTTGGAGATCCTAAAGTTTTCCAGCAACTCATCGACATAATACATGTCGAGGCTCCCTCATCAATTATTGTTCTGTGAAAAGTTTTGTTGAGTGCTTTCACTTGAATAAGGAAAGCTAGTTGAGCTGGTAATTGAGGATCATATCCCTTGTGATCAAAGGATACAAGATTGGAATCCTTAGGATCAACCCCACCAATTGCCGATAACAATGCCTGTCTTTGGGTTGGACAATTTTGTAGTACTTCAAGAGTCGACATAGCGGATGGCGATTGGGCCAAATCTTCCACTATGTTGTAATGCTGCGCCGCTCTGGCGCGAGGATTAAACGTCGACTTGTGTACTACACCCTTTGGCGGTTTTATTGTTAATTCAGGGATGGTGGGTGTTACAACTTCTATCGAAGTCGTTTTCGAACTACTTGGTTGATCTTTTCCTTTTTCGTTCGACATCTGAGGATTCCCATAATCTTTATTCCTTGTCGAAATCAAAGCATCATTCTGCTGTTTCGAAACCGACAACATAAGTACTTGCGACGGGGAAGCATTTCCACTATCAACCAGATTTTGACCTGGGTTGGGAAACGGATCAGTTAACACAGCTGATGTTTGGGAACTTTTAAAGAACCTCTTTAACTCAGCTTTGAATGGGCAATTCCTTGTGTAATGATCCTCATCATCACATATCTGACATGGATAGATTTGTTTCCCTTTCCCAGGAGGGTTTGAAGAATTTTCCTTAGGCGATGATTCACCTTGTTTTTTCTTCTTCCCTTTGTTTTGCTTTTTCTTCTTGCTTCCTGGTTGATTGGTTTCTTTGCCTTTATCTTCTGATACGGCATTTACTTCTGAAGCAAGAATTTCTCCTTTTACATTTTGATCCGAATTCTTACGGGCTTTCTTTGCGGAAGCCTTTATCGATTTCGTGTTTGCGGTGCCAATCACACCATCACCGGCATGAGAGTCACTATTTGATTTAGGAGGGGGAGGAATTGAAAATTCCGGTCTAGGGGCGTCAGGTATTTTGTCATAGAGCGTGCCGGACTGGGTATAAACCAAGTCCAAATACTGCGCACGCGCAATGAATTGCTCCTCTGTTACGACTCCCCCCTTGGCCACATCTTCCGTAATAGCCGGAAGTAACGACTTTATAAACCATTCAGCTAATAGATGATCGGGAACATATGTTTTCACCATCCTACGGCGACGACGCCACTCATGTATATGATCAGATATATGGGTAGCAGTTGTCTGTTTGAAGTTGGTTAATATTTCTGTTCCTGTTTCATACCTTATCGGTAATTGAAAGTGGGTTAAGAAGGTCGTGGCTAGGGAACTAAAGTTGTCGAAGGAGGTTCTTGGCAATTCAATATACCATTTAGCCGTTGGACCTGTCAATGTCCTCTGAAAAAGGCGAAGTCTTATCGAATCGTCGTTAAGGGTGTTCGACGAACACCACAGATGAAAGGTCATCACGTGATTCGATGGGTCTTCACCTGGATTTCCATTGAATTTAGGAATGTCAGATGGAAGTTTATGAGGAATCGTTGGCCACCAAGGGGCATAAGCAATCGGATCGTTCGTTAACCGATGTAAATCAGGTAACTCTAAAGTTGCCACGAATGGTAACTGTTGATTCAGGTTAGGTGAAGCGTAACCAGGGTACGATGGAATCGCTTGAGCAGTGGGTCTTTGCATACCAGCATAATGTAATTGATGTTGGTATGACTGATATGGTTGGTGGACTTGACCATTGTAATGTGGTTGGTTTTGACCGTTCTGGATATACGGTTGTCCACTATTCGCAAAGATCTGCTGTTCAGAACCTTGGTATACTTGCTGGAATTGCGGTTGTTGGTATTGTACAAGCCATGGTTGTGACGCCATGTTCTGTTGCGCCATGCTAACCATTGGATCAAGGTGTGGGGTAATTGTAACTGTTTGTACTTGTGTCATCCCACCAGTTGGCGATTGTGGTTGTGACCCATGGTCAAGCGACTGTTGCATTACAACCTGAGAGATTTGAGGTTGACATGTAACAGGTATCGCTTGAACTTGCGACACGGTTACAATAGCCGGTGTGGTTGGGATGTTCGTCACAGGTACGCACTGTTGCATAGAATATACAATCCTTGGTTGTTGAGGTAGCATAGCTACCCAACTACTTGATGCAATTCCAGTATAACCTGAACATTGTTGTAAACTCACGTATGGGTACCCTCCCGGAGGGGGTAATGAAAGGGCATATTGCCCCCCATACGGTAGCAATCCGGAACTATAAGGGATTGATGGCCCAGATTGACCTCCAAATGGATCAATTTGGCGAGTTTCAACATAAGAGTTACCAGGCATTACTCCAGATGAACAAACTGGAACATACCATACTGTCGAAATAGTCCCTTGGTGGACTCCTTCTAGCGTTGAGAGCTAGTTGGGACAGCTAGTATGCCGACAAACATCGTTGGAGTGACGGCAGGGGCTTCTGCTGTCGCTGTGTCATTTGACACAGTCCTAGACGATGACGGTTGTTCAGACATTTTAAGTCTATCCAATAGATTGCCTAGCGATTCTACAGGAACTTCCACTTGTGGTGGATTAACTTCGGATGAAGGAAATAGAGTGACCCCGACTCCAAAATGAGTTGGAGTACTTGCTTGCAGATCCTCTCCAATTTCCTCTATCGCAATCAAACCCGGTGGAAGAGGAAGACCGTCAGGTCCGTAAAATATTTCTGGTGCCGAAGAAGTGGTTGCTTCGGCAGCGACAGTTGTTTGAGGAACAAAACTCTCTGGACCGGTTACAGATGGAACTGGTTCAGTTACACAAGTATTTGACCCCAGACTAGGATCAGTATTATTGTCCTTCTGTGGCTGTTGAACTTCTTCTATAGAGGCAGGGTTTCCAGAAATGTTAGGAGTAAGCGGAACCTCAGTTTCAGTTGGAACACTTGTTCTAACTTTCAAAGGAGATTTTGAACCGGTTAAACGAGTTCGCTTTGCCCATACTATTTTCGATTCCGGGGACAAAGACGGTTGACTCGTAAGCCTCCGCGAACGACGGGGTTTCAATTGACTTTCTTCCACGATTGCGGATTACTCGATCAACCAAAATATTAAAAGGGGAAATTTGTGTTTCCGAATTGAATGAATTTTATTAGACGCTTTTAGACACAACTTGCTTTTTCACTTTTTAAGAGTCGAGAAAAAGCTAAAGATGACTTTAGTCTCCTTCGATGTATTAACGAGCCCGAAGTGATAAATGCTCGGTTGGACTTTTTCAGTTATAGAGTTTGAAAAAGGCCAAAAGAAACTGCTCTGGAGATCTAGGCAGAGGGTGTGCCAAACCTTTCGCAAAACCACAGAATACGTTTTACGGTACGAGTGGTCGATCTTCGTGAATGCTGTGTTCACTGCATTGCGATCAGTAGGGCGACCGACATGGTTTCCTATGGATAAAGGCTTTGATCCTATAGGGGTCTCCCAATATATACGCAACGGTACATGGGAGCACAAGTCCGTATTAGTGCCACCGAATCTCAGGAGGAATCACCCACCTTCGTCGAGATCGACAGTCACTACGTTTAACGACGCTGGAACACGTCTCTAGCTTAGACCTCTAGATGTTTGCGTTATGTTTCAAAGCGTTGTTAGGTTCATTCAATATATTTTAAGTTGATCTTTTTAAAGTTTGCCTTTCAAGGTTCACCACGAGATGTATTGATACAAATTCCTAAATGCAGTCTAAGATGAGAAGCAAGCTTTTTCCAATCTTTTCGACTTATGAAAATCTTAACTACTGAGGGAAAAGAGAGACAAAATATTTTCACACAGATCAAAGAGCACTCGCTAATGCACTTTTTCCCTAAATCAACATACAAACTTATATGCAAAATGCAAAAATGCAGGTGTTTCTTTTCTCTTTCTTAATGTTTATGCAATACAAAAAGAAAGCTGTTGTATAACTTTGAATTCAATTTCAAGTGAAAGCAAACAAGCTTGTTCAAAATCAAAAGACACCTTAAGATTTACTTGTTTTGACACTAGAAATATATAAATTCAAACCATATGACGAAAGCAAAAGCTCAATCATCTATGAACAGCAAATAAACTAACTCTTAAGATCAAAACGACACTTTATCACAGGTCTAGATCTAAGAGGCCACAGCAAGACTAGTTCACTTTCGTTATGGGAAACTGTAAATGCACAAGAAATACACAAAGAACAAAAACAGTTTCTTTATACAACCGAAGCAGAATAGTGACAAGGAAAATTGGTTTCAGATAGGCACATTGACTGGTAACAAACAACAAAAAACAAGAGTGAAAACAAGGCAAGAAACAGCAGGAAACCCCAGTAGCACAAGGCAAGACTGGTCCAGCTGTTATAGACATTTTTGTGACTAACAGCATGGAGCATGAAATGTCAATAATCTGAGGGATCCAAAGTCCCTAAACATGTTGCTCTTACCCTTAGAGGAACAAGGTCAGCAAACCACAGCACTGAAAATTAGTTCTCCACCTGAAAACACTCAAAAACAAGCTATTTCTGGATCATGTCAGCTGCTCCACTGAGCATCTGCGCTGAATGCCAACTGCTCCACTCTGTACCTGCGCTGAATGTCAAAACTAATGAAGGCTACCTGTGCTGGGCGAGATTGGCCAAGTGGCACAATCATTCTGCAAGGTGTCAACTGCCCAGGAAGCTTCCAAACTGACACTTGGGTCAAGGAATTCGCCTTGTGATGAGTAAGAGGGTCTTGATCTCCAAGTGGAAGCAAGAATCTCCAAGTGGACTCAAGAACTGAAGATTAACTAAAGTGGGAGAGGACACTAGTCAGCTTCATGCCAGTCTCAAGATGACCCATCCTTTCTCCAAAACCCTATATATAGATCTCTCTCATGAGGTCTAGGGGGGCTGGAATTTTGTGCAAGTAAGGAAGTGCTGTTGGTTTGAGTATAGAACTATTGGGTGATTTGCTTGAAGGAGGTGAAGAGGAGATTTCTTTCTGCTGGGAGGTGTTGCTGGATTGGGCCTATTATGGTTGTAACTCTCTCAAAACTTTTCTTCTTCCATTAATAAAGTATTTGAGGTCTTTCTATATGCATGTGTCTCTATGGTGAATTGATGCTTGTATATTTGATTTATGCTAATCCCTGAATCGATTATGGATGTATGCTTCTTGTAGTTTCCTTTTCTTGTGCTTTTACAGGATATTTGTGTAGCTGGGCCGATGAAAGAGCAAGGAGCTAGGAGCAAGCAGCAAGGAGTGAGGATTGGATCGACCATTAGCGCAAGATAATGGTTAGTGGATCATCCTTCTCTTCTCTCTCTCATCTCATAAAGAAGTAATATTGAATAGCTTTGCATTCAGTTGTTGCTGAGGTACTATCACCCTTAGAGTGGGATAGGGTCATTCCGTATTGGATACTTTTCCCAACAACAAATTGGCGACTCCGCTGGGGATTGTATCTTGTTGGTTGTTTGTGTTTTTCGCTATTCATTTCAGAAGCAAAGGGAGTACCGAATCGAACTGTATTTGGATCTATCAAATACAAAGTAGAGGGCAGCTACTCTAGCTCAATTTCTGGGCTAGTTTATGATTTGAAGAGCTGATCCACAAGGACTCTAATAAGCTCTTAGTGATAGCTTTTCATCCTCCTTTCCATCCCTTAGTGTGTCCATGACTGATAGCTTCTGATTTGAGCAAAAACTGTGAATTTTTGAGCAAACTGTGACCCGGAAACCAAGAGAAACGAAAGTTTCGTTCTTCAGTGCAGGCTGTACAAAGGCTGTCTGCATTTCAGCGCAGTTCCCGAAGGGGCTACCTGCGCTGAAGGTCAAACAGGCAGTGTTCCACCTGCGCTGGACCAGTCTTGCCTTGTGCTACTGGGGTTTCCTGCTGTTCCTTGCCCTGTTTTCACTCTTGTTTTTGCTGTTTGTTACTAGTCAATGTGCCTATCTGAAACCAACTTTCCTTGTCACTATTCCGCCTCGGTTGTATAAAGAAACTGTATTTGTTCTTTTTGTATTTCTTGTGTCATTTACAGTTTCCCATAACGAAAGTGAACCAGTCTTGATGTGGCCTCTTAGATCTAGACCTGTGATTAAGTGTCGTTTTGATCTTAGGAGTTAGTTTGTTTGCTGTTCATAGCTGATTGAGCTTGTCGCTTTCGTCATATGGTTTGAATTTATATATTTCTAGTGTTGAAACAAGTAAATCTTAAGGTGTCTTTTGATTTTGGACAAACTTGTTTGCTTTCACTTGAAATTGAGTTCAAAGTTATACAACAGCTTTCTTTTTGCATTTCACCAACATTAAGAAAGAGAAAAGAAATACTTGCATTGTGCATGTGCATTATGACAGTTTGCATGATGATTTAAGGGAAATGCATTAGTGTGTGCTCTATGATCTGTGTGAAAAGGTGTTATCTTCCTTCTCCCTCAGTAGTTAAGGTTTTCAAAGTTGAAAGATTGAAAGGCTTGCTTATCATCTTAGATTGCATTCAGGAGTGTTACTATACATCTCGTGGTGATCCATAAAGGCAAACTGCTAAACAAGATCAACCTTAAAATAAATTGAATTTACATAACAACGCATTGAAACATAACGCAAACATCTAGAGGTCTAAGCTAGAGACGTGTTCCGACATCGTTAAACGTGATATCTTAGCGTTGAGTGGTTGGGTGATTCCTCCACGGTGAAGCGATAAGTATCAATACGGACTTGTGCTCCCACGTACCGTCGCGTATATATTGGGAGACCCCTATAGGATCAAAGCCTTTATCCATAGGAAACCGTGTCGGCCGCCCTACTGATCGCAATGCAGTGAACACAGCATTCACGAAGATCGACCACTCGTACCGTAAAACGTATTCTGTGGTTTTGCGAAAAGTTTGGCACACCCTCTGCCTAGAACTCCATAGCAGTTTCTTTTGGCCTTTTTCAAACTCTATAACTGAAAAAGTCCATCCGAGCATTTGTCACTTCGGGCTCGTTAAAACATCGAAGGAGACTAGAGTCATCTTTAGCTTTTTTTCGACTCTTAAAAAGTGAAAAAGAAAGTTGTGTCTAAGCGTCGTTATAAAATTTATTTTAAACGGAACATAATCACCTTCTATTCCCGCGTTGATCTTTAGGTTGAGAACATGGAACGCCCCAACCAAGGAATTCCACATGATGGAAATCCTAGTCCTTTCTCCTCTTGGGGAGAAGTCGGTGCGCCCCACATGGCCACGTTGTCGCTTCCAGGACTGACAATTGGCCTGCCTATTTGGTTGTTCTCAACTAATGTAGTTCAGAACACCATGGTTCCTGAGCAGTCGAGTCAAAAGTTAGATGAGTCTAGAGCCTCCCACCAGCCTTCTACTTCCTCTAATCCTTCATCTTCGAAATGTAGAGCCGGCAAAAGCCAAGCTCCCATGGAGAAGAAGGAAAAGAAGAAGAAAGAGAAGAAGAAGAAGAAGGAGCCTAAGGCGACTGGGGGCAAGCAAAAGACATCTAACAAAAACCCACACACAGCACAGA
This sequence comes from Pinus tabuliformis, assembly GCA_031772625.1. Classification (NCBI taxonomy): domain Eukaryota; kingdom Viridiplantae; phylum Streptophyta; class Pinopsida; order Pinales; family Pinaceae; genus Pinus; species Pinus tabuliformis. Next base: position 1,933,968,593 of record CM062816.1, on the reverse strand, counting down.
CCGGGCCTAAATCACCATGTGTCATATGTAGAGGAGACCACTTCCATAGAGATTGTCCCTGTATTCCCCGGATACTAAGGGACTGGTCCCCTCGGTTGCACAATTCGGGAGCCTCAACCTCTGATAGCCAGGATGAGTGCTTACCGTCAACCAGCGAAAGTGAAGGTTCAAGACAAAAAGGGGGAGCAAGATCCCCCTATAGACTGTGTGAAGGCGATCACGCCATCCATCGCTGTCCCTTCTTAGACGAAGCGAAGAGAGTTTTGGAAGATCGTCCGGTTTCACCGTTGAGACTTCCTCCTGGATACAAAAAACTCGTGCCAAGTCCTCCGTTGGTTGAAAACACAGCTGGCCTGCTCAAGTGGTTAGCTGAGGCGTCAGTCATTGAAAATGAACCTACTGAATCCAGACCAGACGAAAGTCTAAAGGTCGATACGGCAGTTGACCTGGTTCTTCCTTCAGAGGTTTCATCCTCAAATGACACCGTCACTGAAGATTCATCTTCAAATGACACCCTCACGGAAGAGAATAAGGATGACACCATCCAGATTCTTTTCATCAACACAGATTCTGATGAGCATCAGGGAAAAGCGCCCATTCCTTTATCGCAGGAAGGAACATCATCAGGATCGTATCCGGCCATATATTCGGTCCCACCACCAAGCAACCTAGTTGTGTCCTTTGATTGGAACCAACTGGGCAGACCCCGGTTGCCAGCCAGTATACCATTTAGAATCATAGTCCAAATTTATAGAATGGTGATGGCTGGGACTATCATTGATGAAGGGGCATCTGTGAGTATCCTTTCCTCTGTTGCTTGGAAAGCACTGGGTTCCCCAGCGCTTTTTCCTGAGATAAGAAATCTCTCGGGCTTTGATAAAGGAACCAGTCGACCGTTAGGGATCCTCCCCAATGTGCCTGTTACGTTGAAAGGGAAGACCATTCAAATGAACGTGATGGTCGTTCAAGGACCCTTGGATTATAACCTACTCCTTGGACGAGACTATATATATTGCATGGGAGCTATAGTCTCCTCACTCTTTAGAGTAATGTGTTTTCCACACGAAGGAAGGGTGGTCAAGCTCGTAGACCAACTTTCATTTCCGAGATCACGCATCGCAAATAGTCAAATAACAACCCTTAATGGTCTATTCACTCAAGAAATGTCTCCAGCCCCAGTCCTCCTTCCCGATGAATGCGAGTGATTCAGAAAGATAGGACTGGAACCCAGGGGGCATGCATCCTGGTCTGCTTCGGGCAGAGGAAACCTTGGGTATAGGGTAGAATTTCCGCGAAAGAATATGACTAGTCCGTACCCCGTCCGTATGTGGAAGAGGGGTTGTTCTGGGATAGGATTCTTTTGTTAAGGTTACTTGTTTGACAAAGGTCATTCACCATTGTCTACTATGGGAGACAGTGCCGAAGAAAGAGATTCATTTACGGCAGCAAATAGAACCACCTTTGGGTAACCAGGAAGAGGCAAGCCTCACCCTTTTAAAACAAAGGTTTTATCGGATAAGTAGGGGCAGCCTTGAAATTGTATTTTATACCTGGGGGCATGCAAACCTTTTAGAATACAAGCTAAGAGCGGTTATTTATCTGTTTTTTGGGATTAGCCGTTTCCGAACTTGCATGAAGAAAGGATGAGAGGGAGCATAGCTTTGGTAAGGCGCAAGCTCTATAAAAAATGGAATCTTTCAGGAGACTTTCTTATCTTATGACTGGTATATCGAGCAGTTTTAGCATAAAGTTCATGCTCGTTAAAAAATAAACGCAAGTTCGAGCAGTTTTACCGTGGAATTTATGCTCGTTAAAAAATAGAAAAGCGTGAGCAAGGGTTCCCACCAGAGTTCAAGCTCATTAAAAAATGAACCTATTCCGGTAAATAACCATTGTGATCGTAAATTTATTAGCCATAAAAGCCTTGGTCGTGTTTGCACCTGCCACCTCCATTCCATTTGGCCGATCGTTCACCCCCATATGATTGTTTACCCATTTTGAGGAACAGCTGCGAAGAGTGATTTCACTTAGCCATCCTTGTGACACTGCCGTGATTGGAAAATTCCAACCTGTACCTGGAATCTGCTGCTATCCCTGTTTATCACTCGTTCCTCAAAAAACGAGTCTTCTTTGAGCTCTTTTCAATTGACTCGTAAAATATGAAAAGTTTGCCGAGTTTTGGCCTTCCAGCTCGTTAAAAGGACCGGAAGAGCTATCCCTCCTCTAGATTTTAATCTTTTTGGACCTGAGGGATTATTGCACAAAAAGGTCGAGCGCTTGTTTTGTTCGGCTCGTTAAAGTTATCGAAAATTCATCCCTTCTGTATTGTTTTATACTTTTTCGGACTTAAGGGATTAGATGACGAAAAAGGAATTTTGGAGTTAACTTTCTGTACCTTTTCAGACTCTCTAAAAATGAAAAGGACCGAGCTGTCTTTGTCGCTAGACTCGTTAAAATGATTAAATAGCGACAAACTTGTCTTTAGACGAGAACGAGTTTCCCTATCGCTAGGCTCGTCAAAACATAGCGATGGGCTTGCCCGAAGGGCAGGTTATAGAACAAGCATATGTTATCCTCCTCAAGCTTGACAAAAATAAAGAGGTACTGGTCAGAAATGACTGGGGAAAAATTGGGAGAACCTCAAAGCTTTAATGGTAGCAAGTCGCTCTTGAACATGACACTTTGTCCTCCGTATCACGTCGGGTTGGGTTGTTTCATTCACCGGTCTCATCACCATGGTCCTCGCCAAACCATTTGTATTTGGGGTAATGCTACCGATCCATCACATTAGTGTCGTTATATGTTCAAGAGATGTTGTTCAAAAAGAGTCAACCGTGTCCCATCCACTGCCATACATTATCCTTCATCCACCCATGATCGCCACCCTGAATCATATCTCACAGATTGTTTTCACCTCCACTAAAATCATTAGCTCCGTTCCGTGTCACTGGTGTGGGATTCATTAAGGCCCTCCTTTGACGGATCGCTTCTTGTCAACTTCAGCTCACTATCCAAGAAGTTGATCTAGGGACAAACCCCCCAGTACTTTGAAGCTTGCATGCCTCAATGGCAAGTTTCTCACTTCCGGCGACAGGTATACATCAATGACCTTCGACCAGAAGATTTTGCGTGGTGTTCGACGCCAAGTCCTTTATTCACACCACATGAATTGTACTGCAGTACCTTGAGGGTCATTGTCATTATTGGTGATTCCTCTCGCGCTTGTTAACGGTTTACATTATTGACCGGTAATCAAGCGATGTCTTTCCATGTTCGACTTCAGCGCAATTCTCACATGGATCGACTTGTACTTAGAGTGAAGATCGAACGAGATTGAAGACCCCGGATCTAGTTTCATCCATCCGGGCTGCGATATATATTCAGGAAATATAAAGACATTTGATATGTACATTATTGCGGCAGATGATCATCCTACTCAAAGGATGATAATTTCAGCAGAGAATTATCAGTCTATCATCAGACGGTCGTCTGTTATATGTACCAAAATGAATTTATAAAGCTAAGCATGGGAATGCCCGCCTCAGCTAGATCATGAAGGCAGAATGAAAAATAATGTATTGTATTGTATTTTATTGCAGGGCACCTCGCAGCGATTGAATGAACTTCGGATCCTCCTGATAAAGCATTTCACCCGGTAAACGACCTCATACTTTAGGGGGCAACTGTTATAGACATTTTTGTGCCTAACAGCATGGAGCATGAAATGTCAATAATCTGAGGGATCCAAAGTCCCTAAACATGTTGCTCTTACCCTTAGAGGAACAAGGTCAGCAAACCACAGCACTGAAAATCAGTTCTCCACCTGAAAACACTCAAAAACAAGCTATTTCTGGATCATGTCAGCTGCTCCACTGAGCATCTGCGCTGAATGTCAACTGCTCCACTCTGTACCTGCGCTGAATGTCAAAACTAATGAAGGCTACCTGCGCTGGGCGAGATTGGCCAAGTGGCACAGTCATTCTGCAAGGTGTCAACTGCCCAGGAAGCTTCCAAACTGACACTTGGGTCAAGGAATTCGCCTTGTGATGAGTAAGAGGGTCTTGATCTCCAAGTGGAAGCAAGAATCTCCAAGTGGACTCAAGAACTGAAGATTAACTAAAGTGGGAGAGGACACTAGTCAGCTTCATGCCAGTCTCAAGATGACTCATCCTTTCTCTAAAACCCTATATATAGATCTCTCTCATGAGGTCTAGGGGGGCTGGAATTTTGTGCAAGTAAGGAAGTGTTGTTGGTTTGAGTATAGAACTATTGGGTGATTTGCTTGAAGGAGGTGAAGAGGAGATTTCTTTCTACTGGGAGGTGTTGCTGGATTGGGCCTATTATGGTTGTAACTCTCTCAGAACTTTGCTTCTTCCATTAATAAAGTATTTGAGGTTCTTCTATATGCATGTGTCTCTATGGTGAATTGATGCTTGTATATTTGATTTATGCTAATCCCTGAATCGATTATGGATGTATGCTTCTTGTAGTTTCCTTTTCTTGTGCTTTTACAGGATCTTTGTGTAGCTGGGCTGGTGAAAGAGCAAGGAGCTAGGAGCAAGCAGCAAGGAGTGAGGATTGGATCGACCATTAGCGCAAGATAACGGTTAGTGGATCATCCTTCTATTCTCTCTCTCATCTCATAAAGAAGTAATCTTGAATTGCTTTGCATTCAGTTGTTGCTGAGGTACTATCACCCTTAGAGTGGGATAGGGTCATTCCGTATTGGATACTTTTCCCAACAACACCAGCGCAGGTGGGACACTGTCTGTTTGACCTTCAGTGCAGGTAGCCCCTTCGGGAACTGCGCTGAAATGCAAACAGCTTTTGTACAGCCTGCACTGAAGAACGAAACTTTCGTTTCTCTTGGTTTCCGGGTCACAGATTGCTCAAAAATTCACAGTTTTTGCTCAAATCAGAAGCTATCAGTCAAGGACACACTAAGGGATGGAAAGGAGGATGAAAAGCTATCACTAAGAGCTTATTAGAGTCCTTGTGGATCAGCTCTTCAAATCATAAACTTGCCCAGAAACTGGGCTAGAGTAGCTGCCCTCTACTTTGTATTTGAAAAATCCAAATACAGTTCGATTCAGTACTCCCCTTGTTTATGAAATGAATAGCAAAAAACACAAACAACCAACAAGATACGATCCCCAGTGGAGTCGCCAATTTGTTGTTGGGAAAAGTATCCAATACGGAAAGACCCTATCCCACTCTAAGGGTGATAGTACCTCAGCAACAACTGAATACAAAGCTATTCAAGATTACTTCTTTATGAGATGAGAGAGAGAAGAGAAAGGGGATCCACTAACCGTTATCTTCCGCTAATGGTTGATCCAATCTTCCCTCTTTGCTGCTTGCTCCTAGCTCCTTGCTCTTTCACCGGCCCAGCTACACAAAGATCCTGTAAAAGCACAAGAAAAGGAAACTACAAGAAGCATACATCCATAATTGATTCAAGGATTAGAATAAATAAAATATACAAGCATCAATTCACCATTGAGACACATGCATATAGAAGAACCTCAAATACTTTATTAATGGAAGAAGTAAAGTTCTGAGAGTGTTACAACCATAATAGGCCCAATCCAGCAACACCTCCCAGCAGAAAGAAATCTCCTCTTCACCTCCTTCAAGCAAATCACCCAATAGTTCTATACTCAAACCAACAGCACTTCCTTACTTGCACAAAATTCCAGCCTCCATAGACCTCATGAGAGAGCTCTATATATAGAAGTTTTGGAGAAAGCATGAGTCAGCTTGAGACTGACATGAAGCTGACTAGTGTCCTCTCCTACTTCAGTTAATCTTCAGTTCTTGAGTCCACTTGGAGTCTCTTGCTTCCACTTGGAGATCTAGATCCTCTTACTCATCACAAGGCGAATTCCCTGATCCAAGTGTCATTTTGGAAGCTTCCTGGGCATTTGACACCTTGCAGAATGACTGTGCCACTTGGCCAATCTCGCCCAGCACAGGTAGCCTTCATTGATTTTGACATTCAGCGCAGGTACAGAGTGGAGCAGTTGACATTCAGCGCAGATGCTCAGTGGAGCAGCTGACATGATCCAGAAATAGCTTGTTTTTGAGTGTTTTCAGGTGGAGAACTGATTTTCAGTGCTGTGGTTTGCTGACCTTGTTCCTCTAGGGGTAAGAACAACATGTTTAGGGACTTTGGATCCCTCAGATTATTGACATTTCATGCTTCATGCTGTTAGGCACAAAAATGTCTATAACAGTTGCCCCCTAAAGTATGAGGTCGTTTATTGGGTGAAATGCTTTATCAGGAGGATCCGAAGTTCATTCAATCGCTGAGAGGTGCCCTGTAATAAAATACAATACAATACATTATTTTTCATTCTGCTTTCATGATCTAGCTGAGGCAGGCATTCCCATGCTCAGCTTTATAAATTCATTTTGGTACATAGAACAGACGATCGTCTGATGGTAGACTGATAATTCTCTGCTGAAATTATCATCCTTTGAGTAGGATGATCATCTGCTGCAATGATGTACATAACAAATGTATTTATATTTCCTGAATATATATCGCAGCCCGGATGGATGAAACTAGATCCGGGGTCTTCAAAACTCGTTCGATCTTCACTCTAAGTACAAGTCGATCCATGTGATAATTGCGCTGACGTCGAACATGGAAAGACATCGCTTGATTACCAGTCGATAATGTAAACCGTTAACAAGCGCGAGAGGAATCACCAATAATGACAATGACCCTCAAGGTACTGCAGTACAATTCACGTGGTGTGAATAAAGGACTTGGCGTTGAACACCACGCAAAATCTTCTGGTCGAAGGTCATTAATGTATACCTGTCGCCGGAAGTGAGAAACTTGCCATTGAGGCATGCAAGCTTCAAAGTACTGGGGGGGTTGTTCCTAGATCAACTTCTTGGATAATGAGCTAAAGTCGACAAGAAGCGATCCGTCAAAGGAGGACCTTAATGAATCCCACATCAGTGACACGGAACGGAGCTAATGATTTTAGTGGAGGTGAAAACAATCTGTGAGATATGATTCAGGGTGGCGATCATGGGTGGATGAAGGATAATGTATGGCAGTGGATGGGACACAGTTGACTCTTTCTGAACACATCTCTTGAACATATAACGACATTGATGTGATGGATCGGTAGCATTACCCCAAATACGGATGGTTTGGCGAAGACCATGGTGATGAGACCGATGAATGAAACAACCCAACCCGATGTGATACGGAGGACAAAGTGTCATGTTCAAGAGCGACTTGCTACCATTAAAGCTTTGAGGTTCTCCCAATTTTTCCCCAGTCATTTCTGACTAGTACCTCTTTATTTTTGTCAAGCTTGAGGAGGATAACATATTCTTGTTCTATAACCTGCCCTTCGGGCAAGCCCATTGCTATGTTTTAACGAGCCTAGCGATAGGGAAACTCGTTCTCGTCTAAAGACAAGTTTGTTGTTATTTAATCATTTTAGCGAGTCTAGCGACAAAGACAACTCAGTCCTTTTCATTTTTAGAGAGTCTGAAAAGGTACAGAAAGTTAACTCCAAAATTCCTTTTTCGTCATCTAATCCCTTAAGTCTGAAAAGGTATAAAACAATACAGAAGGGATGAATTTTCGATAATTTTAATGAGCCGAATAAAACAAGCGCTCGACCTTTTTGTGCAATAATCCCTCAGGTCCAAAAAGATTAAAATCTAGAGGAGGGATAGCTCTTCCGGTCCTTTTAACGAGCTGGAAGGCCAAAACTCGGCAAACTTTTCATATTTTACGAGTCAGATGAAAAGAGCTCAAAGAAGACTCGTCTTTTGAGGAACGAGTGATAAACAGGGATAGCAGCAGATTCCAGGTACAGGTTGGAAATTTCCAATCACGGCAGTGTCACAAGGATGGCTAAGTGAAATCACTCTTCGCAGCTGTTCCTCAAAATGGGTAAACAATCATATGGGAGTGAACGATCGGCCAAATGGAATGGAGGTGGTGGGTGCAAACACGACCAAGGCTTTTTATGGCTCATAAATTTACGATCACAATGGTTATTTACCGAAATAGGTTCATTTTTTAATGAGCTTGAACTCTGGGGGAAACTCTTGCTCACGCTTTTCTATTTTTTAACGAGCATAAATTCCACGGTAAAACTGCTCGAATCTTGCGTTTATTTTTTAACGAGCATGAACTCTATGCTAAAACTGCTCGATTATATGGTCAAATTTTGATTTTTTACCATTACTAGCTTTTCTCTTTTCAAATATAGTACTGTATTTTCAATTGCTGCAACAAACTTTGTTAGAAATGAATAATATTTGCATGACAATGAGATTATAACCCTAATATTTCACTTTGTACTATGTAAAAAGCCATTAAAAGGAGTTTTTACCTCTCATTTACCATTTCATTTGCATTTGGTTTGTTGGAGCTCTGGAGGTGCCTCTTCCCCCTTGATTTTCACCAGCTGATTCCGGGAGATTCTGCGGACGATTTTCGGCGCCGTCTAGACCAGGTAGGAGCTAAACCCTAGCTCTTTCTTTTCATGGTTTCATTTCCGTATTTTTTGCCTGTTTTCCGGTCTTTCTGAGCCCCTGGGGTTTTTCCAGGGCGCCCTAGGTCCAGCGCAGCTTCCCCTTTCGAAACCTGCGCTGAAGGTCAATCTGCCTTAAGGCAGTCTGACCCTCAGCGCAAGTGGGGGACCTTCTGCCTACGCTGGGCTCAAAAGGACTGAGTTTCAAGGTCTTTTTGATGATTTTTTCGCCAGTTTTTCATCAAAACAGGAATTCACTCTTTCTCTTGTTTGCTTTGCAGGGAACCTTGAACAAAATGTCCCTTACATGGCGAGAACGAGAACATGAAGAGGAGGACATGATTGCCTTCCATGACCCGGTCACGGTGAACGCGCTGCGGAACTGTGGCCTGCTGAAGTTCTTCCATATCTCTAGCATGAGAGCACAGATTTCCCTACTGCAGTATATGCTTGATGCTTGGGATCCTGTTAACCAAGTATTCCAGATTAGGGGGAAGACCATCCCCTTGACCATAGAGGACATGTACTTCTTGACTGGGTTGTCAAGACGAGGTGCCCCCGTTTCCTTATCAGGTACGGCCCAGGGGACTGATTCCACCAGAGATTATGTCTGTCAGTATTGCAGGGAAGGTTCTCAGCCGAGCAGAGACAGCAAGATTGTTATCCGTGAGATTACTGATCGGGTTCTCAGGTCCATTCTGTTCACTATTGGTAGGATGGCTGGCAGCGCAGCTCTACATGTTGCCAACAGGTCTTATATGCAGCACGCCTTGGAGTGTCTCCAACCGAAAGTATTCAACTGGTGTGATGCAGTACTTGTTCAGATGAAAAGTCAGTTGACCAAGGTAAAGGACGGGAAGCTGAAGAACTTTGGATTTGGTTCTATTCTGACTGCCTTCGCCTTGGAGAAAATCCCACTGATGCAGCCTCAGTACATCATACTTGACTTGCCTTCTCCGACCGAGCCACGCATGCAAAGGTAGGTTGACCACATGTCTAGGCATACAGGTCAACCTCAGATTACTTTTACTGAGGCCTTCTTTAGGTGGTTCGAGCACCAGGAGATGGCATTTTCTGAGTATCCATATGTGGGTATGGATTTCCGAGGTGATCCGGATTTGGTGCTACCGGATGGCGAGCAGTGGGGTGCCATTGGTAAACTCATTGATCATATTACTGTTTATTGTTCTTACTCATAATGTCGTTGTACTTTATTCTATCAAGACTTTTAATTGTACTCTTGGGTGTATGCAGATATTGGTCCTGTTCGTCCAGCAGTTCGTCCGAGATCACCAGCTGCTGCCCCGGCAGGGGAACCTGCTAGGAGAGTTGTTATTCGCGATCTTGACGACACTGAGACCCTTACAGCTGTGCAGGAGCAGGTTGAGAGCCTTACTCGTGGCCTTCCCGATGTACAAATTGACGAGTTACCTTTGCAACTGCAGCGGCATACCATTGGTGTGCCTAGACGATGGACTCGTCTCTTGCGCATGATTGCACAGGCCGTGACGTACTATCATGAGCACCACTAGGCTAGGGTGCCCCCTAGCATCTTTTTGAGTTTTTAGGTCATATGACCAATTTTGTCTTGGTTACAGAACATTATGTATGAACTTATATAAACAGCTTTATATTTTGATTTTTGGGTTTTATTCTGGTTGATTTATGTGATCCATATGTACAATATTTGATGATGTGTCTCTTTTATAAATGTTGCAAATGTCTATCTAACACATAGTTTGCTAAAGAGTCGGTTAATGTGTTTAAATTTCTTGAAATATGTTGATATTGAATTGAATCAAATCGTCTTTCCAAGATCTTAACCTTTAGGAACATGCGATAAATAGCTGGATTGCGAACAGAATATATACCATTGAGTTGCAGTATTACGAGCTGTGAGTCTAGCCTGACAATTAGTCGGCGTATGCCACGTGTGATGGCATCAGAGAGTAGTTCTATCAACGTGCTATACTCAGCGATGTTATTCGTTGATTGCCCAATACATACACCTCTGAAACTTACTAACTCGCCGCTTGGATCAAAAATGGCCCAGGCTACGGAGGACAGGTTCCGCGAACTACGACTCGCTCCGTCGGCATATCCAACACATGTCTCCAAAAGGTTCGACATCTGCAACGGAAAAAGGGAGATCACTCGATCAGAACAAACACTTTTAGAGAAAACAAAATACAACAAAAGCATGTAGGTTACTATTTAAGCATAGTAACGCTTGAGGTACAACCCGTTGCGGGGCTGTGCCAGTGGAATTCCATCGTAATCCATTAACTCGTAGGTTCCTTTTGCTAACACCCTTTTAACAATATAGGGGCCCATCCATAAGGACTTGAATTTACCTGCTCCCAATTTATCGGATTCTTGGTCATAAAGCAAGACCAAATCACCTTCTGAGAAGACACGGGGTTTGACATTTTTGTCGAACTGAGCCTTGACTCGTTTCTTATGGGCCTCGTTAGCCAAAGCGGCGTCACGACGGGTTTCATCCAACTGGATTAATTCCAAGAAACGAGCCTCTTCTTCTGAAGTTCCGGGGAGAAGATCGATTGCGAGTTTAAGCGATGAAATTTCGCACTGGATTGGTAAGACTGCTTCCAGGCCATACACCAGTTGAAAAGGTGTGAACCCGGTTGCGTTCTTTACCAAGGTCCGGTAAGCCCACAAAGCTGAGTACAGGATTAGGTGCCATCTTCTTTTATGAACCCCGATCATCCTTTGCAACATACGCTTTAGGACCTTGTTGATTGCCTCAACTTGTCCATTGGCCTGCGGATAATATGGGGTAGAGCTGTCGTGAGATAGCCCTAGCTTGTCGTGAGATAGCCCAATCGGTTAGAGGAACCGGGTAGATGAACCCAGCATGGAGAAGTTTTTCAACTTCTGCCTTAATGGCAGCGGCTTTCTTCGGGTGCACCTGTCGAAGCCGTTGTCTTACTGGTTTGACATCAGGATACATTTTAATTTCATGTTCAACGATACTCGAGTCGATGCCTGACATTTCATCATATGACCAAGCAAAGACATCTCTAAATTCGCGAAAAAAAGCGTTATATATTTCCAGCTCTGAAGGGCAACAACCTTTGCCGACATAAATATTCTCTACAACATCTGTCTTGGTCGAGATATTTATGGCTATAGTCTCTTCAATATTGGATAGGTTTCGCTCGGAATCCACCGTATTTATAGTATTTGTTAGGAATTCAAATACTGAAGGGTGATAAAGGTCATTTTGAGTATTTTCTTCATATTCCGGAAGAAGGGAACGATGGTGGTGATCATTCCATGGTGCCCCCTCAATCATCATTGATTGTAAGATTCCTTCGTCAGTCCCATGTACTTTCGACCAAGGATCTAATGGGGTTCCATATTCTCTAGACCTATCTACCCAAACGCTTGACGAGCGTTGATTTGGGCTCGCCTCCCTTGCCTGAAACATTGATTGCGGGCTTGGGGACAATACCATTGCATGATCCATGTTGACCTTCGTGGAAGATATCATGTTGTAGGTTGCTACAAACGGTACATTTCCTGAATTAATAGGAGGTGGTAGCGCGAAAGTTCCCATCAATGTGGGGTCTTTCAATAATCCTACTCCGATATCTTGAATTGAATGGTTACTTTCATGGATCATGGGAATGCTTCCTGTAACTTGCGAACCATTAGGGAGGAAATTCTGTTGGTCGAAGATCGTAATCCCTCCTTCAAACGGGAATGCGATCTTCCTAAAATAAGTCGACGTGACAGCTGCCATGGCATAAATCCATGGTCTACCCAGTAGGATGTTATAGTCAAGATTTCCATCAATGACTTCTACATCAATTTCTACTGTTTTTCCTCCTAGTTCAACTTTCAAGTTATTAAGGATACCGTAAGGGGTATAAGTCCTTCCGTCGAAAGCTTTTAATGTCGTCGAAGATCGCGACAAGGTTGGAGATCCTAAAGTTTTCCAGCAACTCATCGACATAATACATGTCGAGGCTCCCTCATCAATTATTGTTCTGTGAAAAGTTTTGTTGAGTGCTTTCACTTGAATAAGGAAAGCTAGTTCTGCTGGTAACTGAGGATCATATCCCTTGTGATCAAAGGATACAAGATTGGAATCCTTAGGATCGACCCCACCAATTGCCGATAACAACGCCTGCCTTTGGGTTGGACAATTTTGTAGTACTTCAAGAGTCGACATAGCGGACGGCGATTGGGCCAAATCTTCCACTATGTTGTAATGCTGCGCCGCTCTGGCGCGAGGATTAAACGTCGACTTGTGTACTACACCCTTTGGCGGTTTTATTGTTAATTCAGGGATGGTGGGTGTTACAACTTCTGTCGAAGTCGTTGTCGAACTACTTGGTTGATCTTTTCCTTTTTCGTTCGACATCTGAGGATTCCCGTAATCTTTATTCCTTGTCGAAATCAAAGCATCATTCTGCTGTTTCGAAACCGACAACATAAGTACTTGCGACGGGGAAGCATTTCCACTATCAACCAGATTTTGACCTGGGTTGGGAAACGGATCAGTTAACACAGCTGATGTTTGGGAACTTTTAAAGAACCTCTTTAACTCAGCTTTGAATGGGCAATTCCTTGTGTAATGATCCTCATCATCACATATCTGACATGGATAGATTTGTTTCCCTTTCCCAGGAGGGTTTGAAGAATTTTCCTTAGGCGATGATTCACCTTGTTTTTTCTTCTTCCCTTTGTTTTGATTTTTCTTCTTGCTTCCTGGTTGATTGGTTTCTTTGCCTTTATCTTCTGATACGGCATTTACTTCTGAAGCAAGAATTTCTCCTTTTACATTTTGATCCGAATTCTTACGGGCTTTCTTTGCGGAAGCCTTTATCGATTTCGTGTTTGCGGTGCCAATCACACCATCACCGGCATGAGAGTCACTATTTGATTTAGGAGGGGGAGGAATTGAAAATTCCGGTCTAGGGGCGTCAGGTATTTTGTCATAGAGCGTGCCGGACTGGGTATAAACCAAGTCCAAATACTGCGCACGCGCAATGACTTGCTCCTCTGTTACGACTCCCCCCTTGGCCACATCTTTCGTAATAGCCGGAAGTAACGACTTTATAAACCATTCAGCTAATAGCTGATCGGGAACATATGTTTTCACCATCCCACGACGACGACGCCACTCATGTATATGATCAGATATATGGGTAGCAGTTGTCTGTTTGAAGTTGGTTAATATTTCTGTTCCTGTTTCATACCTTATCGGTAATTGAAAGTGGGTTAAGAAGGTCGTGGCTAGGGAACTAAAGTTGTCGAAGGAGGTTCTTGGCAATTCAATATACCATTTAGCCGTTGGACCTGTCAATGTCAAGGAAAATTTTAAGGATGGAAAATTTTCTTGAAGTTTAAAACATTGGCGAATCTCACTAATCCCTAATATGCAAATTATAAATGTTTATTGATATATTTGTAAAATTATTCAAATTTATAATTATTTTATATATAGTCTCTATATAATGTTGGCGATTTTTAAGGTAAAATAATTTTATATTCTAAAATTTGGGCGAATCGTCTTTTATAAAATTGGAAATTGGCGAATCTTTTTTGTGGAAAAAACATGGAAAATTAGCCCACTGGGCGAACATTAGCCCCTAAAATTTTCCATGGTCAATGTCCTCTGAGAAAGGCGAAGTCTTATCGAATCGTCGTTAAGGGTGTTCGACGAACACCACCGATGAAAGGTCATCACGTGATTCGATGGGTCTTCACCTGGATTTCCATTGAATTTAGGAATGTCAGATGGAAGTTTATGAGGAATCGCTGGCCACCAAGGGGCATAAGCAATTGGATCATTCGTTAACCGATGTAAATCAGGCAACTCTAAAGTTGCCACGAATGGTAACTGTTGATTCAGGTTAGGTGAAGCGTAACCAGGGTACGATGGAATCGCTTGAGCAGTGGGTCTTTGCATACCAGCATAATGTAATTGATGTTGGTATGACTGATATGGTTGGTGGACTTGACCATTGTAAAGTGGTTGGTTTTGACCGTTCTGGATATACGGTTGTCCACTATTCGCAAAGATCTGCTGTTCAGAACCTTGGTATACTTGCTGGAATTGCGGTTGTTGGTATTGTACAAGCCATGGTTGTGACGCCATGTTCTGTTGCGCCATGCTAACCATTGGACCAAGGTGTGGGGTAATTGTAACCATTTGTACTTGTGTCATCCCACCAGTTGGCGATTGTGGTTGTGACCCATGGTCAAGCGACTGTTGCATTACAACCTGAGAGATTTGAGGTTGACATGTAACAGGTATCGCTTGAACTTGCGACATGGTTACAATAGCCGGTGTGGTTGGGATGTTCGTCACAGGTACGCACTGTTGCATAGAATATACAATCCTTGGTTGTTGAGGTAGCATAGCTACCCAACTACTTGATGCAATTCCAGTATAACCTGAACATTGTTGTAAACTCACGTATGGGTACCCTCCCGGAGGGGGTAATGAAAGGGCATATTGCCCCCCATACGGTAGCAATCCGGAACTATAAGGGATTGATGGCCCAGATTGACCTCCAAATGGATCAATTTGGTGAGTTTCAACATAAGAGTTGCCGGGCATTACTCCGGATGAACAAACTGGAACAGACCATACTGTCGAAATAGTCCCTTGGTGGACTCCTTCTAGCTGTTGAGAGCTAGTTGGGACAGCTAGTATGCCGGCAAACATCGTTGGAGTGACGGCAGGGGCTTCTGCTGTCGCTGTGTCATTTGACACAGTCCTAGATGATGATGGTTGTTCAGACATTTTAAGTCTATCCAATAGATTGCCTAGCAATTCTACAGGAACTTCCACTTGTGGTGGATTAACTTCGGATGAAGGAAATAGAGTGACCCCGACTCCAAAATGAGTTGGAGTACTTGCTTGCGGATCCTCTGCAATTTCCTCTATCGCAATCAAACCCGGTGGAAGAGGAAGACCGTCAGGTCCGTAAAATATTTCTGGTGCCGAAGAAGTGGTTGCTTCGGCAGCGACAGTTGTTTGAGGAACAAAACTCTCTGGACCGGTTACAGATGGAACTGGTTCAGTTACACAAGTATTTGCCCCCAGACTAGGATCAGTATTACTGTCCTTCTGTGGCTGTTGAACTTCTTCTATAGAGGCAGGGTTTCCAGAAATGTTAGGAGTAATCGGAACCTCAGTTTCAGTTGGAACACTTGTTCTAACTTTCAAAGGAGATTTTGAACCGGTTAAACGAGTTCGCTTTGCCCGTACTGTTTTCGATTCCGGGGACAAAGACGGTTGACTCGTAAGCCTCCGCGAACGACGGGGTTTCAATTGACTTTCTTCCACGATTGCGGATTACTCGATCAACCAAAATATTAAAAGGGGAAATTTGTGTTTCCGAATTGAATGAATTTTATTAGACGCTTTTAGACACAACTTGCTTTTTCACTTTTTAAGAGTCGAGAAAAAGCTAAAGATGACTCTAGTCTCCTTTGATGTATTAACGAGCCCGAAGTGACAAATGCTCGGTTGGACTTTTTCAGTTATAGAGTTTGAAAAAGGCCAAAAGAAACTGCTCTGGAGATCTAGGCAGAGGGTGTGCCAAACCTTTCGCAAAACCACAGAATACGTTTTACGGTACGAGTGGTCGATCTTCGTGAATGTTGTGTTCACTGCATTGCGATCAGTAGGGCGGCTGACATGGTTTCCTATGGATAAAGGCTTTGATCCTATAGGGGTCTCCCAATATATACGTAACGGTACGTGGGAGCACAAGTCCGTATTAGTGCCACCGAATCTCAGGAGGAATCACCCACCTTCGTCGAGATCGACAGTCACTACGTTTAACGACGCCGGAACACGTCTCTAGCTTAGACCTCTAGATGTTTGTGTTATGTTTCAAAGCGTTGTTAGGTTCATTCAATATATTTTAAGTTGATCTTTTTAAAGTTTGCCTTTCAAGGTTCACCACGAGATGTATTGATACAAATTCCTAAATGCAGTCTAAGATGAGAAGCAAGCTTTTTCCAATCTTTTCGACTTATGAAAATCTTAACTACTGAGGGAAAAGAGAGACAAAATATTTTCACACAGATCAAAGAGCACTCGCTAATGCACTTTTTCCCTAAATCAACATACAAACTTATATGCAAAATGCAAAAATGCAGGTATTTCTTTTCTCTTTCTTAATGTTTATGCAATACAAAAAGAAAGCTGTTGTATAACTTTGAATTCAATTTCAAGTGAAAGCAAACAAGCTTGTTCAAAATCAAAAGACACCTTAAGATTTACTTGTTTCGACACTAGAAATATATAAATTCAAACCATATGACGAAAGCAAAAGCTCAATCATCTATGAACAGCAAATAAACTAACTCTTAAGATCAAAACGACACTTTATCACAGGTCTAGATCTAAGAGGCCACAGCAAGACTAGTTCACTTTCGTTATGGGAAACTGTAAATGCACAAGAAATACACAAAGAACAAACACAGTTTCTTTATACAACCGAGGCGGAATAGTGACAAGGAAAATTGGTTTCAGATAGGCACATTGACTGGTAACAAACAACAAAAAACAAGAGTGAAAACAGGGCAAGAAACAGCAGGAAACCCCAGTAGCACAAGGCAAGACTGGTCCAGCTGTTATAGACATTTTTGTGACTAACAGCATGGAGCATGAAATGTCAATAATCTGAGGGATCCAAAGTCCCTAAACATGTTGCTCTTACCCTTAGAGGAACAAGGTCACCAAACCACAGCACTGAAAATCAGTTCTCCACTTGAAAACACTCAAAAACAAGCTATTTCTGGATCATGTCAGCTGCTCCACTGAGCATCTGCGCTGAATGTCAACTGCTCCACTCTGTACCTGCGCTGAATGTCAAAACTAATGAAGGCTACCTGCGCTGGGCGAGATTGGCCAAGTTGCACAATCATTCTGCAAGGTGTCAACTGCCCAGGAAGCTTCCAAACTGACACTTGGGTCAAGGAATTCACCTTGTGATGAGTAAGAGGGTCTTGATCTCCAAGTGGAAGCAAGAATCTCCAAGTGGACTCAAGAACTGAAGATTAACTAAAGTGGGAGAGGACACTAGTCAGCTTCATGCTAGTCTCAAGATGACTCATCCTTTCTCCAAAACCCTATATATAGATCTCTCTCATGAGGTCTAGGGGGGCTGGAATTTTGTGCAAGTAAGGAAGTGCTATTGGTTTGAGTATAGAACTATTGGGTGATTTGCTTGAAGGAGGTGAAGAGGAGATTTCTTTCTGCTGGGAGGTGTTGCTCGATTGGGCCTATTATGGTTGTAACTCTCTCAGAACTTTGCTTCTTCCATTAATAAAGTATTTGAGGTTCTTCTATATGCATGTGTCTCTATGGTGAATTGATGCTTGTATATTTGATTTATGCTAATCCATGAATCGATTATGGATGTATGCTTCTTGTAGTTTCCTTTTCTTGTGCTTTTACAGGATCTTTGTGTAGCTGGGCCGGTGAAAGAGCAAGGAGCTAGGAGCAAGCAGCAAGGAGTGAGGATTGGATCGACCATTAGCGCAAGATAACGGTTAGTGGATCATCCTTCTCTTCTCTCTCTCATCTCATAAAGAAGTAATCTTGAATAGCTTTGCATTCAGTTGTTGCTGAGGTACTATCACCCTTAGAGTGGGATAGGGTCATTCCGTATTGGATACTTTTCCCAACAACAAATTGGCGACTCCGCTGGGGATCGTATCTTGTTGGTTGTTTGTGTTTTTTGCTATTCATTTCATAAACAAAGGGAGTACCGAATCGAACTGTATTTGGATCTATCAAATACAAAGTAGAGGGCAGCTACTCTAGCTCAATTTCTGGGCGAGTTTATGATTTGAAGAGCTGATCCACAAGGACTCTAATAAGCTCTTAGTGATAGTTTTTCATCCTCCTTTCCATCCCTTAGTGTG
This sequence comes from Pinus tabuliformis, assembly GCA_031772625.1. Taxonomy (NCBI): domain Eukaryota; kingdom Viridiplantae; phylum Streptophyta; class Pinopsida; order Pinales; family Pinaceae; genus Pinus; species Pinus tabuliformis. Next base: position 1,933,950,159 of record CM062816.1, on the reverse strand, counting down.
TCCATGACTGATAGCTTCTGATTTGAGCAAAAACTGTGAATTTTTGAGCAAACTGTGACCCGGAAACCAAGAGAAACGAAAGTTTCGTTCTTCAGTGCAGGTTGTACAAAGGCTGTCTGCATTTCAGCGCAGTTCCCGAAGGGGCTACCTGCGCTAAAGGTCAAACAGGCAGTGTTCCACCTGCGCTGGACTAGTCTTGCCTTGTGCTACTGGGGTTTCCTGCTGTTCCTTGCCCTGTTTTCACTCTTGTTTTTGTTGTTTGTTACTAGTCAATGTGCCTACCTGAAACCAACTTTCCTTGTCACTATTCCACCTCGGTTGTATAAAGAAACTGTATTTGTTCTTTTTGTATTTCTTGTGTCATTTACAGTTTCCCATAACGAAAGTGAACCAGTCTTGATGTGGCCTCTTAGATCTTGACCTGTGATTAAGTGTCGTTTTGATCTTAGGAGTTAGTTTGTTTGCTGTTCATAGCTGATTGAGCTTGTCGCTTTCGTCATATGGTTTGAATTTATATATTTCTAGTGTTGAAACAAGTAAATCTTAAGGTGTCTTTTGATTTTGGACAAACTTGTTTGCTTTCACTTGAAATTGAGTTCAAAGTTATACAACAGCTTTCTTTTTGCATTTCACCAACATTAAGAAAGAGAAAAGAAATACTTGCATTGTGCATGTGCATTATGACAGTTTGCATGATGATTTAAGGGAAATGCATTAGTGTGTGCTCTATGATCTGTGTGAAAAGGTGTTATCTTCCTTCTCCCTCAGTAGTTAAGGTTTTCAAAGTTGAAAGATTGAAAGGCTTACTTATCATCTTAGATTGCATTCAGGAGTGTTACTATACATCTCGTGGTGATCCATAAAGGCAAACTGCTAAACAAGATCAACCTTAAAATAAATTGAATTTACATAACAACGCATTGAAACATAACGCAAAAATCTAGAGGTCTAAGCTAGAGACGTGTTCCGGCGTCGTTAAACGTGATATCTTAGCGTTGAGTGGTTGGGTGATTCCTCCACAGTGAAGCGATAAGTATCAATACGGACTTGTGCTCCCACGTACCGTCGCGTATATATTGGGAGACCCCTATAGGATCAAAGCCTTTATCCATAGGAAACCGTGTCGGCCGCCCTACTGATCGCAATGCAGTGAACACAGCATTCACAAAGATCGACCACTCGTACCGTAAAACGTATTCTGTGGTTTTGCGAAAAGTTTGGCACACCCTCTGCCTAGAACTCCAGAGCAGTTTCTTTTGGCCTTTTTCAAACTCTATAACTGAAAAAGTCCATCCGAGCATTTTTCACTTCGGGCTTGTTAAAACATCGAAGGAGACTAGAGTCATCTTTAGCTTTTTTTCGACTCTTAAAAAGTGAAAAAGAAAGTTGTGTCTAAGCGTCGTTATAAAATTTATTTTAAACGGAACATAATCACCTTATATTCCCGCGTTGATCTTTAGGTTGAGAACATGGAACGCCCCAACCAAGGAATTCCACATGATGGAAATCCTAGTCCTTTCTCCTCTTGGGGAGAAGTTGGTGCGCCCCACATGGCCACGTTGTCGCTTCCAGGACTGACAATTGGCCTGCCTATTTGGTTGTTCTCAACTAATGTAGTTCAGAACACCATGGTTCCTGAGCAGTTGAGTCAATAGTTAGATGAGTCTAGAGCCTCCCACCAGCCTTCTACTTCCTCTAATCCTTCATCTTCGAAAGGTAGAGCCGGCAAAAGCCAAGCTACCATGGAGAAGAAGGAAAAGAAGAAGAAAGAGAAGAAGAAGAAGGAGCCTAAGGCGACTGGGGGCAAGCAAAAGACATCTAACAAAAACCCACACACAGCACAGACCGGGCCTAAATCACCATGTGTCATATGTAGAGGAGACCACTTCCATAGAGATTGTCCCTGTATTCCCCGGATACTAAGGGACTGGTCCCCTCGGTTGCACAATTCGGGAGCCTCAACCTCTGATAGCCAGGATGAGTGCTTACCGTCAACCAGCGAAAGTGAAGGTTCAAGACAAAAAGGGGGAGCAAGATCCCCTTGTAGACTGTGTGAAGGCGATCACGCCATCCACCGCTGTCCCTTCTTAGACGAAGCGAAGAGAGTTTTGGAAGATCGTCCGGTTTCACCGTTGAGACTTCCTCCTGGATACAAAAAACTCGTGCCAAGTCCTCCATTGGTTGAAAACACAGCTGGCCCGCTCAAGTGGTCAGCTGAGGCGTCAGTCATTGAAAATGAACCTACTGAATCCAGACCAGACGAAAGTCTAAAGGTCGATACGGCAGTTGACCCGGTTCTTCCTTCAGAGGTTTCATCCTCAAATGACACCGTCACTGAAGATTCATCTTCAAATGACACCCTCACGGAAGAGAATAAGGATGACACCATCCAGATTCTTTTCATCAACACAGATTCTGATGAGCATCAGGGCAAAGCGCCCATTCCTTTATCGCAGGAAGGAACATCATCAGGATCGTATCCAGCCATATATTCAGTCCCACCACCAAGCAACCTGGTTGTGTCCTTTGATTGGAACCAACTGGGCAGACCCCGGTTGCCAGCCAGTATACCATTTAGAATCATAGTCCAAATTTATAGAATGGTGATGGCTGGGACTATCATTGATGAAGGGGCATCTGTGAGTATCCTTTCCTCTGTTGCTTGGAAAGCATTGGGTTCCCCAGTGCTTTTTCCTGAGATAAGAAATCTCTCGGGCTTTGATAAAGGAACCAGTCGACCGTTAGGGATCCTCCCCAATGTGCCTGTTACGTTGAAAGGGAAGACCGTTCAAATGAACGTGATGGTCGTTCAAGGACCCTTGGATTATAACCTACTCCTTGGACGAGACTATATATATTGCATGGGAGCTATAGTCTCCTCACTCTTTAGAGTAATGTGTTTTCCACACGAAGGAAGGGTGGTCAAGCTCGTAGACCAACTTTCATTTCCGAGATCACGCATCGCAAATAGTCAAATAACAACCCTTAATGGTCTATTCACTCAAGAAATGTCTCCAGCCCCAGTCCTCCTTCCCGATGAATGCGAGTGATTCGGAAAGATAGGACTGGAACCCAGGGGGCATGCATCCTGGTCTGCTTCGGGCAGAGGAAACCTTGGGTATAGGGTAGAATTTCCGCGAAAGAATATGACCAGTCCGTACCCCGTCCGTATGTGGAAGAGGGGTTGTTCTGGGATAGGATTCTTTTGTTAAGGTTACTTGTTTGACAAAGGTCATTCACCATTGTCTACTATGGGAGACAGTGCCGAAGAAAGAGATTCATTTACGGCAGCAAATAGAACCATCTTTGGGTAACCAGGAAGAGGCAAGCCTCACCCTTTTAAAACAAAGGTTTTATCGGATAAGTAGGGGCAGCCTTGAAATTGTATTTTATACCTGGGGGCATGCAAACCTTTTAGAGTACAAGCTAAGAGCGGTTATTTATCTATTTTTTGGGATTAGCCGTTTCCGAACTTGCATGAAGAAAGGATGAGAGGGAGCATAGCTTTGGTAAGGCGCAAGCTCTATAAAAAATGGAATCTTTCAGGAGACTTTCTTATCTTATGACTGGTATATCGAGCAATTTTAGCATAAAGTTCATGCTCGTTAAAAAATAAACGCAAGTTCGAGCAGTTTTACTGTGGAATTTATGCTCGTTAAAAAATAGAAAAGCGTGAGCAAGGGTTCCCACCAGAGTTCAAGCTTATTAAAAAATGAACCTATTCCGGTAAATAACCATTGTGATCGTAAATTTATTAGCCATAAAAGCCTTGGTCATGTTTTCACCTGCCACCTCCATTCCATTTGGCCGATCGTTCACCCCCATATGATTGTTTACCCATTTTGAGGAACAACTATGAAGAGTGATTTCACTTAGCCATCCTTGTGACACTGCCGTGATTGGAAAATTCCAACCTGTACCTGGAATCTGCTGCTATCCATGTTTATCACTCGTTCCTCAAAAAACGAGTCTTCTTTGAGCTCTTTTCAATTGACTCGTAAAATATGAAAAGTTTGCCGAGTTTTGGCCTTCCAGCTCGTTAAAAGGACCGGAAGAGCTATCCCTCCTCTAGATTTTAATCTTTTTGGACCTGAGGGATTATTGCACAAAAAGGTCGAGTGCTTGTTTTGTTCGGCTCGTTAAAGTTATCGAAAATTCATCCCTTCTGTATTGTTTTATACTTTTTCGGACTTAAGGGATTAGATGACGAAAAAGGAATTTTGGAGTTAACTTTCTGTACCTTTTCAGACTCTCTAAAAATGAAAAGGACCGAGCTGTCTTTGTCACTAGACTCGTTAAAATGATTAAATAGCGAAAAACTTGTCTTTAGACGAGAACGAGTTTCCCTATCGCTAGGCTCGTCAAAACATAGTGATGGGCTTGCCCGAAGGGCAGGTTATAGAACAAGCATATGTTATCCTCCTCAAGCTTGACAAAAATAAAGAGGTACTGGTCAAAAATGACTGGGGAAAAATTGGGAGAACCTCAAAGCTTTAATGGTAGCAAGTCGCTCTTGAACATGACACTTTGTCCTCCGTATCACGTCGGGTTGGGTTGTTTCATTCACCGGTCTCATCACCATGGTCCTCGCCAAACCATCTGTATTTGGGGTAATGCTACCGATCCATCACATTAGTGTCGTTATATGTTCAAGAGATGTTGTTCAGAAAGAGTCAACTGTGTCCCATCCACTGCCATACATTATCCTTCATCCACCCATGATCGCCACCCTGAATCATATCTCACAGATTGTTTTCACCTCCACTAAAATCATTAGCTCCGTTCCATGTCACTGATGTGGGATTCATTAAGGCCCTCCTTTGACGGATCGCTTCTTGTCGACTTCAGCTCACTATCCAAGAAGTTGATCTAGGGACAAACCCCCTAGTACTTTGAAGCTTGCATGCCTCAATGGCAAGTTTCTCACTTCCGGCGACAGGTATACATCAATGACCTTCGACCAGAAGATTTTGCGTGGTGTTCGACGCCAAGTCCTTTATTCACACCACGTGAATTGTACTGCAGTACCTTGAGGGTCATTGTCATTATTGGTGATTCCTCTCGCGCTTGTTAACGGTTTACATTATTGACCGGTAATCAAGCGATGTCTTTCCATGTTCGACTTTAGCGCAATTCTCACATGGATCGACTTGTACTTAGAGTGAAGATCGAACGAGATTGAAGACCCCGGATCTAGTTTCATCCATCCGGGCTGCGATATATATTCAAGAAATATAAAGACATTTGATATGTACATTATTGCAGCAGATGATCATCCTACTCAAAGGATGATAATTTCAGCAGAGAATTATCAGTCTATCATCAGACGGTCGTCTGTTATATGTACCAAAATGAATTTATAAAGCTGAGCATGGGAATGCCCGCCTCAGCTGGATCATGAAGGCAGAATGAAAAATAATGTATTGTATTGTATTTTATTGCAGGGCACCTCTCAGCGATTGAATGAACTTCGGATCCTCCTGATAAAGCATTTCACCCGGTAAACGACCTCATACTTTAGGGGGCAACTGTTATAGACATTTTTGTGCCTAACAGCATGGAGCATGAAATGTCAATAATCTGAGGGATCCAAAGTCCCAACATGTTGCTCTTACCCTTAGAGGAACAAGGTCAGCAAACCACAGCACTGAAAATCAGTTCTCCACCTGAAAACACTCAAAAACAAGCTATTTCTGGATCATGTCAGCTGCTCCACTGAGCATCTGCGCTGAATGTCAACTGCTCCACTCTGTACCTGCGCTGAATGTCAAAACTAATGAAGGCTACCTGCGCTGGGCGAGATTGGCCAAGTGGCATAGTCATTCTGCAAGGTGTCAACTGCCCAGGAAGCTTCCAAACTGACACTTGGGTCAAGGAATTCGCCTTGTGATGAGTAAGAGGGTCTTGATCTCCAAGTGGAAGCAAGAATCTCCAAGTGGACTCAAGAACTGAAGATTAACTAAAGTGGGAGAGGACACTAGTCAGCTTCATGCCAGTCTCAAGATGACTCATCCTTTCTCCAAAACCCTATATACAGATCTCTCTCATGAGGTCTAGGGGGCCTGGAATTTTGTGCAAGTAAGGAAGTGCTGTTGGTTTGAGTATAGAACTATTGGGTGATTTGCTTGAAGGAGGTGAAGAGGATATTTCTTTCTACTGGGAGGTGTTGCTGGATTGGGCCTATTATGGTTGTAACTCTCTCAGAACTTTGCTTCTTCCATTAATAAAGTATTTGAGGTTCTTCTATATGCATGTGTCTCTATGGTGAATTGATGCTTTTATATTTGATTTATGCTAATCCCTGAATCGATTATGGATGTATGCTTCTTGTAGTTTCCTTTTCTTGTGCTTTTACAGGATCTTTGTGTAGCTGGGCTGGTGAAAGAGCAAGGAGCTAGGAGCAAGCAGCAAGGAGTGAGGATTGGATCAACCATTAGCGCAAGATAACGGTTAGTGGATCATCCTTCTCTTCTCTCTCTCATCTCATAAAGAAGTAATCTTGAATTGCTTTGCATTCAGTTGTTGCTGAGGTACTATCACCCTTAGAGTGGGATAGGGTCATTCCGTATTGGATACTTTTCCCAACAACACCAGCGCAGGTGGGACATTGTCTGTTTGACCTTCAGCGCAGGTAGCCCCTTCGGGAACTGCGCTGAAATGCAGACAGCCTTTGTACAGCCTGCACTGAAGAACGAAACTTTCGTTTCTCTTGGTTTCCGGGTCACAGATTGCTCAAAAATTCACAGTTTTTGCTCAAATCAGAAGCTATCAGTCAAGGACACACTAAGGGATGGAAAGGAGGATGAAAAGCTATCACTAAGAGCTTATTAGAGTCCTTGTGGATCAGCTCTTCAAATCATAAACTTGCCCAGAAACTGGGCTAGAGTAGCTGCCCTCTACTTTGTATTTGAAAAATCCAAATACAGTTCGATTCAGTACTCCCCTTGTTTATGAAATGAATAGCAAAAAACACAAACAACCAACAAGATACGATCCCCAGTGGAGTCGCCAATTTGTTGTTGGGAAAAGTATCCAATACGGAATGACCCTATCCCACTCTAAGGGTGATAGTACCTCAGTAACAACTGAATACAAAGCTATTCAAGATTACTTCTTTATGAGATGAGAGAGAGAAGAGAAAGGGGATCCACTAACCGTTATCTTCCGCTAATGGTTGATCCAATCTTCCCTCTTTGTTGCTTGCTCCTAGCTCCTTGCTCTTTCACCGGCCCAGCTACACAAAGATCCTGTAAAAGCACAAGAAAAGGAAACTACAAGAAGCATACATCCATAATTGATTCAAGGATTAGAATAAATCAAATATACAAGCATCAATTCACCATTGAGACACATGCATATAGAAGAACCTCAAATACTTTATTAATGGAAGAAGTAAAGTTCTGAGAGTGTTACAACCATAATAGGCCCAATCCAGCAACACCTCCCAGCAGAAAGAAATCTCCTCTTCACCTCCTTCAAGCAAATCACCCAATAGTTCTATACTCAAACCAACAACACTTCCTTACTTGCACAAAATTCCAGCCTCCATAGACCTCATGAGAGAGCTCTATATATAGAAGTTTTGGAGAAAGCATGAGTCAGCTTGAGACTGACATGAAGCTGACTAGTGTCCTCTCCTACTTCAGTTAATCTTCAGTTCTTGAGTCCACTTGGAGTCTCTTGCTTCCACTTGGAGATCTAGATCCTCTTACTCATCACAAGGCGAATTCCCTGATCCAAGTGTCATTTTGGAAGCTTCCTGGGCATTTGACACCTTGCAGAATGACTGTGCCACTTGGCCAATCTCGCCCAGAGCAGGTAGCCTTCATTGATTTTGACATTCAGCGCAGGTACAGAGTGGAGCAATTGACATTCAGCGCAGATGCTCAGTGGAGCAGCTGACATGATCCAGAAATAGCTTGTTTTTTAGTGTTTTTAGGTGGAGAATTGATTTTCAGTGCTGTGGTTTGCTGACCTTGTTCCTCTAGGGGTAAGAACAACATGTTTAGGGACTTTGGATCCCTCATATTATTAACATTTCATGCTTCATGCTGTTAGGCACAAAAATGTCTATAACAAGTATTATATAGAAAATTGTTTCATATTCTTGGATTCAAGGAGACCTATTTTACACTGGACCGAATCTTATCATCTGTAAATGTGTAAGAGAGGAAGAAGTGTTTGATATCTTAAAATCTACCCATGATGAACCTTGCGGGGGTCACTTCACTAATAAATAGACTGCATACAAAGTGTTACAAGCTGGCTATTTTTGGTCCTCCTTGTTTAAGGATGCCAAACAATATGTCAAGAGAAGTGATAGCTATTAGCGAATTGGCCAACCTAAAAAAACCAACGAAATTCCTTTACATCCTCAAGTTATGATTGAGCCTTTTGAAAAATGGGCCATTGATTTTGTAGGACCAATAAATCCAACCTCATTAAATAAAAAGTATATTTTGGTTTGTACAAATTTTGTTACAAAATGGGTAGAAGCTAGAGTTGTTTCTTTTGCTACTGAAAAAGTTGTTGATTTTCTCTTTACTGAAATCTTTACTAGATTTGGTGTGCCTAGATAAATTGTTTCTAACAATGGTCTGCAGTTTATTTCTAATCTGATATAGGGTGTGATGGAGTAGTACAAAATCTGGCACAAGAAATATACATCGTATCACCCGCAAGCAAATGACTAGGTGGAGTCAAAAAACAAGGTGATTGAGTGCATCCTTACAAAGACAGTAAATATCAAAAGAAAGGATTGGGCTGACAAATTACCAGAAGCCTTCTGGGCATACCGAACCACTTGGAGGAATAGCATGGGACACACACCATATGAGCTAGTGTATAGGAAACAAATCCTCTTGCCGATAGAGTTCCAGATCAAGACTTTCATGACTATTATCCAATTGGGGCTAGATCTATCTGAAGCACAACAATAACATCTTCTACTGTTGAATGAGTTAGATGAATTTCGAAGGGATGTTATTCAACCAAACATATTGGTTCAACAACAACTCAAGAAGTGGCATGACAAGTCTATCCGGAAGAAGTAGTTCCAACCAGGTGATTAGGTACTCCTTTACGATTCTAGATTTAAATATTTTAAAGGGAAATTCCATACACACTGGATGTCACCCTATGAGGTGGTCAAAATATTTTTCCGTGTTCCTGGTAAATGGGCATAGATTGAAGGTGCATTTTCAGCCCCTTACTAAAGGAGATTTTATGCAGCAAGTCCAGCAATAATCTGAAAAGGAGATGGTAGGTGGAAACACCAAATTTTTGAAGATCTGATTCTTTATTTTCCTCATATAATAAAATAAATAAATAAAGAAAAAAAATGAATTTTTTTTTTCCTATAATTATGAAAATCAGTTGACTGACATGATTGCAGAAGGATCAACTTGAAAACTAGTATGCTAGCAAGAAGATCAAAATTTCAATAAAAAGGGAATGTTACTTGATTTTTAGATATGATGGTTGTCACCAAGAAGGAGCATGTTCAAGGGACCAAGCCCTTACCCAATTTTGGGGTAACTAGCATGGAAATTTTTATCCAAGTAAACGCTTAATTCCCGCTGCATTTAAATTTTTTGGCACCAGTGAAGGCAGATCTTGAAGATTAAATTTTGTCTTCCTTCTATTTTCCCATTTTATAATTCCTAATATTTTTCTTTTCTTAATTCGATAATGGATTACCCTCCTTTTTCTTCTAAAAAAATTATCCCTATCTACTTTCATAAGATCCCTATTTTTCCCCTTCAATTTTTTTCCACATACCATTTTCGTTTACCCCCCTTAGTAGTATTATTCTTGGAATCCCTGTTATGAAATTCCTTCCCATTCTAAAAACTACCCTTTCCCACTTCTTTGTTCCCTCATGGATCAATTGTAGGATTTGATGCAATCATATCAGAAGGCCTACTCATGAAACACCAAAGAATGGGGAATAAAACTTCTCTTGTATATTCAGGAAAACTTTTTAGTCTATCCAAAGAACTGCATTCTATCAAAAAAAAATTATCCCCTATTTCCTTGATGCTACAAAAATCCCTCATGCAGGAATGATCATGATCAGTGTAGGTAGGTTCAAGGCAAGCACATTGTATTCCAAGTAGGTTCAGTGAAAGCACGTTGCAGTGCAATCAGGTTCAGTCCAAGCGCGACTAGTGCAGACATGCGCCCAACTGTGAAAACATAGTGCAAAAATGTTTAACGCAGTACAGGAGCACTTGATGCAGAACACTTGATGAAATTTACTTCTTATTTATGCAAATGAATGACTACCACAATGATAGATCATAACATTATATTATTTAAATTTTGGTTAAGAATTTTCCTTATTATTTACTAATTTAGGGAGAAATAATTTAAAGTGAAAGATATTTTAGGTTATGAGGTCTAATCATTTTAATGAGTACCGAAGTACATCTTATGTGGATTATGAGGCAAATAGGGATAGTACAAATCTACCAAAAACCCCACACTTACCTCCATTTGAAAAGATCCTCCATCACTTGTTCATGACAACCTTACCTCATAATCTAATCATCCATGACTGTTACGTCGCCACCATAAAAACCTCCACCTCCTCCAATTATTATTGCCTTCCTGTAGTGGATTGATACGTGTGTGTATAAATCTCGAAGGGATGATTTTAATTATTAAACATCATTGGATGGAAGTGATCAATAAGACGATGGATAGATGGATCTCCGTCATAAAATTCTCGGTAGCCCTTTGCACTCCGTAGTGTGAACCTTCCTAAGGCTGTGACAGAGAATTGAGGTGGATTCCAACAAAGATGGCACCCATGAGACATGAACCATCATCTATAAAGGAGATAGAGCAGACAATTGAATATTGTAATAGTTTTTCACTATTGCAAGAATCAGGATTTCTCCAATTTTTTGTAGAAATTCGATGGGTTTGATACAGCCGTGGCTCTGGAATTTGCAAAGACATTTGAGGGAGGTTGAGCTAAGGTAGGCTCACTGGAATTTGAGGTCACGGAAGAATATATAACGTGATCTATAGGCTTTTCAAACACATGGGAAAAATGGTTCAAAAAGGAAAGGGTCAACAAGAAAATATGGTGTCGATTTGTGGTCGATCGGAAGCTCAAAGTCGACTGGAAGAAAGGGCTTCCACAGAGTGCCATGCTTGGAAAATGAAGAAACTTCCTGTACATATTTCAAAAGTTTCTAACTTGTGAGGGATGTTACACATTAACGTTCATGTACCATATCTGGTTATTGTTGCATTTTGAATCAGGGAAATGCATCAATTTCCCTTATTACGTGCTCCAAATTTTAGAGAAAATGGTGAAAGGAGTGCAGAATGGGGGTGCGATCTGGGTTGCAGATAAACTGTACCATCACGAGATCATTGCAATCCTAGTTAAGAAAGAGTTAGAGGCTAAGGAAATAACTTGGGAGGCATTCTTGAAATAATTTAGGGAAAGAATTGCAGGGGAGTCAGTAAGAAAGAGTGAAAGAAAGAAGAGAAAAGTCGAGACTCTGCACCTTGCCAAGACAAAAAGCAAGGAAAAATGGGTGCAAGTAAAGGAGAAATATTTTGAAGAAACTCCATCCTCAGCAAAAAGAAGAGCAACCAAGAAATTTACTAAGAAAAGGACTGTCTCTTCGCGAACGAGTCGAGCTCCCCAATTTTGATTGACGAGTCACCCCAGACTTCACTAGGAGATCACAACCTCTTGGTTCCTATGGATGAAATAGCTCATACTGTGGTGAATGAAGGAAATGAAGGGAAGGAGGATGAAATACCCTTGTCGGCCTTGCTTCATAAGTTGAATAAGAAAAGAATGACACAGAGTGCAATTAGTGGCCCGGTGGAGGGTCAGGTAGATGACGAGGCACAACACAAAGAAACCCTCGACAAATTTGATGGATAGGGTACTGAAGCCTCTGATGAATTGAATGAATAGGGTAGTGAAGCCCCTAATGATTTGGATGTACAGGATACTACAATCCCTGATGAGTTAGATGCATAGGGGATTGAAACCATCGGTGACATGGAAGCTGCTGGCATAGAAACACTTTGTGATATTATGATGCAGACATTGGATGGCCAAGATAATTTTGATCTTGACAATGACAGTACATGTTTTGAATCAATTGTAGAAAAGGTGCTTGCACCAGATGAGCTGGAAATGGAGACCTCTACTATCTATCTACATAACCAGATAGTAGAGCTTGAACAACAAGTTCATGACTTGGAGGCATTAAACTAGGTCATGAAGGAGCAGACAACAAAAAAAAGGCAAGATAGAATTGGCAGAAGAGGTCAAAGAACAGAAACATCAAGTGAAGGTATGGAAGTTTCATGCTTCTAAATGCTACAAGTGCCTCAAGAAGGTGACCAAACAACTTAAGAAAGCCCGAGGTAAGAAGACGAAGGTAGTGAAGGCAGGGATCAGTATCCAAGTGCAGGATTGAAAGATGACTCCCTATGTTGAAGATTTTTGTAGTAGGTAAAGGTTGTATGAGGACACACAACGACTTAGGGATGGGAGGATGTTGGTAGGTTGAAATGATCTATTTTTACCCCCTTCCTATTACAAATCCACAATCATTAACCTCTGTTTGTCTCCATAAACCTCCCTTTGTTAATAACATTCCCGAGGTGGGCATACCCATGGATGGTCAAAAGACGATGTTGAGCATGGACTCCATAAAATACACTACATATCCATGACATGAAATGCTAAAACATGGCCATGAAATACATACACAATGGATGCATGTGACTTAGTAAATAGAACATATCCACCAACAAATACAATGTGGATCTATGTCATAGTATACATTAGTAGGACTATGTATACATGACAGATAGAGAAGTATCTCAAGATATTCCTCAAAGTACATAAGAGATACATAACTCCAATGCAACCTAGGAAGGATGCCATATAAGAGTGAGATGTCCCTTACCCAGGGTCTTCAACATAACCCCGATGGTACGAATCTACATCATGCAAATATATGAGTTGAAGTCGAACATGGTAGAAATTTCCTGATCACCAGCCAATGAGGCAAACCAGTAACAAATGTGAGGGAATCCACCAATGAGGAAAATGGACCCCAAGGTACCTAGTACAATCCAATAAGTGTGAATAGATGAGTTGATGTCAAACACCAGTGAACTCGATCAATCAAGAGCCAATGATGTAAACCCACTATTAATCATGAGGAAGCCATGCACTGAGGTCTGCAATCTCCAAGGTACTACCGGTTCTTAGATCAAGCTCTTAGATAATGAGCTCAAGTTGACAAGAGAATATTGGTTAAAGGAGGGCCTTAATATATCCCCCATCAATTGACATGGAACTGAATAGGATGATGTAATGAATGGACGAAGTCATGAGATGAAGTACAACTGACATAGGGATGACCGACTTAAAAAAGTCAACAGGCTACTGGAAATGGCATGAAACAAGGGTGGCTTGGAAACATGACTAATGAGCACCATGTGTTATGATGCAACGACATAAGAGGCATCGAGGCATTCTCCTTATGACTGGAAGAGCAACTAGCCAAAGGAGTATAAAGACTCATATGGATGGTACGACTCCTAGGAAAGCTAAAACCCAACTGTGGGATAATGAAGTAGACATGTGTTTTTTTCAAATGGGATGCAAAGGATGTTTCCATTTCGATGACTAATTGAAAAATATGTTCCCTTCCTTCTCTTTTTATAAGTTCCTTTTTCGTAAAGTAGCCCCCCCAAGCTCGAAAAAGAGATAAAAGTATATAAGGGGGAACCTCCTGGCCATAATATTATAGGGTATTCATTTTTCATAACTAGTCTTTCCCAGTACAAAAAAAGGTTAAAATTATATTGGGTAGATGACACTTTAGGTAATTTAACGAGTATGAAGTAGACAAGTTCACTCGACAATGTTTTCTAAATTAAGGATTCTAAAAAGATCTTAAATAAAACTCCTCTTGGAGGAATGAGTGGTGTAAAGGATAGAACTAGTTCTGGTAATGGTGGAACTACTCATGTCATAAAGAGTACAAGAGGTTGGCTAATAGGACCACTCACTGTAATGGTTCCTCCAAGAAAGGGTAAACACCAAGTGAAAGTGTATGGTAGACCAAGCAAAGGATGACGATGAAAGAGAGAAACAAAGGCTCATTATGCAGAAGTAGGATGATAAAAGGTGGAAATCACAAGGGATAAAAATGTTTGGATCCTCATGGGGTATAGCCATAAAAGATACAAACAAGAGGACATGTGGCTCAGATTCTAGGTCATGGTGGGTCAGAAGGAGGAATTCTAAAAAGGAGTAAAAAATGACTGCATGGACACTAACTCAGAAAAAAGGTGCTAACTAGGGTATCCATGAGCAGGTAAGCTCTATCACCAAGAAAAGACATGAATAGAAGAAAGTGGCTAAATTCACAACTTGACAGGGTCAGACCTATAAATATGGCACTGATTGTCAAATGCAACACAGATGGTGATATGTGACCTACCCCTATATTCCAAGTTCAAGATAAACACACCTAAGGTCCAATCGATGTCACAATAGAAAAATCACCCTATCTTTTAAAAACCATCCAAAAAGAGTAGGCTCATAGTTAAATCACATAATGAAAGAAATAAACATAGTTGAGGTAAAAACATGCCCATTTTTTTTATTTTTTGGATTTTATAATTTTTATTTTTTGGATTTATGGCATAAATAAGGCATGAGAAATAATCACATCACACACCAAACCAAAAAAGAGATAAAGGATTACACTCTTATGTACAATATCTACAAGAAAAACACATTCCAATAGGTCATGCTAAAGTGTTCCCATAGTCAGGTACGGGCCAAGGGTTTCCGTATGCAAACTCATGGAAGGTAAAGGTACCATATGGCTCAATAGTGTGGGGCCATGCCAAAGGAAATAAAACTTCCCAATCTGAGAAGGTTGACCATGCCAGGGATAGTCTAACATACTTTCACTCTCAAAATTAATCTAAGGACATAAGGGAGGATCAAGACATAAAGCAGGTACAATATGCTCGTCAATAAGTGGAAAGGAATTGGACAATTCATGGGCAAGTTTGGTAGTAGAATCCTAAGAGTTGACTCGGTCCAATGGTGGAACTTCCAAGAAAGGTCGAGGTTGTGCCCCCTGAATCGTTCTAAGATTTAATATGTTGAGCTCTACATGTTCCAAATCAGGAAGACTACAGGCAGGAAGGGGCGTAATCTCCCTAGGATTATCAGTGGATAGATAGATGACCTCCAAGTTGACTAACCAGGGACGCTCTTTATTAAGGGAATCATGTGGAACAAGCAGAGGGGTGACTCATGTGGGAAAAATAACCTGATCATATTCCATATTGTGATGGAGTTTCTGACCAGCACTAGGAGGTACTAACGGGACTGCCAGAGAGGAAATGTCTTTGACAACTAATGGTGAAGGATGCTCACTAGTTTGATCAACTTCCATAAGATCAAGATACCCCACCCAAGGATCAGAAGGTCATGGGGTCCACTGGTGTTGAAAAAGATAACATGCATACGATATTTTGAAGATGATGAAGTAATGTTAAGCAGTGGTAATTGAGGAAACACCCCAATAAGAGATGAGCTTTTAAACAAGCCCATGCCAACACTCTCATACTAATGAGGCTTATTTCCAACAAGTGGGATTGAGTTCGCTGTAGTGGAAATTTGGGCCGATGGCACACAATAGTCAAGTTGATAAATGGTAAAAATCATGCCTTCATGAGGAAATAGAAGTACACAAAAGACAAATGATACTGCAATGGTCATGGCGTAGAACCAACTACAACCAATGAGTAGGTTGTAATCCAATGGAGGATCAACGAATTCCACATTGACATAGATAATTTTACCACCTAAATTAATGGGAAAATTTAGAAGAACCCCTTTAGGTATAATGTTGTGAGTATCAAAGGCTTGGAGAGTGGTGTTGGACGTAGCGAGTGCTGCAGAGCTAGGAGCCTTCCAGCATGATACAGACATGACACAGTGGAAGAGCCTTCATCCACCAAAGTGCAATGAATATTCCTATGAAATACATGTATGATAATCTGAAAAGTGATATAATAGGAAAGACAAGTATCGGGTTTGTCATCATTATAAGCGATGAGACTAGAGTCAGACAAACTGACTCTACTAATGGCAGACAATAAGTCCTTGTGCTGTTGAGGACAATTTTGCAAGTCCTCCAAGGTAAACATGGCACAAGGAGCCTGGGAAATATATTCAAAAATAATGTAATGTTAAGTATCCCTGGAAGGAGGATTGTTTGTCATATTATGAAGAACACCCTTGGGAGGCATTATATAGGTTCCATAAGCTTATCCAAAGTGAGAGGTCCAATGGAGGTAGGTGGAGCTGGTGAGTCCATAGAGAGAGAAATGGACTCAAGAAAATTATAGGATTTAGCTCGAGTAGTCACATTTACCTATTCCTTACATATAAAGACAGATGAACTATTGGGGGGTTGAGAATATGACCCCTCATTCCCCCTTGTAGAGGTAAAGGAGGTTGAGCAACCATCTATTGCTGAGGTTGTGGAGGGACTAGATGATTCAAAATAGAAAGTTGTTGAGTAGTTGGCGGTGAAAGAAGCCTATGGACTTCATCCATTCAAGGGAACTCATACGTGAGGTGGTCATATTAAGAAATTTTACAAGGGAACTTGACTTTATGATGATGTTCAATTGTGCCCCCCCACCTAATTCTGAGGGTTGGTTTGGGATTCCTGAGAATTTTGGTTCTTTTATTAATTTCTTTTATTATTCTTATTACCACCAGATTTTTGGTTGCTCTTTTGTTGAGTGGACTTCACCATTAGAACATCGATGGAATTCTCAAGAGAGGGTGCTTTAGTAGATCCAGATGCATTTACCAGGGCTTGAGATATTACAATCAATTTCCCAAGATGGCCAGCAAGTTGGCTCATGGAATTAGAAACAGACCCAATCACATCATTAGCATGTGGGCCATGAATAGGTTTGGGAGGGTCAATAGAAGGCCTAGGGGCATTAGGAACCACTTCGTAGATTGTACCCAACCATTGGGAAGCTAAGTTGGCTTGTTCCTCAGTAACATCTTGAAACATGGACATATCTTTGGAAATTTAGGGTTGGAGAAAACAAATGAACCATCTACATAATATTTCATCAGGTAACTTGGTTCTCACTAACCTCTTGCAACAACACCACTCATGCATGTGATTGGAAATTAACGTGACATCATCTTGTTTGAATTTGGACAAGATGTTATATTCAATATCGTACCAACTAGGCAACTAGAAGTGTGTTAAGAAGGTTTGAGCTAGGGAGGAAAAGTCATTGTAGGATGTTGTATCTAACTCAATATACCACTTTGCGGCATCCCTAGTTAACATACGTTGGAATAAGTAAAGTTTAATGGAATAATCCACCAAAGAATTAGATGAGCACCATAAGTGATATGTGGTAATGTGAGTTGATGGATATCCCCAGGCTTCCCTTCAAACATGGGAATATCTGACGACGATTTGGAGGGCATGGGTCACTAGTAGAAAATGAGAAATTGAAAACTATGTGACTAAAAACATTGGTCACCATTGTTTTTCCAAGTGAAATACTACCAAAATTGAGAAATATTAAGTAACCCAACTAAAACAATTATCATAAATGGCTAATTTAGTCCCAGGTTAAGATATATGACTAGATAATAAGTAATAAAACTAAAAATGAGTAATGTCAATGACTAATTTAGTCCAGGAACAAAAGTACGACTACCTAACAAGTACCACAATAATACAAATTAATCGTTTATGTTAGTCATTTTTATTTTGTCACTTTAGAAATATAAACTTACAAGTGATAAGGGATTCAAAGGTTGTTATAGATTGATTGAAAGGTTATACTTCCTTAAACACTTCTTTATTGGATCAGTCAATGATCACAATTATGGAGCTAAATCTTCAGGGTTATATCCTTTTCTCATGTTCACCAGTAATTAAATTCGAAGGCTGACATATTATCCAAAATTAGAGTGAACTTATAGCCGAGTCAAATACATTATGAAGAATACTTATAAGGAGAAGAGTTGGATAATTAGTAGAGGACACCTTTCCTTTAGTTGAAAACTTAACTTTTCATGCATATCTACATTTTTTTATTATTAGGGTCATATCCATTGAACTTAGGATACTAGTTTTTAACTTAGATATCAAGTTGTTTATCTAGTTTGAATGTACCTTATGAACATAGAAAAATTAGACTCTTATGAAATTGTTTTGAATCCTATGGAGATTTTTATATTGCTAGAACATTAGATGTTGAACATATTAAAATATCACATCATACAAGTGAAGTATATTGAGTATACATTAGATTATTTAAATTATGCCTTGGCATTAATATTAATACAAAATTGATAATTGAATTTCTTTTTTTTATGGGAAAGTTTTGTTGACAACTTGCCTTGGCCATTTAAGACACTACATATAGGAAGCGTTTGTTTTATCTATCACATTTAACTTGGTATGTATGATACATGTGTATATGATATTTACAATGTGTATTATTTTTATTGTGACCACTTAATCACTCTATTCTAACTCTTGATTCTTTGGCTATAAATTCTAAGCTTAATTGTTCCATAGTATTTCATAATTTTACTCAAATAAATGTCATATTTGATGGTAAGGGTATAATATTTCATAATTTGAATAGCTACACATCCATGTTATTGTACCCTTATTTCCCACCAAAAAATTTCAGCTCCACCTTACATTTTTTGTGGGATTGAAATATTGTTTAAGGAGATTGAACGAGTTAAAAAGATAAATGGTAATGAAGTCTAAATTTATTTTAATATCTAACTTTTAACCATACAGGTGGATTGAAAACCTTCAGATAATTTTATAGATACATGGAAATGTAAGTGAGCGAAAATGACGATGGGTTTTTTGGAGAATGCAAAGAATAGTAGGATGGATTTGAATATTGGTCATGGTGCTATATTGAAATTCATTGGTTTTAGTATTACCTCTACTCTCAAGTAAAAAACAAGAGACACACAATTTCCCTAAGGTGCCAACAAGAGCTCTGCAAAAACCAATCCTTATGTTGCAAGCACCAATCATTATGTTGGTCTCCTGCAGTGCTACATTGGAAAAATGAATTTGGCCGAGGGAAAAGGCATTCATGCCTATATCATCAAAACTTAAGTGGAATAAGTTGTTGGACTATCTATGGGAAATCATCTTCTTCACATGTATTCCAAGTGCCAAAACGTTGAATATGTTAGCACCTCGATTTAACCTCAGGCTGAAGGAAGGCAATGCCAGGGTAACCATAAACCACGCTTAGCCAAGTAGCTAGCCCTACTAGGCCAGGAGAGGTCTCTCTCCATAAGGATATCAGCCAAGATAACTGGATGAAGAAAATGATATTAGGCTAGGTATATTAGCACAAGGTTTGATTCGATTTTGAAGGGTTTTGCTGGATCAGAAGGAGCCAAACAATTAGGGCAAGGAAATTAGGTCAAAATTGCAGGGTGTTCAATGGGGCAAGATAGGCACAAGGCTCAAAACTCTATGGTTTTGATGGGTGAGGTGATTAAAGACAGGTGAACATCTAGAAAGAGCATTTCAAGCACATGAATTCTTCCTAAACTAAAGAAAACATAGACTATGAATATTTTCCCAAAATAGAGCATAAACATTATGGGTTTTTCCTATCAACTTGAAAACATCCACTTAAAAGCAATGAAATGATTAATGAAGTAAAAAAAACATTTTAACATATGATCACAATGGATAAAACTAAAATGAACATCATACCACATGGATCCCAAAGAAATAGCTGCAACTTTTCATTAATCTCCTGCAGAAAACTGATACAAAATGATGTCTACTCAAAGCATAAGCATCCAACTAAGTCCAACCCTTTACAATGAGAAATAAAAGGAAGATATAGACATTAATTCAACCTCCTTCCATCCTCAGGGGTCTAATCCCTAAGATGAGGAACTAATCCATCAAAAACTAAACAAGAAACTGGAATCTAGGCAACCTAACAACTTGCCTCTAAAAGGGAGGAAACTGATTCATTTGTCCTCAAGATAGCTTTTGATCTAATGAATCTACCTTCTAGTAACTATTATCCATCCTATTTACATGCCTATTTACCATTTACATTAGTAAACACATCATCCATGAGAGAAAACTCAAAACTATAGTGATGGCACAGTGAAGTGAAAATTCAGGATAAAATTACCCTATGTGCAGTGCCTAAGCTCTATGGCAGCGCTTTTTGCAGGACCATTTTGGAGGTCTTCCTGGTGTCCACATTGAGCTCATGATATCTCATTGGAATTCTCTTCAAGTATACTTTCCATATCATCTTGAATTTGTTTATTTGGAGTTCATTTGACCCCAAACAAGTTGATTCTCCCAAGACTGCTTCTGTGTGTCAGAAAGAGGGCATAAATGTCATTTTTTGGCTGTTTTTTGACCTTTTGGTTGACCAATTCTACTCTAAAAGCTTAGAAAATGCACAGGGTGCATGTACTCATCATTTTGAATCGAAAACTTTTGACCATTGCCTCATTGGATGTCCCTAGGAAAAGTGCAGTGCCAGTGGCGCTGCGCATAGGGCCAAAATGTTTGTGTCAAAAATTGCTAAATTCTTCAAAAGGCAAAAGTTCTTCAAAAATTGCTCAAAATTTGTGGATAACACCACCATTAAGTGCCTTGTTTATCCAAGGAATCTTTAGCAAGCAACCTAAGCCTATCATGCTCCTTTCTTCCTTTGAGTGCTTATTTTAGCCTTGTCTTCATTTGCTTGACCCATATGTTGCAAATCTTGTTCTGGGTCCTGTAATGGCGAGCCATGTGCCTGATGATTTGATTGTCCCTGCTAGCCTTTTGTAGTAGCTTCTCCAAATGAAAATTAACCCTTTCAAGCCAATTTTCTCTATCCTCCTCAATCTCCTTCTCAAGCATTTGTTTTGTAGTCAAGGTGGCTAGGGTTTCTTCTTCTTGCATTACTGACTTGCCTTTGTCACCTTGCCTCTTTGCTTTAAGAAGTTTCAGCTCCATGAGGACTTTTTTGTCACTTAGCTGCTTGTTCTCTTGCTCAAGGTATTAAATAACATACTTAGCTCTCGCCAAGTTGTCCATTAGTGCTTGGATCTATGCATCTTTTTCCTTTATGGTTGTATTTTCATTTGTTGCCTCATCTTGAGCCTCCAAGTCAACTATCTCAATGCCATGATGGATGTGTGGCTATTTTGGTTCATCATCTTCCATAAAATCAAATTCCTTTCCTCTTTATCATTAAGACTTTCCTCTAGCATCTTTTCCTTCCCTTTATGCACCTATTGCACCGTTGTAACTTTTATGTTGATGAAGAAGGCAAAGCTCCTTCCACATTTTGTGCAGCAAGCATTTTCCTATGAGTTGATGAAGAAGGTAATGTCCCTTCCAAATCAAGTGGAGTAAACACTTGCCTATCCACTGAAAACAACTTTTTGGCCCCTATCTGATATGTTTTGTAGGCTTTTGGCTTCTCAACAACTCTAGTCTCTTTATCCTTCTCACTTTTCTTTACTTTGGCACTGCTGGAAGGATTTTCTACTTCTTGGAGCACTGGTGGAGGAATCTGAGGACCATTGAAGATGTCATTGGCAATGAATGTATCCCAGGAGATGTTGAGGAGGTTGATATGATGTAGCACAATCATCTTAATCAAGTAATAATGATAGATACTACTCATTTGTTGGGGGTATGGCTTTTTCTATACAATGTAGGCCATCTTCTCAGTGTTCCTGAATAAGAAATATGGGATGTTCAACATTTTATAAGAAGCCTGATATGGTAGGTGTGAAATCTAGAAAATCTTCCCTCACATGTAAAATACTTCATAATGATCCTCATCATAGGGGCATACTTGTCTTCAAGGAACTTGAAAGCAAAGGTCCTCTTCTTTTCATTCCTGTACCTAGATTTGATGTATGGCTCATAGTAGTGCTCATCCAAATCTTGTGCTTTACACCATTTTCCCCAAAATTTTGAATTCTTGTAGCACCACAAATGATGGAGGATGAAACTGTAAATGTCACCCCAACAAGAGTTACCTTGTTACCACGAAGATTGGCTACACAAATCCTAGTTAGCTCAGGATGTTGTTGAACTCTTTCCACCTTCTCACAAAACTCATAACACCCTAGATGCTTGAAACAAGAGGCGGTCATATGAGGAGCCTGTAACTCTTTGATGTTTGATGGTTCCTCTCTGATGATTCTGCCTCCCTTATGTGGTTTTCTCTGATGCTGAGGTTCATCTCCCAAACTTTCACTGCCACTATTTTCCTCTTCCTCATAATCTCTATCCTCTTTGTTCATGTTTGTTGAATTTTGAAGTTTTGTAACCCTAGAGACGGTAATCAAGGAGTGAGTTATGGTGAACAGGGATAGGGGAAGGGGAGATGAGCTTATGCGGTGTAGGATGGAATATATATGATATGAGAGTGAGAAGGAGGGTATTTTTCTTTGGTAGGGACTGTTTAGTAAATAGGGTTTTAGGATTTTGTTTTGGGGATTAGGGTATAAGGGATAAGTGGAGGAATGTGTTTGAGGGAATTAGGGTATAAGGGATAGGTGGAGGGATTTGTAGGCAACCTAGGGTTTGAAATTTTAAATAGCAAACCAACTTCAAAATGATGAACTGAATGCCGGGAGGATAGTTCAAGGATTACACTTACTTGTTTAGAAGTTCTAGAAGGCAAAAAACATGATTTGGATGGTTGATAGGGTGTTTTGGCACTTGTTGGTCCTATGCACAATGCCCTCTACAAGTGCACAACGCTCCGGCTCTATGCGCAGCGCCGTGCAAAATTGCACTAGAAAAATTTCCCTATGCCCATCGCTCCATCCCTATGCACAGTGATCTAGCCTTTGTGCACAATGCTCTGTCCTCTGTGCGCAGCACCTCCTTCCTCTATGCGCAACTCCTCCTTTTTTGCTTAGCCACCAATTGGCCTCAATTCCCTTCTCTCCTTCAATGCTCTTATTTCTCTCTGTCAAATGAAAGTGATGAATTTGGAAAAGGAATTCGACATCTTATATAGAGGTTGATTTTGATTTTTCTTTAGAAAAACCCACTTTCTAATGTTTTGGAACTTTTTCTTTGTATTCAAATCTCTATTTAATGCTTTTCCTTCTTTGTCTCTTTTCAGGTGGATGGATGCTCTGATTTGTATAAATTCCCATTATAGATCAATAGATTATGCAATATACTAAAGAAAAATACAAGATCTACTTCTACAACAAACTTTACGGAAGCTTAATCAAATTGAGCACGATCAATGAGAACACATATAACTGAGAATGAGAAGCAATCACACATAACACAGAAGAAATAACTCGGGGAAAGCCTTAGCCTAAAACCCCAACTCTGTATTATCATACAAGTGGAAATATAGTTTTGATTACAAAAAGAATCAGCTCACAAGCTATCCTACTATCTCTGCAATCCCTCTGCTGCTCATAGACAGTCAAAGGCCTCTTTCAAACCTTCTCCTCTACCCTCTGTTAGCACCTAAATCAGCCTTAGGCTGAAGGAAGGAAAAAATTAGGGTAACCACAAACCACGCTCAGTCTGGTAGCTAGACCTACCAGAGCAGGAGAGGGCTCTCTCCGAGTCACGCTCAGTGAATGGATAATCGAAAACAATCTGAGATGACTTACAATGAAATATTTACCTTAGGCTAGTAAGTGAATAGGGATTCGGGAAACAATTTTCATGAATGAACGAGCTTCTAGGATGTTATGGGACCTGTGCTCAACAAATAACAAAGAATTTAATACAAAGTCAGAGATTATTCCATGAGGCAAGGTAGGCGGAAAATGTAACAATATAGTTTAAGGTACCGTGGCATGAATAGATTGTTGAATCAAGTGAAAAGGGCATAGTGACATGAATCCTTTTCAACAGAAGAATAACACTGAACATGAAATTTTCCCACAGGCAGAGCAATAAAATAGAACTTTACCTAATCTCACTCAGAAAATTTCATTGGAAATGAACATAAATTGAATTATGAAACATAACGAAATACATATGAAAATACAAGAGACATTATCTACACTCATAACCACAAGAATCTCATGAAACAGAGTTGCTGCCTTTCATTAATTCTCTGTGAAAATACACAGTGAAGAAACAAAGTTTCTTTCCCACAATCTCCCAGAAGTTACAAGCCAACCAACCCTTTGCAAATAACTTGCATACAATATATAGAATGTGTGAGGAAGAGATGGAACACCAAAGGGTTGGGGAGTTACTCGAATCATTACAAAATGGAGATGGAGAGCCAACCATCAGCTACAGGTGTAGCGCTACAAACATGACATTTGGCTTGGGTGACCGTTTGCCTTCCTTCGCCACTTGGATAGAAGCCAATCTGGAGAAAAAACACTTTAAATTACACCTTTGGTACCAAAAACCTGAAGTGTAGATGAGCGGGCCCACTTGGAGAAGTCACGAACCGAAATTTCGCGAAACGGAAGCAAATTGGCAATTTTTCCTCTGTGCAGCGCGCCATTTTCTCTGTGCATCATGCTACTTTGGGGCCTATTTTGGGGCACTTACAGGTGTCCAAAATGTGCCCAAGTGGGCTTGCTGGAAAGATTGTCTTGTCTAATTTCTAAAGCAACTGGTATTTTCAAATTTGGTGCTAATTTTCACCTCCAAATCTCCATTCTCCCAAGACTACTTTCTGTGTGTCAAAAAAGTGCCAGAGAGGTCATTTTTGGGTGTTTTTTTGACCTTTAGGAGACTCAGATCGTGCCCAAATTTCTTGCCCGAACACTAGTAATTGTAATTTTCCATGCTGAATCCAAAACTGCAAGCCATTACTCATTTGGAGCTCTATAATTTTAGCGTCACGCCAGTGACGTGACGCACAGGGAGAAAATCCTTGTTTTTTGCACAAAAAATTTCAAAATTTCAAAATCTGCTCCAAATTTCTTGAAATTTGGTCTGGAGCTTCTTCATTAAGTGTTATGGTGGGCCAAGGATTGCCTCAACAAATATCTAGAGTCGATCATGCTCTTTTTTTCTCTTTTGCCTTTTTGATGCCTTCCTTAGATTTGCCTTCAAATTCTTTATTTGGGCCTTTGCACTCATGTTCCGTGCCCAGTAGTGGTTTTTCATGTTCCTGAGCATGTCCCTGTCCTTGTTTTCTTTCACCAACAACTTCTCTAAGTGAATGTGGATCCTCTTGAGCCAAATCTCTCAATCAGCCTCTATCTCCTGCTGAATAGGTGTCTTCTCATTTAGGCTTCTTTGGACAGCTTGTTGGTCTTCACGGATGTTTTGCAACTCCATGATCTCATGCTGGTCCTCAAGCTGCTTGTTTCTCTGCTCCAAATACTTGATGATCCATTTGGCCCTCTCCACATTGAGTGACAAGTCTTGGATCTCCGTGTTTTGCTCCTGAATAGTCATCCTAAGTCGGGCGCTCTCCACATCTGCATTATCATCCTGAATGAGGATGAAATCGGCCTCCTGTGCACCTAATGGCCTCTCGTCATGCATAGGATTTATTTTCCTTGTCCTGTATTGCTTTGAGGAAAGCATCAGCAAGCAAATCTAACTTAGCCTTCTCTTTTTCCCTGATTAGGGTTTCCTGGAGTATTTTCTTCAACTGCTTGATTTTGACTTTGGAGACCTGATTCCTTATGTAGCAATGAGTAGCCATGTGTCTTTGAAATTTGTTGTCTCTTTTGGCCCTCTTAAGAAGACTGTTTAAATGGAAATTTACTTTTTCAAGCCAAAACTCCCTATTTTCATTGATTTCTCCTGCAATTAGGTCAATTGAAGACATCTACTCCCTTTTTTGTTGAAGTTCCCTTTTGAGTCCTCTAGCCTTTGGACTCTTCCTTGTCACTTGCTCTTGATGCTCATCTGAATCATATTCAATTTCTCATTATCCTGCTCTAGGAATCAAACCATGAAATTGGCCTTAGAAAAATTGTCCCTAAGCTCTTTGATCTTAGCATATTTCTCCATGATGACCTGATCTACTATCTTATGCTATTCGTTAACATTCAAGTTTACTATATCAGTGTAAAGATGGAATTTCTCCTCATCTTGCAAAGGTGCCTTATGTTGTGATGGTGACCCCTGTTCTGCTGATGTAGGCTTGGACCCTTCCACAATGTTTGGAGAAAACAATGAGTTTTTAAACCCTGGCAGTGAATTTGTTTGTGTTTGGTATGAATCTTTGTTTCAACCTTTATCGCCAATACACCACCGTCACTGAGCACAAAAATGGATGAAAAATTGAGAGATTGACCCCACCTAGCAAATTCAAGGGATTGAAGACAATTGGTTGCAAATTCTGATAAAAATCAACCCTGGCAGCTCTATCCACCACGCCTTCCATGTGCATCGCGCCAGTGTAAATTTACACTGGAAATTTTCTCCCAGTGCGCCGTGCTTTCTATGTGCATCGCACCTTTTTACATGTGACGTTTGGAGGCCTTCCCGGTGTCCAAATTGGGTTCAGGATAGCTTGTTGGAAAGGTACTTGAGTCTAATTTCCAACCCAACTAGAAGCTGTCAATTTGGAGTTCATTTTCCCTATCAAAAATTAAATCTCCCAAGACTGGTCAAAATGTGCCAAATGAGGCTGCCTAAAGGCAAAGTGCTGTTACAGTCAACTTTTGAATAAGAGTATGCTCCTGATGCTGATCTCTTTTCACAAATAAGAGTATGTTCCTGGTCCTTAAAATTTTTGGAACAAGTAGATGAGCAGCTCTCCATTTCAAAGAACATTTCAAAACATGAGACATATGAAGAAGAATCTGAAAGGATCCTGAATGATCTGATTTTCTGTGGTCTGAATATACTGTAGGTCATCTTCATATGATATGACAGCCAGATTATCATGTTCCTCATTACATTCATCACTCAAGAGAAAAGAAACTTTAGATGATTCTTGAAACCCAACACAATCATTTATATCGTCTACCACAAATTCATCTAGATGAATGTTTTCACTTACTTGAGCAAAGATCTGAGCTGACTGGATTATTTCTTCATGAAGACTGTGCTCTGATGACATGAGAACATTTGGATCCATAACCCTACCTTCTTCATCCTAGATGATTTTAACAGCAGAGTTCTCTTTCATGGGACTTAGTACAAGGTTTTCTTGGTCATCACAATCTGAATCTACATATGAAATGGTTGTCTTAACATTATCACATTCTGAATTTGAAACTTGATTTCTCTGCATGTTGTCTTCTTCTATGGACAGATCTGAAACAACACTTTTTCTTTCATCACTTTCAGCCCTATGGAACTCTTCAACCTGCTGATCTATTTCATGTAATTCATGTTGACGGTCAAGATGCAAAATTCCTTCATTTTCCACCGTACAAAGATCTTGATTATGCTGCAAATTTTCCTAAGCATCTTGATGGGACTCCTCTAGTTTCTCTTCATGTTGCTGAAATGGATTCTCATACAAGGCTTCCATGATCTCATCATCCATAAAATTATCATCCTCAGTATTTTTCAAGGCTTTCAATAAAAGTAGAAGCATGTTTGCAACAGTCATGAACTAGATTTAACGATGGATAAGAGTCTTTATATCTTTCAATGAACAGGGCATGAAAATCCTTTAAACAGTAAATACAAGCAGGCAGCAAACTTTCATACCAAGATTGGGCTTCATCTTCCAGGGTAGCCATAAACATTTTCATCAAACAGTCTTCAGGAAAATTGGTCTTTATTCTATGCACATGAATGTGAAATTTCACCAGATGAAGAGCAGCATCATTACCTTCCACATTTATGAACACAGGAAAATTCTTTGACCAATCTACCTTGGGCATTTTATTTGGAAAACCTGGGATGTGATCTCAGCTCATGGGAGCATATCTTCTTGCAATCCGATCCATCTTGAAAATGTCAAAGCTACTGATCTCTCTGTAGTGGAGTCACCATGAAGCACCGATTGCTGGATTCTTTAGTGAATGGAGTTGCCAATTGAATGCTTTCAGCCTTTCCAGTGTCTGATCGTCATCCACCATCAACAATCAGATCGGAACTTGAGATATGAACTGGGGCAAGACAATCTACAAGAAAACCATTTCTTCCCTAGTATGGTGGCCACTATGTTAGCACCTAAATCTGCCTTAGGTTGAAGGAAGGAAAAAATTAGGGTAACCACAAACCACGCTCAGTCTGGTAGCTAGCCCTACCAGAGCAGGAGAGGGCTCTCTCCGAGTCACACTCAGTGAATTGATAATCGAAAATGGTCTGAGATTACTTACAATGAAATATTTACCTTAGGCTAGTAAGTGAATAGTGATTCGGGAAACAAATTTCATGAATGACCGAGCTTCTGGGATGTTATGGGACCGACGTTTAGCAAAGAACAGAGAATTTAATATAAAGGAACAGATTATTCCGTGGGTAAAGGTAGGCGGAAAATGTAACAATTTAGTTTGAGGTACCGCGACATGAATAGATTGTTGAAGAAAGTGAAAAGGGCATAGTGACATGAATCCTTTTCAACAGAAGAATAACACTTAACATGAAATTTTCCCACAAGCAAAGCAATAAAATTGAATTCTACCTAATCTCACTCAGAAAATTTCACTGGAAATGAACATGAATTGAATTATGAAACATAACGAAATGCATATGAAAACACAAGAGACACATTTGCTACACTCACAAGCACAAGAATCTCATGAAACAGAGCCACTGCCTTTCATTAATTCTCTGTCAAAAATACACAGTGAAGAAACAAAGTTTCTTTCCCACAGTCTCCCAGAAGTGACAAACCAACCAACCCTTTGCAAATAACTTGCATACAATATATCGAATGTGTGAGGAAGAGATGGAATGCCCAAGGGTTGGGGAGTTACTTGAATCATTAGAAAATGGAGATGGACAACCAACCGTCAGCTACAGGTGCAGCACTACAAACATGACATTTGGCTTGGGTGGCCATTTGCCTTCATTCGCCACTTGGATAGAAGCCAATCTGGAGAAAAAACACTTTAAATTCCGCCTTTGGTACCAAAAAACCGAAGTGTAGATGAGTGGGCCCACTTGCAGAAGTCGCGAACCGAAATTTCGCGAAACGGAAGCAAATTGGCAATTTTTCCTCTGTGCGCCGTGCCATTTTCTCTGTGTGTCATGCTACTTTGGTGCTTGTTTTGGGGCACTTGTAGGTGTCAAAAATGTTCCCAAGTGGGCTTGATGGAAAGCCTATCCTATATACTTTCTAACCCAACTACAATTTGCAAATTTGGTGCTCATTTGCCACTCCAAATATCCATTCTCCCAAGACTGCTTTCTGTGTGTCAAAAAAGTGGTAGAGAGGCCATTTTTGGGTGTTTTTTGACCTTTAGGAGACTCAGATCTTGCCCAAATTTCTTGGCCAGACACCCGTAGTCGTAATTTTACATGCTGAATCAAAAAAAGCAAGCCATTCCTCATTTGGAGCTCTATAATTTTAGCGTCGTGCCAGTGGCGCAGCGCACAGGGAGAAAATCCTTGTTTTTTGCACAAAAAATTTCAAAATTTCAAAATGTGCTCCAAATTTCTTGAAATTTGGTCTGGAGCTTCTTCATTAAGTGTTATGGTGGGCCAAGGATTTCCTTGGCCAATATCTGGAGTCGATCATGCTCTTTTTGCCTCTTTTGCCTTTTTGATGCCTTCTTTAGATTTGCCTTCAAATTCTTTATTCGGGCCTTTGCACTCATGTTCCATGCCCAACAGTGGTTTTTCATGTTCCTAAGCATGTCCCTATCCTTGTTTGCTTTTGCCAACATCTTCTCTAAGTGGATGTGGATCGTCTTGAGCGAAATCTCTCAATCAGCCTCTATCTCCTGCGGAATAGGTGTATTCTCATTTAGGTTTCTTTGGACAGCCTGTTGGTCTTCATAGATGTTTTACAGCTCCATGATCTCATGCTGATCCTAAAGCTGCTTGTTTCTCTGCTCCAAATACTTGATGATCCATTTGGCCCTATCCACATTGAGTGACAAGTCTTGGATCTCCGTGTGTTGCTCCTGAATAGCCATCCTAATTCGGGCGCTCTCCACATCTGCATTATCATCCTGAATGAGGATGAAATTGGCCCCCTATTCACCTGATGGCCTCTCATCATGCATAGGCTTTCTTATCCTTGTCTTTTATTGCTCTGAGGGAAGCATCAACAAGAAAATCCAACTTAACCTTGTCATTTTGCCTGATTAGGGTTTCCTGGAGTATTTTCTTCAACTGCTTGATTTTGACTTTGGAGACCTGATTCCTTGTGTAGCAATGAGTAGCCATGTGTCTTTGAAATTTGTTGCCTCTTTTGGCCCTCTTAAGAAGATTTCTTAACTGGAAATTTACTTTGTCAAACCAAAACTCCCTATTTTCATTGATTTATCCTGAGATTAGGTCAACTGAAGACATCTGCTCCCTTTGTTGCTGAAGTTCCCTTTTGAGTCCTCTAGTCTTTGGACTCTTCCTTGTCACTTGCTCTTGATGCTCATCTGAATCATCTTCAATTGCTCATTATCCTGCTCTAGGAATCAAACCATGAAATGGGCCTTAGAAAAATTGTCCCTAAGCTCTTTGATCTTAGCATCTTTCACGATGATGTCCTAATCTACTATCTTATGCTATTCATTAACATTCAAGTTTACTATATCAGTGTAAATATGGAATTTCTCCTCATCTTGCAAAGGTGCCTTATGTTGTGATGGTGATCCCTATTCTACTGATGTAGGCTTGGACCCATCCACAAGGTTTGGAGAAAACAATGAGTTTTTAAACCCTCGCAGCGAATTTGTTTGTGTTGGGTATGAATCTTTGTTTGAACCTTTATTGCCATTACACCACCGTCACTGAGCACAAAAATGGATGAAACATTGAGAGATTGACCCCACCTAGAAAATTCAAGGGATTGAAGGCAATTGGTTGCAAATTCTGAGAAAAATCAGCCTTGGCAACTCTCTGTGCCGCACCAGTGTAAATTTACACTGGAAATTTTCTCCCAGCGCGCCGCGCTCTCTATATGCGTCACACCTTTTTTCAGGTGACTTTTGGAGGCTTTCCTGGTGTCTAAATTGGGTGCAAGATAACTCGTTGGAAATTTATTTGAGTCTACTTTCCAACCCAACCAGAATTTTTCAATTTGGAGTTCATTTGCCCTGTCATAAATCAAATCTCCCAAGACTGGTCAAAATGTGCCAAATGAGGCTGCCTAAAGGCAGAGTGCTATTATAGTCAACTTTTGAATACCTTCCTCAACTCCAAATTGAGATCATGGTAGCTCATTGGAAATATATTTGTGTCTATTTATTATTTGACTCATTAAGAAAGTCATTTGGCCATGTGAGCTAGGAGAAAATTTGATTTTCCCAAGGTAGCTTCAGAGGTGCATCAATTCTCATGAGGCAACTATATTTATGACATTTCTCCAAAACCATGACACTTGTGTAAAAAGTGAAGGAGATTTTTCTTTCATGGAATGTTGTGGACAAAAACCTCTTTCATTTGTCCCAAATTCATCTTTGATTGCTCAAAAACATCATTTGAGTGAAACCTATCCCGATGTGTGGGACAAGGGATTTGTCGAAATGAAGTGAAATGAAGGAGATAGGAGGCTTCTAAATTCTTGAGAAAATTTTGGGAAGTGGGGAGGGATGTTAGAAAGTAGGGGAAATTGGAATCTCAGAAATTGAGTGAGGGGAAGGGGTCCAAAAAGGAATAACACAAGTCCAACCTAGAAAATTGCCAGGTTGTAGCAAGAAACTAGGGTTTGTGCGAAAATGAAGAATTTGGGGGATCTCAGTGATGGGAAGTGTTTGATAAGGTACTTTAAGGATAGGGGAAGGTGTATGAACATCAGGATACAAGTTTT
Organism: Pinus tabuliformis; assembly: GCA_031772625.1. Taxonomy (NCBI): domain Eukaryota; kingdom Viridiplantae; phylum Streptophyta; class Pinopsida; order Pinales; family Pinaceae; genus Pinus; species Pinus tabuliformis. The sequence goes on along the minus strand of CM062816.1, from coordinate 1,933,918,221 downwards.
TTTGATGATTTGACCGTCCAAGAGAAATTTCCTTCAAAACTCTAGGAGAGGGAAATGACCTTACCGAGGCGCAACTGAAGCATGAACAAGGTGTAAAATGACCCACTGGGACTTGAAATGATAATGAAAGCTCTCGGAATGATGGTAACTCAGCTGAATAGTGACATAGACTGACATTTGGGCGACTTTGGAAGGAGTGAAAGCAAACCCTAGACCTAATTCCTAGTGATCAAATTTTACTTGAAGACTCACTGAAATGACAAAATTTGACCTTGACACCTTAAAATCACTTTGTAAGAGCATGTTTGATCACTGGAGGAAGGCTAGAAAGACTGAAGCTAGCACCCTCCAAGCCTCCTATTTCTTTGCACAATTTTCCTTGGGGTCCAGTGCAACCACTTGTGTGAATTAGCCTCTTCACACACTCACTAACCTCTGATCAAATTGTGAAATCCTGAAGGAGATAAATCCTTCTCCATGGATGAGTTTCCTTTATAGGAAAAATCCATCCGATTGATAGTACACTATCCCTCCTCTGGGTCTCTATCTGAACTGACATGCATGAGTTATTCATGAGAGAATATTCAGTTATATAAAGTGCAACAATTATATGAAAGAATGCATTAACTAACTGAACTCATGTTAATTTAAACAAACCGTTTAAATCAATCTAACTAGACTTGACTCAGTTAACTGAGCCAACTAATTACAACTCAAATTAGAACTCATCCTTATCTCTTTAACTGATGGATAAATTCCTCAATTAATGGAGAAATTGTTGCATGTCCTCACATAGACTTCATGTTTGATTTTTCACAACTAATTAACCCATGGTGAATTAATTAATTTATTTTCAAACAGTTGTTAAGTTCAAATTCGAATTTCACTTCACTATTTTAGTTTAGGGACTGACTAAAATAGGAATCCATCCCAAACTGCTAAAAAAAGCAATGCTATTTTTAGCACTTCCATTTTTCGTTCCCTGTTGCTCAATCCAACGTTGGTACCCAAACTGCTATTTATAACAATGCTATTTTTAGCACTTCTATTTTTAGCATTTCTTGTTTCTATTTTCAACACTCCCTCTCAACAAGAAAGGCATTCAACTCGAACCTGATCCTATACCTTTGGAATGTTCTGCATGCAACACTTCTCCCAAGTGTGGTTGCTCCAACACTCTAGAAACAAAAAAAGCTCCCTACTGACCTCTTTGTTGGGCTAGAAACATACTCTGATGCTGAAGCTCTATTTGTCATTGACAAGTGCTCCCTCTCTAACCTCTAAGCTACTGCAACACTCCATGTATCTTGCACTGTTTCACACCTCCCTATGCCATCCTACACTGGTGCAACAATCCTATGCCTCTCACATTATTGTAGCCTGCTAGCTCTGCATTGTAGCTCTCTCTGCCGCTCCATCTGCATCTATCTCTACCCAGTCAACCAGTCCTGCTACTACTCATCGGGGCTCCTATAGCAAAGTAAAATCAAATAGGTTGGGTACCTCAAGGATCCTGCCCCTATTATAGACTTCTTGGGATGATCACTCCAAATCGCCCCACCTCCTACCTAGAGGTATGGATGCATGTGATCCCTCTGCCCACCGCCTTGAAATTTCCCCCTACTGGAGGTCTTACATGAGTAGATGTCTCTACTTGATCTCCTCTCATCTTCTATAGTTATGGCTGCTCCACAACCTCCTAAAGTTTCTTCACCAATCATGGCTCCTCCACAATCTTCTGTGATCCAGGAGGATCCATCGATCTAATTGCACAAGTGTGTAAAGTGTCATCATCAGTGCTCATAAGTGTCATTCAGTGTCGTTCAATTTCGTCGTCATTTCAGTTCAGTTTCAACAAATCGACAGTGTTGGTAATGATCAATGTTCAGGTAATGTTATGTTTTCATGGCGTTCAGTTGATGTGATGTTGTACCTGGCTGTTGACTTATGTCATTGATAGTTCCGCCAGGTTTTGGTCGATGACATGTGTTTTGTCGTTCGACTTTGCAAGATTTATGGTTGATATAGTTGAGTGTGTAAAAGGGTTCAAGTTAGAGTACATGGTTGACAACATAGTCTTGTTGTCGTCACCAGTGTCAGTTTCGAACATGTGATGGTTGTCGTTGTGCAATGTTGATGAATGTCACACGAAGACCACAATGATGTTTCAGGGTCAATCATCTAGTGAAGGCTTCAGTTTCGCTGATTTCGCTATGCATAGCTGACATGGGTCTTGAAAGTTAAACAAAACTTTTTACCTAAACCTAGACCTAAACCCTAACTCCTAAGCTATCTTATTCATCTTTGTTACCCTAAGAATTCTATGCAGTTAACCTATTTTTAAACCATGTTCAAATCCTAATCTACACATCCAAAATCCCTTTGCAATCCTAATGCTCTAAACCTATCCATTATCTAACCCCTTTATACACCCTCTCGGCCTTTGTAAATGTAACAAATAACATTAAAAACAATGCAAATCAATTAAAATCACAGTCTTGACTGTGCGGGTTGGAGACCGCAACGGAGGACATGTGACCACACTACAATAAAACCATTGGAGGTCAGGGTTAACCGCGCAGGGAATTGACAACGTCGGAACTACAACCAGTTTAGTCATGTGAATGTTGTCGAGATAACCATCGGGGTTAACATTACAATCAAGCCCTAAGTGTCAAGTGGAAACCACGTGGAGAATTGATGTAACCGTTAGCATGTGAACATAGTAATGGCTAACCAAAACCGTCGGAGGATAAGCCGTCGGGATAACTGTGGGTATAGTAGGTGTTCACATACACTGTTAGCGCCCTTTGCCTGGTTAGATAACTGCTAATGGTATATGGACATTTCTAAAGTTATTTTGGGTTTTGTAATGAGTTTCCATTGAATGTTAACCAGGTCTAAGTCACAATGAGGAGAAGGAATCCTGGAGTAGATCAATCCAGAGATTAGAAAGCGACGAGTTTTTCAGAAAGCAACCATGTCAGGATTTGATGTAAGTTAAAACATTGAGACTAATATGAGTGAGGAACAGTTTCAGTAGGTGTTATTAATGATGCAACAGATGTTGGGAGAATTGTATGAAGACAAGAAGGTGAGAGATGCAACATCCTCTTCGAAGGCATCGAAGAAGGACAAAGGTAAAGGAAAGGAAGATAAACCTCCTTCACCTCCATCATCTCCATCATCCTCTTCTTCTTCTTCTTCTTCAAGTGCAAAATCTGAAACAGATAAGAAACCTAAGAAATCATCTCTTTTGAAACTTGATGTTAAATTTGAGTTACCTGTTTATGATGGTGAAATGAATCCTCAAAAGTTAGATAACTAGATAAAGCCATTAGAAGTGTATTGTCGCATTCAGAACATTTCTAAAGATAAAATTAAAATTCAGTTAGCTATACTTAGAATGGGGGGGAACAACTTTAATCTAGTGGGAAAGCAAAACTCAGTTAGATATTAAGCATACATGAAATGTTATCTCTTCATGGTCTAAGTTTTTGAAAGCTCTGAGGAAACAGTTCTATCCTTTAGGATACATGCAGCAAGCTATTATTGATTGGCAACATCTGAGGCAAGGTAAAGAGCAGAGTGTTTAGCAGTTTACTCAGGAGTCTAGGAAAAAAGCATTGGCACTTGGTATTTCATTGGATACACGAGAAACTTTGTTAAAATACATCGGCAGTTTACATTCATATTTGCAGCATACTTTATTAATGTTTAATCCCGATGATTTTGACGAGGTGTGTGTTTAAGCCATACATATTGAATCAGGTGGCAGGCCATTCAAGTTGTCATTTTAGTAATCCAAAGAGATGAAAAGCAGAGAATCTAGAGACAGTAATGGGAACAATTTGAAGAGAAAGAATCTGCGATCATAAAGAGGGAAAGACCTACCTGTTCTTCGTGCCAGAGAATTGGTCATGATGAATTGAAATGCTGGAAACTTCATCTAGAACATAAGCCCAAAAAAGTTCCTTAAGGAAAAGGATGAAAAGAGGGCCATTTCTCCAATCCAGCAAGACCTCGGTTCAGATTCAGGTAATGAATGGAAAATAACCACCATGGTTATGACAGGTAAAACTTCTACTACTAGTTCAAGTTCGAAATCTAATGTGTCTTCTTCAAACATAAATACTACACATGAGGATAAATGAGTTGAACTCTTCCACATAAGGATAACTTCTAAGCATACAAAGATTGACACAATGTTTGACAGTGGATCGCAAGCAAAATTAATCTCTGAGCATATAGTTAATTAGTTGGGATTGGAAACACATAATCATCCAAGACCATATCCATTAGGTTGAATTTATAAATCAACTCAGATACATGGCACAAAGCAGTGTCAGTTAAATTTTGCAATTACATCTAAGTACATTGATGAAGTGGAATTAGATGTGGTCCCAGTAGACATTTGTGGAGTTGTCTTAGGGATTCCTTATCTTTATGATAGAGATGCAGTCTTTTATAGAAGAGAACATAAATATCACCTAAAGAAAGAAGGGGTTGAATTTATTGTTAGGGTACACAAAGTCAAATCAAACTTGGATTTAGTTGTTTCAAATCAAGTTAAGAAGTTTATAAGTTCAAGTAAATATGTACTCATGGTTATTAAGGAACAACATAAGGTTGATTGTTCGAGATGGGAGATTTAGTTTATAGATCAATTGGTTAAGGTGGTTAGTTATTTTCCAAGAAGTCTTATTCATGAACAGGATAAGCAACATGAGATACATTTAATGTCCTACGAACATATTCTTAAAGGAAGAATGAATCTTAATGCATTCATTCAACTGAATTATAGAAACTATCATCATCAACAATGTATTGCAGGGAATGGTACATGTGAGTCTAATCAGAGACTTGTTTTAGATGGTATGTTTATTTTCAGTTTCAGGGGTGCAGGTCAGTATTGGGGAAAGTCAGTGTCACAGTTCTTTAGTATTGCATCATCATTTCATGCTTTTAAATGTGCATGACTTTCGCACATGTTTTTTGGACGTGATGGTTTTTGGTCCATGGTATTGGACTTGATGTTTTTTAGTCCATGGTATTGGATGCTTTGGCATGTATAAATATGTATTGTAACATTGAAAGGAACATAATGAAAAATCAAGCTGGTCATCTCGGTTTTGGGATCCAGGGGAAAATCTCTGTGCATATGTGTTTTATGTGTTATGCTCTCGCATTTTTTATTTTCTATGTTTTAGAATTTGTATGTATGTAATTTTTGTACGGGGTCAAAACCTACATTTGGTATCAAAGTTGTTTTGGCTTCAAGGGGATGCCTTCGTTACTGAGGGGTTTCGCTCAGGCCTGTGGTAGACCCCGTTCAGTGGGAGACCTGTGAGATCAATTCTGGTGGTGAAAGAAGATGGCGAGCAGTGGAAAGATAGAGATTGGGAAATTTAATGGTCAGAGTTTTGAGTTGTGGAAACTCAAGACGGAGAATTTTTTGGTGGATAAAGATCAGTGGATCACGGTATATTCGGGTACTAAACCAATGGGAGTGTCCGATGAAGAATGGAAGAAGTTGGATCAGAAGGAAAAAAGCACAATACAATTGTGTGGCTTAGATTCAGTATTGCTAAATATATTAGGGGAAGCTACGGTGAAGGCTTTGTGGGACAAGTTAGGAACTTTGTACCAATCTAAGTCTCTGGTGAATAAACTGTTCTTGTGGAAAAAGCTGTATAACCTGAGGATGAAAGATGGAGACTCAATACAAAGCATCTGAATGCATTTAATACTATGGTAAGTCAGTTAGCATCTGTTGATATTAAAATTTTAGATGAAGATAAGTGCATCAGTTTGTTGTTGTGACATCAGTAATGAAACCTCTCTTCAAGTGGAGAGGAAGAATACAAGTTTTCATGACAAAGAATTTTCAAAAGCAAATCTACAGTTTCCTTACCAAGGTTTGAAAACTAATGCATTAATTGGAAGTGTTAGTCAGTGAAAATATCAGTTAATAGACATAGTGATTCAAGTAAATCAACAATTACTTAGATACTTTTAGAATCAAACTAAGTTGCAACAGTCTTTACATCACAGCTGGATGAGTTATGGGCAACAAGTTCACTTAGTAATCAGTCAACAGGAAAGTAAATCAAGTCAAGTAATTGATATGAAATCAAAATCAAAGGAGTCTTTGAATATTTTAGTTATTCCGGAAAGTAGATTTTTAATACCAATCAGATGTATTGAACAAAGTTCTACAAACATTGTTTTCAAAGATGTTTTTGAATCACTAACTCATGATTCTTCATGGAAAGAATCCAATTGCCATTTTGACAATAGGTTGTTTGTCCATCGTCGCAAGTTGTCCATACTGCAGATGGAAGAAATAGGTCACCAAATCAAAATGTATCAAGGTCAGGTGATTGATCGAATGCTTTGGTACATCGTCAGGTCAAGGTGGAAAGAGAGGGAGTTCTATGCTCATCAATTATTTCATTAGTCAAAATTTTATGGTCCAAAAGATTTCAAGTGGAGAGGAATGATCCAGGAGGATCCATCGATCCAATTGCACAAGTGTGTAAAGTGTCATCATCAGTGTTCATAAGTGTCGTTTAGTGTCGTTCAATTTCGTCGTCATTTCAGTTCAATTTCGACAGGTCGACAATGTTGGTCATGATCAGTGTTCAGGTAATGTTATGGTTTCATGGTGTTCAGTTGATGTGATGTTGTATCGGGTTGTCGACTTATGTCCTTGGCAATTCCGCTAGGGTTGGGTCGACGACATGTGTTTTGTCATTCGAATTTGCAGGATTTATGGTTGATATAGTTGAGTGTGTAAAAGGGTTTGAGTTAAAGTACCTGGTCAATGACATAGTCTTGTTGTCAGCACCAGTTTTAGTTTCGAAGATGTCATGGTCATCATTGTGGAATGTTGACGAATGTCGAATGAAGACCACAAGGATGTTTCAGGGTCGATTGTCCAGTGAAGGCTTCAGTTTCGTTGATGTCACTGTGCAGGGCCAACATGGGTCTTGAAAGTTAAACAAAACTTTTTACCTAAACCCTAACTCCTAAGCTATCTTATTCATCTATGTTACCCTAAGAATTCTACGAAGTTAACCTATTTTTAAACCATGTTCAAATCTTAATATACATATCCAAAATCCCTTTGTAATCCTAATGCTCTAAACCTATCCATTATCTAACCCCTTTATACACCCTCTCGGCCTTTGCAAATGTAACAAATAACATTAAAAACAATGCAAATCAATTAAAATCATAGTTCTAACTGGGCGAGTTGGAGACCGCAGTGGAGGACATGTGACCACACTGCGATAAAACCATTGGAGGGTAGGGTTAACTACGTCGGGAATTGACAGCGTCAGAATCGTAGCCAGTTGTTAGTCATGTGAACAGTGTCAAGATAACCATTAGGGTTAACATTACATTCAAGCGCTAACCGTCAGGTGGAAACTGCACGGAGAATTGATGCAACTGTCAGCATGTGAACACAGTAATGGCTAACCGGAACCCCCAGAGGACAAGCTGCAGGATAACTGCGCGTATAGTAGGTGTTCACATGCACTGTCAACACCCTGCACCTAGTTAGATAACGGCTAATGGTATACGGGCATTTCTAAAGTTATTTTGGGTTTTGTAATGTATTTTTGGAATGAAATTAATTAAATGACCATAACTATAGCCCTAAGGTGTCACTTGAGGTGGAAAACTCAACCTATTCGACCCTAGAAGTTAGCTTGTTCACCCCAAAACTAGTCAGAGGATGTTATGGTGTATTTACAGGCCTATAAAGAAATAATTCTTCATTGAAGGCAAGGAGGAGAGTTTACAGTTTTCATGTGTAGGTTCTAGAGGGATATAGGCTGTTTTGTTTACAGGATTTCGAGAGCATCAGGAGTCGGATTTTGAAACCATAAGTGGCATTGGAAAGTTGGTTCAGAGAGCTATCTGATGACAAAGGTTAGAATTGCTTTTGTGCAAGTTTATTCTAACTAAATAATTGTGTAATCCACTTCTTCTTCTCATTCCTAATAAAACAGCTGCCCATCTTGAAAGCGGAGCCGGAGACGTAGTCCATTAAGGACGAACTCCATAATCAATATCGTTGTCTGGTATATCTCTGTTTTCATTATTTACACTTTAGTTTTTCATATTTCTTATGGTTTATCGGTTGTCGTAAAGTGTTCTGCTCCAGCAGTTTTCCTCGTTTTCGATGCTTTTGGTTTTCATTCAATTCACTAATGGCTAATCAACTCTACATCAGTATTTAATAAATGATCATATCATATCAGTATGATACTTCTTTTGGTGTTGCATGTTGAGAGGTAATGTACTCTCCCTCTAAACCACCAAGTCTCCATCAGTTTTCTTGCTCCTCAAGGATTTGCATGCATCTTGAACTTCAAGAGCATACAGGTTCTTGACCCGTGAACCGATCTTCCTCACCTTTCTAGTGATGATGTGTCTAACGAAAACCTCTCCCTTACTGAAGAATAAATCATAGCCTCTGTCTTCCAACATCGCGATTGACACCAAATTTCTCTTCAGTCCTAGTACATACATGACATCGGTCAAGGTAATGTAAGCTCCATGCTCCTTTTGAAAAACAATTGTGCCTACACCCGAGACATTATACTTTTCATCATTACCCGTCACTATGAGTATTTGGAGATCTTTCTCCTCCAAAGCACTGAACAAACTCTTATTGCTAGTCATGTGGAAAGAAGCTCCACTATCAAGAAACCAACCACTTCCCACCATGGATGAAACCATGCATGCAAACAGTGTGAAATCCAACTCAAATTGTGAGGCTAGTGCATCACCTTCTGATCCTTCCACGGATCCCTTCTTAGATTTCCTCAATGGAAAATTTGTAGCAAAGTGGCCCACCTCATGACAACGAAAGCATCGCACTTTCGATTTGTCAAACTTTTTCCCACCATGGGAAGAACTGGAATTGGAATGAGAATCCTTCTCCTTCCCCTTATTCACCTTACTCGTTAAGGCACAACTTTCTTCATCCTCCATGGATGAAGATCCATCTCTATTTCTTCTTCTTATCTCCTCCTACATCATATCTAACCAAAGCTATTCCCAATTTGGTAGTTTCTTTCTTCCATTAACTAAGCCCTGGTAGTTATGCTAGCTCTTAGGAAGACCGAGGAGTGCAAGACTCACCATGTCATCATCAGCTATCGTGATCCCTACACTTCCAAGCTCATCCCTACATGTGGTGAGCTTGTTCAGATACATAGAGATCGTATCACCCTTTTCACACTTGATCTTTCGAAGCTTGTCCCAGCTTCTTTGATCGCTGCTATTCTGATATAGATCTTTCAATGCTTTCCACATTGAAAACAATGTCTCCTTCCCATGGAGACTTGAGACTATGTGGTCTCGAACTCCCTCCAGAAGAATCCTCCTTGCTCTAGCCATACATTTCTTCCATTCCACCAATTCAGTAGCATCAGCCAGCTTGGGGACTTCTTTATCAATGAAGTCCTTTAGACCGTTATCCTCCAATACTGCTTCCAAATCCTTCCAGGCTATATAATTCAAACTGCCATCAAGGGCATATTCGACCATTAAACCATTGAATGCCATAGGTGAAATAGAGATGTGATAAGAACTCGATTTCTATATTCAGGAACCACAAACTTCAAAATTCTTCCTTCTTGTATGTTTTTCTTCCTTGATCACCTTTTCTTTGATACCATGTAGAACTTCGAACTATAGATCAATAGATTATGCAATAGACTAAAGAAAAATACAAGATCTACTTCTACAAAAAACTGTGCAGAAGCTTAATCAATTTGAGCACGATCAATGAGAATAGATATAACTAAGAATGAGAAGCAATCACACATAACACATAAGAAATAACTCAGGGAAAGCCTCAAGCTAAAACCCCAACTCTGTATTATCATACAACTGGAAATATAGTCCGGATTACAAAAAGAATCAACTCACAAGCTATCATGCTCTCTCTGCAATCCCTCTGCTACTCATAGATAGTTAAAGACCTCTCTCAAACCTTCTCCTCTACCCTCCAAGCCTCCTATTTCTTTACGCAATTTTCCTTGGGATACAATGTAGCCACTTGTGTGAATTGGCCTCTTCACACACTCACTAACCTCTGATCTAACTGCTCAATCCTGAAGGAGATAAATCCTTCTCCATGGATGAGTTTCCTTTATAGGAAAAATCCATCCAACTGATAGTACACTATCCCTCCTCTTATCTCAAATGGGTCTCTATCTGAACTGACATGCATGAGTTATTCATGAGAGAATATTCAGTTATCTGAAGTGCAACAGTTATATGCAAGCATGCATTGACTAACTGAACTCACATTAATTTAAACAAACTGTTTAAATCAATCTAACTGGACTTGACTCAGTTAACTGAGCCAACTAATTATAACTCAAATTAGAACTCATCCTTATCTCTTTAACTAATGGATAAATTCCTCAATTTATGGAGAAACTGTTGCATGTCCTCACATAGACTTCATGTTTTATTTTTCACAACTAATTAACCCATGGTGAATTAATTAATTTATTTTCAAACAGTTGTTAAGTTCAAATTAGAATTTTACTTCACTATTTTAGTTTAGGGACTGACTAAAATAGAAATCCATCCCAAACTGCTAAAAATAGCAATGCTATTTCTAGCACTTCCATTTTTCATTCCCTATTACTCGATCGAGTGGTACCCAAACTGCTACCTATAGCAGTGCTATTTTTAGCATTTCTTGTTTCTATTTTCAACATGATTGAATTGATTTCTTCAATGGTTTCATTTTTGTGCAGCAAGGAGAATTGCTTGGGGCAGTTGGGAACACTTATTAAATGAAATGACTTAACTTACATCAAGAAATATAAATCAACTAAAATACTTTGTTTTCATCTCAAAAACATGCTTTTTGAGATGAAAATTACATTAGTGAAATAAGATCTTTGTACAATAATCATGATTTATTAGCAACCACTCTTTTTTTATTGGCTATCCTCATACCTTTGTTGCCCTTTATTTACACTTTAAACTATGCTTTTGACCTCGAAAATGAACCTAAGACCTAATGGAAACATAACTGTTTCAACTTTAAAAATAACATAATTGAAACCATAACTGAATACAACATGGATATGGGTTAGAAAATGTACCTCATGAGGGAAAATTTAATTTTCTAAGAAGAAGACAACCATCAGTGGACCATTTCGACATGACCTAGTGGAATGATCCAAAAAAATCAGTGTGAGACACCTAAAATGAAAATGCAAAGAGAAGATTTGATCCCTAATGGAAGTATGCAGATACTGACACTAACAAAAGATGCATGCCAATTCTTTGACAAAATGCAAGGTATGTGAACTATGGGCAATTGGAGAATGATCATGAGTTGTTTGAAAAAATTCCTGAATGAGATGGATTGTCCTGGAAAGTGATGATTGTTGGGTATGCGAAGCATGGGACGTCTAAAGAAGCCTTGAAACTTCATCTGCAAATGCAGCATTTGGTCGTAAGACGAGATGAGTATCCTGTTGCGAGTGTACTTAGTTATTTTTCATGCTTACCTGATCTAGAACATGGCAGGAAGATGCATGCTTTTGTGATTAAAGGGGGTTTTGAGTCAGATTCTTTTGTGGAGATTTCCCTTGTTGACATGTATGAAAAATGTGGATGCATCGAGGATGCTCGATGCATCTTTGAGAAGATGCGTGAATGAGATGTAGTGTTATGGACAAGCATGATTGATGGGTATGCTTGTTGTGGAAATATGGAAGATGCACGCCATGTTTTTGATGACATGCCTGAACAGAATGTATTTTCATGGAATGCAATGTTAACAGGATATGCACATAATGGGCTAGGTGAAGAGGCTCTAAAATTATGGTGTCAAATGAAAAGGATTGATACTGAGATAGATAGTGTTATTATTCTTAGAAGGAGGTCAAAATTTATATTACTCCAGCACTTTTCTCTTTCATGGCAAAGAGGGTTAGTGAACAAAATTTCTCCCATCATAGGGGTTTGTAGGGACCTTGCTACCTTGCTGGAGGCATCCAATTAGTTAGTGGTGTGACCTGTGCAAAAGAAAGGAGCAGAACCAAGATTCCAAGGGGATATTTTAGTGAATATTAGAGGCCAATCCCTTTGTTGTTCATACCATTACTACTAACTGTGTAAGCCATCATTTTAAGGAAAAATTTAACTCTCGGAAGTGTATTCATTCCTATAGTACTATTGGAACGATCTTTGAAATGGACTGATATTTACATGTAGAAGAATGTCAAGTTCCTCTAAACTTTGCTTGTAATACATGTGTTTGGTTGTTGACAAAGTTTGAAGGGGTTGATATTATTTATTGAGTACTATAACAGTCCATATTAATGGCTTGGGTCACAATGAAAGACATCAATTGCTGGTTTCTTATTTACTTGTGAAGTCTGTGCATTTCCTAAGCATTGTGCAAACATGTGTCACTGATTTGTAGTGGTTATTAGTCTTATTTTTGGTACTGTGCATTTTTTATTGGTATAAACAAACAAAAACTAAACCTACAAGATGTCAATGAAGTACTTGAATATTTTGGAAACAATTTTGGTGAAAAAAATTTGAAATTTCACCTCTGTTCATGGGCTTCAAGAGGGCAGATTGTGTGGATTCTACGGCCAAATATTTTCCTAGAAAAGTCCCTTTACATTGTTGTTATAACTAGGTTCATATACCACTTTGAAATCATAGTATAGGCATGTATCAACTCTCATAATTTGAAGAATCTCTCAGTATTGTTATTGCTGGTGCAATGTTATAAAATTTTGAGTTTAATAAAGAGAGAAATTGAGTTAAAGTCTTTTCATATGGGCACTATTTAAATGATGATTTTTCATTCAAGTAAACATAATGTAGATCACCTACATCAGTATGCTCATCATATACATTTGAAAATACTCCTCACTAAATAAATTTGTTTAAACTCAAGAGTTATTAGAAAATTTTTGAGATATTTCCAATACGAATATTAAAACAACGATACTACGAGCTTGTAATAAAAAAAAACAAGTTCATGTTGTTGCAGTTTATGAAGGAGTTTCCATACCAGTTATTATTAAAAAATATCCAATATAGTTAATTTGATAGCCCCAATTGGTTTCACTCATTTATGCAATGTAAATATCTTATAAATGAGCTAAGTAATCACACACAATAATTATATTTCCCAAGCTGCACATGGGTTATGCTACACATTTTTGTTGGTACCCATTTTTTTCACCACTTCTTTACTCTGTTCACTCACATTTTTACCCTTTTTACCTATATTGTACCTCTTTCGCCTACTATACCATATCATTTACCTCCAAAACCATGCCATCACATGACTAGAGGTAAAAGCATTTTACTTAACATTATTTCGGTGTCTTTGGTTGAATTTAGATAGATTATAGAATGATTCTTATTAAGACGTCCCTAACTATCTATTTTTGGGCTCATAGATACGAAGACTATTTATAGGTGAATGGCAGGATAAATACCAAGTTGGAGTATGAGGTGGTGGATGCTTCATCATCTAAGTGCCGCTACTATTTTTTACTTAAAACTTCCTTTCCAATCATGTCCTCAATCTGGCAGTCAAAAGTGGAAACTCCTTTTGATTGAAGTGTAAGTAGTTTATGAGATTTCCTGGCATCTCATACATTGATATTTTAGTGGCCAAGGATAGAAGCAGTTTATCAAGCTAAACACACTTGATTCAAGGTCGATTGTCCTTTTAAAAGTTTTGATGAGGTTGAAATTAGGACTGTTACAATTAAGTAGTGATGGCGATGTAATGCTATGATATTACAGATTTTTCAAACTTATGTATTGGAGATCCTAGACTATGTATGATTACATATAAGATTTGATTTAATTCAGTCTCAGCATTAATCTATTGTAGGTAATGGTGTTTGTATTTTAAATTACATTTTACTGAGTTAGTTTCACTTTCTCTAGGAGTGGAAAGGGCCCACCACATCTAGAACCAAGTTTGATAGTTAGATTAGATTTAGGAATTGTTTATTGTGTGATATTACATAGCATAGTGAGTGATTGTTTAAATTCCAAATGGTTTAACTAATTTTGTGCTTAAGCTTTCATTTCGATTCTGTAACTAGTATTTCTGATCAGTCCATAAACACTGAGTATAATTCAAATCGTTGATTATCTCTTCTGAATAATTTCATTATGCTAATGTGTTGGAAATCATTGCGATCTGAATTGAATTGTGCATAAGTTCTGAAACCGTATACTCTGTCACCAATTGAATACAACAAGTGTACATGGATGTATCAGCATACAACAATCGAAAGTGGTGTTACCATTGAAAGCAAGTTGAATTTGTAGCTAATATTCTAAAAGCCAAAATGGTTGTTGTTAAGAATGAGTGTTTTCCATCAAATGCAATTTAAGTTCTTTAGTTAACATTTTAAAAGCCTGAGTGATTTTGGTTGAAGAAGAGTGTTTTTTTGGTTGAATGCAATTTGAAGCCAGAGTGATTTTCATTAAAGAATGTTTTCATGAGTGAAATCTGAATCTTACAGTTCAACATTTTGATTTTGATTTGAATGCTTTTGTTTCCCATTAGATGCAGTCTGAATCTTGTAGTTAAATTATTTTGATTTCGGTTAGAGTGAATGTGTTCATTATATGAAATTTGAATCCTGTAGTTAAGTGTTTCATAAGAGTGATTTTAATTAGAACAGTTGACTATGTGTGTGTCATGAATGAATGAGATTTAAATTCTATAGGTAGCATTTCATCAATTAAAGCGAGTTAGCATTAATGTTTGAATTGAGTTATTTAATTTTTACATTGTAGAAATAATTCATAGCAAACCTGTAGGAGAAGAGATCGAAGAAGTTCTTTGTGCATACGCTTCGAGAGAATTCCAGAAACATCAAAAAGGTTATTTCCCTGCAGAGAAAGAAACCCTTACTATTTTCAGTGGAATTCAGAAATTCGAAATTTATTTGGCTCCTGCAAAATTCTTAATTCGTACTGATTCCATGAATTTTAAATACTTCCTGAATGCAAAGATTTCAAAACAGTTAGCTCGTGGAAGATTGTTAGCTTGGCAAATGTGGTTTCAAATGTATGAGTTTGATGTCGAATGGATCCCAGGAAATTCTAACTTTTTAGCAGATGCATTGACAAGAGAAATGAATAAAGTTCATGTACACAAACAAAGTATGTTTGATATTTTAGGTAAATCTGCTCCTGATGATAATTTTGAAACTTTTGTACAGCGTTTCAAAATTTTAGAATTTCTCTTACCAGATGTTATTGAAGAAATAAAGAAAGTGATTGGTCTGCGATTAAGAAGAAATCAATGGATTCAACGATGCCAGGCTTGGCAGCACAAAAATGTTGGTATTTTTCTGAATCTTGATGAAGAATTGGTAAAGGTTTATCCTCTGCCAAATTTAAAGGTGAAGGTTTATTTCAAATTACTTGACAAAACTTGGGACAATCACTTTACAGATGCTATGATACAGGTTTTCAGAATTCTGAATTATTATCAAATAATCGGGGGAATAGATTTTTCAGTGGCTGTATATGTCTCGGCAAAAATGTTGGACCTTGAAGAAATTAATATGAATAGAGGGGTTCAAAATTTCTTAAAATCTTTAAAGATTCCTAATTTATTTGAAGAATTGGATGCCGCTTTTCTACAACAGCCTGATGAAAATTTTGTATCCACAGATTCTTTTCCTCAGTATGAATTGTTTCAGCCTTTTGCTGATTGGGAGATAAAGAATGGCAGATGTCAAAAGAAGGTTCAACTCAGAGCATCCCAGTGCGTTATGAGAACTCTCCAGTATCTCAGAACTTTTACAGAACCGTGGGACTATCAGAGTATGGAATTCCGTAATCCAATAGAGCCTAATCCGTTTGCACAAGTGTATGGCATGGATAGTGTGCTAGAATCCACATTGGCAGAAAACCCAGAACAGATAAAAAAGATATCTATGTGGCTTCAAGAATTCCATTCATTATAATTACCAGAAAAAATCTCGATGATCAAAACACTGGAGCCAATGCAAGGAAAACATGGAGTGTTACGATTAATTATTAATCAAAAGGCATTAATCACAATTAGTGTCTCCTCAGGAAGTTGGACAGAAGATTCTGTATGTCTCATAAATCTACTATTATCAAACAGGGTATGTTCATCAATGATATTCGAAGTTGGATGGCAAGATCAAGGACATGTCAGTCATCAGTGTAAATTATGGGTGCAAGCAGCCATCGAACAGTCAGTTAGCATGTTTCAAATCTTCAGCTGGGATTTATTAGATGGAGTTGAGTTGGCAGTGCAGTCCTTGCCAGACTTTAGAAAAAGTAAAAAAGATTCTTTTCTTGGAATTGAAATTGATCCATTTGCATATGTGAACAGATGGAATAAAGATGATTATCTCTTTCCATCAAAAAGCCTACGGAAAACTGCAGATTCGATAAAAATTTCTTATGACACAGGACAAAGTTCACATGCACCACAAAAAGAAGCATCTTCAAAAGCAATCCATGACCCCAAAGGAAAAGCAAAAGTGGAGGAAGAAAAAGAAACTGTATTTGTCGACGTTTATCAAGATGTGTAGGTACAAAACGACCCCACTTGGGAGAAAGAATATCTATCGTGGCTTACGTCTTCCTGGGAAAAGCCACAAGACATATTGTCAAAACTGACATATTCATGGGAAAGGGAAAAGACTCCACCTGATTCAGACTTTGAATTAGATTATGATACTGATTAAAAGTTGTTAGCACTAAGATAGTGCGCTTGCTTTATTTTGTATTATTGAATTGCATTATTGTACCCGAGAATATTTGAGTAGACACCATCATGACTAAGTATTGTCAAACAAGGACCCTCATCTATTTTCATATGTATTATAAATATGTGTGTGATAGTTAGTTTAGGCATGGTTGTTTGTTGAGTGAGTGTGTGTGAGTGTTTGAGTTGTAATCTAAAACTCTCAAAGATCAGAGGCTAGACAAGCTCTTGACTTGAGACTATCTATGGTGTGTAATCTTATTTTGAATTAATATTGAAGCCTGCTGGGCCGCCAGTCTGAGGACTGTTTGTTTCCAAGATCATCTGAGTTGTTGAGATTGGAAGGCGTGTTGGAAAAGCGAAAGGGAGTCGTGCGTTCCATGCATATCTCTGGTTGATGTGAGGAAGTTTTGAGTCCAGCGTCCACTTCAAAGGTTCAAGTAAGTTACTAAGTCCATTATCTTATGAAGTCATGTACGCTCTGTATGAAGTCTAAATTATTGGTATGTCTCTTTGAGTGGCTCAAACAGATTTAAAACAAGAATAGTTTTTGTAGGGTTTGATGAGTAAGTGAGAGTATTGAGTCTTCTAATATATGTATGATTTCTCCAAGGTTTTGCATGTTGGATTCTTTAAGAAGATATAAGAGTTTTTACTTTAATAGCTAGAAGAGTTTTTGAATTGCTTTGAGTAGATGAAGGAGTTTTGAATGCCTCAAATAGAAAGAGGAGTTTAAATAAATAAGATTCTGCACTTAGGAATTGATTACAAATGAAATCACATACTCTATAATTGGAGATCCAATGCATAGTGTAACTCGTTTTTACGACCCCTGGTTGATGATTTAATATTAGGAGCTTTAAAATAAAGAATTAAAACTCCCAACATTTTTGGCGTTGTTGTTGGGGAGTTGCATTTTGGTTCAGTTAATATTTTTTTTTCAGAGTTACAAAGGTATTTGCAGGGCAGTCAGAGGGAGGGGAGTGTATGGTAAGACGTGAGTGAAGAGCCATGTATTCAATTTGGTGGGGTTACTCTAAAGTCTGACCGTCTTTGTGTATCTTTGTACTATCATTTCCATTTGTTTATGCGTAGGAGTAAAAGTAGGCCTAGAGATAGCAAAGGTAGATTTATTTCAGACACACAATTATTTTCAGGACTATTTGGTCCCACAAAAACACCTCAAACTAATTCAATTAGCCATTATATATGTGTCAATAAAGGAGGATACACTAACATAAATGTGCCATCAGCAAAGGAAACACCGCTCAAAATGGGGACTAAACCTTCCCGAACTGTGCCTCAATAAGCACAAATTGTCTAGGGAACCATAGCAGAATCATCATTGGTGCTCGTTCCACAAGTGGAATAAAAAATTGGACATCCTCACTAAGATTTGGGCCTGGAAACTTTAAAATCAACTTGATTGAGTGTTCTTCTAGCCACATTTTTATAACAAAACAACATCCCGAATCTGCAGAAAACATGGCCAATAGAGGAGGAGGAGACAACATGAAAAATGTAGGAAACTAGTGCGAAGGAGAGGGTACATGATAGCCTCTATTTGGGGGGGAAAATGATGGACCAAGAGGCAGGCTAGAGGAGTAAGATCAAGAGGAAACAACATTTGGATTCCCTATCTTGGACATAACTAGAGATGTTACCATGAAGAATATATTGTTGACATCGCTTCCATTTTTTCATGGTATGTCAATTGTAGACCTTGATGCATTTATATTTGAATTTGATATCCTTTGCACAAGCTATAATTATTATAATGATGAACAAAAACTGAAATTATTCCCCGCCACCCTAAAAGACTCAGCCTTGAGATGGTTCATAAGCCTAGGAGAGAATTGTTTGGTTATGTTATATTCTTTCCACGACTAGCTGCCCTACCTAACGGGAGGGGTTAGAGGGGGGGCGAAGCCCCCCCTTCATTGCACCAATTGTGTAGCAAGGGGGTCACAGGGGGTTTGAGTGGGGTGGGTAACCCCCCTCTATGGGATTTAGGGTAGTGCCCCGAGGAATTTTTTTGAACCCTATATTAGGTGGGTGAACCTACCTATCTTTTTATGCATGGTTTTTGCACATGGTTTTGGGCGCGATGGTTTTCGGTCAACGGTATTGGATTCTTCGGCATGTATAAATATGTATTGTAACATTGGAAGGAAAATAATGAAAAAATCAATCAGGTAGTCCCAGTTTTGGGATCCAGGGGAAAATCTCTGTGTATATGTGTTTTATGTGTTATGCTCTCGCATTGTCTATTTTTTGTGTTTTAGAATTTGTATGCAGGTAATTTCTTTATGGGTTAAAACCTACAAGCATACCATTTATTCATGGGATGATATGAAATCTGTTTTCCTTAAAAAATACTAGGACTACTGTAAAAGTAGAGATGTGAATGATATCTTTAGGATGCAACAAATGGAGGACAAAAGCCTAGAAGAATATCTAGAGAGATTCCTTTATAACTATCATAAGTCATGGGATGGAGCCTTAGATGAATAGTCCATTAGGAATATCTTCTTGAAAGGATTAAGGGAAGAATGTATTGAGACACTAAATCCCTTAAGTGTTGGTGATGTTTATAAAAAGCGTTTTGCTAAAGTAGTTGAATTATGTCGAACTTGTTGAAGGAGTCAAGCTAAAGTAGGTAAAATAATCAGGACAACCCAAGAGATTATGTCCCCAAGAACTTGAAATATATACCTAATGTTGTTACTAGGGTTGAGCTAGGAAATCTTTTGGAAAATTTTGAAACAGACATTTTAATCACCATTAGTGACTAGCTAGACACCTTGAAAATTAAGAGAAAACAAGAAGAGAAGAGAGCTTCCATGGCAATATTTTCTCCTAAATGTAAATGGAAACATATGGAGAAGGAATTCCCTATCAATATGATTGAATTATTTGGAATTTGTGCCTTGGAACATGCCACTGAAAAATGCCCAGCCATTCCCTGATTTCAAGCCATTTATAAAGGCAGTATGGAGGCTAGTGACCCATGTCAAACAAAAAAAAAAGCCTTCATGGAAAGGGCCGAATCAAAACATGTATCAAGACCCTAATCGATTAAACTTCATTCAAAACTAGCCATGGAACTTTCATCCATCCTACCCCCCTTGGAGTAGTCAACAACCCGAAAAATTTCCCACAGAACCAATGGTGGAGAGGAAAATTTTATGGGAATACATTCCAACCCAAAAATTAGTTGTATCCTCAATACCAAAGCATGCCTAACATGCCCTACAAACAAAATATCCCTCCATATCAGCAAGGATATAACCCAAATTATTATCAACAACCCTCGCTGCCACCACCTCCTTTGCACCAACTTCTACCCTCAAGTTCTAACTTATCACTTTTGTAGGAGGCACAACCATTTAACCCACCTTGTCCTACCTTATTGCCTACAAAACCCATAGCTAATCCCAATCATAATAAGCAGACTCAACTTGTACAAAACATGGAAGTACAACCCTTTCCCACCTAGGTTATTACTACTGTCCCAATGAGTGAAATTCAATTGAGATCTAGGAAAAATGAATAAGGAAAAATCAGTTGTCACAATTCTAGAAGAGGACTCTACAAAAAAATATGAAAATCACCAACATAAAGAAAATAAAAAACAAAATGAACCAGAAGAACCAAATGAATCTCCTTACCCAGAAAATTTATTTGTTAAGAAAAATGAGATCCCTATAGAATATGATCTAGAATTTGAATTAAGGAACATCTGTATCAAAATATCCCTTTTACAAGCCATTAGAGGCATTCCTATATATACTAAAATAATTAAAGATATTTGCATTAAGAAACTGAGTAGAAAAGGATATAACAATCAGAATGTGAAAATCATGAGTGAAATGACCAAGATGACTTCTGATTTACTGTTGAAGTATAATGATCCAGGAAACCCCATAGTTACCATAGAAATCAATGGACCTCTCTTACCAAACACCCTTGTATATTTAGGTGCAACAATCAACCACATGACATTCAAAACCATGACATCCTTATAGCTACAAGGAATCAAACCCACACCTATAATATTGGAATTAGAAGACAAATCCATTGTTAAACCCATGGGGATCTTAGAAGATATAGTGGTCACAGTCGCCTCTTGGAAATATTCCCTTGATTTTATTATAATTTATCCAAAAACGCCTAGACTGAGATATCCATTAGTCCTAGGATGCCCTTAGTTAGCCACTGTTGACACTATCATAGGGTGCCGAAATGGAGAAATGATCATTTCCAATTGATCACATAATCAAACATTGACAATTTTTCCTCTTTCTCAAATAGCTGTTGAAGTACCTCTCTGCTTAGAGAGTCCTTATGGGTACAAATATTATACGTTTCCTTTGTTAACATTATAATAATTTAGACGACTCTAAGAACAATCATAAGATCATATTTTACAATAGTTTTTATTTGATATTTCTTACATAAATTATCCCATATCTTTTAACAATTATCAACATCTTTTCAGTAATGAGTTTCAGGAAGCTTGTCATTCAGCTGTATTCACGACGTTTACTATGGAAGAATTAGAATCCAGCAATGAAATCACTACTAAATCTATTGAGATCAGTGATGGGAATATCCTACACATTGGCACTGAGTTAAACACAGAACAAAAGCATCAATTGTTAAGCATGGTTTGAGAGAAATCTGGAGCATTTGCTTGGGACTACTTATATATGAAAGGTATACACCCAAACACATGCATACATCATATATACCAATGATATAATGAAACCTATCAGGTAGCCACAAAGGTGCATGAAACTAGCCTTGAAAGAAATTGTCAAAGAGGAACTGCAAAAGTTGTTGACTACAGATTTTATTTATCCTATTTCCGATAGTAGATGAGTATCGTCTTTGGTGATTTTTCCAAAGAAGAATAGTAAGTGGAACATTTTTTTTGACTATAGAGAGTTGAATAAAGGAACATTCCAAGACTATTTTCCTTTACCATTTATTCATCAGGTGTTGGACACGCTTTCTAGAAAAAAATATTTTTCCTTTCTGGATGGGTACAATGGGCATAACCAAATTCAAATAGTTGAGGAAGACTAAGAGAAAACTACCTTTAATTTCCTGTGGGGTAGTTATTCATATAGAGTTCTTCCTTTTGGCTTATACAATGCCCCAGCTACCTTTCAGTGAGTTGTTCTAGCCATCTTTTCTGACCTGATTCATGACTGTGTAGAGGTATACATGGACGACTTCACGGTATATGGGGATGATTTCCTCAAGCTTTGGTGAATTTAGAAAAGGTATTGGTCCAATGTCAAGAAGCTCACCTAGCCCTTAGTAGTAGTAAATGTAAAATGATGTAGACTAAGGGAATAGTTTTGGGCCATCATGTTTTATTTGGAGGAATAAAAGTCGACCCAGCCAAGATAGAAATAATCCCGCGTATTCTAGTTCCTAGTACACAAAAATAGGTAAGAATATTTTTGTTACATGTAAGTTACTATAAATTATTTATTGAAAATTTCACAAGAATCTCAACACCCTTGTTTAAACTACTTACTAAATATGTTGACTTTATTTGGGATGATAACTGCCAAAATACTTTTCTGGGATTGAAGAACAGGTTGCCCACCGCTTTAGTATGAAGAGGGCCAAATTGGTCCCTTCCATTTCACATATGCACTAATGCATCAGATACTACCCTTCAAATAGTTTTGGGAAAAAGGGAAGATCATTATCCCTATGCTATTTACTTCATTACCCTATTGAATTAAATTATACAATCACTGAAAAGGAATTGTTAGTAGTTATTCATGCCATTAGTAAGTTTAAACATTACATTACTAGTTATGAGACTTTTGTCCACACCGATCATTCTTCTATTATATTTTTGATGAAAAAACCTATTACTAATGGTAGGATCACTAGACGGTTTCTTTTATTACAAAAGTTTAACATAGTTGTGATTAAAATGCCCAGACGAGATAATTTGGCTGCTGGCTTCCTGCTTTGGATGAATATTTCTCAGGAAAATGTTTCAACTTGAGTTCCAGATGATTTCTCAGATGAAGAATTGTTTGCCATATAACTCACCCCTTCGTTTTTTGACATATCCAACTACCCGGTATCAGGGAAGTTGCCTCAAAAAATTTCTACTAGGGAGAAACACAATATTGTTCAACGTAGCGTCAACTATTCTCGGATAGATGGAGACTTATTCCACACAAGACCTGACTTGATTACAAGGAGATGTGTGCGAGAAGATGAGATGTTTGATGTGTTGAAGGCATGCCATAGTGATCCCTGTGGAGGGCACTTCACAAAAAAAGGAACAACATATAAAGTCTTACATATAGGGTATTACTGGCCCACACTTTTCAAGGATGCTAAAAAGTTTGTGATTAGTTGTGATGCTTGTCAAAGGATCGAAAGGCCAGATCGTTCATATGAGATGCCCCTTAATACACAAATATCGATAAAACCTTTTGAGAATTTGGCATTAGATTTTGTGGGACTTATTTCTCCCATGTTAAGGAAGAAGAGATACACTTTGGTTTGCACCGACTATGTTACAAAGTGGGTGGATGCTAAAGCATCGTATTTTGTGATCGAGAAAGAAATGGTGGATTTACTCTTTGAGGACATTTTCACTCAATTTTGTGTGCTCCGAGAGATCATCACTGACCAAGGCACACAATTTACATCTACTTTGGTCAAATCCATCACTGAACAATATCAGATCAAGGACTAGAAATCTACTCCTTACCAAACCCAAGAAAATGGGCAGGTGGAGCCTACAAACAAAGTGTTAGAATCCATTCTGACCAAAACCATTCATCTTCACCATACAGATTGAGCTGAAAAGTTACCTGAAGCATTATGGGTTTGTCATATAACCTAGAGGAATGTAACAAGTCACACCCCATATGAACTAGTACATGGTAAGAAGGTATTGTTTCCTATCAAATTCTAGGTAAAAACATTTTGAACTGCTAACCAATTGGGGATGAATCTTAACGAATCCTAAGAGAAAATGTTAATGGAGTTGAATGAACTTGATGAGATCAAACAAGATTCATTCCATTAAACTATGTTCGTAAAAAATCAAAGATCTCGATGGCATGATAAGTTTATTAAGAAAAAGGTCTTCTACCCAGAAGATTGGGCCTTACTCTAGGACAACAAATTCAAAAACTTGAAAGGTAAGTTTTCAATTAGATGGTTGGGCCCCTCTGAAGTGGATGAAGTTTTTGATAATGACTTTGTTCGAATTAAAACTATTGATGATAATCAAACCTCCTTTGTGGTAAATGGCCATCGACTAAAAATTTACCACCAACCGCTCTACCAACAACAATTTCTGCAGGAAGAGGAGATCCAGAAATGGAGTTGGTTCATGAAAATTACCAGACTCTTACTAGTTCATTTTTATGAAACCAACTCACAAAAAGATAGAAAATATAGTTCAACAACTTCAAAATCAACCTCTTTAAGGGGGCAACCTCCTTTACGTTACACAAATGAACAATTCTTGGATGATACAGTTGACAAGACCTCCTTTCTATATATAGGAGTCTAGGGGGTCCCAATACAGTCAAAGCTTACATAACAATAATATTGTAGGGGCAAAACAATAACAATAGTGGGCTTCTATGGGGCACAATAATAACAACATGGGGACTATATGGGCAGAATAATACAAAACGGAGGTTGCACTAATAACAATAAGGGGTTACGCTAGTAGTATAGCTACCTAACATGCCCTTGTCCTTCGAAACATGTTGTCCTCAATGATTGAGTAGTTTTGGATGCTTCTGTATAAAATTCTGATCCTCCCATGTGTAATCTTCAGTGTCTAAGTTCTTTCACTTGATGAGATACTCTAAAATTGATCGATTTTGTAGCTATTGATTTCTTATTTTTGTGACTTCTTCTGGTTCCAATATGATTTTTCCTTCCTCATCAAGTTTTGTTAATATTTTTTTAATTGGGATCTTCTCACCTATAAACTTATTTAAGCATAAAACATGGAAAATTGGGTGCATTCAGGAAGATGCAGGAAGCTCCAATTTGTATGCCACAGTACCAATATTTTGTAACATCTTGTACGGACCATAATTATTAGGTCACTATACTACTAGTGTAACCCCTTGTTGTTATTAGTGCAACCCCCTTATTATATTTTTGTGCCCCATAGAATCCCACTATTGTTATTGTTGTGCCCTTACATTATTATTGTTATGTTGGCTCAGATTATATTATGACCCCTTAGACTCCTATATATAGAAAGGAGGTTTTTTCATTTGTATCAGACAAGAATTGTTCATTTGCGTAATGTAAAGGAGGTTTCCCCCTCAAAGAGTCTGATTTTGAAGTCATTGATCTATCTTTTCTATCCTTTTTTGAGCTAGTTTCATAACATTTGGTAGCAGAGCTTTGGATTCTAGGGTTTCGCTGCTCCAAATAGGCCATCGTGGAATTTTTGTTATAAATTTTTCTCTACGAATTTTCAGAAGCTAAAAAAAAAACCTCGTTGAGCCGAAATCTTTTTGAACCTCGGGTCTAAATTTTAGATCTTGTCTCACTATATTTTTGGAGATATGATCTGAGGACATTAGGGTTTTTGCAATCTTTAGAATTCCATTGCAAATAGGCCATCTTGGAATTTTCGCTGTATTTTCTTTTATACAAAGGTTCAGAATCTGAAACTAAAACCCATTTGAGCTGAAATCTTAGTGAATCTTGGGCCCAAATTTTAGTTCTTGTTTCGCTATATTTTCGACGATACATTCCAAGAAATTTAGGGTTTTTGCAGACTCTCGAATTACATTTGCAACAGTTAACCTTGGGAAAATCATCGTAACTTTCTCTTTGAGCATCGTATTGAACTTTCTTAAGAAGTTATAGAAATAGGACGAACTTTACTCTTTTTTGCATTTGTTTTAGGTTTGAAGGTCGAAATAGTGACACGCAGCAGATCATACAAGTTCGCTCTACTGAACCAGTCTATAATCAAGTCATTGTAGGAGATTTGGCATAACCCTTCCTTGGATAATCCAATATTGATCAAACTAGTGGGGTGATAAAGAGAAATCATAGGGCTACCATAGGCCAAAATTTTAGAACTTGAAGATCTGAAATTACAGAGTTACAATCATTTATGTTGAAAAGTGTGCAACAAGAAATTCTTGTTGAGAATGCAACAAGATGATGGAGCTTAGTGGAAAGGAGTCGCCTTCACTAAGTAGTCCCACAGGAAAATTAAGGCGTAAAGTCTATTTTTAGACTATGTCTATCTTTAGACATATGGATCATGGTCTATGAGTTGCAGTTTGTTGTTTATGGATGATTGGCCATGTTGGGAAAAATAGATGGAATTCTATTTTTGGATCATAGCAAGAGTGATCAAAGTCTATTTTTAGACTTCTAGTCAAAAATAGAAAAGTCAAATATTATTGTCTCATAATAATATTTAGACTATAAACTTTATCTTATCCTCTTGGAGCACTTCAGTTTGAGCTACAGATGTGGCACATGCAGCTGACATAAGGAATCACGTGGTTTCTTATGTGTTAGTTGAGCTATTGCATGCAAGACATCAGTTAGAACGCATGCATGTGAGTTCTGTGGAGTTGGATGAGCAGTTAATGGAGTTGTGTTCAGTTTGACTTAGTTGAACTAGTTGTATTTAGTCTAACTGGCCAATAGACTAAGTGATTAGTTGTGTGAATTAGTTATTAATTAATTCACTAATTATTAACTCATAATGCAACTGAAGAATACATTAGTTAACTCAGTGCATGTACAGTTCAGTGGAGATAGGTGTTAGAGGTTGAGATTGCTATCAGTTGTGACTATAGTTATGCATGAGATCTTGCACAATCAAAGGATTGAGTATGCCCATGAGAATTGCATATGCCAAGTGATATAGCCTGTGCTCATGTGATTTCCAGTGTGAGTGATTTTCCAAGGTAAATAGAACTTGGAATGAGTTTGGATTCATTCATTCTCTTGCAAGATTGTGCAGTGGAGGCAGGCAAAGTAGCGGGGGAGATTTGGAGATCAAATCTGAGCTAGTTCTGTGTGTAACAGGTGGAGATAGTGCTGAGTACTTGTGAAGAGTATTGTACTATGTATTATTACATGTTCTCAATCATTAATATAGAGATAGTGTGGGGTTTTCAGCTGTAAGCTTTCCCCGGGTTACATATTATGTTAATGTGTGAATGCTATTGATGTTTCATTGTTTTTGATGCTGCTAAATTGATGATCAACATAGAGGAGGTTATATATTATGCATGTATTCTGAAATAGTGTATAATCGGGATAATATCTATTGAATATGTGTTTATTATTCAAAATTTCTACATGGTATCAGAGCGAGCTGATTTGTAGAAGAAGTCCTACATGATATCCGTGTTGTATTGATCATCAGATCTATTATTCAGAAAGTGTTTACATTTTATTTCTTCATGCACAGTCTATAATCGGGCCAGGTAGCTTATGGATTCATCCTTCTTTTGGAAGGTGAGATATCTAGTAAAAGCCCATACAGTCGATCTATGTACGAGAAATACTTTGTTCTCACGAATTATAGATCAGAAGCAGTTGAGTTTTGAGCTGGTGGAATTCGAATTTGCAGCAGTGTTTTCTTGGTGTCAAAGTTGAAATGTATTTCAACGGATTGCGATTGGAGTATGCCCTTGAGGGCATCTCGAACTATATTTCATGAAGGACAGGATGGAGGCGGTGTTAGATGATAATGGGTTGAAGGAGTTCATAGATGTGGATGTCCCAAAACCTACTGATGCTGCTCAAGTTAGGGATTGGCAAAAGAAGACAGCAAAGTGTCGAAGGATTCTCTTGGAGGGAGTGAGGGATCACATTGTGTCTAGCCTCCATGGAAAGGCTTCTCCATCTTTGATGTGGAAAATGTTGACAGAATTATTCCAAAGCAAGAGCGACTAGAGGAAGTTGGCGCTCAAGGATAAACTCAGAAACATTAGGTGTGAGAATGGAGATAGTATGCCCTAGTATCTCACGAAGTTCACCCAATGCCGGGATGAGTTGGGAAGTGTGGGGGTAACTATTTAGGATGAGGGTATGGTGAGTCTAGCATTCCTTGGCCTTCCTAAGAGTTGGCATAGCTACCAGGACTCGGTGAATGGAAGGGAGAAATTGCCAGGATGGGAGAGACTTTGGTCAGATCTTGTGCAAGAGGAGATTAGACAGCGCACTAGAGATAGTTCTTCATCTATGCATGATGAGGATAACTGTGCCTTAGCGAGTAAGGCAAAGAAGGGGAAGGGGAAGGTTTCTCTTTCCGAATCCAGTTCTTCCAATTATGGGAAGAAGGTTGACAAGTTGAAGGTGAGATGCCTTTGTTGCCATGAGTTGGGTCATTATGCTACTAATTTCCCAAAGAAGAAGTCCAAGAAGGGATCTGGGGAAGGATCTAAAGGTGAGGCAACCTCACTTACTTCACAGTTTGAGTTGGACTTCACACTCTTCGCATGCATGGTTTCATCCATGATGGGAAGTGGTTGGTTTCTTGACAGTGGAGCTTCTTTCCACATGACCGGTGACAAAAGTTTGTTCAGTACTTTGGAGGAGAAAGATCTCCGGATACTCATAGCGATGGGTAATGATGAGAAGTATAGTGTCTCAGGTGTAGGCACGATTATTTTTTAGAGCAAGCATGGAGCTTGCCTTAACTTGACCGATGTCAAGTATGTACCAGGACTGAAGAGAAACTTGGTGTCGATCGCGATGCTAGAAGACAGAGGCTATGATGTAGTCTTCAGTAAGGGAAAGGATTTCCTTAGACACATAATCACTAGACAGGTGAAGCAGATTGGTTCACGGGTCAAGAACCTGTATGCTCTTAAGGTTCAAGATGCATGCAAAGCCTTGAGCAGCGAGGCAACTGATGGATACTTGGTGGTTGAGAGGGAGCATATATTACCTCTCAACATGTAGAGCCAAAAGAAGTCTCAGATGATTATGGAGGAGCTAGGATTGGTGCAGCAGCTTCAGGAGGTTGTGGAGCAGCCACAACAAGGGAAGCTGAGTGGAGATTGAGTAGAGACATCTACTCATGCAAAGACCTCTAGTAAGGGGAAACTTCAAGCCAGATGGGCTAAGGGATTGCATGCAGCCATACCTCTAGGTAGGAGGTGGGCTGATGTGGATTGATCGTTCCAAGGAGGAGGGACAGGATCCTTGAGGTTCCCAACCTCTTGGATGAGACCTTGCTGCAGGAGCCCCGATGTGGAGTAGCAGGAACTGACTGATTGGGTAGAGACAGATGCAGATGGAGTGTGTTAGCTACCTATACCAATAGGTTTCATGTTTCATGATTGGCTATGAAAAGGACCAAATATGCTCTGCTTTGATGATTCAAAGATCACATATTTCCGAGAGAATCCAATCTGTGCTGATAGCTTGGTATGGACTCAAATTTTGATGGATGGTCCAACAGTCTAATCTGGACCATGTCATGTTTTAAATTTTCAGTTGTAGAATAGAGAAAGGAGTCTGTCCAAACTGTTTAATCTTGGCAGACAAGTAGTTTAGGTAGAGAAAAAAGGCTCCCAACAGCTTAATCTGGGACCTTGGAAGAAATAAGGGTAGAAGTAGATAGAAAAAACAAAAGAAAAGCCAAAGAAAAGAAAAGGCAAGTAAGGGTCTGCAAGTCCAAGTGCACCCTCCAAGAAGAAATAGAAAATGCTAGGCAAATAGATGGGTAGGAAGTTAGGGTTGCAAAAGGGCCATTTCTTATCAGTTGCATGTGTGCTAACTTTGTTTACCAAAGCAAAATCAATGAATTGAGAAGGTGTCATTCTTCATCAAGTTGCAGCAAGCAGGAAGCATG
This sequence comes from Pinus tabuliformis, assembly GCA_031772625.1. NCBI lineage: Eukaryota > Viridiplantae > Streptophyta > Pinopsida > Pinales > Pinaceae > Pinus > Pinus tabuliformis. The sequence continues at coordinate 1,933,888,558 of CM062816.1, read as the reverse complement.
TCTAACCTCCCTTCCTCCACTCTCCATTTCATTACTAACACTCCCTCATCAGCTGAGATTCATGGAAGAGATTCTGGTTTCATAATGGTTCTTAATCTTTTTAGAAGCCACATTTCTTGTCTAAACTCTTTTCATTTTGATCTACTCCCTAAACTAAGTAAGTTTCAAGTAAACTTAGTGATTTTCCCCCTCATTCACATCTTCCCCCCATATTAACTCTAACTTTACTATGTAAATCCCCTATATTACCTTTCCCCTACTAGTATTAACACCATGGTGTATAAACCCCAAATTTTGTATAAATATCCCTCCCCTTGGCATTATAGCCATATGTTCTCTAAAAAGGAATCAAAATGACATCTGGTCACTTTAATGAACCTATACCTCATCTCTCTCCCTTGTTTCAAGTCTTTCCACTCATTAAACCTTCACTTGCAAAGAAAAACCCTATAAAAACCCCTTCCTACCCCTAAACCCCTTTGAAATTATGAAAAAACAAAAAAAAAACCACTTTTGTCGCTTAACCAAAGTTGGCGCATATATTTGATTTTTCGAAATATATTGAAAAACATTGAAAAATACCATATTTAAACCTTTCCCGCTGAGCACGTGTCCCAAAAGAAATATTTGTTTATTCCTTCGCCCGCGTCCGTATCCACCGATCACATCGCCCTCCTGTCCACCGTCGGATCGGACCCATGGGATCCGACGGCCCTCATTGATATCGGAGCGGCCCCCACGACAGACGATTAGCGCCCGAGAAAATGACGAAGGGATACGTCATTGCGCGGCCACGCGTCACCCTCTCAGGTCTCTCGGAGCGGCCTCTGACAAAACCAGGGCCGTATCGTAAGCACTCCGAGAAACCGTAACCGCTATGGCACTTAACCGTGACCGCTATGGCACTTACCGCCCGGTTTGCTGGTCCTACGTCAGACCCACGTCATCGCCACCCTGCCATCGCATCAACACTTTTGTCCGCCCCTGTGCCAACGTGTCTGCCACCGCATCATCCCCATGGACCAATAGTAGCTTGCCACCTCACCCGATGACGTCATGCTGATGTCATCTGAGCTTGACCCCACCCTATGACGTCATGCTGACGTCATCCGAGAAAAAGCGCCAAATTGCCAAAAGGTCCATATTTTGGCCAAAAATCACGTTTTGCATACTTTTTGCTCATTCGCTATTGTTTCCGCTGCATGGTCTTTTACGTCCAAAACTGCGCCACCCCGCTGGAATCGACCTGAAGACCTCCAGAGCACCAATTCCGCCCACATTTACGACCACTGCTCGCTGTTTGCCAGGTATTTCTCATCATTTATCCTCCATATGCCTAAATTGTCTGTAAATTACTCAGAAGGCTCAAAGGACACTAAAACTCATCATTTTACCGGCAAAATCCCTCTGCAAAGCCTCTATTCCCAACTGCAAGCTCGAAAACCACCAGCTGAGCCTTGATTTCCCGAGTTCTTATCAAAAACTGTAAACTGCTCGCGCAATCGTGAGACAGTAGGTCAATCCATTAAAAACCTGTCACAAAAGACAAAGTGAGACCAGACATTGGTCTTATTCATAATTCAAACAGTATTTCAATTGCTGTGTGCCCACTTCACCCTCTGGTCCCTGAAATTCACACTTTCATTGCAAGTAATCACCGCTGTGTTGTTCTGCCTACTTCAACCAGTTCACCTACAAGACAGAAGCTTAATAGACCATGGAAACTCCAATTGCACTGAACATCAAGCCTCTCAATGCCCCTCACAGGGAGTTAGAATGGAAAGCTCTGGGAGATATGGATTATCAAATGTTAGACTGGTTTCCATTAGGCTCAAAATATAATATTCAGATGCTAAATGAGTTGAAAGCCCAGCACCTCAGTGGAGCTGATATCCTAGGGATTTGGGACTCAAACTTGCCCATCTACAACCTCCCCCAGGTAAATCCTATGCCTGAATTTATCCACAGATGCCAGGAGTGCTATGATCCATGCCAAAGAGCTGTCCTCAGCCCTACAGGCTCAATTCTGTTCCATATCACCCCAGAGAGCATAAATGAGACGCTGCATTTCCACACTGCAAAACCATTGACCCCCCTCTACATGCAGAACTTGATAAAGAAGGGGAATAAGTTGTCAAATGACCAGATCATCAAAATCAACCAGCTGTTTGTACAATCAGGCTCTGAAACCATCAGAACTCCTCCTATGGGATATGCTTACTTAAATGAATTGGGCAGAATGCTAGTGGATTTGATCAGCTATGTCCTAGGGTTCAAGGGAATGGAGGATGTGGATGAAATTATAATGGCAATGTTGTCTATATTCTCTCCTGGAAAGCCTCCAGTTGTACATTATGACTATGCCACATATATTGCAGATAGGATCCATGACCAGCTGATGAATCTGCAAAGGGAAAGACTGTTCAGATATACTTCCTACATTTATCATCTATTCTTGTTTAATCAACCAGGCAGCTTCCTCATTCCCCTGAAACAAGTTAATGCCCAGGGGAATCCAAGGTCAGTTGTGTTTTGGACCTCTGTTTTTCATTGCACCTCTGTGTCACCATACACATACTGTGAGTTCATAGACTTATTCATACATCCAGCTATGACATTATTGTATGGTGTTCCTCCTCCAAGGCTAACTGATGACATGAGGAGAATTCTCCATCTAAACAAAACCTACAGCATTGGTAACTGGTACTTTTACCAAGACCACACAGTCATTAGAGTATATGGATGTGAGTTGAAGCCTTTTAGGCTGCCAAGGTATGTCCCCATGAGGCTTTTTGCCCTTGAATACTTCAGGCAATTTGGGAATGCTGACTACCTCCACTTCCAAAGTAAGAACAAGAAGGCACAGTTGAAGGTAAGGAGCCAGCTGGGCCCTTTCCTATATAACAAAAAAGAGGAGGGATGGAAAGAGGCAAACAATATCCTAGAGGCCCGCAAACTGCAAACTAGTTTTGAGTGGATACCCTATGACCCTAATCATTTTGTTTCCCTCAGGAGGATAAGATACAAATTGGGTACCTATTCACATGTGAGGCAGCCTGAGATTGAGCAGTATGCCAATGCATTGAGCTGGGAAGAGGGCACCCTAGAAGAGGAAATCACTAGTGAAGAGCTGCTAGAAAGAGAGGCCAGAAATATTCAAAAGGAAACTGACTTAGAAACTTGTGGACAGGTCCCCCTCTCATACAAAAGACAACTTGAAGCAGCTGCCTCATCCTCAACAACACATCAGCAAGCTGCCATGAATACTCCACAGACAGCCAACAAAGGCAAAGAAAAGCAGGTGGAACAGCCACCTCCTATGACTGAAGAGCAAATGGAAACCCTAGTGCAGCAATAAGAAGAAATGGAGCAGCAGGGAGAAGGGCAGGAGCAAGAAGAACAGCAACAACAGGAAGAACAAAGGCAGGAACAGCCTGTCCAGCAAGAGCAAACAGTGGAAGCCCCTAAATCCACTGAACAAACTGTGCCTCCAAGGCAAGAAACTTCAGCTGAGGCATCAATCCTCCAAACTCCACAAAAGGAGGATACAAGCAGGAAAAGGGACAGAGAGACTCCCCTTACAACGTCAGCAAGTCATGGGGAGAAAAGACAGAGAATCAATCCCTTCTCAGAGGAAGAAATGCCAATAGGACAGTCTTTTGGTATGGTCCCACCCAGCAGGGAAGCATCAGCAAGTTCCTTTCAACAGGAACAGGATAGAGCAATGGGAGGTGAAGTGAGTTCCTCAAATCAGCAAAGAGAAGGTGGACCCAGCATTAAACAGCAGTTCATCGACATTAAGAGGAGAAATGAGCCCATCAAGATACAGCTGTATAACCATCTGTTGAACATGGCTCCCACAAATCAACAAAGACTCATGTCTGCATATGATGTGCAGGAAGGCAAAATGATCATGAGTCATTTTATGCCAACAGCAGTGCAGCCCCAATCTGCCTCTGACTACTTAAGGACTAACCTGGAAGTCCTTGCCAAGGATATCCACCCAATGGACAAGATAGAACTGCATAAGCAAACGGGTGAGATGGTCTATGCTTCCTTGGCTGACCAAACGTTGGATAACTACAGGCTACAAAATAGCCTTAGCAATACAGCCTCTCAGCTAGAGTTGGAGAGAGCATCATCCCAGGCAAAGGACAACAGAATAAGGTCCTTAGAGGACATCATCATAGAGATGGGGCATGATCCCAAAGATATCAAGGGCATACAAGAGATATTAAAATTGAGGGATGCAGACATGGCAGCCTTGAGGAGAAAGATCAAACTCCCAGCCACAATTCACCCTCAAACAGATGATGTTGCCCAGCAAAGACATGATCAACAGGCCACAACCTTGTTGATATCTCTGTATAAGCATCTAATCCAAACTCAGGAAAAGCTGGGAGAATCGGAGGCTACAAAAACAACACTTCAGGCAGCCTTAAAACAAAGAGAAGAAGGGCAGACCTCTCAGCCTCCTCCTCAAATCATAAACCTTGAGGAAACTACCCCAACTACTGTTCCTCCACCCCAACAGACTGATCAAGCTGCACCACCTACTTCAGCACCTCCACCAACAGAGCAGGCCCCTAGCTTGGACATGCAAAAGCTAAAAAATGAGATTCAAGCCCTGGAAGCTCAAATGGCAGAGCTGAATGAGACCAGGGATAAATTGGCTAAGGTGAATGACAGATATGATAAATCCAAGCAAGCGGTGGCAGAGAAGGGCAGGGAGGTGAAAGCCCTCAAAGACAGGATAAAAGAGCTAGAAAATGAGCTCAAATTAGATAAAGTTATAGCTGGGCTTAAGGCAATGCTATGGGCCAACATTGGCCAGTCTATTACTAACCAATGGCAGTATATAGAGACAATCCATGAGCAGCTAGAGCTCATCCCAAAAGCACAAGCTGAAATTCACAAGTCAAGGGCTGCTCTAGGCAACATGCCTGAAGTTGCCACCAGGATGATCAATGTGCTGAATAATAGAACAAGTACTCAGCTGGCAAGCATGGGAATTCCCAATAGAACTGAGACCATTCAGTTGATCAAAAGGGTTCTCACGTTGAGAAATTTGGTGCAGACATTGGAGAGAAGAACCCAAGACATGCAGACCGAGGTGAAAAGGTTCATGGATAAATTCCTGGTGCTGCAAAACAGAGGACTCCCTAGCTTACTGAACAACGCAGGGAGACTGCTCATTCATGAGCAGTATGCCAAAAGAGTGAATTCATTTTCCACAAACGAAATCAATGAGAAGCCCAGCAACTCAGAAGAAACAGGGCCAGCTACAGGACAGACTATCTACAACAAGGTAGAAAGTCTATTTTTTATAATGAATGAGATCAATCACCTGTTTGAGGTGGCTCCCAATTTTTACAAGTATACAGAGGCAGAGGAGACTATGGATGCAATTCTCAGGCATCAACTCCCTACACAAGACTGGTGGACAAATACAATACAGAAAATTTTATAGACAGTGAGTCATTCACCAAATTTTGTTTTTAAAATATGAATTGTTATGTAAAGCACAGTTTAACAAAATCAGCATACATTAAAGATTAGAGCTGAGCCAACTCAGCAGAAATTTCGGCCAACGAAGCAAAAGTAGGAAACCACAGGTGGCAGAGCCGAGAAAATACAGCGCAGCAAACTTAAAGGCACATTTTCCAGCATTAAAGCCAAGCAGTTCAACCGACTCACTGACCTCCAAGGGTCAAAATATCCTCGGACAGACTTAAAGAGCAGTTATGCTGCATTCAAAGCTGTAATAACTTCTTTTCTACTTTCTGTACGAAGTAATGAAGATATTTCTCTCTCAGATGACTCAATGCCTGAGATATTTTGTATAAGCATTCCTATAAAGTCCCCTTCGCATGAGTTTGCAAGGGTTGTTGTTGATTTCTCCTGAAGAAGTTCTTATGCTGTAATCCTTTCAGAAGTTTAATAAAGAAAGTGATGGAATTTCTCGGATTTCCAAAGTGTTGAATGCGTTCTGGTGTCTATTGAAAACTGCTGGATTCCTGTGTATTACACAATACAATAAGTCTCTGTAACTCTCTCTGTTATGTATTTTTGATTTGTTAAAATCCATATATGTTTCTAATTTTTGAATATTTAGCAACAAGGAAAAAGAATAACTTTCAGGATTTATTCAAGAAATACCCTGAGTTCAATCTGTGTTGTTAATGAATGTTTTCTTCAGCTGTAATCTTGATAAGTGTAATTCTTAATTGCTGCACTTTCAGAATACATCTTTCACATTGACCTTTGTCTCAGGAATTCAAGTTTGCTCCTGTGCGACGTGTTTCACTTTCACCTCACCAGCTTAATAGAGAATTCTTAATTGCTTTCTGTTGGCTGACATGCCTCACCATTCAAGTTAAATTTGTTTGTCTGAGATACACAATTGGCCCTGCAGTTTGAACACCACCAATCCTCCATTTCAAAGCATTTCACAACTCCAGACTCCATTGCCCAATGATATATTATCCTCTAAACACTACAGCTTAAGCCCTGAAAGAAATCCTTCAACCAAAACATAAACCAAAACCTGAGCATAATACCTAGCCTAAAACACCATCATAACAGAGACAAATCATAAAAGAGAGAGCCCTCTCTGATTACAGTTTGGCTAGAAACTGTGATCCAAAGATTGGTTAGTGGTTACCCCGGCCGTATTCCCTTGGGAGTCATAGGGAACAACCTGGGTGTTAACATAATTGGCGACTCCGCTGGGGAATGCTTGAGATTTTTCAATTACTATATATCTTCCATAGCTACTATCAAGCCTGAAATCAGTCAAGAGGCCTTTAATATGTTTCTGTATCACATTAACAGCTTTAGGGAAGAGCTTTTTAGGGAGTCTTCATCTTAGTTTTGAAATATATATAGCCATTCCAAAATCTTCATCCAGTCCTTGCAGATATAAAAACTTCCTGTAAAATCCTGAAAAACAGTTAGAAACTGGCTCCTAAGAAAAATCCACGGCACACTATGGCAAATCCTGACCCTAATCCACCCATCATTGTTGATAATCCAAATACCATCCCTAGAAACATTAGGAGGCAGCAAAAGCAGGAGCAGCCTGCTAATTTAACCTCAGATTCAGATCATCCCAGCCTTATCTCTACCCCATGCAAGGTCCTCTTCCGGCCTACCCCTAATTCCCCTAGTTCACCATCCACATCTCAAAGTCCTCCTCACACATCTTCATCCACTGCACATATCCCCTCGACCAACACTCTAGGTTCACCCCTACTTGTCACCCCTATGGTACCCACTATTCCTATTATCCCAGCTGCCCCTGTTAATCCTCTAAACCCTGTAAATATGGCTAACAGATATGCACCTTTGCAGATACCAGCTAATGCTGCAGCTCTACCCCAAGATTACCAAACCAAAATCTCATATTTTGACTCCAATGGTCCTCTGACAGCTGTCCAGCATGCTAAGAGGATGCAAGACCATTTTGAGACCTATGAAATAGATGATGACAGTGTCAGAATGAGGATGTTTGTTCAAAGCCTAACTGGGGATGTAAGAACTTGGTTTAGATCCCTGAACGCAAATTCTATTACAACTCCTGATGAACTGTATCAAGCCTTTACTAGTAGATGGGAGAAGAAGAAAGATCCTCTGCACATACTTGGGGAATATGACACCATCAAGAGAGGTCCCCAAGAGACTGTTTTGGAGTATTGTGCAAGATTTAACAATGTATATAACGCGATTCCACAAAATTTAAGACCTCCTCCTGATTTAGCCTTGTACAAATTCCCTGATGGTTTTGACCCTGACATGGCCTATCAGTTGAAGGAAAGAGATCCTCAATCCCTTGCAGAGGCCCAAAGGGTTGCTGTCACAGTGGAAGCCAACCTTATTGCCAAAAGGAACAGGGCAAGGTTGGAAAAGAGGACTGCTTTCAAAGAGGAACCCTCTGCCTTTGATCAAAAGCTAGATGCAATTCTCAGTGGAATGAAAAGATTGGGTGATAGAGTGGAATCGGTTGAAAGAAAGTCATCATGGGAAGCACCACAAAATAACCCTCCTAGGAATCCAAATTTTAGGAGAACTCAAAACCCAAATGTTGGCAAGGCCAGTGCTGACCAAGACATAAGGCCCCCTTTCCAAGAAAATTGTGCAGAAACTTCCACATCAATAGAGCCCAATGAAGATCCTGAGATTAACTTGATGGGTCTAGATGGTGAAATTCAAGTTTTCTTAACACAAGAAGATCATGAGGATGATGAAATCAAACTGTTCCAAACTAAATCAGGTGAATCCTTTGACTTCAAACAAGGCTATGACACTGCTGTTTATGAAGTCCATAAACAATACAAGCTGAGGAGCAGAACTGTGAATGTTAACCAGCCTGAAAAGAAAAAGGATAATCAGCAGCCTGAAAGAGTCATAGTCACAGAACCTAATGACAAAATAAATTCACATACAGAAGAAGTGATTGTTGAGGAGATCACTGAACCACTGTCCTTAAAACAGCAGCCTATGGCTACTTCACCTTCTCATCCTAATTTAAATGTTACTCACCAAGAGATGAGTAAAAGAGGCAAGTCCCAAAGTCAAGATAAAAATCAAGAAGAAGATTTAATGAACAAGGAAAGGACTGTTATCTATAACCCCAAAACCCAATCTGAAAAACCTTTTGACCTAGAAACTGAAATTGGTAAACTAAAGATAGTTGTTCCTCTTTTAGAATTAGCCAAGCATGACATCTACAAACTACAAATTAAGAAGTCCCTGCAACTCACTAGCAACAAGGATGATGTCAATGTGCTGGATGACACCCCAGAACTCCTGTTTGGCCCAGAAGTGGATGGAAAAACAGTAGTCACAGGGGTATTACCTTTCTATGTCAGTTTACATATTCATGATAAAATATTACATAATGCAATGTTTGACTCAGGTGCCTCTCACAATCTCATGCCAAAAGCAGTCATGGAAAGATTGAATCTAGGCATAACAAGACCATACAAGGACCTGTTTTCCTTTGACTCCAGCCAAGTCAAGTGTCTAGGTCTCATAAAAGATTTATGTGTATCTCTGGTCCAATACCCAAACAAGACAATCCTAATGGATGTGGTAGTTGCTGATATTCCACCTAAGTATGGGATGTTGTTATCAAGATCATGGGGAGCTAAACTCCAAGGTTCCCTGCAATTAGACATGTCATATGCCACCATCTCTGTTTTTGGGCAACCAAAAAGACTGTACAGAGAAACACTAATGAAATACATGGTCAGCAGTGAAGAAAAGCCTCAAAACTTTCCTATATATGCTGTCCATTCAGACATAGACTCATACATTCTCTTCAATGACACCACAATTCCCTCAAAAGGTGAGGTTGAAACCAAGATATTCATACAAGAGGAAGACTCAAATGAAAGTATTACCACCCATGAAACAACAGTCAATCAAACACTAGATGTTGTTGTTGCCCTAGTTGTCAAGAACACCCAATCAAACGATGAGACTGTCCTAGAAGACAAGCTAGAGAAAAAACCACAACTGCTACTCACATTGCCAGCCCATGAACAGATCATCAAATCTCCCCCACAACAAGATATTCTATGGTTCCTTGAATTTGATGGCTCAGTCAACAAATTAGGGGCAGGAGCTGGAGTTTGGGTACACAATAAAGAAAATAGTCATGCAGAAGGCAGAGCCTATAGACTGAATTTCAGATGTACTAACAACATGGCAGAATATGAAGCCCTTTTACTAGGCCTCAAGTTAGTAAAGTCCTTACAAGCTGCCAGGGTTTCAATCATGGGTGATTCAGATTTAGTTATCCAACAAGTGAAGGGAAATTTTGTCACCAATGACAAAAGACTAAGGACTTATAGGTCTGCTGTTGCTGAGGTACTAAACTTTTTCTCTGAATTCCAAATCACTAAAATTCCTAGAACCCACAATCTACATGCTCATAGTTTAGCCACCTTTGCAAGTACCTGCAAACTGCCTTTTGAGCCCCATCATTGTTTTACAGCTGAGGTAAAACACAGACCCTCCATTCCAAACAATGTCAATGATTGGCAAGTATTTGAGGATGACAAGCAAATAAACCATTTTTTAACCCTGCAACAAGAATTTGCAGGATTAAATATTGACACTGAGACAGCAAGTCAATCACAAATACTTGATGGAGCAAGTCCATCACAAATACAGTTTCAACAGATTACTCACCCAATGTCACCTAGAACAGCAAAACAAATGCTGAATCCAACTATTTTCAATAAGGAAAAAATTCAACAAATTCAATCAATCAATTGTGAGGAAGTGGCCAATGCTGAAACTGAAATCATAGAGCTGAAAGACAATTTTCTACCAACAGGCCTAACTCCACTAGAGGACATCTTTGATTCAAATGATATCCCTAGAAAACCAAAGATGCAGCCCTTAAATGCAGCCATTGAAGAATGAAACATAGGTACACTTGACAAACCCAAAATAATTAAATTATCTGCTTCTTTACCTCTTGACCAAAAGCCTAAGTACATTGACCTCTTTAAAGAGTTCCAGGATGTCTTTGCATGGAGTTATGAGGACCTAAAATCCTATGACACCTCTGTTATCCAGCATACAATCCCTCTCAAACCTGACCAAAAGCTCTTTAAACAAAAATTGAGGAGAATCAATCCTATGCTTCTCCCAGCAATGGAACAAGAGGTACAGAAAATGTTCAAGGCTGGCATCATATCACCAATCAGATTCTCTGAATGGATCTCCAACTTAGTCCCTACAAGAAAGAAGACTGGTGAAATTAGGCTGTGTGTGGACTTAAGGAATCTGAACCAAGTATCCCTCAAAGACAACTATCCCTTACCCAAGATGGATCACATTCTCCAAAGAGTGGTAGGGGCCTCAAGGATCTCATTACTAGATGGATTTTCAGGCTTCAATCAAATTCTGGTGCACCCTGATGACCAAGATAAAACAACATTCACTACCCCATGGGGAACTTTCAAATATGTAAAGATGCCTTTTGGATTGAAAAATGCAGGGGCAACTTTTCAAAGAGCAATGGACATTGCTTTTTCCAAAGAGATTCATGACTTTTTAGTCATTTACCTAGATGACCTTACACCTTTCTCAAAATCAGACCAAGAACATATAAAACATTTGAGACAGATCTTCCTAAAATGCAGAAAATATGGAATTTCCTTAAATCCCAAGAAATCCCTGTTTGGTTTAGAGGAAGGTAAGCTGTTGGGCCACATCATTTCTAAGGATGGCATTAGAATTGACCCAGATAGGATACAGGCTATCCTACAAATGCCCCACCCAAGAAATGTCAAAGAGTTGCAAGGATTCTTGGGAAAAATCAATTTCTTAAGAAGGTTTATCCCAAACTTAGCAGAACTAATCAGATTATTAAACAACATGCTAAAAAAGGATTCAAAAGTCAAATGGACTGTTGAAGCCAATCAAGCCTTTGAAAGTATAAAACTAGCCCTTACCCAAACACCAGTGCTGACCAACCCTCAATTTGACAGAGAATTTATCATTTTCTCTTTTGCTTCTGAGCATACTATTGCTGTTGTTTTACTGCAAAAAGATGACCAAGGAAATGAGAAGCCAATTGCTTTCTTTAGCAAAGCTCTTAGAGATGCACCTTTAAAATATCAAATCATGGAAAAACAAGCTTATGCTTTGGTCAAAGCCATTAAAGACTTTAGGATTTACATCCTTTATTCCCATGTTATAGCATATGTGCCAAGTCCTATTGTCAAAGACATTCTCACCCAAGAAAATTTAGAGGGCAGAAGAGGAAAATGGATTGCCAACATCTTGGAATTTGACATTGAGATAAAACCTACAAAACTAATAAAAGGGCAAGGCTTGGCCAAATTAATGACAGAAACAAATTTCCAAGCCTTAGACATTAACCAGCTGGACAGTGAACAGGAGCTGGCGACTCCAAAGATCAATGTAGCCTTTGAACAATCCCCTTGGTACTCTGATATATGTTATGTATTGCAAAACCTGTGTGCTCCTCCAGGATTGTCCAGAACTAAATGTAGGTTTTCAAAAATGAAAGCTTCTAAATTTTGTGTTATGGATGGAAATTTATTATGGAAAAACCATGAAGGAATATTGCTAAACTGCCTAATTGAGAAGGAAACTGACAAAATCATAAAGGAATTTCATGCAGGTGACTGTGGTGGACACTTATACTGGAAGTCCACTATGGATAAAATACTAAGGTCTGGGTACTACTGGCCCACCATGTTCTCTGATGTCAAGAAATTCACCACCTCATGTCATAAATGTCAAGTGTTTGAGGGAAAGAGACAGTTGCTGCCACTTCCTTTAAGGCCTATTGCAACAGAGAGACCTTTTCAACAATGGGGATTGGACTTCATTGGGGAAATTCATCCCTCATCTTTAGGCCAACACAGATGGATCTTAACAGCCACAGACTACTTCACCAAGTGGATTGAAGCTGTTCCATGCAGACAAGCAAATGATTCTACTATCATTCAGTTCTTGGAGAACAACATATTGGCTAGATTTGGCTGTCCTGACAAAATAATAACAGACAATGCTGCTGCTTTCAGATCCAAGAAAATGGTGAACTTCTGCCATAAATTTCACATCACCTTGGGCCATTCTACTGCATACTATCCCCAAGGTAATGGCCTTGCTGAGTCATCAAATAAAAGTCTGGTAAACATCATAAAGAAAGTGCTAGAAGAGAACAAAAAGAATTGGCATAAGAAGCTTGTGAATGCCCTATGGGCAGATAGACTAACAACCAAAAGATCAATTGGGACCAGCCCATATGAGTTGGTTTATGGATTAGAGGCCAAGTTTCCTTCATCACTAGGGGTGCCTGTAATGAAACTTCTTCAAGAAAGCCAAGCAGAACCAAATGATATGCAAAGAAGAATCAATCAAATCATATGTTTACAGCAAACTAGAGACCAAGTTTTCAGCAGAGTTCAAGTCCTACAAGAAAAACTAAAGAAGGCCTTTGATAGAAGAACTAAGGCAGAAGATTTCAGCATGGGAGACAAAGTCCTCAAGTGGGATGCAAGAAGAGAGGATAAAGGAAAACATGGAAAATTTGATTCTCTTTGGAGAGGACCATATGCTGTCCAAGCAGTACAAGGAAACAACACTTATTTCCTTAAGAGTCTCAATGAAACTGATTTGGATGAAGGTCCTGTGAATGGCAGGATGCTGAAGCACTATTTCGAATATCACCCATAAGTGCACCCTGAGTTTTCCCTTGTACATATCCAGATGTATATATTATTTTCTGTCAACATGTAAATATGAAATTTCTCAAAGTTTTCTTAAAACTGCCAGCAAAAGGTAAATAGAATCAGAGGTCTACCAAGAAGAGAAGCACACAATTTTTGCATTTCAAAGCAGCAAACTTCAAGATTGGCAAGAGCAGTCAAGGAGCAAGGCAATCTGACCTGCTGTTCTTGGTCTTTCAAATGAAACACCATCCCCATGTGGAGCCACTGTTAGCTACCTATACCAATAGGTTTCATGTTTCATGATTGGCTATGAAAAGGACCAAATATGCTCTGCTTTGATGATTCAAAGATCACATATTTCCGAGAGAATCCAATCTGTGCTGATAGCTTGGTATGGACTCAAATTTTGATGGATGGTCCAACAGTCTAATCTGGACCATGTCATGTTTTAAATTTTCAGTTGTAGAATAGAGAAAGGAGTCTGTCCAAACTGTTTAATCTTGGCAGACAAGTAGTTTAGGTAGAGAAAAAAGGCTCCCAACAGCTTAATCTGGGACCTTGGAAGAAATAAGGGTAGAAGTAGATAGAAAAAACAAAAGAAAAGCCAAAGAAAAGAAAAGGCAAGTAAGGGTCTGCAAGTCCAAGTGCACCCTCCAAGAAGAAATAAAAAATGCTAGGCAAATAGATGGGTAGGCAGTTGGGGTTGCAGAAGGGCCATTTCTTATCAGTTGCATGTGTGCTAACTTTGTTTACCAAAGCAAAATCAATGAATTGAGAAGGTGTCATTCTTCATCAAGTTGCAGCAAGCAGGAAGCATGTCTAACCTCCCTTCCTCCCCTCTCCATTTCATTACTAACACTCCCTCATCAGCTGAGATTCATGGAAGAGATTCTGGTTTCATAATGGTTCAAATCTTTTTAGAAGCCACATTTCTTGTCTAAACTCTTTTCATTTTGATCTACTCCCTAAACTAAGTAAGTTTCAAGTAAACTTAGTGATTTTCCCCCCTCATTCACATCTTCCCCCCATATTAACTCTAACTTTACTATGTAAATCACCTATATTACCTTTCCCCTACTAGTATTAACACCATGGTGTATAAACCCCAAATTTTGTATAAATATCCCTCCCCTTGGCATTATAGCCATATGTTCTCTAAAAGGGAATCAAAATGACATCTGGTCACTTTGATGAACCTATACCTCATCTCTCTCCCTTGTTTCAAGTCTTTCCACTCATTAAACCTTCACTTGAAAAGCAAAACCATATAAAAACCCCTTCCTACCCCTAAACCCCTTTGAAATTATGAAAAAACCAAAAAAAACCCACTTTTGCCGCTTAACGAAAGTTGGCGCATATATTTGATTTTTCGAAATATATTGAAAAACATTGAAAAATACCATATTTAAACCTTTCCCGCTGAGCACGTGTCCCAAAAGAAATATTTGTTTATTCCTCCACCCGCGTCCGTATCCACCGATCACATCGCCCTCCCGTCCACCGTCGGATCGGACCCGTGGGATCCGAAGGCCCTCATTGATATCGGAGCGGCCCCAACGACAGATGATTAGCGCCCGAGAAAATGACGAAGGGATACATCATTGCGCGGCCACGCGTCACCCTCTCAGGTCTCTCGGAGCGGCCTCTGACAAAACCAGGGCCGTATCGTAAGCGCTCCGAGAAACCGTAACCGTTATGGCACTTAACCGTGACCGCTATGGCACTTACCGCCCGGTTTTCTGGTCCTACGTCAGACCCACGTCATCGCCACCCTGCCATCGCATCAACACTTTTGTCCGCCCCTCTGCCAACGTGTCTGCCACCGCATCATCCCCATGGACCAATAGTAGCTCGCCACCTCACCCGATGACGTCATGATGACGTCATCTGAGCTTGACCCCACCCTATGACGTCATGCTGACGTCATCCGAGAAAAAAGCGCCAAATTGCCAAAAGGTCCATATTTTGGCCAAAAATCACGTATTGCATACTTTTTGCTCATTCGCTATTGTTTCCGCTGCATGGTCTTTTACGTCCAAAAATGCGCCACCCCGCTGGAATCGACCTGAAGACCTCCAGAGCACCAATTCCGCCCGCATTTACGACCACTGCTCGCTGTTTACCAGGTATTTCTCATCATTTATCCTCCATACGCCTAAATTGTCTGTAAATTACTCAGAAGGCTCAAAGGACACTAAAACTCATCATTTTACCGGCAAAATCCCTCTGCAAAGCCTCTATTCCCAACTGCAAGCTCGAAAACCACCAGCTGAGCCTTGATTTCCCAAGTTCTTATCAAAAACTGTAAACTGCTCGCACAATCGTGAGACAGTAGGTCAATCCATTAAAAACCTGTCACAAAAGACAAAGTGAGACCAGACATTGGTCTTATTCATAATTCAAACAGTATTTCAATTGCTGTGTTCCCACTTCACCCTCTGGTCCCTGAAATTCACACTTTCATTGCAAGTAATCACCGCTGTGTTGTTATGCCTACTTCAACCAGTTCACCTACAAGACAGAAGCTTAATAGACCATGGAAACTCCAATTGCACTGAACATCAAGCCTCTCAATGCCCCTCACAGGGAGTTAGAATGGAAAGCTCTGGGAGATATGGATTATCAAATGTTAGACTGGTTTCCATTAGGCTCAAAATATAATATTCAGATGCTAAATGAGTTGAAAGCCCAACACCTCAGTGGAGCTGATATCCTAGGGATTTGGGACTCAAACTTGCCCATCTACAACCTCCCCCAGGTAAATCCTATGCCTGAATTTATCCACAGATGCCAGGAGTGCTATGATCCATGCCAAAGAGCTATCCTCAGCCCTACAGGCTCAATTCTGTTCCATATCACCCCAGAGAGCATAAATGAGATGCTGCATTTCCACACTGCAAAACCATTGACCCCCCTCTACATGCAGAACTTGATAAAGAAGGGGAATAAGTTGTCAAATGACCAGATCATCAAAATCAACCAGCTGTTTGTACAATCAGGCTCTGAAACCATCAGAACTCCTCCTATTGGATATGCTTACTTAAATGAATTGGGCAGAATGCTAGTGGATTTGATCATCTATGTCCTAGGGTTCAAGGGAATGGAGGATGTGGATGAAATTATAATGGCAATGCTGTCTATATTCTCTCCTGGAAAGCCTCCAGCTGTACATTATGACTATGCCACATATATTGCAGATAGGATCCATGACCATCTGATGAATCTGCAAAGGGAAAGACTGTTCAGATATACTTCCTACATTTATCATCTATTCTTGTTTAATCAACCAGGCAGCTTCCTCATTCCCTTGAAACAAGTTAATGCCCAGGGGAATCCAAGGTCAGTTGTGTTTTGGACCTCTGTTTTTCATTGCACCTCCGTGTCACCATACACATACTGTGAGTTCATAGACTTATTCATACATCCAGCTATGACATTATTGTATGGTGTTCCTCCTCCAAGGCTAACTGATGACATGAGGAGAATTCTCCATCTAAACAAAACCTACAGCATTGGTAACTGGTACTTTTACCAAGACCACACAGTCATTAGAGTATATGGATGTGAGTTGAAGCCTTTTAGGCTGCCAAGGTATGTCCCCATGAGGCTTTTTGCCCTCGAATACTTCAGGCAATTTGGGAATGTCGACTACCTCCACTTCCAAAGTAAGAACAAGAAGGCACAGTTGAAGGTAAGGAGCCAGCTGGGCCCTTTCCTATATAACAAAAAAGAGGAGGGATGGAAAGAGGCAAACAGTATCCTAGAGGCCCTCAAACTGCAAACTAGTTTTGAGTGGATACCCTATGACCCTAATCATTTAGTTTCCCTCAGGAGGATAAGATACAAATTGGGTACCTATTCACATGTGAGGCAGCCTGAGATTGAGCAGTATGCCAATGCATTGAGCTGGGAAGAGGGCACCCTAGAAGAGGAAATCACTAGTGAAGAGCTGCTAGAAAGAGAGGCCAGAAATATTCAAAAGGAAACTGACTTAGAAACTTGTGGACAGGTCCCCCTCTCATACAAAAGACAACTTGAAGCAGCTACCTCATCCTCAACAACACATCAGCAAGATGCCATGAATACTCCACAGACAGCCAACAAAGGCAAAGAAAAGCAGGTGGAACAGCCACCTCCTATGACTGAAGAGAAAATGGAAACCCTAGTGCAGCAACAAGAAGAAATGGAGCAGCAGGGAGAAGGGCAGCAGCAAGAAGAACAGCAACAACAGGAAGAACAAAGGCAGGAACAGCCTGTCCAGCAAGAGCAAACAGTGGAAGCCCCTAAATCCACTGAACAAATTGTGCCTCCAAGGCAAGAAACTTCTGCTGAGGCATCAATCCTCCAAACTCCACAAAAGGAGGATACAAGCAGGAAAAGGGACAGAGAGACTCCCCTTACAACGTCAGCAAGTCATGGGGAGTAAGACAGAGAATCAATCCCTTCTCAAAGGAAGAAATGCCAATAGGACAGTCTTTTGGTATGGTCCCACCCAGCAGGGAAGCATCAGCAAGTTCCTTTCAACAGGAACAGGATAGAGCAATGGGAGGTGAAGTGAGTTCCTCAAATCAGCAAAGAGAAGGTGGACCCAGCATTAAACAGCAGTTCATCGACATTAAGAGGAGAAATGAGCCCATCAAGATACAGCTGTATAACCATCTGTTGAACATGGCTCCCACAAATCAACAAAGACTCATGTCTGCATATGATGTGCAGGAAGGCAAAATGATCATGAGTCATTTTATGCCAACAGCAGTGCAGCCCCAATCTGCCTCTGACTACTTAAGGACTAACCTGGAAGTCCTTGCCATGGATATCCACCCAATGGAAAAGATAGAACTGCATAAGCAAACGGGTGAGATGGTCTATGCTTCCTTGGCTGACCAAACGTTGGATAACTACAGGCTACAAAATAGCCTTAGCAATACAGCCTCTCAGCTAGAGTTGGAGAGAGCATCATCCCAGGCAAAGGACAACAGAATAAGGTCCTTAGAGGACATCATCATAGAGATGGGGCATGATCCCAAAGATATCAAGGGCATACAAGAGATATTAAAATTGAGGGATGCAGACTTGGCAGCCTTGAGGAAAAAGATCAAACTCCCAACCACAATTCACCCTCAAACAGATGATGTTGCCCAGCAAAGACATGATCAACAGGCCACAACCTTGTTGATATCTCTGTATAAGCAGCTAATCCAAACTCAGGAAAAGCTGGGAGAATCGGAGGCTGCAAAAACAGCACTTCAGGCAGCCTTAAAACAAAGAGAAGAAGGGCAGACCTCTCAGCCTCCTCCTCAAATCATAAACCTTGAGGAAACTGCCCCAAATACTGTTCCTCCCCCCCAACAGATTGATCAAGCTGCACCACCTACTTCAGCACCTCCACCAACAGAGCAGGCCCCTAGCTTGGACATGCAAAAGCTAAAAAATGAGATTCAAGCCCTGGAAGCTCAAATGGCAGAGCTGAATGAGACCAGGGATAAATTGGCCAAGGTGAATGACAGATATGATAAATCCAAGCAAGCGGTGGCAGAGAAGGGCAGGGAGGTGAAAGCCCTCAAAGACAGGATAAAAGAGCTAGAAAATGAGCTCAAATTAGATAAAGTTATAGCTGGGCTTAAGGCAATGCTATGGGCCAACATTGGCCAGTCTATTACTGACCAATGGCAGTATATAGAGACAATCCATGAGCAGCTAGAGCTCATCCCAAAAGCACAAGCTGAAATTCACAAGTCAAGGGCTGCTCTAGGCAACATGCCTGAAGTTGCCACCAGGATGATCAATGTGCTGAATAATAGAACAAGTACTCAGCTGGCAAGCATGGGAATTCCCAATAGAACTGAGACCATTTAGTTGATCAAAAGGGTTCTCACATTGATAAATTTGGTGCAGACATTGGAGAGAAGAACTCAAGACATGCAGACCGAGGTGAAAAGGTTCATGGATAAATTCCTGGTGCTGCAAAACAGAGGACTCCCTAGCTTACTGAACAGCGCAGGGAGACTGCTCATTCATGAGCAGTATGCCAAAAGAGTGAATGCATTTGCCACAAACGAAATCAATGAGAAGCCCAGCAACTCAGAAGAAACAGGGCCAGCTACAGGACAGACTATCTACAACAAGGTAGAAAGTCTATTTTTTATAATGAATGAGATCAATCACCTGTTTGAAGTGGCTCCCAATTTTTACAAGTATACAGAGGCAGAGGAGACTATGGATGCAATTCTCAGGCATCAACTCCCTACACAAGACTGGTGGACAAATACAATACAGAAAATTTTATAGACAGTGAGTCATTCACCAAATTTTGTTTTTAAAATATGAATTGTTATGTAAAGCACAGTTTAACAAAATCAGCATACATTAAATATTAGAGCTGAGCCAACTCAGCAGAAATTTCGGCCAACGAAGCAAAAGTAGGAAACCACAGGTGGCAGAGCCGAGAAAATACAGCGCAACAAACTTAAAGGCACATTTTCCAGCATTAAAGCCAAGCGGTTCAACTGACTCACTGACCTCCAAGGGTCAAAATATCCTCGGACAGACTTAAAGAGCAGTTATGCTGCATTCAAAGCTGTAATAACTTCTTTTCTACTTTCTGTACGAAGTAATGAAGATATTTCTCTCTCAGATGACTCAATGCCTGAGATATTTTGTATAAGCATTCCTATAAAGTCCCCTTCGCATGAGTTTGCAAGGGTTGTTGTTGATTTCTCCTGAAGAAGTTCTTATGCTGTAATCCTTTCAGAAGTTTAATAAAGAAAGTGATGGAATTTCTCGGATTTCTGAAGTGTTGAATGCGTTCTGGTGTCTGTTGAAAACTGTTGGATTCCTGTGTATTACACAATACAATAAGTCTCTGTAACTCTCTCTGTTATGTATTTTTGATTTGTTAAAATCCATATATGTTTCTAATTTTTGAATATTTAGCAACAAGGAAAAAGAATAACTTTCAGGATTTATTCAAGAAATACCCTGAGTTCAATCTGTGTTGTTAATGAATGTTTTCTTCAGCTGTAATCTTGATAAGTGTAATTCTTAATTGCTGCACTTTCAGAATACATCTTTCACAGTGACCTTTGTCTTAGGAATTCAAGTTTGCTCCTGTGCGACGTGTTTCACTTTCACCTCACCAGCTTAATAGAGAATTCTTAATTGCTTTCTGTTGGCTGACATGCCTCACCATTTAAGTTAAATTTGTTTGTCTGAGATACACAATTGGCCCTGCAGTTTGAACACCACCAATCCTGCATTTCAAAGCATTTCACGACTCCAGACTCCATTTCCCAATGATATATTATCCTCTAAACACTACAGCTTAAGCCCTGAAAGAAATCCTTCAACCAAAACATAAACCAAAACCTGAGCATAATACCTAGCCTAAAACACCATCATAACAGAGACAAATCATAAAAGAGAGAGCCCTCTCTGATTACAGTTTGGCTAGAAACTGTGATCCAAAGATTGGTTAGTGGTTACCCCGGCCGTACTCCCTTGGGAGTCATAGGGAACAACCTGGGTGTTAACAGAGTGGTACAGAGAGCGACAATGTAGGGAATCCCAGGACGACGCATAGCATGCAGGCTACAACAATGCGAGAGGCACAAGTGTTTTGCACAGTGCTAGGTGGCACAAAGCGGTGTGTAATTGTGCGAGATGCATGGAGATGATGCAGTAGCGCAGATGTCAGAGACGGAGCACTTGTCAACAGCAGGTAGAGATTCAGCATCAAAGTATGTTTCTAGCCCAAAAAAGTGGTCAGTTGGGAGTGTTTTTGTTCCAAGTGTTATTGGAGCAAAGTGGACCGAGCAGATGTGTTGCATGCAGAACATTCCAGAGTTATAGGATCGAGTTTGAGAGGAAGTCTTTCTTGTTAAGAGGGAGTGTTGAAAATTTTGCAACAAGAAATGCATGTTGAGAATGCAACAAGATGATGGAGCTTAGTGGAAAGGAGTCGCCTTCACTAAGTGGTCCCATAGGCAAATTATGGCGCAAAGTCTATTTTTAGACATATGGATTATGGTATATGAGTTGCAGTTTGTTGTTTATGGATGATTGGTCCTGTTGGGAAAAATAGATGGACTTCTATTTTTGGATCACAGCAAGAGTGATCAGAGTCTATTTTTAGACTGCTAGTCAAAAATAGAAAAATCAAATATTATTGTCTCATAATAATATTTAGACTATAAACTTTTTCTTATCCTCTTGGAGCACGTTAGTTTAAGCTACAGATGTGGCAAATGCAGCTGACAGAAGGAATAATGTGGTTTCTTATGTGTTATTTGAGCTATTGCACACAGGACATCAGTTAGAACTCATGCATGTGAGTTCTGTGGATTTTGATGAGAAGTTAATGGAGTTGTGTTCAGTTTGACTTAGTTGAACTAGTTGTATTTAGTCTAACTGGCCAATAGACTAAGTGATGAGTTGTGTGAATTAGTTATTAATTAATTCACTAATTATTAACTCATAATGCAACTGAAGAATACATCAATTAACTCAAAGCATGTACAGTTCAGTGGAGACAGGTGTTAGAGGTTGAGATTACTATCAGTTGTGACTATAGTTGTGCATGAGATCTTGCACAATCAAAGGATTGAGTATGCCCATGAGAATTGCATATGCCCGGTGATATAGCCTGTGCTCATGTGATTTCCAATGTGAGTGATTTTCCAAGGTAAATAGAACTTGGAACGAGTTTGGATTCATTCATTCTCTTGCAGGATTGTGCAGTGGAGGTAGGCAAAGCAGCGGGGGAGATTTGGAGATCAAATCTGAGCTAGTTTTGTGTGTAACAAGTGGAGATAGTATTGAGTACTTGTGAAGAGTAATGTACTATGTATTGTTACATGTTCTCAATCATTAATATACAAATAGTGTGGGGTTTTCAGCTGTAAGCTTTCCCCAGGTTACATACTGTGTTAATGTGTGCATGTTATTGATGTTTCATTGTTTTTGATGCTGCTAAATTGATGATCAACGTAGAGGAGGTTATGTATTATGCATGTATTCTGCAACAGTGTATAATCGGGACAATCTCTGTTGAATATGTGTTTATTATTCAAAATTTCTACAATTTAAATATCAGGCTCCTAAAAGCAAGAAAAATAATGAATTGAATCAAGAAAATAGAAACAACTAGTAAGCAAAATTGGATGGATGATTTGAAGAATTCGATCAAAGTGATGAGGCTCATCATTGGGTAAAATATATGGACCTTAATACACCTCCAAGGTTAATAAAATCAACTCCTGTCATAATTCTTTATATGTTTTAATTATATTTTGCTTAATGAGATGAGAAAAAGTAAGATGTTGTGTTTAGTGGTCTAATGTGCATTGATTGCAGGTTTTTGGGAGAAAATTATGGCTAGTTAAGGTGTAGGAAATTGAATGAGACAAGAAGGAGAGATTATAGGAGATTGATCTCCCTCCTTAATTCCTCACTCACTCGAATATCCCTCAATCAAATCACACGAGATCGGAGTTGCAGGTAGCTGAGTCAAGAGGATCATTGGCAACCGAGCCAGTGCTAGTTAAGAACCAGTTAATCTTAAAATTGGGAGCCAAGCCTCCCTAGATTTAAGGAAGTTGTTGGAAAATTTAGTTTTATAAATAAATATGCCTAGAGAATCATTAGGATTTAGATTTTTCTATGCAAAATAGCTAAGCACTTTCGAGTCGAATGATTGTGACCAAACACTGTTATGTATTTTTTGATATGTTAATGGAAACGTGCATTTCCTTGATCCATTAATGAGTTGACTTAGAGGGCTGAAGCTCTTGGGTTAGGGCCTAACCATAGCAGTAGAGGTTCCTCTTACTGTACTTGTATTCTTATTTTATTTTATAGATTACTTGTTAAAATGATTTTGGCATTGTTACATTGCAAGTATTGGTGAATTTGATTAGTTTGCTTCCATTTGTGCATAGATTTAAAAGTAGAATTAGAGAAATAAGGAAATATAAAAAAAGGTTGATAATAGGTGGATCTTACCTCATTCCTCCCTTCAAGGACCATGGTTTGAGGGAAAACTTCCATTCAGCCCAAAAATACAAAATTCTGGCTTCTTATGAAATTTGGGGTTTTTTATGCTAATTAGGTCAGCATCTTTTAGTTTTAGAAGATAGGTTGCAGTTGTCATTTCTGATATCTTAAGTTGTATTAGATTTCATGTTGCTTCCATGATAAGTTTCAAGCATTTCCATGCATGAACTTGGTAAATAAATGATGCAAATTCTATTTTCCTTATATTGTTGTAAACCCTTCTTGTTTTGAAATGATTTATGGATAAATGGCAACATTGATGTGTATGTTGCAGGAGTTTCAATATTCTAGGAAGACCTCATATCATCAACCTCAACCAAACCATAACCACCCATGATTCACAAAGGCCATTAAGTTCTCAATTTGAGTTATCATTTCACAAGGACAACTTGCCATCCTTGTTGAGCAAATCCAACCATCATAGAACTTGGGTTTGAGTTCTGAGTGAGTTCCAACAACTTCCTTGCCTTATTCCTTCCATCACTCACCTTCCCTAAGCTCCATACCACTATCCAAATCACTCCTTAGGCTTTCAGCCTGTTGCTATAGGAAAATAGGGGATCTTGTACGTGAAATAGGACATCTTGTAGGAAGACCTGTAATGGTGTGTTTTGAGCCCGATTTGTGAAAAATGCATCACGAAAGATAGGATAAGACCCCTACTTTCCTCCCAATCCTTTTGACCCATCACACCCATCTCTCTCCACACATATCCCACCTGCCATGCAATCAAGAAGGATTAGCATTCATGTTTTCACAAAAAGATGAAAAAAAAGGTTGTTATGCTTATTCATGTGCACAATAGTTACATGCTTGTTTAGATCAGATTTCATGTTTAGGTTAGTTAGGATTTCACATGTGTTAAATTAGAATTATTCTAAAGCAAGGTATCTTAGCAAATAGCTAGATGAGTTTTGTGTCTGAGGCATCTATTCCAGTCTTTCATTACTGTAGTAGGTAGCATTTCAAACCTCTCAAATAGGGTAAAAATATCCTTTCTCAATTGGTAATAAAACTTCTTCTAAATCAATATAAGGTTGGTTTTAGAAACCCTAGTGGTCTATCGCCCAGCTCAGTAGTGACAAAGAGTGGAGCCATTACATCTATTTGTTTATACAACACTGTCACCTCTAAGTTTGTACGAACCCTGGGTTGATGAAGTAAAGTCGATAGCCCCAGGAGTTGCAGCATTCTTGTTGTAATACTGGTGCTCATCACGAAGCTAAGATAAATAGTTTTATATGTTTCATGGAAGATAATATTGATGGTATGGAAGAAAATTTGAAGAAATACATGGAAGATTTGAATAAATACATGGAAGGTTTGAAGGAAGGTGGGACAAAGATGCTACAAGGAAGGCCTCCTAATGACGAAAATGTAGTAGAGGAAACTCATAATGAGGAAAAAAATAACTGTTAATCATGATTTCATAGAATCTAACGTTGGATTGAATACACACCATATTCCAAATATCGATCTGAGGAAGTTTGATGGCAAGAATCCCATAACATGGATACTACATATGGAGAAATATTTTGATCTACATGAAGTGCAACTGTTACAAAAGGTACGTATTGCATCTTTATATTTAGAAACGAATAATTTTTTATTGTATAAAGGTCTTTGTTCTCATAAACCACTTGTCAATTGGTTAATTTTCAGGGAGGAAATGATAGCACATTATGAGGATACAAAGAGAAACACCTTCTTTAGCCAATTGATAAATCTCAAACAAAAGGGTTCAATAGCAGAGCACATTGAGGACTTCCAAAAATTGAATATAAGGGTAAATGATATTCCAGAGAAGTAGAGGATTGATTTCTTCATAGGGAATTTAAAGGATAACATTCAACATGAGGTTCGTCTTTGGGAACCCGATTCATTGGAGAAGGCATTCAAGATGGAAAGAAAAATTGAAAGAAAATTTATGGCAACAAGAAATCCTACCACTCACAATTATAAAGATGGAATTATTGTTGCTCCTATCCTTCCACAATGTACAAGGTTGATGCCACAACA
This sequence comes from Pinus tabuliformis, assembly GCA_031772625.1. NCBI lineage: Eukaryota > Viridiplantae > Streptophyta > Pinopsida > Pinales > Pinaceae > Pinus > Pinus tabuliformis. The sequence continues at coordinate 1,933,863,266 of CM062816.1, read as the reverse complement.
ATTGGAAAAAAAAGGAGAAAATGGACTTTGTTACAGTTGTGATAGAAAATACACTAAAGGTCATAAGTGTGCTGAGAAGAAATTATTGTACATTGATTGTGAAGAGGAGGAAGAAAAGGATCAAGGAACATTAGAAGAAGAGGATATGCACCAAGAATCAACCCCAGATAAAGAAGAAATTAATCCAACCATATCTTGTAATTCATTGGTAGGAATTACCACTCCTCAAACTATTAATATAGAAGGAAATATCAAGAAGAAAAGTATAACCTCATTTTCATGCATAATCGAATGAAACAATAGGCCAATCAACATCGCAGCGAAAGAAGTTTTGATATAGGTGACTGGGTATTTTTATGAATAAAACCATACAAAAAATGTCCCTCAAGCAAGCTAAGAAGGATAATAAATTATCACCAAAGTACTATGGTCCTTAGAAGGTGCTGCAAAATATTGATATTATGAAATACAAATTAGATCTTCTTGCATCTTCCCGAGTGCCCCCAGTTTTCCATGTTTCATGCTTAAAGAAGGTTATAGGTGAAAAGCTCTCAATTCAAAAAATATTGTCGAAACTTGGCAAGGAAGGAAAAAACATATTGGAAACTGAAGTAGTCATGGAAACAAGAACCTGACAACTACAAAATCGATCAATTTCAGAGTATCTCATCAAGTGGAAGAACTTACTGGCTCAAGATTCCACATGGGAGGAGAAGAATTTTATACAGAAGCATCCAAAACTACTCAAGTGTTGAGGACAACACTTTTTTAAGGAGAGGGGCATGTTATGTCCCTAACTACTAGTGTAACCCCTTATTGTTATTAGTGCAACCCCCTTATTATATTATTGTGCCCTTACATTATTATTGTTATTCCAGCTCTAATTATATTATGACCCCTTAGACTCCTATATATAGAAAGGAGGCCTTGTCATTTGTATCATCCAATAATTTTTTATTTGTGTAATGTAAAGGAGGTTTCCCCCTCAAAGAGGTTGATTTTGAAGTCGTTGATCTATCTTTTATATCATTTTGTGAGCTGGTTTCATAACAATAATACTTTGGTGATAATTTATCATCCTTCTTAGCTTGCTTGAGGGACATTTTTTTGTATGGTTGTAGTCGTAGAAATACCCAGTCACCTACATCAAAAGTTCTTTCACTGCAATGTTGATCCGCCTATTGTTTCATTCTATTCTGTGCCAAAGTGAGGTTATCCTTTAAGAGTTTGAGAACTTGTTGTTGATGCTCAATCTGATCTTCCGTTGCATGAACCTTAGAATTTTATTTTAAAGATGATGTGATGGACGATGGATGATATCCATAAAACGCCATAAATGGGGTCAGTTTTGCTATGGTATGGAAGGGAGAATTATACAACCATTCAGCTAGAGGCAACAACTTAATCCATTATGTTTGTTTATCAGATACAAAGCAACAAAGATATCCTTCCAAATATTTTTTCACTATCTCAGTTTTCCTATCATATTAAGGATGATAAGATGAGCTATGAACTAACTGAGTACCAAAATATTCCACCTCTTGTACTCCAAAGAAACATTTGGATATTTTTACATATAATTGTTTCTCCTCCAATAGTTTGAGCACCCTATCAACATGTTGAACATGATCCTTCCTAGACTTGCTGTATATTAGTATATCGTCAAAAAATACTAACACAAATTTTCTAAGGAAGGGTTTGAAAATGGAATTCATCAAAACTTGAAATATAGAAGGTGCATTGGTAAGGCCAAAAGGCATGACCAAAAATTCAAAATGACCCTCATGAGTTCTAAATGTTTTTTTTGGAATGTCTTTAGTTTTCATTCTGATTTGATGATATCTTGAATGAAGATCCAACTTGGCAAAGTAAATTGCTCCATGTAATTCACCCAATAATTCATCAATGACAGGAATGGGGAATTTGTCTTTAATAGTAATCTTGTTGATCTCCCTATAATCCGGAAACATGTGCCATGATCCATCCTTCTTGTGTACCAATACCACTGGAGCAAAGAAAGAACTTTGACTAGTTTGAATTATACCAACCTCTAGCATTTCTACAACCATGCATTCAATTTCACTCTTTTGGGCATATGGATATCTGTAAGGCTTGATGTTTGGTGGAACACTTCCTGGAATCAAATGAACAACATGATCATGATCATGAATAGGTGGGAGGCCTTTGGGAGTCTCAAATACCTTGGAATGATTGTCTGAAACATTTTGGAGATCTGGAGAAATAGATGATTTCGATGTGGGAACCTCTAGTGAACATAATTGTGAAATTATGCCCCATTGTTCTTTCTTTAGAAGGTTTTTGCATGCTGTTAGAGCTAATTATGCTTCTCGGTTTCCCTTCAATGCCCCTTAATTCAACTTCCTTTCCTTCCCAAAAAAATTTCAACAAAAGTTCTTGAAAATTAAAAGCTACTGTACCCAAAGATTGTAGCCATTGGACTCCTAGTACAACGTCTTCACCACCCATTGGAATGGAAAGAATTAGACTATTCAAGACATATTCTCCCATGGATAGGTTGATATTATGGCACTTTCGAGAGAAATTTATGGTTCCTCCATTATAAACCATTACTTGACACCCTAGTGCTAGATATAGGAAGCAATTAACTTCCTTGTCTATCTTACAATGAATAAAATTATGGGTACTACCCGAATCAATCAACACTATTACCTTTTTCTTCTTGATATTTTCTTCTATCTTGAGATTTTGAGGAGTGGTAATTCCTGTCAATGCATTACAAAATATGGTTAGATTCATTTCTTCTTTCTCTGGGATTGGTTCATGGTGTATATCTTCTTCTTTTGATGTTTCTTGTTCCTTTTCTTGCTCCTCTTCCCCATCTATGTAAATTAATTTCTTCTCAGCACACTTATGACCTTTAGTGTATTTTATGTCACAATTATAACAAAGCCCTTTTTCTCTTTTTTCTTCCAATTGTTGTGGTGTCAACCTTGTAGGTGGTGAAAGGTTAGGATAAACAACACTTCCATCTTTATAGTTGTGAGTGGTAGGCTTCCTTGTTGCCATGATTTTACTTTCCATTTTTCTTGCCAACCTAAATGCCTTCTCCAATGAATTAGGTTCCCAAAGGCAAACCTCATGTTGGATGCTATCCTTTAAAGTCCATATGAACACATCAATCCTATGCTCCTCTAGAATATATTTTACCCTTATATTCAATTTTTGGAAGTCCTCAATGTGCTCCATCATTGAACCCTTTTGTTTGATATTTATCAATTCGCTAAAAAAGGTGTTTCTTTTTGTATTCTCATAATGTTCTATCATTTCTTCCATAAAAATTTCCCAAGTGACAAATTGTTTACGAGAGCAAAGCCATCGATACCATACAAACTAATTTGGTTCCAAATATAAAGTTACAATGCGTAACTTTTGTGTGTTTTTCACATTATGGAGATCGAAATATTGCTCGATCTGTAGTATCCATGTTACGAGATCCTTGCCACCAAAATTCCTCATATTGATGTTTGGAACATGGTGGGTCTTCAATCCATCATTAGAGTCTATGAAATCATTATTAACATTTCCTTTGTTCTCATCATGACTTTCCTTTACTACCCTTTCACCATTAGTAAGAATTTCTTGTAGAAACTTGGTCAAATCTGTCTTCAAATATTGCATGTTTCCTTTAAGTTTTTCTTCTATACCATCCATATTAGCTTCCATTCCTTTTGAATTCCTTCAAACTAATTTTCAACCAAACTTATGTAAAACTTTAAAAACAACCACACATTTTTTCACTTTGTAGGAGATCGATATTGAATCTATTGTATCTATGTAATTTTGGATCTCCGAAGTCTGCAATTTCATCCTAAAATAGCGATCTGAGTCCTCTTTCCAACCTCACAATTCTGATCAAGATTGGATTGTCCAAGCAAGAGTTATGCTAAATATCCCATGATGACCTGATTATAGACCGGTTTAATAGAGCGAACATGTACAAAGTCCCATGTGTCACTGTTTCGACCTTAGGACCTAAAATTGATACAAAGAAAACTATAGGAATCCTGTTTCTATATATTTTTATGAAATTTAAATCTGATGCTCGGAGAGAAAGTTATGATGATTTTCCTCATGTCACCTGTTTGGGATGTAATTTGGGAGCCTTCCAAAACCCTAAATTTCATGGACCATATTTCTGAATAGATAGAGAAATAAGATTTGAAATTCAGGTCTTAGATTCCTTAAGATTGTGGCTCAAATGGGTTTTAGTTTCAGAGTCTGAGCCTTCGTAGAAAATACATTATAGAGAAAATTCCACCATGACTTGTTTGCGATGGAATTCTGGAGCTTGCAAAAACCCTCACTTCCTCAGAACATATCAAAGACACTATAGTGAGAAACGATATGAAATTCAGACCTAAGGTTCAAATGATTTCAGATCAAATGGGTTTTTGTTTTATCTTATGAAACTTCGTTATTGCTCTGCCTGTGGGAAAATTTCATGTGCAGTGTTATTCTTCTGTTGAAAAGGACTCATGTGACCATGCCCTTTTCACTATCTTCAGCAATCTTTCCATTCCGCATCACCTTAAGTTGAAATCGCTGTGCTTCCCACCTACCTTGCCTCACAGAATAATCTGTGCCTTCATTCTCAATTCTCTGTTCTTTGCTAAGCGCCAGTCCCATTTATATCCCAGAAGCTCGGTCACTTCAAAAATCTTTTCCAAAATACTTCTTCACTTACTAGCCTAAGGTAAACATCACATTTTAAGTCATCTCAGACCATTTTTTCTATCCATTAGCTGAGCATGACTCGGAGAGAGCCCTCTCCTTCTTTGGTAGGGCTAGCCACCAAACTAAGCTTGGTTTGATGTTTCCTTGAACCTCACCTTCATTTAGCCTGAGGCAGATTCGAGCACTAACATGATCCTTACATAATTACCAAGGCTGTGGGAGACAATGCATTTGAGCTCAGCATTCCCCCATTCCTTGGCCTGCACCTAGTGTTCAATGTGGACCGCCTTCAACCATACTTCCCACCATTGCCAGACACATGAGACATTGCAGAACAGCTCACACCTATAGAGTTAAATCCAAATTGCGTGGAACAAGCCACAATTGATTGGATCATGGACATGTAGATCAAGAACACCCGAAAACAAAGGATCCAACTATATTGAGTTGTTAAAGTAGGCCAACTCCTTCACTAGGGCAAGTGGCTCACCAGGGACTAGGTTCAGTAGAAGTTTCCTCATCTCATGGAGGAACTCAATGCAATGGGGACCATTGCTTCTTAATGGGGGAGGACTGATCTAGGTGGATATTGGTGGCCACCCGCCTATTCCACTTGGACCCCCACCATTTTTTCTTTTAGTTTTTTAGTTTCCTTATTTGTAGCATAATTTACTATTTTTGGCAGTTTTTGGGTCCTCAACTTCTGGAGCCATTTTGAGGCCTCAAATGACTTTTTTTGGGGAAAAATGGGACCAACATGGAATGTGGACTGATGTTGGCCAATCAAAAGTTGTGGTCCTTGGATAGATATTTCTAACGAGGTATTGTGCCCATCAAACGAAGATCATATGCCAAAGTTACTACCCCGGGAAGTTGATGTACCAATTTAGGCAAACGGGGCCCATAGTTTGGCGCTTCATCTCCTAGGGTTAGATTTTTAGATGTTTTGGGTTTTCCATTGTTTCTCAACAATAAATAGGCCTTTCATCCTCATTGTAACATAGTTCAGATGCATATAGCCGCCACATTTCTTCTCAGAGATAAGCTACTATCGCCCGGGCTAGTCTTATTTCCATTGCGTTTGTAAGCATATTTCAATATTTATATTAATGAAATGAAGTGTTATTTCTACTGCATCTTTGTATAAATGGTTATTTCTGTAATTTTTTGCATTCCTGTTTAAATTTGGATCATTGCTTGATCTTTTCTTTCCTTCCTTTCTTTTTCCTTCCTTTTCTTTCTTTTCCCTTGCTCCAAAGCTAGAATGCTCCAAGAAAACTCTAAGTGTCCAAGAGTGTGAGAGAGATAAAATAATGAGAGAGCTATAAAACTGAACTTACCAAAAGCCATGAATTGATTCTCATAAGCCTTTTTATTAATGACATTTCTATTTTCTTCATTTTCCATTATTTTCCTTCAATTTTCTCCTCACATGCAATCTATGACCTTTCACCTTCCTATTCTCCTATTTTCCTTTATTTTCATAAATAAATGTGCCAAAAATACCTTTTTGCCTTTCTAATACCTTAACCATTACCTTTGCCAATTTCCCTTGGCCATAAATACATCTAGTGATGCCCACTAGGATATATTTTCCCAACATTCAGCTTGGAATACGTGTCCCTTAACCATGCTCTTATTTTTCCTTTATTAACTATTATTACATGAAATTTTAACCAACCATGATAAGTTTTATTTTAATTAAAATGTATTTACTAAATAAAATTTTTTTTGATAGTTTGTTTGTGATTTGTGGAACTAGTTTTTTGTTAAGAAACTACAATTTAAGTGTATTTAAGCCATTAATATCACATGATGATCACACCTATTCTCAGCCACAATAACCCACCAACTCTTAATAATTAATAATTAAATAATAACTAAAAGCATATTTATCATAAAGTTAATTTTATATGTTAACTTATATTCTTAAGTGTATATATTTTAATGTGGAAATATTTAACATATATTTTTAATTAAAAGATTATAAATTACCAGAGTTAAATTTCTGTTTTATTTAAATGTACATTTTTTCATGAATTTAAGTTACTTATAATCTTACTCAAATTTATAGAATTCAAACGTTATATAAATATGAAGATATGAGAAAATAAATTAAGAATATTAATTATTATTAGAATATTTATTTTTGCAATATGAGAATATAATTATGAAAACCGTGGTAAAATATTTAAAGGGCAAGTTGATTTTAGGGGACATCACTCAACTATTGACCATCTTGTTACTCTTAGAATCATTTTCAAGGAATGTTTCAATAATAAAACTGATCCCTTTTATTGTTTTGTTGACTTTAGAAATATTTTGATACAATTCCTCGGGACTAGCTATGGAAGAGACTTGAAGAGATAATGGTCCCTCTCAAGTTGAGGGTTTTTGTGACTAGGCTATATAAGAATGTTATTACCAATCTTAAGGTTGCCAAGGGCTGGTCTGAAGAAATTAAATGCAATATTGGAGTTAAGAAAGGGTGTCCCTTATCCCTTACCCTTTTTGGAATTCACATTGATAAGTTAGAAGGTTCTTTGGAAAATGCAATATGTGATGCCCCCAGACTCACTGATATGGTCATTACTCTTTTCCTTTATGCTGATGATATTGTTCTTCTAGCTAGAAGTCATGATGATCTCGATAAGCAACTTAGAATCCATTAATATTACTACTTCAAGATGGGTATGACTATTAATACCTACAAGGCTCAAGTCATGATAATGAAATCTAAAAAGATTAACTATGATAATTTCATTTATGATAACAATTACTTGGAGAAGGTTTCTTCATATAAATATTTAGGCATTGACATTCATCATCACCTCAATTGGAATTATAGCATTTGGAATGGGATAATAATATGTTTGAAAGCTTATTATATATTGAAAACAATTGTAAGTCGACTGATCTTTGGGTATGGAATTAAAAAATGTTCCTCTTTGAGACTCTCTTCACCCCTTTCATATTATAATGATTTGAGGTTTGGGGTTGTAGTGTATCTAGAGAAGCGTGGAGGAAGATCATGTTGATCCAAAAGAAATTTATAACCTACAACCTTAGGATTAAATGACATACTCTCTACCGTATTCTCTTGATTGAAGCTAGTCTTTCCCCCATTCAAAGCATGGCTATGTTTAGGTATCTGATGTATAAGAAGAAACTTTACAACATGGAAGTCAAAAAATTCCCCAAAATTACTTCTAACTCTAGCCAAACCCCACATTAATTATTATTGAGATATTTATATTTGTGTCTTCCATTTTGTAATAGAGTGCACTCTTATAACTCTTGAATGTAAATTAGTTGCTAATAAGCGCCATTCTTAAGAAATTATTATACATGTCTTTCCCCCTTTGAAAGCATGGATATGTTTAGGTATATGATGTATAAGAAGAAACTTTACAACATGGAAGTAAAAAAATTCCCCAAAACTACTTCTAACTCTAGCCAAACCCCACATTAATTATTATTGAGATATTTATATTTGTGTCTTCTATTTTGTAATAGAATGCACTCTCATAACTCCTGAACGTAAATTAGTTGCTAATAAGATTGATTCTTAAGAAATTATTATACTTGCAGGTTATATTGTAATCGCTTTATAGTAAAAAAATGCATTGAATTTTTGTTTTATAAATATTTTTCCAAAGTCTTATAGAGCTTCTAAAAAATTATTAATTAAATTGTTTTTTCTCAAAATTAAAATTGTTTTTAATTCTTTAAATTCAAAATTTCTATTTTCTCATTAGTCTAAATTATTGAATATACAATTTTTATACATTTTATTTTTGAATTGCCACAAAAAATAATTTAAAAAATATAAATTTTAGAAAAATATATAAAAATAACTCATATACAATGTTTACAACCTTTTTATATCAATTTATACTTAATAACATAAGATATATACTATGCTAAGGGAGGGTGAGAGGAATACTAAGTTCTTCCATAGGGCGATGGTTCAACATAGACAAAGGAACAGAATCTTCTCATTAAAGAATCAAGAGGGAAACAGAATTATACAACATGAAGAAATAGAAAAAGAGCTGGTAAATCATTTTAAAAATATTCTGAGAGAACCACAAACAGACAGATCAGAGGCAATATCTAAGATAAGTAGGGAAATACCGAATAAGGTAACAAGAGACCAAAACTTGGCCCTAATGAGAAGAATTACAATGGAAGAAGTGGAAGATATAGTCAAAAATATGAAAAGGAATAAAGCTCCTGGCCCGGATGGGTACACAGTGGAATTTTTTCAAGCTGGGTGGCATTTTTTAGCTGAAGAAGTGCTAGAAGTAGTAGAAGAAGCTAGAATAAACCAAAAAATCTGGCCCGGAATAAACGCAACCCTGCTGACCCTTATTCCTAAAGCAAATCAGGCTGATCAAGCTGATGGCTTTCGCCCTATAGCCCTTTGCAATGTCATTTACAAAATAGTGGCCTCAGTTGTAGTGCAGAGACTGAAATCGATCCTTCCAAGCATCATCTCCCCATAGCAAACCTGTTTTGTGGAGGGGAGGCAGATCTTGGACGGTTTAGTTGTACGCAGGAAGTAATTCATACTCTGAAAATGAAAAAAGAGAGAGGCATGCTAATTAAATTAGACCTATCAAAAGCATATGACAGGCTTAGCTGGAAGTATCTAGAAATGATCCTGAAAGCTTTTGGTTTCTGTGACCGTTGGGTGAATTGGGTCCTGAGTATGATCTCTACTCCGAACTTCTCTATTTTGTTGAACGGGGCTCCTTCCTCAACTTTCAATGCAACTAGAGGTCTACGTCAAGGGGATCCACTCTCCCCCTTCCTCTTTATAATTGTAGCAGAAGGCTTAGGTCGATACTTTAAAAAAGAATTAAGAGACCGGAAAATTCAAGGCCTCAGGCTATGGGGAAACCACACAACTGTTACACATCAACAATTCGTTGATGACATTATGATATACTGCAGAGCAACCCTGAAAGAAGTGAAAAGGATAAGGAAAATTCTAGAGATGTTTATGGAGCGAGCAGGGATGGAGATTAATAATGAGAAATCTAGAACCTTTTTCTTCAATACTGTGGAGCCCATTAAGAACCATTTAACTCGGGTACTGGGGTACCAGAAAGGAGATCTCCCCACCAAATACTTAGGAACTATGTTAGATTCTTCCTCCCGAAAAATAGGAAACTGGAGGTACATCTTAGAGAAGATTACAAAAAGGCTGGACAACTGGACTTTTCGAGCTTTGAATTGGCAGCCAGGGTAGTGCTATTGAAACCTACCATCCAAGCAATACCTATATATTCATTATCAGTGATGGCTGCTCCTAAGGGAATATGTAATAAATTGGTGGAGATTTATAGAAAATTCTTGTGGGGGGGTCCGACGCAGCAAAAGAAGTGGGCCCTCTGCTCCTGGAATAGCCTCACGCGCCCGAAAGAGAAAGGAGGTTTAGACCTTAGGGACCCATGGACCTTAAATCAGGTGCTCGTGGCCAAACTAAGATGGAGATGGATTCAAGGGGGTCCAGACCTCTGGAAAGAAATTTGGACTTCAAAATATCATATGCCTCTCACCCCGGAAGAAATCCTTAGGAAGCAAGAGGTGCCCCGAGGATCAGATATCTGGAATCTAACCACCCAAAATAGGGATTTAGTAGATAAGCATATTTTTTAGGAGATCAGAGGGGGTCAGATTGCGAAATTTTGGGATGAAGCTTGGCAGCAGAGGGAAAAGCTGACAACAAATCAAGAAATGCAGGAAATGTACAGAGCAGGGATGGAGAGCAACCTCATTACAGTCAAAGATTATTGGACGGAAGAACAAGCAGATGGGGAATGGCAAAGCTGGAAACCTCTGGAGGCTTGGAAAAGGAACACTACAGAAGAACAGAAAACCATCTTTAAAAAGGAAATAGACTCGAGAAGAATAAAAAAGAGAGAAGGCAGAGACATTCTCCGTTGGGGCAAAGAAACAAAAGGAATATTTAATATAAAAGAAGCCTACAAAATCCAAACACATCTAAAGCAGGGGGAGGAAGATAAACATTGGAAACAGATATGGAAAACAAAATGGTGGCCCAAAATAAAGATGTTTTCTTGGTTGGTTAGCGGGAAACAGATTTTAACCTGGGACAGAATACAAAAACGAGGATTCTCCGGACCTTCGAGATGTTGTCTATGTAACGCGGGGGAAGAGGACCAGGAACATCTCCTCAATGGATGTCAGGCAGCCCAACTCCAATGGGAAAAAATGAGAAATTTATTCTCTTCCTCTGAAAGGAACCAGAGAGACATAATTCAAACCCTAGTGGAATGGGGGGAAGGTAATTTTAAAAGCAAAATAGTTGGAAGAGCATGGAGTATGATAGCAGGCTTTAATGTATGGAACTTGTGGAAGGAGAGGAATTGCCGTATTTTCAAAGGGAGAGCTTCTACCCCGTAGGACATATGGACGATGACCTTAAAACAAGTCAGAGAATCAATCTTAGCTGAAAAATGGACAGAGGAAGATTGGAAAACCTCTGAGACTGAGGCAGAAGTCCTAAAGAAGTTGAACTTAGAGCAAGGGATGATCTATCATCAAACAAAACACCAACAACCATCTATGGTAATTTAGAGTCAAGTAAGATATCGAAAACCCCCTGAGGGATTTATGAAACTAAGTTTCGATGGTGCTGCTAAGGGGAATCCAAGACCAGCGGGTTTTGGTGGAATCTTCAGGAATAGTCAGGGGAAACAGAATGGATATATGCGGAATATGGAGGCACAATGACCGATAACGAGGCCAAATTTATGGCCGCATATAAGGGGATCAAAATTGCCAGAAGAATAGGATACAGGAAGTTAGAAATTGAAGGGGACTCCACCTTAGTTGTGGATACAATAAGAAAACTTATCCAGGGGAAGAATTGGGATAAGGTGGTCACAAGCTGGAGAAGTGCAAGCTTAGTTCGGGACATAGCTGAGCTGGTGAAAGAAGTTGATTATAAAATAACGTCGCATGTCCGAAGGGAAGGCAATCAACCAGCTGACTGCTCAGCGAAATGGGGTTGCAAAGAACCCTTAGAAAGTATCGATGAAAGCTGGAATAACCAGGCTGAGCTGGAGAAATGGGACGGTCTCAAACGGCTGATTGATAATGACAATAATGACGCAGAACAAAGTTAATTACATCCAAGTGCGGAAAGGCATCAGGAGATTGAGGCACGATCCGGCGGCAAGTAGGAGACGGCATAAGGACGGTGATCTAAATACATTGTCAGCAGCAATTAATGATTTCAGTGTAAGGCAGGGTCGAGGCCCAAAGCAAAAACTGATCCCCAAAATCAAAATCATAATACGGAGGATATGTGACAAGAGAAGTGTAACGATTTCCCATCACCAAATCAAAGGCGCCGAGAAGGTTATTAGAGGCTGCAGAGGTAGGGTGACAGGTAGTAGCAAGAGCGAAAGAGAAGAGACAATTTGGCAAAGAACCAGAAATCAGAGACTCCGACGTGCAAGCATGGGAGAGAGAAGAAGCAAGGCAGGAATTCAGGTGAAAGAGCCAGCGGGGGACCGTAATTTGGAACAAGGAAGGGTAAAAATTGAAATTGAGAGCTCGGACGAAATGGATTTCAGTCAGGGCGAAGCAACCAGAGGAAAATGCTATGGAAAGGGGCAGAGTAGTCGAAACCCGAAGCAAGGCAGGGAGAACGAAGATCAGAGGAGGAAGGGGAAAAGAGGAAGAGGGAGGCCCTGTCAATCCTCAGACAATGCGGAGGGCACCAGGCGGCAGACAAGGCGGAAACGTAGACATCGCACTATCAATTCGGCTCTAACTGAAGCAGAACAAGCCTACAACCTGGACTCTAATCCCAACATTCGGAATATCATTGAAGTTATGGAGGATAAGGTTCTCGAGGAGCCTTCAGACCCGGAAATGGATGACTGGTCGTCGCAGTTACCCGACCCAGGAAACACGCGAGGGAGGCTTACCCTGTACCGCCGGGCTCTTCATACCTACTGGGTGTTAAAGCATCTCCTGGCTAAGGCCATGGAGCAGGTGGCGGTCGAAATGGTGGAGATGGCCCAGGAAACGGCTGTGGCTAAACAAGAGACAGCAAAGGTCGAAGAACTGGTAAGGCAGCAGAATGCGCATCTACAGGAAATCAAAGAAATGTTGAAGGCAATGCGGAACAACAACGCCAGCAGCTCTGACAAAGACCATGCAACAATCTGATAGTCCAGGTTCCTCGGTACTTTTTTGTATGTCTTGTTTGTTCATGAAGGAATTAGATATTACTTGTCATGGAAACAATAGTTCTTGGAGGTTAGTAAACAGCCGTGAAGAGAAGCTAGATGGGTGGGACATTTTTGGGGGCAAAAGGGTTGCTATGGTACTGTTATTAGACAATGTTCAGACTGATACTAGTAATGACTGGTGGATCACAGGAGCCAACAGATCTGGTTTCCCTTCGGGGCAGGTTGAGGCTCCTGAGTTTTGTATTTTTACTACTTGCCTGTAAATAATAGAAATACAGCAGCTTACAAAAAAAACATAATATATATACTATAATTATTATAGGGTATTCTCTATTCTTTAAAAAACATTTTCCCCTATACTTATTTTTTTGTTTAATATTATTAACTTACCCTCTTTTCGCCCTCACACCTTCCTAATTTACTTTTTCCCCTTGTTTTTATTATTATCACGTTGTGTTCACACGAGTAATGGAAATAACTATGCAATTAAAAACAATGTTTAGATATAATATGTTGGGTTCCTATAATACTAGTGATTACCCCATTACTATTGTAGTTATACCCCTTATTTATATTGTTGTGCCCCTATTACCCCCATATTGTTACTTTTGTGCCCCATAGAATCCCTCTATTGTTATTTTTGTGGCTTTATATTATTATTGTTAGGTCGGCTGGATTATATTGTGACTCCTTAGACTCCTATATATAGAAAGGAGGTTTTGTCATTTGTATAATACAAGAATTGTTCATTTATGTAATGTAAAGGAGGTTGCCCCCTCGAAGAGGCTGAATTCTAAGGCGTTGATCTATCTTTTCCATCTTTTCTTGAGCTGGTTTCATAACATTTGGTATCAGAGCTTTGGATTCTAGGGTTTCGCTGCTCCAAACAGGTCATCGTGGAATTTTCGCTATAACTTTTTTTCTGTGACGTTTCAGAAGTCACAAAAAAACCCCATTTGAGAAGTATTGGCGCTAAACCGTGGGTCCAAATTTCAGAACTTTTCGCGAGATAGTTTCGGAGATATGATCTGAGGAAGATGGCCTTTTTGCAGACTCCTGAATTACATTCAAAACAGGTGACCTGGGGAAAATCGTCATAACTCTCTCTCTGAGGATCGGATTTAAATTTCGTAGAAAGGTACAGAAAGAGTAAGGACTATAGATTCCTGTATGTGTGTTTCAGATTCAAAGGTTGAAACAGTGACTCGTGGCACGTCGTACAAGTTCGCCCTACTGAACCAGTCTAAAAGCAAGTCACTGTAGGAGATTTCACATAACTCTTCCTTGGAGAATCCAATTGGGCTCAGACTTGTGGCATTGGAAAGAGGACACAGAAGGATACTACAGGTTGCAACCTCAGAATTGGATGATCTGAAATTACAGAGATACATCAGATTCAATATCGGACTTCTATAAAGTGAAAAAAGGTGTGTAGTTTTTTTTTTTAATTTTTGTGTAAGCTTGGTTTAACAGGGCATAGTAAAGCATTATTATCGGTAACTGATACCCCGAGGAAAGAAAATGCAAACACCTAGTAAGGAACCTGAAAGCTCTAGCATGACTCATGAAGAAGAGGAAGAAATGCTACATGATATATCAAAATTACAAGAACAAGTGCAACATATGTCACGCTCACAAAAGCTAACAGAAGCTAAGATAAATGGCGTGGAATCTAAGATAAATGGCGTTAAGTCTAAGATAAAGGGTATGGAAGCTAAGATGGATGATTTGAAGACAAACATGGCAGATTTGAAGACAGACTTAAAGACAGATTTGAAGACAGACATGGCAGATTTGAAGACAGATTTGACAAATTTTCTACAAGAAATAATTACTAATGGTGAAAAGGTTGTAAAGGAAACTCATGATGTGAACAAAAGTAATGTTAATCATGATTCCATAGACTCTAATGTTGGATCGAAGACCCACCATATTCCAAAAATCAATATGAGGAAGTTTGATGGCAAGGATCCCGCCACATGGATATTACAGATGGAGCAGTTCTTCGATCTCAATAATGTGCAAAACACACAAAAGTTATGTATGGAAACTGTATATTTGGAACCAAATCAGTTTGTATGGTATCAATGGCTTTGCTCTCGTAAAAAATTTATCACTTGGGCAATTTTTACGGAAGAATTGATAGCACATTATGAAGATACAAAAAGCAACACTTTTTTTAGCCAATTGATAAGTCTCAAACAAAAGGGTTCAGTAATGGAGCACATTGAGGAGTTCCAAAAATTGAACATAAGGGTAAAAGATATTCCAGAGGAGCATAGGATTGATGTGTTCATAGGGTCTTTAAAGGATAATATCCAACATGATGTTCGCCTTTGGGAACCTGATTCATTAGAGAAGGCATTCAGGTTAGCAAGAAAAATGGAAAGCAAAATTATGGCAATTAGGAAGCATACCACTCACAACTATAAAGACGGAAGTGTTGTTGCCCCTAGTCTTCCACAACCTATAAGGTTGACACCACAACAATTGGAAGAAAAAAGAGCAAAAGGGCTTTGTTACAGTTGTGATAGCAAATACACTAAAGGTCATAAGTGTGCTGAGAAGAAATTATTCTACATAGATTGTGAAGAGGAAGAAGAAAAGGAGCAAGAAAGGTCAAAAGAAGAAGATATACCCCAGGAACAAAGCCTAGATGAAGAACAAATAAATCCAACCATATCTTGTAATGCATTGGCGGGAATTACCACTCCTCAAACCATCAAGATAGAAGGACAAATCAAGAAGAAAAAGGTAATAGTGTTGATTGATTCAGGAAGCACCCACAATTTTATTCATTGTAGGGTAGCAAAAGAATTGAATTGCTTCCTATATCCAGCACCAGAGTGTCAAGTGATGATTGCAAATGGAGGAACAATAAATTGCTCTGGAAAGTGCCATAATATCAAGCTATCCATGGGAGAATATGTATTGACTAGCCCAATGCTTTCCATTCCAATGGGAGGTGCGGATGTTGTACTAGGAGTCCAATGGCTACAATCCTTGGGTACAATAGCTTTTAATTTTCAAGAACTTTTCATCAAATTTTCTACGGAAGGAAAGGAAGTTGAATTAAGGGGTATTGCAGGGAAACCAGGAAAGATAATCAGCTCTCATGGTATGACAAAGCTTCTAAAAAAGGAGCAAAGAGGTGTAATTGCACAATTATGCTCGCTAGATGTTTCCACATTGGAATCATCTATTTCTCCAGATCTCCAAAAAGTCTTGGACAATCATTCCAAGGTATTTGAGACTCCCAAGGGTCTCCCACCTATGTGTGATCATGATCATGCTATTCATCTGATTCCAGAAGTGTTCCTCCAAACATCAGGCCGTACAGATATCCCTATGTCCAAAAGAGTGAAATTGAACGTATGGTTGCAGAAATGCTAGAGGCTGGTATAATTCAACCGAGTCAAAGTTCTTTCTCAGCTCCAGTAGTATTGGTGCACAAGAAGGATGGATCATGGCGCATGTGTCCAGATTATAAGGAGCTCAACAAGCTCACTATTAAAGATAAGTTCCCCATTCCTGTTATTGATGAATTACTGGATGAATTGCATGGATCAATTTACTTCACCAAGTTGGATCTTCGTTCGGGATATCATCAAATCAGAATGAAGATTGAAGACATTCCAAAAACGGCATTTAGAACTCATGAGGGTCATTATGAATTTTTGGTCATGCCTTTTGGCCTTACCAATGCACCTTCAACATTTCAAGGTTTGATGAATTCAATTTTCAAACCATTCCTTAGAAAATTTGTGTTAGTATTTTTTGATGATATACTAATCTACAGCAAGTCTTGGAAGGATCATGTTGAACATGTTGACAGGGTGCTACAACTATTGGAGGAGAAACAATTATATGCAAAAAGATCCAAATGTTTCTTTGGAGTCCAGGAGGTGGAATATTTGGGTCATATTGTATCTCATGAAGGAGTTAAGGTAGACCCTAGAAAAATTAAAGCCATTAAGGAATGGAAAATCCCCACATCCATAAAGCATCTGCGAGGATTTCTTGGGTTGACAGGGTATTATCGCAAGTTTGTTAAGAATTATGGGAGAATAGCAGCACCTCTAACAACATTATTGAAGAAAGATTCATTTTCATGGACTCCGGAAGCAACAAAGGCCTTTGAACATCTTAAAGAGGCAATGTGCCAAGCACCGGTCTTAGCTACACCGGACTTCACAAAAACCTTTATTGTGGAATGTGATGCTTCAGGAAATGGAATTGGTGTTGTTCTAATGCAAGATGAAAGACCCATTGCTTTTGAAAGTCGTCCAATCAAGGGAAAGTTTTTAAGCAAAGCTATTTATGAGAAGGAAATGTTGGCAATACTCCATGCACTTAAGAAATGGCGACCCTACCTAATGGGAAGACACTTCAAGGTAAAAACGGATCATGATAGCCTTAAATACTTTTTAGAACAAAGATTATCCTCTGAAGAGCAACAAAAGTGGGTCACAAAGATGTTGGGTTATGACTTTGAAATCATCTACAAAAAAGGGAAGCAAAATGTGGTGGCAGATGCACTCTCAAGAAAGGATGAGGATGTGGAAGCATTGTTGTGTGCCATTTCTATTATCCAACCAGATTGGATAAACGAAGCAAGGGAGGAATGGAAGAATGATGAAGAAGTGTGGGCACTTATTCGAAAGCTACAACAAGATTCCAGTACTTCTGATACATTTAGCTGGAAAAATGATTCATTATGGTACAAAGATCGCTTATACCTCTGTAAGAATTCCCAACTAAAACAAAAGATTCTTATGGAATTGCACACTTCTCCCTTAGGAGGGCACTTAGGATTTTTAAAAACTTACCACAGGGTTAAGAAGGAATTTTTTTGGGATGGCCTTAAATCAGATATTCAAAAGTTTGTGGCAGAATGTTTGGTTTGCCAGCAAAATAAAGTTGAAACAATTAAGACACCGGGTCTATTACAACCTTTATCCATTCCAAGCCAACGTTGGGAGGAGGTTTCAATGGATTTTATCACAGGTTTACCCAAGTCTGAGGGAAAGAGTGTCATCATGGTGGTAGTTGACAGACTTACCAAGTATGCACACTTTTGTGCATTATCACATCCATTTAAAGCCAGTACAGTTTCTACTGCATTTATGGAAACAGTTCAAAAGCTACATGGAAACCCAAAGATTATTGTAAGTGACAGAGATCCCATTTTCACTGGAAATTTTTGGACAGAATTATTTTCTTGTCTTGGTACTCAGTTAGCTCATAGCTCATCTTATCATCCTCAATCTGATGGGCAAACTGAGATAGTAAACAAATGTTTGGAAGGATATCTTCGTTGCTTTGTATATGATAAACAGACACAATGGGTCAAATGGTTGCCTCTGGCTGAATGGTGGTATAACACTTCCTTCCATACAACAAAAAAATGACCCCATTTATGGCACTTTATGGGTATCAACCACCATCCATCACATCATATTTAAGAGAAAATTCTAAGGTTCAAGCAGTGGAACATCACATCGAACATCAACAACAAGTCCTCCAACTCTTAAAGGATAACCTCGTGTTGGCACAAAATAGAATGAAACAACAGGCAGATCAACATCACAGTGAAAGAAGTTTTGATGTAGGTGATTGGGTATTCCTACGGCTACAACCATATAAGCAAATGTCCCTAAAGCAAGCTAAGAAGGATAATAAATTATCACCAAAGTATTATGGTCCGTACAAGGTGTTGCAAAAGATTGGTACTATGGCATACAAATTGGAGCTTCCTGCAGCTTCTCGATTGCACCCAGTCTTCCATGTTTCATGTTTAAAGAAGGTTATAGGTGACAAGCTCCCAATTCAAACAATATTGCCAGAACTTGATGAGGAAGGAAAAATTATATTGGAACCGGAAGCAATCACAGAAACAAGAACTCGACAGCTACGAAATCGATCAATTTCAGAGTATCTTATCAAGTGGAAGAACTTATCCGCTGAAGATTCCACATGGGAGGATGAGAATTTTATGAAGAAGTATCCAGAACTACTCAAGCGTTGAGGACAACACTTTTTTGAAGGAGAGGGGCATGTTGGGTCCATATAATACTAGTGATTACCCCATTACTATTGTAGTTATACCCCTTATTTATATTGTTGTGCCCCTATTACCCCCATATTGTTATTTCTGTGCCCCATAGAATCCCTCTATTGTTATTTTTGTGGCTTTATATTATTATTGTTAGGTCGGCTGGATTATATTGTGACTCCTTAGACTCCTATATATAGTGTCACGCGGAATTGGTCAAGGGTGCGGACACAGCTGACCTTCCTAGAAGTCTAAGACATTCTAATGACAAACAAGACAAAATGGAGTGATCTTTCTCTAAATACACCTTTTACAACATGAAAACTACAAGTGTTTAGGCTTATCTTATTCCAAAACGCTGTTGTTGAAGTCCGTTCTTGACGATCCGGATGAGCTCCTCCTTCAAGTCAATTCCTGCAACCACAAACAATCAAACAATTACCAAGCACTTGCATTTCATATAATAAAACATATATTCAACATGCAGACCAAGGAACACATGAAATAACTCATTAACACAAGCTATTGAGAAAAATAAACCAGTTTGTATTAATAACGAAACAAAGAAACTCTTACAACCTGGCCTTGGTGTTGTGCAAGTTCCTCCCAGGGTCCATCAAGGGTTTTCCTCTACTTTGACAAAGCTCACCCTCTTCCAAGTAGAATCAAGTAAAGACAATCTCTCCTCACAAAGGCTCTAATGGAAGACCTAAATCCTGCAGCATTTACCCAAAGAAAATGTATAGCTCCAACCTCCTCTCCCTCTGGCTCAATGTCTTTATTTATAGTGCTGTAAAGAGGTTATTCAGGTCCACTATCAATGGGATCATCCTCCTCTTTGGGTGGGATAGCTCCCTTATTGATGGGATAAGTTCCCCCTTAATAGAGATACATGAACCAACTGGAGGCGCATCCATTTCATCAAACCGACCTCTAGAATGTTCTAGAAGTAACCATAAGTAACTTTTTCAAGATAAAACTCGCGCATTTTGCCTTTTACAGAGGGACGCACCTGTCCCTTAACATACAGAGCGTCCATGGACGCAGATTTTGTGAACATGGTCAGCGTCCCCGCAGGTAAGGCTAGAGAGAACCTGCGACCCCAGAGATAAACATAGTTTTTACAAGACTTTCTCTCTTTTTGAGTTTGAGATGGATAACAGAGGCATGAGACTTGCCTAAGAGGGTAGCATGACTGTTGATTTGAGCCATACTAACTGTAAGTAGTCAAGGTGACATTTTTTAGTGTAACAGATTGCCCCCTAAAGTGCGAAGCCTGGAATAGAGTAGGGTATTGTAATTCTAGGAAGGGTGAAGCGCTTTATCATTTCAAGGATTGTCTTGTGGATGGCCTGGTTGGAACCTGCAATTTTCAACACAAAATACATGGATAAGATTATATCATCACTGAGGTAGGCATTCCCATACTCAGATTCAAAACTTTAACTAATGGACTAACTATTCTGATACAGGAATGATCTTGCAGTACATCATTTTTATAGACTTTTGTAGACATAGTATGGACGCAGCCATCTGTTTATGATTAGTCTACATAGATAATGAATACAAAACTCCTCGCAGCCTGGATGGTAGAAACTAGATCCAGGGTCTTCACTTCTACTTCCCGAATTGGTACGATTCTAGCCATGTGATTAAATGATTCGATGTCGAACATGTTAGAAACCACTTGATTACCAGTCAATGATGTGAACTGTTAACAAGCGTGAGAGAGACCACCAGTAATGTCAATGGTTCTCAAAGTACCAAGCACAACCCGTGAAATGTGAATAGATGTTCTGATGTCGAACACTTCACGGAATCCTTTGATCGAAAGTCAATGATGTAAACTGTCGTCAAAGGCGAGAAACCTGCCATTGATGCATGCAGACTTCAAGGTACTGTCGATTCCTAAGTCATCTTTCTAGATAATGTGTCGATGTCGATAGAAAGCGACCCGTTGCAGGCAAGCCCACAACACGAAATCATTGTTCAAGTTGAAGAAATGTTGCTGTAAGGACTGACTCAGGGATGGTCAAATGGATGACAAGTATTTTGCAGATGAAAGTTTTTCTTGCAGACCTCTTGAACACATAACGACACAACAGATGGCTTGGTGACGAATAACTCAAAGTTAATCCCCGGAACCCGGTTAAAGACTTTCAAAGTGGTTTGGTCAACTGTGAGGTAAAAGATTTCCCAACCCAGGTGAATAAAAAGTGTCGTGTTCAAGAGTGGTAATAAAGTTTCTTTTGAAATAAAGGTAACAAATAGGTTCATTCTTCTCTCTTTTCCCCCACCATTTCTGGCAAGTACCTCTTTATTTTTAACAAGCTTGAGGAGGATAACATATGCTTGATTATAAGCTCATCCTTCGGACGAGTCCAACCTAGTTTAAATTCGAACCCTAGGAAGGAGTGGTTCGTTCCTGTTTGTAATTGAACAGGTCCTTTACTGTAAAAATTTAACGAGCCCAGTATAGGAGAAACTCGGCGTTTTTCAATTTTAGAGAGTCTGAAAAAACTAAAGGAGACTCCAGGTTGAACTTTTTCGTATATTTGTGTCCCTCAAGCCCGAAAAAGTATAAAATAATACCTGGGGGAACCGCTTGATCTTGCGACCAAGGAGTACTTTCATAATAGTGTCGTTGACCTGAAAAGTAAAAAGCGATCAAGGACACGTCGTTTTATTTCCTTATCGAGTTCGAAACGACAAAAACCCGGCAATCTTTTCCTGATTTTGCGGTCAGAAAAGAGCTAAAAGGGGACCGTCTTTTAATTCCGTTTTAACGAGTGAAAAAGAAACACTCGGCGATCTTTTCATGTTTTAGGAGTCAGAAAAGAGCTTAAAAGATGACTCTGATATTTTTGTTTGTGAAAAAATTACAATTTCCCTCGAAATCCCTTTGTCCTGCACAAAAGCAACACATTACTCATACCTGTTTAAAATAGGCAAAAATACATTCAAAAACATCTTTTCATGGTAAAAAATGAACTAATTCATCCAAAAAACCTATAAAAAGACCTTTTACCATGTCATTTTTACCGTTTCACTGTTGAGGTTGAAAAAGGAGCTTTTGACAAGAAACTTCCCGTGGTCGCTGCGGAAAATCTGACCGTCGGAATCGAACGCCGTCTCATCCAGGTATTTTACACATCCTACTCTGCATTTCTATCCGTTTAGAATTAATTTTTAGGTCTTAGTTTCATTTTTTGGGAGGGTTTTGGTTTTGGAATGCGCCTCTCGGCGGACGCAGGTGCCCTTCGGGTGACCTGCGTCCCCCGACTTTTTCTCATACGGGAAAACGGTCCGAAGACGCAGCCCGCCTTCAGGCCAGCTGCGTCCGGGCGCCCTGTGCTACAAAGCCGGGGTGCGTCTTCCGAGAAACGCGCATTTCAAAACCCCAACTCTCTCAAAAAACCACCAAAAATTCCCAAATCAATTTCTAATTGCTATTTTTGATATGCAGGGCATTAATCATGTTAGATTGGAGAGAAAGAGAGCATGTAGAGGAAGATGAAGCTGCAATAAATCATCAACCTTCCCTGGATGCCCTAAGAGCATGCGGATTATACAAATATTGGACCATACCGGGCATGAGGGGCCAGGTAAGATTCTTGGAATGGCTGGTTGAGCGATGGAACGTTCAAGAACAATGCTTTTACATAGGAGGGCACCAGCTCGAGATAGAGCCCTCGGATGTATACTTTCTCACTGGCTTGCCGAACAGAGGTGAGCAACTCAGTCTTGCGGGGACTAGGCCGGGTGGCCAATCCCTTGATAGTCTCCGCGAGGATTGGTGCACACGTGGGGCTCACCATTCAAAAGGCATAGAGATAAAACACATCACTCTACCGGAACTCAAAGTCATAGCGTTCACGGTTACCAGAATTTGCGGCGCGGCCGCTTTACACATTGCTTCCGGATCCCAAATGCGGATGGCAATTGACTGTTACCAAGGCACCATTTTCAACTGGTGTGAAGCTGTGTCGGCTCATATGAAGAGCCAACTGACCAAGGCAAAGAACGGACGACTAAAGACTTTTGGATATGGGCCTATAGTCGTGAGCTTTGCCTTGGAGAGAATTCCAATGCTGATCCCTCAGCAACTCACTGTTGATATCTTGGGTCCTCGGCAGCCAAAGCTGATACGATGGGTTGCGGTGATGGCCCGGCATCCTGACGAGGGCGCGACAGTAGTTCGATTCTCAGATAGTTATTTTGACTGGTTAGAGGGCCAGCTTTTTGTGATACAGGACTTTCCGTATGCCGGAATGGATTTCAGAGGTGATCCGGACATGGTTCTTCCACAGGGAGAACAATGGGACGACAGAGGTACTTTTATTTTCACAAGTTTCCTAATTATGTATTTTTTTGTATTTTTTATATATATCGTCTCAAAACTAATAGTAAAACTTTTTCAAAATGCAGATGTTGGTCCACAGCGTCCAGCCAACCTCCGGCCTTATGATAGACTACATCCAGCTGCACCGGTACCGGCCCCACAGGATGCGACAGCAGAAGTACTAGCTGAGTTGGAGCATGATCTAGAGCGTCTCACGGCAGATATACCTGAGACTACTATGGACGACATTCCTATCAGGCTTCAGCGTTTTGTAGTCGCGGTCCCTGGACCGTTTAGGAGATTTTTGCGTAAGGTAGCCCGCGCAGTGGTGTCGTACAGAGAGCACCACCAGTGATTGACTAGTCACTTTTGTAGTCACATGTGACATTTTGACTTTTTGTACTATCATTTTGCCGATCATAAGGTGTTTTCAACCTATGATCGAAGACGATGTATATATTTTTTGACACACTTCTATCTATATATATCACTATTACCGGCTTATCTTGTTTAACATATGTGATGAAATGTTTTTAAATTTACTTGCATGATTATTATAAATGTCTGTCCAACACTCGAGAAGCAATTGCATCTGCTAATGTATTCAGGGACCTTGGAATATGTTGATATTCAATGTAATCAAATTCACGTTCCAAGAGACGCACTCTCAAAAACAACCTTAATAACACAGGATTTCTAATGGCATAAACTCTATTAAGCTGTAATACAACAAGTTCAGAATCTAACCTCACTATCAAACGTCGAATTCCAAATGAAATAGATTCGGATAATAATTCAACCACTGCACTGTATTCTGCAATGTTATTCGTTGTTTGACCGAGGCTTACCCCATGCATAGAAACTAACTCGTCAGAGGGCGAATAGATAACCCAAGCTGCGGAAGAGATATTCCGTGTATTACGACAAGCACCATCAGCAAATCCAATGTATGTTTGGAGAGGCGTCGACATCTACAATATCAAGAGTAAAACCAAGATAAGCCAGAATAATGACGAAAAACCACACTCGCTAAGCTAAGCACACTGACTAAACTAACACACTTGCTAGCTAGAAAGGAAATCTAACCTATCTAAAAATTTCTCCATACCCATCATTTTAAGCATAATACCTCTTTAGGTAAAGTCCATTTCTGGGTTTACCCAAAGAGTCCCCATCAAAATCAACTAACTCATAAGCCCCTTTTGCTAGCTTTCGCTTTACAATGTAGGGCCCATGCCACATGGGAACGAATTTTCCGGCACCTAGCTTATCGTTAGCTTGATCATATAATAGTACTAGGTCTCCTTCCGAAAAACTTCGAGGGGTTACATTTTTATCGTACTGAGCTTTCATTCGTTTCGCGTGAGTCTCGATAGCTAAAGTAGCGTCACGTCGAGTCTCATCTAATTTAGCCAAGTATAATAACCGTTTCTCCTCTTCGGAAGTAGCTGGAAGTAATTCGACAGCCATTTGAAGTGATGGGATTTCGCATTCAATAGGTAACACAGCTTCTAAGCCATAAACTAGCTGGAAAGGGGTGAAACCTGTTGAATTTTTCACTGAAGTTCGATATGCCCATAGCGCCGAAAATAACATGTTATGCCAATTCGTTCGATGGATACCAATGATCCGTCGAATCATGATGACTAGAACTTTGTTGATTGACTCAACCAAACCGTTGGCTTGCGGATAATAAGGAGTAGAGCTATCGTGGCGCAAACCAAGCTGGCTTGTAAGCTCAGTCATCATGACATTTCGAAAATGGCTCCCATGGTCAGTAATGATTGCTTGTGGGACACCAAACCTAGTTATGATATGATTGAATACGAAAACTGCAGCTGTCTTGCCGCTTGCGTCGAATGTAGGCATCGCCTCGGCCCATTTTGTAAAATAATCAACCGCGAGGATGATATACGCATGCCCCCCGGCCGAGTGAGGGTTACAAGTAATAAAGTCAATGCCCCATTTGGCGAATGGACCAGCGGCAATTATAGGGTGGAGAGGAGCAGGTGGAGCGCGCATCTTTCGATCAAACACTTGACAGTTGTGGCATTTTCTGACGGCAAGGATACAATCTTTAAACATAGACGGCCAGAAATAGCCAGCGCGCAACACCTTCTGAGCTGTGGCATACCCAGACATATGACCGCCACATGCTCCAGAGTGACAATCATTCAAAACTCTCTCAGCCTCGTCGTGAGTTAAACAACGTCGAAAAACTAAGTCTGCCCCCCGGCGATAAAGTGTATCTCCAATAATTCTGTATTGCTGGGATCGAAACCGAATTTTTCGACGGTCTTCCTTGGAAGCTTCAGGCCGAAAGGTTTGGGTTTGGAGATAGATGATTATATCCCCATACCACGGATCTAAAGTGCTAATAAGAAACAAAGATTCGTCCGCAATGGACTCCTCTGCCACAGTCTCTGTGTCAGCACTCGGGAAATCACACATCAATTCCGCAAAAACTAAAGATTTCTTAGACTTGGACTTCTCGAACTCCAAGTCGAACTCTTGCAGGATAACAATCCATTTAGAGTACTTGCCCCCTAGCAGTTGTTTTGTCAAAATATAAATCATAGGGTTGCAATCCGAAATAACCGTAGTTTTGCGAAGAAGAATGTAGTGACGAAAACGCTGGACAGCTTGAACGGCTGCCAGGGCCAATTTCTCCACATGCGAATATTTTAACTCAGTGGGATTTAAGGTTCTACTAAGATAATATATCACATGCTCTGCTTTGAATTCATCTTCTTGAACTAACACCATTCCAATGGTGGAATGCGAAGCTGCGAGGTATAAGAAGTAGTCCTGGTTGTAGTTGGGAGGATGCAATAACGGTGCATGGGTCAACGCGTGTTTTAATGCATCAAAAGATTGTTGGGCAATCTCGTCCCAAAAGAATTGTGCGTTCTGTTTCAACAACCGTGTAAAACCTTTAGTGACCTCGGCGTAGTTTGGGATGAATCGGCGTAAAAAGTTCGCTTTCCCTTGCAAACTTTGGAGTTGGCGCAAACTCGAAGGAGGAGGCAATTTGATGATAGCCTCGACTTTCGAGGGATCGACGCGAATGCCGGCTTTTGAAACAACAAATCCCAGCAATCGACCTGTTTCTATACAGAAAACACACTTGTGGGGATTCAACCGAATTCGATAATGCCTACACCTCATAAAGATTGCTCGTAAATGGACAAGGTGATCAGCTCGATGTAAAGAATGAGCAGGCAAATCATCGAGATAGGGTTGCACAATGTGCTTGATGTCATGAAATGCATAAGACATCGCCCGTTGAAAAGTAGCGCCGGCGTTCTTAAGCCCAAAAGGTAATTTGCAATAAGCAAATGTCCCCCATGGACAAATGAATGCCGTTTTTGGTTGATCGGCAGGTAGAATATTGATTTGATTATAGCCTGAGAAACCATCCATGAAGGAAAACATCTCACTTCCGGCACAATCATCAATTATTTGATCGATATAAGGCGTAGGATAGTTGTCTTTTGGACAAGCTCGATTGATATCCCTATAGTCGATACAGATTCTTATTGTTCCTTGTTTTTTGTTGACGGGAACAATATTCGATACCCAATCCGTTAACGGGATCGGATAAATGAAACCTGCTTTCAACAGCTTTTCGACTTCTGCTTTAATCGCAGCCGCTTTTCGAGGGTGAATCTGACGCAACCGTTGCCGAATGGGTTTAGCATCCGGGTAGGTTTTGATTTCATGAACAACAATGGCAGGATCGATTCCTGGCATTTCCTCGTAAGACCAGGCAAACACGTCGCGGAATTCTTGGAATAGGGCCTTGTAAGTTTGGATTTCTTCTTCAGTACATGCGGCACCTATATGAATGTTTTCCTCGATTCCGGGCTTCACTGAAATATCAATGGGAATAGTACGAGAAATATTCCCTAAATTCAGCTCTGAATCAGAATGTTTCGTTGGATCCTGAGCGTCTTTGACATATTCAGCGGTAAAGATAGATGAAAAATCATTTTCAAATGCATCGCCCTTAGGTAAAAACGAAGATCTGTGATGGAGATCTTCCCATGGTAGATCATCTACACTTAGGATTTCGCGAAGTTGTTCGTCAGATGACACTTCTTCGGGAAACGTTATCCGTTCTAAGGGTGAGGTGAAAAATGACTCTTCACTGACCACATTCATTTGGTCGGTTTCGGTTGAATGAAAATCGGTAAAAGACATAAGAGCTTCATAAGCAATCTCATACGGACTCAACGGCATAACATCACCGAACGAATCTAGCTCAGAGTCAGATGGAACATACCAAGGATCATCATAAATAATGTTTTCTGACGTGATCATATGAATCGTTGCAAACGAAGGGTCTACATTGAGTGGAGGGAGAGGAAAAGTTCCCAGTAAACCGGAATCCTTAACTAAACCTACACCAATGTCCCTATAAGGGATTGTCGTTTTACCAACATGTTGAATACTCTCTGAAGAGGCTGGATCGGATGAAAAGTATGTCAGCTGATCAATAGTCACGATCTTACCGTTATGTGGAAACTTAATGACTCTGAAGACCGATGAAACGACCGCTGTCATAGCATATGACCAACTTCGACCCAAAAGAAGGTTGTAGTCTAGAGGGGCATCAACCACTTCCACATCCAGACTAACGGTTTTACCTTCGACCCCTATAGGCAATTCTTGTAGAATACCAAACGGACGGAACCCACGGCCATCAAAGGCCTTAAGGATGGTGGGGGATTGGTTCAATGAAGGAGAACCAAGCGATCTCCAACATTGAATCGACATAATACACGTAGAAGCTCCCTCATCAATCACAGTCCGATGAATAGGCCTGTTTTTGACTATCACTGGGATTTGGAAAGCCATTTGATGGGGGAGACGCGGTGTACTATTTTCTAGATCAAAGATCATTAGGTTCGGGTCCTGAACATCGACAGCTCCGATAGCCGACAAAAGCAATTTTCGTTGCGCTGGACATGATTGCAGCACTTCGAGTGCCGACATTGCTGAAGGTGAAACAGCTAAGTCTTCAACAATGTTGTAATTCTGGGCTGCTCTCGCATGTGGATTGAAAGCAGACCTTCGAAGTACACCCTTGGCGGGCGGCTTAATCACTAAGTCTGGGTTAGGTTTTTCGATCTGTAGTGGATCGGAACCAGGAGCTGAGGTTGATGGGTTAGAGTGAGAAGATTCTGCTTCCTTACCATCAACAGGAGCCTTACTACCATAATCTTGCGATCGAGTCGCAATCCTGACATGAGACATCATCAAAATGGGTTCTTCACTGGCATTCGAAGAAGAACCTATCATCTTATTCTCCTGCTCTGGAAATGGATTTTTTAACACAGCAGGAGTGGGAGAACCTTTGACTATTTTCACTACCTCGGCCCGATGAGGGCAGTCTCTCGTAAAATGATCTTCTTCACAAATGAGACAAGGATATCGAGGTTTGCGTTTTTCGTCATTGGTTTCCGACTTTTCCGTTTTCTCCTTTGGAGCCTTGTCTGCTTTGGCCTTCTTCTTTCCTTTCTTCTTTCCACCGTTTTTTGGTTTGGCCGTAGATGACTCTACAGCGTGAATGTCGGCGGTGAGTTCAGGAGAAGACTCTCCTGTCGGAGAATCAGGCAAAGTGATAATTGGAGTAGTTGAAGCCTTGGAAGACTTCTTCTTGCTCTTTGTAGTCACGATACCAATCATACCATCAGCGGCATGAGATCCCGAAGGAGCAGCAGCGATTTGGTTTGACTTTGGAAGATCCGGAATTTTCTCGTGTAACGTACCCGACTGAGTGTAAACTAAGTCAAGGTATTGTGCCTGAGCAATGACTTGCTCCTCAGTAACTACTCCGGCCTTAGCTACATCTTCAGTAATTCTTGGTAATAATGATTTGACAAACCATTCAGCTAAGATTTGGTCCGGGATAAAAACTTTCACTAATCTCCTTCGACGTCTCCACTCATGGATGTGATCAGAAATGTACGTGGATGTCGATTGTTTTAGCGAAGTTAATAATTCTGTACCATTATCATATCTGACTGGTAACTGAAAATGAGTTAAGAACGAGGTAGCTAACTGGCTAAAGTTGTAAAAAGAGGCCCGTGGTAACTCAATGTACCACTTGGCTGCGAGACCAATGAGTGTACGCTGGAAAAGACGTAAGCGGATGGAATCATCTGAGATGGAATTTGATGCACACCAGAGGTGGTAAGTCATCACGTGATTAGACGGATCCTCTCCAGACTTACCTTCGAACTTGGGTATATCGCTGGGCAACTTATTTGGCATTGGCGGCCAGAACTGAAGATATTGAATTGGATCGTTCGTTAGGCGCGTCAAGTCGGGTAAATCTAAAGTCGCAATAAACGGTAACTGCCGGTTAGGATCTCTAAAACTCTGAGTCACAATACCAGCCCCAGGAGGAGGATATCCAGGATAACTAGGAACAGGAGTCGCATTTGGGATATTATATCCTCCTGGAAAACCAGGATTAACCGGACCGTACTGGGGTTGCTGAGGTTGTTGATAAGTGTACCCAGGATACGGTTGATACTGGTAAACCGGTTGTTGGGCAGCTTGCCCAGGTTGATACTGTCCCTGGTACGGAGGTTGAACAAATTGAGGTTGAGTAGTAACAACCGTACTTGTACCAGGTTGGCCTGCAGGCATCTGGACTGTGGTTTGAACCGTAGGTCCAGACAACGGTACAGATGTCTGAGGAGTGGTTACAGGGACAGTAGAAACCGGAGCTGCCGATACTCCAGAAGTAAGCATGGTAGATGAAGCGGTAGTTGCTGCAGCCGTGTGAGGTGGAGTACCAGGTGCAATTGGCGGCTGAGTAACTACGGAAGTTACAGGGGTCTGAACACTTGACTGGACAGGTTGCGGTTGCTGGGGTGGACCAGGAACTGCAGGTTGTCCTGCTTGAGGTACCGACTGTATACTTGGTTGCGACATCTGTTGACCCTGTGACGGATCCCATGTTAACATTCCAGGGTATTGACTCGTAACAGGTTGAGGATACTGAGATCCATAGCCGTATTGAGGATAGGGTTGATAACTGTAAGGTGTAGTCCCATATGATTGCCCTTGAGGTGGTTGATAACCTTGACCAGGGTATTGACCCGTAGGTTGATAACCTTGAGGTTGATATTGATACTGAGGTTGACTTTGGGGTACATATTGAGGCTGGGGTTGATACCCTTGGGGTTGATACCCTTGAGGTTGCCCCCCAGTCACGAATGAAGTACCTTGAGGTTGCCCCCCAGGCATTAACGAAGGTTGCCCCCCAGGCGGTAATTGGCCACCTTGAGGTTGGTTAATGGGAGTTGAACCTGACATCATATAAATGTCACCTATACTCAATGGTACATTACCACTGTTTCCAACTAATAACCCATGATCAATGGGTTGAGGAGATGCTCCCGCAAAGGTACCAGAAAGTGATTGATACCCAGTAGGAACAGAAGGACCGCCATGTAAAAATGATTCAGGACTTTGCGAAAACACAGATGACTGACCAGACATATTTACAGGAGAATGAATTCCTCTAGGTGGAAAAGGAGTACGAGGTGTAGAAAAACCTACTGAGTTGTCTAAAAAATTGGTTAATGCAAGGTACCAAGATTCACTTCTAGGAGGACTGTAAAAGATGGATTCACGCTCCCTTAGATCAAGGGTAATTAGATCTTCAGAATCAGAAACGCCTATTTCTTCCTCTGGAACAAGTTCTTCTATAGAAATTAATCCAACAGGAAGATTTTCGGTGATAATTCTTTCTATTCTTGGTGAATCAGGAACACTAGGAGTTGGAGTAACAGGTTCGGAAATTTCAGGTTCTTCGCCTGTTTCACTGGCAGATGAAAAACTACCAGCAAGCTCGGAAACTGTAACAGCTTCGGGATTGTAACCTGTTTCTAAACTTTGGTAATCTGGATGGACTACCAAGGAAGATTCTCCTTCTTCAGGTGAACCTACTCTACTGTCACTAGGAGGAGTTACAAGGACCTTTAACCCTTCTAGATTACCTGGGTCGTCTCGAGGAGGGGATCCCCTAAGTCTACGGGATCTTCTCAACAATTCGGCCACAGAAACAACTTCAGGAGACTGGCCCGCAATTCGACGGGACCTTCTCGGTAATTCCGCCACAATTAAAGATTTTTAACTACAACACACGAAAACAAAGTAAAAATTTCAAATCAAACCACCTAAAGTCTTCTAAAGAAGCAAACAAATTTGAAGCACACGCCTAAATAATCTAGAGCGTCAAACCACACACAAACAGTAGTCTTCCGGACCAAAAGCGCTAGTTGGTGATTAGGCCCAACCTCGCAGGATTCAGTACAGAAATGGCGGGTGGAACAGTTACCCCGGCAACCTGCTTAATGAATAGACCGGCACAAGTTCCTCCACTTTAACCGTCTCGAAGTGAAGTGAACCCCCCGGAAAATCCAAGTGAGTATAACCGACGTCTGCTCCAGGTACAGTGGGACCTTCCCTCCACCGTCACCTCGGTAGAACCCTAAAGATTATGGTCACTAAAGTTACCAATCACAACAATTACACCTGGGGGAACAGTCTAAACTCCGACAGCACGCAAGGGCAGAGTAACAAGCTCCAATCCCCTTACCGGCTCCTTGACAACAATCCAAGGTTTACCGATAAGTGACCCCTGGCTCCTCGACAATGGTTAATCCGAGGTTTACCGTTTGTAATACGTACTGTCTGGCGTCGTTCCCAACGAGGGAGGAATGATCCCCTCACTGGTTCGGACACGAGCTCATGCTTCTCCTTTAAGAGGAGCTTTCCCAGAGTATAACTGAAACAATTGGATTTAATCTACTCAAGATAAACTATCTGTTTGGTTTTGTAGTCTTGGAGAGTTAAGTACTCACCTACTCCAAGACCCTAGCCTAAGCTATGTTGGTGTTTCAGAGCCCTAGAAAAATAAAGATTACTAGATTGATTTTAATTTAAGCGTTACTTTTAAGGTTGTTTCTTAAGTCAAAAGGTGATGGAAGTGAAACCAGTGGTGTGTTGACTCGACTCGAAACCACTACAAAATGCACCTAGAATGATTTACCCACTACTTTACTTTTTCGATGAATTGCTTAACTAAAAAGTTGAGAGAATGCAATCTTTATAAAAGCAACTTCTTAATTGAAGACAATCAAAGAAACAATTCGTTTTTCTTTTCCAAGCATAAAAACATAACCTCTCTTTACATGCACGAAAAAACTCTTTTCTTCTTTCAAAAACAAAAAGCTACTTGAAACAAGACTTTTTAAAGAAGATGTTTTTGTATTTTTCTTTTAATAAAGCAAATAAATCTAATATAACCAAAAATCAATCTTAACAACTATTAAAATCTATGAAAATCCACTCATAAGCAACCTAAAAGCAAATTTATTCTAAGCAAGTTTAACGAGGCCAAAACTAACAATGATTATTCTAAGGTGTTTTACTTGATCACAATCAAATCAAGGACTAGCTTATTGCAGAACCAAAAACTAGTCAAAACAAAACTCTAATCTTTTTGTTCTTTTTGTAAAATGGAAATCAATACTTTATAAACAAGCAAATCGAAATTTGACCCAAAACAACTCAAATGGCAAGCTGCTCACACAAGGAGACTTTACGACAGGCCCGACTTCTAAGAAGGTTGACTAACCAGAGAGATCTAAGGCTGGACAACTTTCTACTATCAAAGTCACTACAAAACCTATCCAAAAATCAAACCCTAGGTCTAAACTTCGTTGAAAACCACTAAAACACTCAAAGCTCACAAAACAAGTTCAGGTGAAAATTCTTGATAGGGTACTAAAGGATCTGGGCAGAAAATACTAAGGAAAATCAAAATCTAAAAGCAATTTAAAGCAAAAATGGAATTTTCTTAAATTTTACAGGAAGACGCAGGCCACCCGTTATCACAGGTGCAGGCCCGCTCTGTGCAAACGGCAACAGCGCGTCCAAAGACGCACTGTGCAGTACTCAGAGGGTGCGTCCTTCTGGAAAAATGAAGAAAAATCAAATCTAACTAAATCTAAAGCTAAGCCACCCAAATACTAATTCTCACAGTCAAAAACCAGAAAATAAAAATGATTTTCTCAAAGCAAAGTTCATATAAAGGAAAAGACTCTCTCATTAATGGATTCCCCAGCGGAGTCGCCAATTTGTCACACGGAATTGGTCAAGGGTGCGGACACAGCTGACCTTCCTAGAAGTCTAAGACATTCTAATGACAAACAAGACAAAATGGAGTGATCTTTCTCTAAATACACCTTTTACAACATGAAAACTACAAGTGTTTAGGCTTACCTTATTCCAAAACGCTGTTGTTGAAGTCCGTTCTTGACGATCCGGATGAGCTCCTCCTTCAAGTCAATTCCTGCAACCACAAACAATCAAACAATTACCAAGCACTTGCATTTCATATAATAAAACATATATTCAACATGCAGACCAAGGAACACATGAAATAACTCATTAACACAAGCTATTGAGAAAAATAAACCAGTTTGTATTAATAACGAAACAAAGAAACTCTTACAACCTGGCCTTGGTGTTGTGCAAGTTCCTCCCAGGGTCCATCAAGGGTTTTCCTCTACTTTGACAAAGCTCACCCTCTTCCAAGTAGAATCAAGTAAAGACAATCTCTCCTCACAAAGGCTCTAATGGAAGACCTAAATCCTGCAGCATTTACCCAAAGAAAATGTATAGCTCCAACCTCCTCTCCCTCTGGCTCAATGTCTTTATTTATAGTGCTGTAAAGAGGTTATTCAGGTCCACTATCAATGGGATCATCCTCCTCTTTGGGTGGGATAGCTCCCTTATTGATGGGATAAGTTCCCCCTTAATAGAGATACATGAACCAACTGGAGGCGCATCCATTTCATCAAACCGACCTCTAGAATGTTCTAGAAGTAACCATAAGTAACTTTTTCAAGATAAAACTCGCGCATTTTGCCTTTTACAGAGGGACGCACCTGTCCCTTAACATACAGAGCGTCCATGGACGCAGATTTTGTGAACATGGTCAGCGTCCCCGCAGGTAAGGCTAGAGAGAACCTGCGACCCCAGAGATAAACATAGTTTTTACAAGACTTTCTCTCTTTTTTGAGTTTGAGATGGATAACAGAGGCATGAGACTTGCCTAAGAGGGTAGCATGACTGTTGATTTGAGCCATACTAACTGTAAGTAGTCAAGGTGACATTTTTTAGTGTAACATATAGAAAGGAGGTTTTGTCATTTGTATAATCCAAGAATTGTTCATTTATGTACTGTAAAGGAGGTTGTCCCCTCGAAGAGGCTTAATTCTAAGGCGTTGATCTATCTTTTCCATCTTTTCTTGAGCTGGTTTCATAACATAATACTTTTGCTGGGAAAAGGAAAACAATTTAACCTATCACGAATTTTATAAAAGTTATTTTACAATTAGTTATTAATTTAGAAAGTTTAATTGGTCAATTTTAATTTAAAAACACCATTTATAAATTTCCCTTATCCAGTTTTTAATTTATATTAGCTGCAATTGCATGTGCCATGTCAATAACATCATTGACATTATCCTACACAATAGAAGTTGTTGTGAAGAAGTGATGAACATCGTGGCCCAATCAAAACAACATTTGATAGTTATGTAAGTATTTATTAAGAAGAGTTTCGGGGAAACTGGGCGCTCCATTCATTAAAGGATAAATGAACATGCAGCTGACCTAAGACATGGGAGAACCAAGTCTTCAGCGTTAGTAGAGCATGTGGAAGAGACCAAGCATCATGTTTCTATTGAGGAGGCCAAGGTTATTATCGAAGTTAGCATCATGTTGTTGCTGGATCCCTGCCCTTTGTTTTGAGTCTTGACAAGGTTTCCCATATTCCCCGGTTCCTTCTCCTTAGAGCTATCATTTTCTTCCTCCTAGGGTTCTCCTTTCAGTTAAGTTTTTTACTATTGTCCTGTTCTTGTCCTCCTTGTATTAAAAAAAATTGAGGCTCGTTTTAATTTTTACTACTATTTCCTTATCAAAAATTTTATTAATATTATTATTCCTATTTGTTACTAAGTTTCTACCTTTACCTTTAAATAAAATATAAATATAAATATAAATATAAATCAATTTTAACCAATACTCATAATTTATTCCATTAAATCATAATTAAAATAAATAATTAAATAAAATTATATTTTCTAATATATAACCCCCTTTACTCATCCCTAGCAATTCAAGTGATTAAATAAATCAAAATTAGGTAATTTAGTATATAAATAGAATATAATAATATAACATTCTATTATATAAAAACCCCCTTTTACTTATCCCTAGTGGTTATGTGCTTAAATAAATTATAAATGAGTTAAATTAAATAATTTATTAACTTAAGAAAAATTTATTAATATGATAAAATTGAATAACTAATATATTACAAATAGTTAATTATTCTATTACCTTTGACTTATTAATACTTTAATATTATTTTTAATCTAGGGGTTTTAGATAGCCGTTGATGGTCAACGTAGTCAACCTAGCCATTTGGATGATCTACTCTCCCTATATAATTGGCAGCCATGATCTAACTCCTCAACTTGCCCTAACGATGAACTACACTAGTTAGTTCGAAACGCATTGACAAAAATTTTCTACATGTGATTTATGCCGAAACTCTTCTTAATAAATGTTATGGATCACAGAAGCCTCAATTCAACAGTCATGTAGGTAATTTAATTTATATTTATTAATAGTATGAAAAGGTTTGCAAGATGAGAAAGGTTCTTGAGTTGGCTTCATCTCAAAAATTATGTCTTAAAATTTTAGGAGTATGTTGCAAACCAAATTCAATTTAAATTTTTTAATCATTTTAATTCAAAATTATTTTTAATAATAAAAAATTATAAAATATTTAGAAAAAAATAACTTAACACAAATTTTAATTATTTCAATTAAAAATATAATTTTAACAATAAAAAATAATCATAAAAGTATATAGAATATTTAAAAAAAAATTAACACAGTTTAAATTGAGTTTAAAAAAGGTTCTTTGAGAAATAAAGAAAAAAAATAAGATTAAATTGTGTATTTGAGTCCATAAAGACAACCATTACTCATTACTATTCAAAAATGAAAAACTAATTTATTAAAAAAAACCACCCTAATTAAAGTAATTTTTGAGTATTTCATATTATGTAGATTTTCACTCCATACCTCTAAATCTATTTTTACTAATTATTGCATTGAAATTACCTAATCTATATGTATAATTTCATCACAAAAGCAATTCTACCTAATCTCACTTAGAAAATTTCACTGAAATGAAACATGAAATGATTTATAAAACATAACAAGATACATATGGAACATAAGAATACATTTGCTACACTCACAACCACAAGAATCTCATGAAACAGAGCCGCCATGGAAAATTTTAGGGGCTAATGTTCGCCCAGTGGGCTAATTTTCCATGATTTTTCCACAAAAAAGATTCGCTAATTTCCAATTTTATAAAAGACGATTCGCCCAAATTTTAGAATACAAAATTATTTTACCTTAAAAATCGCCAACATTATATAGAGGTTATATATAAAACCATTATAAGTTTGAATAATTTTACATTTATATCAATAAACATTTTATAGTTTGCATATTAGGGATTAGTGAGATTCGCCAATGTTTCTAAACTTCAAGAAAATTTTCTATCCTTAAAATTTTCCTTGAGAGCCGCTGCCTTTCATTAACTCTGTCAAAAATACACAGTGCAGAAACAGAGTTTCTTTCCCACAATCTCCCAGAAGTTACCAACCAACCAACCCTTTGCAAATAACTTGCTTACAATATATAGAAAGTGTAGAGAAGAGATGGAACGCCCAGGGGTTGGGAAGTTACTCAAATCATTTCGAAAAGGAGATGGAGAGCCAACCATCATCTATAGGTGCAACGCTCTCAAGCATGACATTTGGCTGGGGTGACCCTTTGCATTCTTTTGCCACTTGGATAGATGCCCACCTGGAGTGAAAATCTTTTAAAAGGCACCCTTGGTACCAAAAAACCGAAGAGTAGATGACCAGGCCCACTTGGAGAAGTCGCAACCTGAAATTTCGCGAAACGGGAGCAATTTGGTTGTTTTTTCCCCTGTGCACCGCGCCAAATTCCCTGTGCGTCGCGCCACTTTGGAGCCTATTTTGGGGCATGTGCAAGTGTCCAAAATGTGCCCAAGTGGGCTTGTTGGAAATCCTGACCTGTCTACTTTCCAACCCAACTGGAATTTCTGAATTTGAAGCTCATTTGCCCCTCCAAAACTTCATTCTCCCAAGACTGCTTTCTGTGTGTCCAAAAAGTGGTAGAGAGGCCATTTTTGGGGTTTTTTTGACCTATAGGAGACCCAAAACTTGTCAAAATTTCTTGCCCGGACACCAGTAAACGTATTTTTCGATGTTGAATCCGAATATGCAAGCCATTCCTAGATTAGAGGGCTAGAATTTTAGCGTCGCGCTAGTGGCAAAGCGCACAGGGAGGAATTTCCTGTTTTGTCCCCAAAAATTTTTTCCTGTGACCAAAATTTGCCCAAATTTTTTGGAATTTGGGCTGGAGGTTCTCTAAGAAGTGCTTTGTTGTCCCAAGGAAGCCTCAACCAAGATTCAAAGCCAATATTGCTCCTTTGCCTCCTTTGCCTCCTTTACCTCTTTTCTCGCTTTGCTTAATTTTGCCTTTAAGCTCCTGATTCTTGCCTTAGAACTCATGTTGCGGGCCTGGTAGTGATAATTCATGTGCCTCAACATGTATTTCTCCCTGTTTTCTTTGTCCAACAGCCTCTCCAAATGCATGTTGACCCTCTCAAGGTTGGACTCCTGGTCTTCATCGATTTCTTGCTCCAAAGAGGTGAGCGGAACCCTTCTTCTTTGAGCAACTTGGCACTGCTCACAGATGTTCTGTAGCTCCATGATCATCTGTTGGCCCTCAAGCTATTTGTTTCTCCACTCCATGTAGTTCATGTTCCACTTGGCCCTTTCTAGATCAGTGGTCAAGTCTTCAATTTCTGATTGCTGCTCCTTGATGATCTCTATAAGCTCCTCATTGGTAGGTTCTGCATCTGGCTCATCATCCTGGAGGAGAAAAAACTTGGTCTCTTGATCACCTGATGGCCCCTCCTCCTACATTGGATCCTTTCCCTTACCCTTCTCCTGTGATGTTGATGGTGGAAGCGAGTCCCCTTCCACCCCGGGTGGAGATAACACTCGCTTTGTTGCTGCAAACAATGGTCTAGTGCCTTTCAGATAGCCTCTCTGATATGTGATGAAAACTCGCATGGTGGCAGTCTCATGGATCTCAAACTGATGTGAAGGACCTCCCATCTCAAGCTCAAACTGATGTGAAGGACCTCCCACCTCATTTTCTTCCTCTGATATCATCGGTGGAGCGCTGAAGAAATCACGGGAGATGAATTCCTCCCAAGCAATACCCTGCAATCCCAACTGATGGTCCACCAAAATCCGGATGAGAGCAAAACGGTAGACACTATTTAGCTGCTATCATGGGGTCTTGCACTGCATGAAGTTCTTCATCTTCTCAATGTTGTTGCAGATGAAAAATGGGAGGCTCATCATCTTCACCCTGGTGAAGTGCATGAGCAAGCGGATGTGATAGGCATAAAGGTGAGAAAACCTCCCCTTGCAACTAAAATATTTCATGCTCAATCTCATGAGTGGGGCATACTCATCCCTCAAAAATCTAAATGGGAAAACCCTGGTGAGCTGGCTCAAGCAGCTGTTCTTGATGTAAGGCTCATAGTGATGCCTCTCCACCTTCTTTTTCTTATGCCACTGCTCCCCAACATTAGGTATCCCCGTTGCCACTGATATAGCATCCGGTGTCAAGGTGAAAGTGACCCCAGCCAGTACAGATTGGCCTCCCTGTAGATGAAGTGCAAAAAGTCGGGCCAACTCATGATGTACTCTGACATTTGGCACCCTTTGGCAAAATTCATAACATGCCAAGTGCTGGAAACAAGACATGGCAAGTGGGCATGCCTGTAGCTCTGTGAGGGTGTTGGCCTTGTCTTTGAGATGTCTGCCACTCCGGTGATGTATCCTATGGGCCCTCTCTCCTGAAGATGTGTCACTGTGTGTACCCCCCTCATAATCTGATGAATTTTCTGATGCCATCATTGTTGCTTGTACCCTGAGTTTAATGATGCCCTCTGAATCCAATGACACTAATGAATTCTCTGAAAATCTGTTACCAAGGGGACAATAAAATAGGGGAGTGTTAGGAGGGGGATGATGAAAAGGGGAATATGGGTCTAAAGGGGAAATTTATCAGGGGTTTGGGAGTGTTTGGGGTATGTTTTTTATGGGGTAGAGTTTAGGATATTCTGAGTTTTAGGAATAAAGGGGACAAAAGGGATATGATTGCAATATAGCTAGGGTGATGGTAAGGGGAAATGCTACAGGGAAATCAACTGATCAAGGTAGGGTAGGAGCTTATTTAGCAATTGTGTTACTGTAGCAAACCCTAGCTATTTTGCCATTCTTTGTGCCATTTTGTGTTTGCTTCAAAAAATTTGCCTTTCGATTTCATGGTCACCAAAACATGTTTTTCTTTGAGTTTAGGATCAGTGGTGAAAATATTTATGGGCATTTTTGCAATGTTGAGAGCCAATTTACAAAAATTTTGGAGATTTGGTGCTTTTTTAGGCTCACGGGCCTGTGCACCGCGCGCTTTGCCCAGTGCGCCATGCTCCGAGTATGCGCCGCGCCAGTGTAATGTTAACACTGTGGCCGGGTTCCCAGTGCGCTGCGTGCCCTGAGTGCGCCGCGCCACCTTGTGTGTGCGCCGCGCACTATGAATTTCACCCGAATTTTCCTGAAAAACAGGGGGAGGGGCTTAGTGGAGTTTTCTAGGGGGTTTGCTTGGGAGACAAGGAGGAATGGGGGTGAAAATGATGAGGAGTGAGGGGACAAGGGGAGGAAAGTGACCTTGGTGCTAATCATTACCATCTGGCAACCCCATCAACCGTTTTTCTTGTTTCTTTTTCCATGGAAGGCCATTGTGCTTTTGGATAGCTTTCAAACATCTTACAAACAACTAAACATTGACCAAATTGATGGAGAAGAGGTGTCATAAGGCCTACCTCGTGATTTGATAGCTTTCACAAATATTTGGAACAGTTTGGCACTGTTTTTATGCCCCTGGCTGTGTGCGTCGCAGGCCAAGCCCAGTGCACTGCGCACCCTAAGTGCGTCGCGCCCTTGTCGATTTTGAATTGTGGGTTGGCTGCCGATGCGTCGCGCCCTCCGTGTGCGTCGCGTGCCTTGGTGTGTGTGCCGCGCCACCTAGAAATCCACCCTCCTTACTCGAATTCCTCCTCCTTAGCCCTCTTTTCTTCAACAATGCCTCTCTCAAGCATTTTCATAACACAATGACTTAGTCTTGGGCCAAAACAAATATATATAGGCTTTGAGAGTGTTGGGTTTAATTTTTTCCTCTTTGAAGACCCACTTTCTAATGTTTGAGTTTTGCACTTTTCAGTGACTTTTAAAACACCCTGTTTTTCCTGTTTTCTTTGAAATTTTGGCTCTCATGATAAAATTTTCAGCGTTTCTTTGTGGGGACTGCGTGACTGGGCCTCTGGCTTTGAAATCCATGACTGCATCTGAAAATGTCAACTGTCGATTTTTTGGAAAATTTTCTCATAGTTGACCTTGTTTGACTTTTCTTCGAAACAAAGTTTTGAAGAAGAGTCGATGTGTCTTTAGGTGATGATGATGCTTTCTTGAACCATAGCTATATAAGATCTCCCTCTGGCCTGCATGACTTTGTTCTGGACATTTTTTTTCAGAAACCACATTAATGATTTCCTAGACCCAGCAATAAAAAGGACTTTGACCTGTAATATTACCAAACCTTGGCTATCATGAATTTCAGTGATTGTGGATCAAGACCTGAACCAGCAGGGGCCAGACATGAGGGAAAATGAGTAGCATGACTTCCTCCATCAGATCATGACATGTCCCTAGTGAAATGCAGCTGAGTGGATGGAGCGGGACACCTAAAATTGAAATGCTGAAAGTGCTTTGATCTCTGACGGAGGGCTGACCAGACTGAGTCTAACATTGGCTCCAATTGGGATGGCAACTGCCGCTCCATGGAGGTGCCAAGAACTGCAAATATTTGGGTGAGCAGACAGTGCCTTCGTCCATTGGTCTATGGAGTCATTATTTCGACAAACCACACAAGACATTGACTCATTTATTGACTGAAACTTGACTCAAACTGACTCAATGTGAACTGGAATGACTGAAAAACTTAACTGTAGCAAACTAACTCAAAATACCAAGACCTGAACTGAAAACTTAAAGCTTGGTGGCAATACATGGCCACCTGTGTTTCATACAAGACCATATATCCTCAAACTATATCAAAATTCCAATGCAACCAATCCAGAAGATGGCTTCTTGATTAATTCTTCCTATCAGATCTTCTGGTCAACAGTAGATGCTTGTAATTGGGTCTCGAAAAAGCTAATTTACCATGATCTCCTTCATCACTGAACACTACAATGATCACCTTCATTGCTAGTTGCAACAAACTTG
The DNA here is from genome assembly GCA_031772625.1 of Pinus tabuliformis. Taxonomy (NCBI): domain Eukaryota; kingdom Viridiplantae; phylum Streptophyta; class Pinopsida; order Pinales; family Pinaceae; genus Pinus; species Pinus tabuliformis. Next base: position 1,933,821,344 of record CM062816.1, on the reverse strand, counting down.
CCAGAGGATCTTGAAAAACATGAAGATTTGCCATTGCCACCTCCTGCTGAGAAAACGAGATGTCTTTTTCTCTTGCTTCTGATTTTTCTTCATACATAAGAGCACGTTCTTGGCCTTCAAAAAATTCTGAACAAGTAGATGAGCATATTTCCTTTTCAAAGAACGTTTCAAAACACGAAACATATGAAGAAGAATCTGACATGGAATCCACAATGGTCTAGTCGGCTATAGTCTGGATATATTTCTGATCATCTTGGCATGATATGACAACCAGATTCTCGTTACATTCATCATATTCATCAATCGTGAAAAAAGCAACTTCATATGATCCTTGAAACTCCAACATGACCTCTCTATCATCTATCATAAATTCATCATAAGAAACCTTTTCACCTACTTGAACGGAGATATCTTCTTGCTATTCATGAATTGGTTGGATTACCTTGGTAGGAAGGTTGTGTTCAGATGAGATGAGGGCAGTTATGCCTGTAACTCTGTCTTTTTCATTTGAGGTAGCCTCAATAATGCAATTCTCTTCTATGATATCCGGAACAACATATTTTTCCTCATCACAATCCGTCTCTCGATCTGATTTATCATCATCATTTTCTGATATTGGAACATCATTTTCCTGCGTATCCTCTTTTATTTCAACCAGATCTAAAATAGGACTCCCTTTTTCATCATTTTCAGTCATGTGGAAATCTTTAACCTGCTGATTTGGATCCTGCTGCAAAGTTTCCTCTAAGAGTTTTGTAGATTGCTGAAACGGATTTTCATACAATGCTTCCATGATTTCTTCGTCCATAAAATTATCATCCTCATAGTATTTTTCAAGGCTCTCAATAAAACCATAAGCATGCTTGCAACAATCCTGAACTAAATTTAATGATGGATAAGATTTTTTATACTTCTCAAAGAATATTGAATGAAAATCCTTTAGACAATAGATGGAAGCAGGTGGCAAACTTTCATACCAAGATCGGGCTTCATCTTCCAGAGTAGCCATAAAAATTTTCATCAAACAGTCTTCAGGAAAATTGATCTTTAATCTATGCACATGAATGTGAAATTTCACCAGATGAAGAGCAGCGTCATTACCTTCCACATTTTTGAACAGGCAAATTCTTTGACCAATCTACCTTGGGCATTTTATTTGGAAATCCTGTGATGTGATCTCGGCTCATGGGAGCATATATTCTTGCAATCCGATCGATCTTAAGAAATCTCAAAGCTACTGATCCATCTGCAGTGGAGTCACCATGAAGGATTGATTGCATGGATTCTTCAGTGAATGGAGTCGCCAGGTGAATGATTTCAACCGTCTTCATATGTCTGGTCATTGTTCACCATCACCAATCAGCTCTAAACTTTCGATATGTACTGGGGAAAAATAATCTACAAGTAAACCATTTTCGTCCCCAGTATGGTCGCCACTATGTTAGCGCTCGAATCTGCCTCAGGCTGAATGAAGGCGAGGTTCAAGGAAACATCAAACCAAGCTCAGTTTGGTAGCTAGCCCTACAAAAGTAGGAGAGGGCTCTCTCTGAGTCATGCTCAGCTAATGGATAGTCAAAATGGTCGGAGATGACTTAAAATGTAATGTTTACCTTAGGCTAGTAAGTCAAGAAGTATTTTGGAAAAGATTTTTGAAGTGACCGAGCTTCTGGGATATATATGGGACTGACGCTTAGCAAAGAACAAAGAATTGAGAATGAAGGCATAGATTATTCCATGAGGCAAGGTAGGCGGGAAGCGCAGCAATTTCAACTTAAGGTGACGCGGAATGGAAAGATTTCTGAAGATAGTGAAAAGGGCATGGTCGCATGAGTCCTTTTCAACAGAAGAATAAGACTGCACATGAAATTTTCCCACAGACAGAGCAATATAAATTGAATTCTACCTAATCTCACTTAGAAAATTTCACTGAAATGAAACATGAAATGATTTATGAAACATAACAAGATACATATGGAACATAAGAATACATTTGCTACACTCGCAACCACAAGAATCTCATGAAACAGAGCCGTTGCCTTTCATTAACTCTCTGTCAAAAATACACAGTGCAGAAACAGAGTTTCTTTCCCACAATCTCCCAGAAATTAGAAGCCAGCCAACCCTTTGCAAATAACTTGCTTACAATATATAGAAAGTGTAGAGAAGAGATGGAATGCCTAGGGTTTGGGAAGTTACTCAAATCGTTTCGAAAAGGATATGGAGAGCCAACCATCAGCTACAGGTGCAGTGCTCTCAAGCATGACATTTGGCTGGGGTGACCCTTTGCATTCTTTTGCCACTTGGATAGATGCCCACCTGGAGAGAAAATTCTTTAAAAGGTGCCCTTGGTGCCAAAAAACCAAAGAGTAGATTACCGGGCCCACTTGGAGAAGTCGCAACCCAAAATTTAGCGAAACGGGAGCAATTTGGCCATTTTTTCCCCTGTGCACCGCGCCAAATTCCCTGTGCATCGTGCCACTTTAGAACTTGTTTTGGGGCATTTGCAGGTGTCCAAAATGTTCCCAAGTGGGCTTGTTGGAAATCCTATCCTATCTACTTTCCAACCCAGCTGGAATTTCTGAATTTGAAGCTCATTTTCCCCTCCAAAACTTCATTCTCCCAAGACTGCTTTCTGTGTGTCCAAAAAGTGGTAGAGAGGCCATTTTTGGGTGCTTTTTGACCTTTAGGAGACCCAAAACTTGTCAAAATTTCTTTCCCGGACACCAATAGACGTGTTTTTTGATGCTGAATCTGAATATGCAAGCCATTCATGGATTAGAGTGCTATAATTTTAGCGTCGCACCAGTGGCGTGGCACAGAGGGAGGAATTTCCTGTTTTGTGCCCAAAAATTTTGCCTGTGACCAAAATTTGCCCAAATTTTTTGGAATTTGTGCTGGAGGTTCCCTATGAAGTGCTTTGTTGTGCCAAGGAAGCCTCAGCCAAGATTCAAATCTGATCTTGCTCCTTTTCCTCCTTTGCCTCCTTCGCCTCTTTTCTCGCTTTGCTTAATTTTGCCTTTAGGCTCCTGATTCTTGCCTTGGAACTCATGTTGCGGGCCTAGTAGTGATAATTCATGCACCTCAGCATGTCTTTCTCCCTATTTTATTTTCCAACAACCTGTCCAAATGCATGTTGACCCTCTCAAGGTTGGACTCCTGGTCTTCATCGATTTCTTTCTCCAAAGAGGTGAGCGGAACCCTTCTTCTTTGAGCAACTTGGCGCTGCTCACAGATGTTCTGTAGCTCCATGATCATCTGTTCGCCTCAAGCTATTTGTTTCTCCGCTCCAGGTAGTTCATGTTCCACTTGGCCTTTTCTAGATCAATGGTCAAGTCTTCAATCTCTGATTGTTGCTCCTTGATGATCTCTATAAGCTCCTCATTGGTAGGTTCTACATCTGGCTCATCATCCTGGAGGAGAACAAACTTGGTCTCTTGCTCACCTAATGGCCCCTCCTCCTACACTGGCTCCTTGCCCTTACCCTGCTCCTGTGATGCTGATGGTGGAAGTGAGGCCCCTTACACCCCTGGTGGAGATAACACTCGCTTTGCTGTTGCAAACAATGGTTTGGTGCCTTTCGGATAGCCTCTCTGATATGTGATGAAAACTGGCATGGTGGCAGTCTCATGGCTCACAAACTATTGTGCAGGACTTCCCATCCGAGGCTCGAACTGATGTGAAGGACCTCCCACCTCATGTTCTACCTCTGATATCACCGGTGGAGCGTTGAAGAAATCACGGGAGATGAAGTCCTCCCAAGCAATACCCTGCAATCCCAACTAATGGTCCACCAAAATCCGGATGAGAGAAAAATGATAGACACTGTTTAGTTGCTGTCGTGGGGTCTTGCGCTACATGAAGTTCTTCATCTTCTCAATGTTGTTGCAGATGAAAAATGGGAGGCTCATCATCTTCACCCTGGTGAAGTGCATGAGCAAGTGGATGTGATAGGCATAAAGACGAGAAAACCTCCCCTTGCAACTGAAATATTTCATGATCAATCTCATGAGTGGGGCATACTCATCCCTCAAAAATTTGAATGGAAAAACCCTGGTGAGTTGGCTCAAGCAACTGTTCTTGATGTAAGTCTCATAGTGATGCCTCTCCACCTTCTTTTTCTTATGCCACTGCTCCCCAACATTAGGTATCCCCGTTGCCACTGATATAGCCTCGGTGTCAAGGTGAAAGTGACCCCAGCCAAGACAGATTGGCCTCCCTGTAGATGAAGTGAAAAAATGCGGGCCAACTCATGATGTACTCTGACATTTGGCACCCTTTGGAAAAATTCATAACATGCCAAGTGCTAGAAACAAGACATGGCAAGTGGGCATGCTTGTAGCTCTGTGAGGGTGTTGGGCTCGTCTCTGAGATGTCTGCCACTCTGGTGATGTATCCTATGGGCCCTCTCTCCTAAAGATGTGTCACTGTGTGTAGCCCCCTCATAATCTGATGAACTTTCTCATGCCATCACTACTGCTTGTACCTTGAGTTTAATTATTCCCTCTGAATCCAATGACACTGATGAATGCTCTGAAAATCTGTTACCAAGGGGACAATAAAATAGGGGAGTGTTAGGAGGGGGATGATGAAAAGAGGAATAGGGGTTTAAAGGGGAAATTTATCAGGGGTTTGGGAGTGTTTGGGGTATGGTTTTGATGGGGTAGGGTTTGGGATATTCTGAGTTTTAGGAATAAAGGGGACAAAAGGGATATGATTGCAATATAGCTAGGGTGATGGTAAGGGGAAAATGCTACAGGGAAATCAGCTGATCAAGGTAGGGTAGGAGCTTATTTAGCAATTGCGTTACTATAGCAAAACCCTAGCTATTTTGCCATTCTTTGTGCCATTTTTTGTTTGCTTCAAAAAATTTGCCTTTCGATTTCATGGTCACCAAAACACGTTTTTCTTTGAGTTTAGGATCAGTGGTGAAAATATTTATGGGCATTTTTGCTATGTTGAGAGCCAATTTACAAAAATTTGGGAGATTTGGTGTTTTTTTAGGCTCATAGGCCTGTGCATCGCGCGCTTTGCCCAGTTCACTGTGCTCCGAGTATGCGCCATGCCAGTGTAATGTTAACACTGTGGCCGAGCTCCCATTGCGCCGCGCGCCCTGAGTGTGCCGCGCTACCTTGTGTGTGCGCCACGCACTGTGAATTTCACCCGAATTTTCTTGAAAAACAAGGGGAGGGGCTTAGTGGAGTTTTCTAGGGGGTTTGCTTGGGAGACAAGGAGGAATAGGGTGAAAATGATGAGGAGTGAGGGGACAAGGGGAGGAAAGTGACCTTGGTGCTAATCATTACCATCCGGCAACCCCATCAACCATTTTTCTTGTTGCTTTTTCCATGGAAGGCCATTGTGCTTTTGGATAGCTTTCAAACATCTTACAAACAGCTAAACATTGACCAAATTGATGGAGAAGAGGTGTCATAAGGCCTACCTCGTGATTTGATAGCTTTCACAAAGATTTGAAACAGTTTGGCACTGTTTTTATGCCCCTGGTTGTGTGCGTCGCGCGCCAATCCCTTTGCACCGCGTGCCCTGAGTGCATTGCGCCCTTGTGGATTTTTCACTGTGGGTTGGCTGCTGATGCGTCGCGCCCTCCATGTGCATCACGCACCCTGGTGTGTGCACCGCGCCACCTAGCAATCTGCCCTCCTTACTCGAATTCCTCCTCCTTATCCCTATTTTCTTCAACAATGCCTCTCTCAAGCTTTTTCATAACACAATGACTTAGTCTTGGGCCAAAACAAATATATATAGGCTTTGAGAGAGTTGGGTTTAATTTTTTCCTCTTTGAATACCCACTTTCTAATGTTTGAGTTTTGCACTTTTCATTGACTTTTAAAACGCTCTGTTTTTCCTTTTTTTCTTTCAAATTTTGGCTCTCATGATAAAATTTTTGGCATTTCTTTGCGGGGACTACATGACTAGGCCTCTAGCTTTGAAATCCATGACTGCATCTGAAAATGTCAACTGTCGATTTTTTGGAAGATTTTGTCATAGTTGACCTTGTTTGACTTTTCTTCAAAACAGAGTTTTGAAGAAGAGTCGATGTCTCTTTAGGTGATGATGATGCTTTCTTGAACCATAGCTATATAAGATCTCCCTCTGCCCTGCATGACTTTGTTTTGGACATGTTTTTTCAAAAACCACATTGATGATTTCCTAGACCCAACAATAAAAAGGACTTTGACCTGTAATATGACCAGACCTTGGCTATCATGAATTTTAGTGATTTTGGATGAAGACCTGAACCAGCAGGGTCCAGACATGAGGGAAAATGAGTAGCATGACTTCCTCCATCAGATCATGACATGTCCCTAGCAAAATGTAGTTGAATGGATGGAGCGGGACACCTAAAATTGAAATGCAGAAAGAGCTTTGATCTCTAACGGAGGGCTGACCAGACTGAGTCTAAGATATCATATTAGAGTGGTTTGAGTTTCCGATAGGCTCCAGTAAGGCGTTCCTTTTGAAAATGCAACCAGATATTGTTGCCCACCTGAAACTTGTGTGGCACCCGATGGTTATCATGTCGTTGCTTGTACTTGGCATTTGATTTCTCTAGAATGTCATGGACCTGTTGGTAGATATGTTGGATGTGCTCAATGAAGTTGTTTTCCTTGTCAGTTTCAGACTGGACATGAGTTGAATTTTCCTGAGTAGCTACAAATAGCATGGCCACATAAATGGGACATAGTGGCTAGAATCTCAAGCCCACGTGAAAAGGGTTGTGGTCAATCAAGTCGTGTAGAGCCCAGTTATAATTGTGTTGGACATAGGGGAGGCTCCCATCCCATGTGCATGGATGCTTTGAGTTGTACATGTGCAGAATATGTATGAAAATCCTGTTGAAGGCCTCTACCTGGCCATCAGTTTGGGGATAGAAAGCTATGGACTTAGTGAGTTTGGTGTCCAACATCAACCAGAAACTAGACCAAAATGTAATGAGGAACCTGTTGTCCCGATCTGAGATGATAGACTATGGGATCCGAAAGTGTACCCACACTCATTCAAAGAAGAGTTTAGCAGTGGCTTCTTCTGTGATATTCTTCTTACAAGCCACAATAATGGCCATCTTCGAGAATTTGTCGTCGACCATAAAAACACAATCAATGCCATGCTTAGTAGAAGAAAGGCCCGACATGTAATCCATGGAGATGGATTCCCAAGGTCGACTAGTGGTAGGCAACAGATTATAGAGGTCTTGCTTCTTGAAGGTCGATTTGGCAATGGCATAGGTAGTGCGGGATCTAATGTACTTCCCTACATTATAGAAAATCTGTGTAGGTTAACCAAATAACGCAATATAAATCAAAGAAGAATACTATAACCTACTTCTACTATCAATTTGCAGAAGCTTAAAAATTGAGCTAAACAATATAACCAGAAGAAGAGGAATCAATGGAACAATACACATAAAAATACTTTGGGGAAAGCCTCAGCTAAAAACCCCACATTATTGTATTATCATACATGATGGAAATACATAGGAATTATACAAAGCCTTAGCTCTCACAGCTAGCCAACTCTCAGTACAATCCTCACAGATGCTCATAGGAAATTTTAGCCTCTCTCCAGCCTTCCTCTCTGCCCTCCAAGCTCCTATTTCCTTTCATTGTTCCTTGTGGATGATTAGCGTTCAACCAAGTGAAAAACCTCCTTCAAAAATGCACAATTCTCAAGGATAAATCATTGACTGCATGCATGAGTTTTCTCCATGAGAAAACACATGCAACTAATAGTACACTATCCTTGAACATTAATCTCAACTGTATCTTTATCAGAATAGACAGGCACGAGTTTCTAATGAGGTAATCTTTAGTTAATTAGAGTAGAACTAGTTGAGTACATTAATGCATCAACTGACTGTTAACTCACTATTAGTTCCTCAAATAGTTTGGAACTAATTTAACTGGACTTAACTCAGTAAACTGAGTTAACTAATTACAATTCAAATATAACTCAATATTATCTCCTTAATTTAAGGGATAGCTCTTGCATGACTTCAGAAAGACTTCTAACTTGAATTTCTCCAACTAATTAATTTAAAATAAATTAATTAATTATTTCCAAGTAGGTGTTAAGACTAAATTCGATTTTAATTCACAACTTAATTCAAGGACAAATTAAATTGGAATATTCTTTTTTCCATATTTCAACACCCCCTCTCAACAAGAAAGGGATAATCTGCCACCATGATCCTATCTCTATGGAACTCAAATTTACACTTTGACAATGCCTTTATCAAAATGTCAGCATCTTGCTCCTCTGTCGAAATATAGTACAACAACATGATCCTCTCGACCTGTGAAAAGCCACGAGAAACAAATATTTCCTTATGCTTCTCCACACTACCATTAGAAGCTTACTTTACCTTGTAAAGCCAATGGGAACTCATAACTGACTTGTTCTCTGGTCTCAAAACCACATAACAAACAATGTTACGAACTACAGAGTCATACTTCTCCACCACAACATCAACCCAAATCGGCTACTGCACTGCTTCCTCAAAGGGATATGGCTTGGTCTCAACACATTCCCCAGCAAGGGCCATGTATCCAGTGTACCTCTCAAGTGACCTCTTCTGTCTGCACTGAGAAGATGATGCTCCCACATTCTCTCTCATATCCTCCAACAATCTATCAGCATCTCGTGTGCACTTTTGTCCATCTTTGGAAGACTCTGCTTGAGTGGATGTCTCCACTCCTAGAACCTTTGCATGCAGCTGCTCTGCAACAGTCTCATGCTCCTCCTCCTTAGGAACCAACAATTCCTCCACAACCTGTATTAGAGCTCCCTCTCAAGGGAAACTCGCATGGCCTTCTTCTCATCAAACTTGAGATATCTGCGAACCATTGTCCTCCGACTGGTAGGAAAGTACACCCGATAGTCGTGAGGTGTATCAGTGTACCCCACAAATATCCCCAACTATGATGTCGACTCAAGCTTTTTCTATGCATCCTTTGTCACATGGCAATATACCGATGAGCCAAAGATCCTGAAGTGACCCACATCTGGTCTCTTATTGGAGAAATCTTCCTCTGGTGTCTTCATACCAAGTATGTGATGTGGGCTTCTATTCTGCAAAGAGACTATTATGTTGCATGCCTCAGCCCACAAGTGAAGTGGTAGGCCTTCGTCATGAAAGTTTTGTTCTTCCTCTCGGCCACCCCATTCTGTTGTGGGTTATGAGGTGCCGCCAACTCTCGTTTAATTCCTTCCACTGCACAAAATTCCTTAAACTCTTGAGAGAAACATTCTCCACCATTGTCTCTTCTCAAGGCCTTGATCTTCTTCCTTGAATATTTCTCGACCAAAGATTTTAAGTCACAAAACTTTGTGAAGGTTTGGTCCTTCTTCTGCATGAAATCAATCCAGCATTTACGAGAATAGTCATTAATGAAAATCACATAATACCTTTGCTTCACTCTGGATGCCATTAAGAATGGTCCACACAAATCAAAATGAACTCGCTCTAAGATAGATTCTGCTCGACTGTCTCAATCATGAAAGGAAAACTTGGTGTACTTTCCCAAGGTACAACCTTTGCATGTGTCAAGTTTCTCAAGTTTCCCTTTGGGAAGTACTGTAGATATCTACTACATTATCTTCAAAGCCCCATGATGAAAATAGCCCAACCGGCTATGCCACAACTCACCAATGTCTTGGCTTTCCATCAATTCTACTTTCATACTCAATGTTTTACAATCATCTACCTCTAGTTTATAGAGATTCTTCACCTAAATCCCTATCGTCTTGGTTTAACCCGTGTCTATGTGTCTTAGGAATGCCTTTCCTTTACTAAAGACAACATCGTAGCCTTTTTCCTCAAACATCTTGACTGATACTAAGTTCTTCTTCAATCTAGGCACATACATCACATTTGTCAAGGTCAAAGGAGCTCCATGCTCCCTCTTAAAAGTAACTGTGCCCACTCCTGAAACACTGTACCTTCTGTCATCCCCAATCTCTATACACATCCTGAGGTCTTTCTCCTCCATGGCATTGAATAAATTTTTATCACCGGTCATGTGGAATGAGGCTCCAATGTCAAGATACCAAACAAAACCCATCATCAATGACACTATGCATACGATGCGGGTAAAGTCCATTTTGAACTGAGAGGCTAATGCCTCACCTTCCGATCCTTCTGAGGATCCCTTATTGGACTTATTCAATGGGGAATTAGTTGCATACTGTCCCATCTTGTGACAATTAAAGCATCTTACTTTAGACATGTCACCCTTCTTCCCTCCGTGAGAAGAATTCGATTTGAAATGGGAAGCCTTTGCCTTCCCTTTCCTTGCCTTACTTGTTAAGGCCAAATTTTCTTCATCATCATTCTTGGATGAAGAACCATCTCGTGTCTCTTCCTGATCTCCTCCTGCATAAGATCTGACCACAGTCGTTCCCAATCTGACAGTTTCTCCCTTCCATTCACAAAGTCCTGGCAGCTATTCCAACTCTTTGGAAAGCCAAGGAGAGCGAGGCTCACCATATCATCATCGGTAGTAGTTATTCCCACACTGCCAAGCTCATCTCTGCAGGTGGTGAGGTTGTTCAGATATGTGGAAATAGTATTTCCCTTCTCTGTCTTGATTCTTTGAAGCTTATCCTTGAGCACCAATTTCCTATGGTTGCTATTGTTCTAGTAGAGGTCCTTCAATGTCTTCCACATTGAAAATGGAGTATCCTTCCCATGGATACTCAAGACAATATGGTCTCGAACTCCCTCAAGGATGATCCATCTTGCCTTCGCCACACACTTCTTCCACTCTACCAACTCTTGTGCATTAGTTGAAGTTGGCTTTGGGATTTTTTGATCAACGAATTCCTTCAAGCCATTGTCTTCTAATATAGCCTCCATTCTATCTTTCCATGCTATGTAATTCGAGCTACCTTCTAAGGAATAATCGAGTCTCAAGCCATAGAATGTCATTGGCCAACCTTGAAGTATGATATGAAATTGATTTGCACCTTCAACCCCGAACTTCAAACTCCAAATTCTCTTCCCAGTATATTGTTCATAGCTCTGATACCATGTAGAAAATTTTTGTAGGTTAACCCGATAATGCAATATAAATCAAAGCAGAATACTATAACCTACTTCTACTATCAATTTGTGGAAGCTTAAAGATCAAGCTGAAAAATATAACCAAAGGAAGAAGAAGAATCAATGGCACAATACACATGAAAATACTTTGGGGAAAGCCTCAGCTAAAAACCCCACATTATTGTATCATCATACGTGGTGGAAATACATTAGAATTATACAAAGCCTTAGCTCTCACAACTAGCCAGGTCTCAATACAATCCTCACATATGCTCACAAGAAATCTTAGCTTCTCTCCAGCCTTCCTCTCTACCCTCCAAGCTCTGATTTCCTTGCGTTGTTCCTTGTGGATGATTAGCCTTCAACCAAATGAAAAACCTCCTTCAAAATTACACAATCCTCAAGGATAAATCCTTGACTGCATGCATGAGTTTTCTCCATTATTGAACACATGCAACTGATAGTGCACTGTCCTTGAACATTAATCTAAACTAGATCTTTCTCAGAATAGACACATATGAGTTTTTGATGAGGCAATATTCAGTTAACTAGAGTAGCACTAGTTGAGTGCATTAATGCATCAACTGACTGTTAACTCACTATTAGTTCCTCAAAGAGTTTGGAACTAATTTAATCGGACTTAACTTAGTAAAATGATTTAACTAATTACAACTCAATTATAACTAAATCTTATCTCCTTAATTTAAGGGATAACTCTTGCATGACTTCAAAAAGACTTCTAACTTGAATTTCTCCAACTAATTAATTTAAAGTAAATTAATTAATTATTTCCAAGTAGCTATTAAGACTAAATTTGATTTTAATTAACAATTTAATTCAAGGACAAATTAAATTGGAATATTCTTGTTTCCATATTTCAGCAAACATCCCGTCGAATATTTGGCCAATACAAATACTTCTACAGTACTCCCATCGTTTTCTCGACCCCACAATGCCTAGTGGCCCGACTGTAGTGCGCTTCCAAAATCATCTTGGCTCGCTCGCTTGAAGGAACAAAAAGTTGTCCCAAGTGGCATAACAAGGCATCTTGGAGGTGAAAATCTAGAACTTACTGACCCTCCAAGAGTGTTAGGTATGTGTGGCTAAATTTTGGGTCACTTTTGTAGAGAAGCGGCCAATCATAATTCTTGTTCCCACAAGAGTTGAGCACGGTGATTAATGAAATGATTGGTGGTTGACTAAGGTAGTCTATAACATTATTGGTGTTGCCCTTCTTATACTTGATATTCAAATGGAATTGTTGCAGGTATGTGGACCGCTTCGAATGACGATCATTGTGCAAATTCCCTTGCATCTATATGAACTGCAGGGGCCGGTGGTCTATGTGGATGATCGTTTCCTTCCCCAAAATGTAATTCTTCCATTATCGGTAGGCCTGCACAATGGAATACATCTCTTTGTCATAAGTGGGATACTTCTGGACTGTGTCTAAAATTGTCTCACTGTGATATGCCACTGGATTCCCCTGTTGAGTAAGGACTGCTCCAATATCATAGTTAGAGGCATCTGTCTCGATCTCAAATGGTTGTTGTAAGTCTGGTAATATGAGCACTGGTGTAGAGTAGAGGTGATGTTTCAACTCTATGAATGCCTTCTGTTGAGATTTAGACGAAAATAATTTTTCTTTCGCTCTTCCCTTAGTGACTTGACTCAAGGACTAAGTGATATGAGAGAATCCCAAGATGAACCTGCGGTAGAAATTGGCAAGACCAAGAAAGTTACGGAGCTTTGTTAGAGTGGTTGGAGTTGGTCAATCCCAAATGACCTGGATCTTGGCTGGATCGACATGCACCCGCGTTCATAAATAATGTATCCTAGATACTGAACCTGGGTCATGCCAAAAGTGGATTTCTCCAAATTGGCACATAGCTTGTGTTGCCACAGTGTTTGGAGAACCTCTCGGATGTGTTCGAGGTGCTCTTCCCAACTCTGGTTGAAGATCAGCATGTCATCCAAGTATACCACTACAAATGACTTGGTGAATGGCCGCAAGCTGTCATCCATCAGCCTCATGAAGGTTTCAGGAGTATTCGTCTACCTGAAAGGCATAACCAACCATTCGAAAAGGCCCACCTCGGCTTTGAAGTCAGTCTTCCACACATCAAAGGGTTTGATTGGCACCTGGTGATATCCTAACTTCAAGTTGATCTTGCTGAAATATTTTCCTCCCTTCAGTTGATCCAGACGGTAATCAATTCATGGGATCAAGTACCTATTCTAGGCAATGATCTTATTTAGCACCTGATAGTCAATACAGAGTCTCCAAGTCCCACCCTTCTTCTGTACCAACATGATCGGGCTCCCACAGAGCGATGAACTCGACTTGATGTGACCTTTTTTCTACAGCTCCTAAATCTGCCTCTTGGTTTCGTTGTTCTCCAGAATAGAGTGCCAATAGATTGGTCCATTAAGTAGCGACACACAATGTAGAGGTACCCCCGCGGGAGGGGTGAAGATGTCCTCATACTCCTCCACGACCTTGTTAAAATTGGAAACCAGGGCAAAACTTCATGTGGGTCATCTTATTCATGGCTAATAATATTTTTATTAGATTCCTCTTGTTGAGAGGTGTAGGATTGATATAAAGATCATCCAATTCCGATAAGTATTCATGGAGATATGAATTTATTTTGATTGTGGAATTATTATCAAGCCGACCTACAACTCATGTAGGCTCAGAAACCCATCAGTTGCATCTATTCACCCACCAACGTTGTGCATAAATATAAGAGGACTTTTCCTCATTTGGACTCACTCATCTCATCACATCTCTCTCTCTCTCTACTACGCAGAAATGAGTCTCTTCTCTACTGCGCTGAAATGGGTCTCTCTCTCACACACATGTGAAGCCGGAAGCTATTGAATTTGAAGCTGCAACTGCAGAAGTAAAGATTGACTTGTGTGGCCTAGAAGATCTCCTCTTTGGAATTGTGCTATAGGTTCATCTGAACCTCCTTTGAAAGCCGCAACTTTTGGTGGTGGAATGAAGTCAATCCGACGAACGGTTTGCAAGATATTGACTGCCCTAGTTTGAAGCCGGAAACTGCTGAAACTGAAGCTGCAACTGCAGAAGTAAAGATTGACTTGCGTGGCCTAGAAGATCTCCTCTTTGGAACTATTCTGTAGGTTCATCTGAACCTCCTTTGAAAGCCACAACGTTTGGTGGTGGAATGAAGTCAATCCGACGAACGGTTTGCAAGATATTGATTGCCCTAGTTTGAAGCCGAAAACTGCTGAAACTGAAGCTGCAACTGCAGAAGTAAATATTGACTTGCGTGGCCTAGAAGATCTCCTCATCTGAACTGTGCTGTAGGTTAATCTGAACCTCCTTTGGAAGCCAAAACTTTTGGTGGTGGAATGAAGTCAATCCGACTGCCGGTTTGTGAGATATGGTCTGCCCTAGTTTGATAATGAAGCCGCTAATGCTGATGCTACTGATCTAGGGTTTGCTACTACTGATATGAATCAGATTTATTGTACTATTTCTCTCTGCTGAATTATTGAAGATAAAAGAAGATTTGATCAAAGGGTTTCCCCACACATTGTGGGGTTTGTCCCTGGCTAGCCGCCACATCTTGTGTCTCTTGTCTTGGCTTGTTTTCTGTCGATCGTTTAATGTTCTATCTGCACTTTACTTTATGTACATGTGATTGCTAATCGGTGGAATATAATAAGAAAAAGAAGTAAACTGTTATAAGCATAGAACATACCATAACTTAACACTTGTCCATCTATTGTTGTCATGTGAAGGGGCCTTGTCTAGAGGTCATGACCGCCGTCTTCTTCTTTCCCTAAGGGCGTATCATCAGGAAAACAAATTTTCCAGTTTTGGAAATGAGATTACTACATTGCTTTGTAGTAACCAAAGAGATGGTGGTAGGCGGTGCTACCTTTGGTATATTGTACAACTTATTTCCCAAAGTAACAATAACAACACAAGGCCTTGACTCATACATAGCATATCGGCTCCACATGTATGGTTGGATTATAATGCATCATAAACATCAGGGGAGAAATGTCACATAATACTTAGTGGCACTGCTAGCTCATGCAAAGATCCCATCCTTGGTGAAGCCACCCGATGGTGTACGGTTGTGGATGTGTTGTGGTCGGTAACCCTATGCACTTCAAGACCTCTGCCAAAATGAGGTTCTTTTGGCTCCCGCTGTAGACAATGAACTGTAGTAGGGAACCCTTTACCCACATCTGGGAGTGGAATAGGTACTCTTCCTCCTCTGGATCTTCGTGGTGGAAATAGTGGCGTTGGCCTCCCCATCGATAATCTGCTTCCCTTTGTAACTCCCCTTGTGGGGATCTAACTCAAAGTAAGAACATGTATCTGATTTTGAAGCCTTTAGCTTGGCCATGAATGACTGCTTGACCCAACACTCATTTGTGTTATGAGTAGAGATCTTATGGAACTCACACCACTTTCCCGTGTCCTTCTTCAACTTCATGATGTTGTTCTTTTCTTGTGGCTTTGGCTGGTTGTCCTGGGCCACCCCTCTTTGGAGTTTTTCTTTGTTCTACGATTTGGGGCAGCTTTCCCTTGCTCTAGATTCACATATCCAAAGTATTTCTTCTTTTGTTTAAACTTTTGTTCGATCTTGACAACATATCAGTATGTCGTGCCGAGAGAGGAGATGTCTAGGAACTCCATATTGTCCTGGATGTACTTGTGTAGGAAGCCGCAGTACTTGAGAACCAAATATTTTTCAAAATCCTTGATACCCAACTCTGTGCTAAGGGTATGAAAACATTTGGTAAAATTCAGCACATCTTGGTCCCTTCCCTATCACAGTGTTGTCCACTTTATGTATTTATCCCCATAGATATAATAGGGTAGTACCTCTCCTTGATGACATCCTAGAATGAGTTCTAAGTCAGTGCGGCTGAAAATAGTGAGGTCTTCCTTTCATCCTTCTACTCACAGTAGGTTTCCCACCAGTCCTTGACATGGGGGGCGGCTTTGAGAAGAGAAAAAGTAATCTTTTCTCAGCTGGAAAAATCATGAACAAAAAAAATATCTTTTTAGAAAATTTAACCATTTATCTATGGCATCTGCATCTATTTGGCCCTCAAATATGGGAATGTCAAAGTTTACTTGTACCTTAAAAGGAGTGGAGCATCTAGAGTGCCTGTTGGATGTTGATGCATAGCGGTGGACTATTGTTGAAGGATCTGGGAAAAGCTATCCATCATTTCATTTATTTGTTTCTTGAGGGCCTCCTCGAGCAATATTTTGAGAGGATCTCTTACCCCCTCATCTTTATTTTCTTCCCCCATGAGCGGCCATCAGGGTTTGTGACGCTGACCTTGCAAAGATTCAACAAAATTGAGCCCTAGCTCCTTATATCCCGACCTCGTTGGGGACATGCAAAGAAAAACAGAGAAAGAGCAAACCACTCTGATACCATTGATCCATATTTAAACAGGAACAAAAAGAATTACAGATATAACCATAAATATAAAGATGCAGTAGAAATAACACTTCATTTCATTAATATTTAATACTGAAATATGCTTACAAACAGAATGGAAATAAGACTAGGTCAGGCGATGGTAGCTTATATCTAAGAAGAGATGTAGCAGCTACATGCCTCTAAACTATGTTACAATGAGACTGAAAGGCCTATTTATTGTTGAGAAACAATGGAAAACCCTAAACATCCAAAAACCTAACCCTATGAGATGAAGCGCCAAACTATGGGCCCCATTTGGGTAAATTGGTACATCAACTTCACGAGGTTGTAACTTTGGCGTACGATCTCTGTTTGATGCGCAAAATACCTTTTTAGAAAGATATATCCAAGGAATACAATGTTTGAGTTACCAACATTTGTTTACATTGTATGATGGTCCCAATTTTCCCAAAAAGCATCGTTTCGAGCCTCAAAATGGCTCCGGAAGTTCAGGACATGAAAACTGCCAAATATAGTATATTATGCTACAAATAAGGAAACTGAAAAAATGAAAGAAACAATGGTGGGGGTCCAAGTGGAATAGGTGGGTGGCCACCAATATCCAAAGGAAGAGCAGGATCAAGCAAATTCACCAAGAATACTTGCAAGTAACATATTACATGTGTGATTCCTAACTAGTTTTGTCATGCATGGCTTCGCATGTTGGTATATGGTTCTCTTGTTTTCAGTCACATGGTTTTTATGGGTTATGATAGTTGTTTTAAGCCTTGACTTACCTTTGTATGGATAGTCGTGGTGTGATGGGATTGTTTTATCGATTTTAAGATTTGGAATTGTCAGGTAGTTTCGGAATCAGCAGAAGAGGTGGTCTTAGGAAAATTCCCAAAGGCCTAGGAATCCCTTGACCGAAGTTGGCAAGATATATGGTCCTGAGGGTGAAGTATTCATTTAGGGCCTAGTGATTTGGTGTGATTTGTGACAAATCTTGAGAGACTAGTGTCTTGGTTTAGGGCCCAATGATCTGGTGTGGATTGTGGTAAAGATTGAGAGACAAACAGATGGAAAATTCCTCAAGGCTAGTGATGGAGTTAAGAGGCATTCCAAGCTTGATTTGGTTTTGTGATCTTGCTGCCAGTTTTGCTGAGATCATGGTTTGGTGAGGGTGGAGATAATTTGACCTCTGGATTCCCTTAGTTGTTTTTGGATTGGTTTATCCATGAAATCCCATATTCATGCTTGGAATATGGTACTAGGGTGACTGTCTGAAATAAATATTTGGTTCAGCCATGTCTATGATCAGTGGTACATGGAAGTCTTGAACCTGGTCAACTCTTGCCTATATTTAATAAGGGGTAAGTTCTCTTGATTTTGTACTTGTAATATGTGGTTTTATTGGCTGTTATTTCATTATTATTTACATGGTTTAATGTTGGTTATAAGCTTCATTATATGACTGCTTATAGTCATGGTTATTTCATGTATTTACTTGTAACCGAAATGATAATGGATGCAAGACCTATTTGATGTCAAATAATTTAAGGGAAGAGGTTGGTGATCCTTCTTGTCAAGTCCCATAGGAGTTATTAGTCATTTATGATTTGTCTTGTAGTCATTTCCTATAGATTGCAATGATCCCAAGTGTTTGACTGAATGTCAAGCCTGGTTGGGGATGGTCAAACCTAGTCCTGGAGTTAGTTTTTGATTAGTAATTCTTGTGGTCATGTAATTTATGGATTCTAAAAGCTACATGGGCTTTTGGGCAGTGACCTGGATTATAGACTTGAAAAGTGGCACAAATCCCAGAGTCACAGACATTGGTCTGAGGAGAAAAGGCCCTAGACACATGCATACCCATGATGTGCATGCATCGGAAGGTCTTAAAACACATCCTTGTCCATATGAAGGGAGTGTCTAGGGTTTTAGTGGTCTCAAAGGTCATTGGGACCCAAGGGCTGGTTACGAGAATGACTTGGATGCATTATGGGAGTCTTATAGCAGGTGTAAAATGTCTGGTATGGTGTGTTTCCATCGATTCCACTTCCTTAAATAACATATCATAGTAACTTATCATCACATGTTTACCTCATTTGTCTAATTACTTGGGTAGATGTGGGAGGAGGGTGTTACAAAGTGGTATCAGAGCGTGGTTCACCCCTCTGAATGGATTGGATGTGTGTTGGTCATGCATTCATTTCATTTCCACATGTGTTAATCATATTTGCAATCTATATGCTTGTTTCATGTGCATGGTGTTGGTCATGGTTGTAGTGATGTCTCCATGTGAAAGAGGATGTTGTTCTTTTGAAGTGTGTCATCATGAGTGTATGATATGTTATGCATGACTATGCATGTTAGTTCTTACATGTTGTAAAATGTGTATTGATATAGATTTTTTTGTCATGCATGAAGTGATGGTATGTGTAGTTGATATGCTCATACGTTGATGACTAGACTCTGGCTAAAATAATGGTTATAAGGTTATATTCTATGTGTTATATTTCTATATTTTGTCATGATTATGTGATACATGTATTACGTTGATTTGTTGATCCTTCACATGAGGTATGCCCCTCAAATTATGCTAAGGTACATTGGTTTATTGTGATTTGGTTTAGATGACATGATATACCTTGCAGGAAGGATATCAAAGATGACTATCAAGATGGTAGACTACAGTTCTTGAGACTCTCCCTATGGATCATATGAGTAGTGTGGTATTGGGAACTCTTCCTATTTGGCAGACACATTAAGAAGTTTAAAGGCAGAAATAAGGAGCTGTAAGGTAGAAAATGACAAAATCATACAAGAACATGAGAAACAAGGAGAGGCAAATGTAATGATACTTCAGAGTTTTCAGAATTACAATGACAAAGACAACTCTTGATCAACCATGAACAGGAGGACATAACTAATAGGGCACACGGCAATAGGTCGCATGGTGAGTATAGGCTAGATGGAGAGGACACGATCAAAGATGACAAGTCCTTGGATACTCCAGATGGGAGGGGTGATAAACATAGATACTATTCTAGTTCTAAATTTGACAGGCATTATGATCATCATCGTTATCATCCTTATAGGAGGAGTGATAAGGGATATTTTCAAGATGATTTTAAGAAATCCGAGCTACCTACATTCGATGGAGAGATGAAGAATCACAGGATGCAGAGGCATGGTTTCTTGGTATGAGGGAGTTCTTCAAATTGCATGATTATTCATAGAACATGAAAGAAAAGGTAGCCACTTTTAGCCTTAAAGGGAAAGCAAATATCTGGTGGGAGGATGTGAAGAATGTTAAAGGTATTCAAGAGGATGACTTGACTTGGAATGCGTTTGAGAGGTTCTTCAAGAAGAAGTATTTATCAGAAAGGTACTATGATGACAAAGCTAAGGCGTTTTATGAGTTGCACACGGGTTCCATGATAGATGATGAGTATACTAGCAGGTTCTTAGAGCTGTTGAGATATGTGCCTTACCTCAAGGAGGAGAAGGCCAAGGTTTAGAGATTCATCATTGGAATTCCAGTAGCATATAGATACTAGATTGATTTCGATGAGCCTAGATCATTGGAGGAGGTCATTCGAAAGCTCAAACATTGTTATGAGAAATCGAAGCGTAAAGTTGAGATTAATTGTGATTTAAAAGGTAATGAGAAAGTTAAAAGAAAATGGCCACCAAAGTGAGGAATACCTCAAGATGCAGGTGAAAAGGAAAATGTAGTCCCTTACAAGAATTTAAATACAGTTGAGAAGGTACATGGAGAGAAACAAACTATAGGTGATGGTAGAGCACCATTGTAGTGTTCGATATGTGGCAAGGATCTTCATAATAGGGATTTTATGCAGTATCAAGGTGGTAGACCTGGGATCTATAATGCTAAGGAGGTGCATACAGTTGGGGATGTTTGTCATAACATTCCTTAGATTTATGAAGCCGTGGACAATAGGAAAGAAAATCATCAGGAATCTATAATTGAGATGGACTGTAATATTTTTTATCAAGTTGTTTCTATGTTTATTGATCTTGGATCTATTATAGTTATATTAATCTTGACCTGGTGGATAAGTGTGGTTTGAGAAAATAAGTGCATGCAAAATCTTGGTTGGTGTAGTTGGCTACAGGACAAAGAAGATAGATACCCATGGGGTAAGATCTTATGCATTTGAGTTAAACAGTATGCCTACAACAAAACATTTGAATGCACTGCCATTAAGATTGTATAGCATGATTTTGGGTATGGATTGGATGTGCCTTCACAAGACCAAAGTGGATTACTTTGACAAGGCCATTGAGTTCTTGCATGATAATGGAGAAAAGAGAATTTTTTAGGGAAAGAAGAAGCATACATTAGTGAGGATGGTTACCGCTATGCAGGCTAAACATAGTTGTAGAAAATATTGTGTGATGTTTGCAGTGCATATATCTAGTGACAAAGGTAAAGATGTTGAGGATGTTGAAATATTCAAGAGGTACCCTGTATTGTAGCAGTATCAAGATGTGTTTCTAGTAGAGATTCTAGAGCTACCTCCTCACAGGGAAGTATATTTCTCTATTGATTTGGTGTCGGGGTTAGCACCAACATTCAAGGCACCTTACAAGATGAGTACCCCAGACCTAGTAGAGTTGAAATTGTAGTTAAAGGATATGCTTGACAAGGGATACATTAGGCCAAGTGTATCATATTTGGGTGCACTAGCCTTGATCTCAACTTAAATAAGAATGTGAAAAATTACAAATATGACCATAAATACATAGATGCAGTGGAAATAACACTTCATTTTGTTAATATCAAATATTGAAATATGCTTACAAACATAATGGAAATAAGACTAGCTTGAGCGATGGTATCTTATCTCTGAGAAGAGATATGGCAGTTGCATGCCTTTGAACTATGTTACAATGATGTTCAAGGACCTATTTATTATTGAAAAACATGAGAAAACCATAAACAACCAAAACCCTAACCCTAAGAGATGTAACATCAAGAGTTTGTGGGTCCCGTTGGGGTTAGTTGGGTAGCCAAATTCCGGGGTCATAACTTGGTCATATTATCTCTGTTTGGTGCGTAAGATACCTTGTTGGAAATGTCCCTTTGAGTACTACTAGTTTTACCATAGGACCCTTACCTATAATCAATGAACTACTATAGGGCTCAAAAAATCATTGTTTAGGGGGTTAAAACTACTCCGGAAGATCAAAACCTGAAAAGCTACTAAAAATAGTAAATGTTCAAATAAAAAAGGAAACAATTGAAACCAACACGAGGTATAGGTGGAATAGGTGGGTGGCCACCAATATCCACCTATATCATTCCTCCCCCATTAGAAAGAAATGGTCCCCATTGCATGTAGTGCCTCCATGAGGTGAGGAAATTTCTGTTGAACCTGGTCCCTAGTGAGCCACTTGCCTTGGTGTAGGAGTTGGCCAACTTTGATAACTTGATATAGTTGGATCTTCTGCTGGTGACTGTTCTTGACCTGTGTGTCCATAATGAGATTAGTTTTGGCCTGTTCCATGTAGTTTGGGTTTAACTCTATTGGTTTGAGTTGTTCTGTAATGTCTGATGTGTCCAGTAATGGTGGGAGGTATGGCCGAAGGTGGTCCACGTTGAACACTAGGTGCAAGCCAAGGAATCGGGGAATGTGGAGCTGAAAAGAATTGTCTCCCACAACCTTAGTAATGGTGTAAGAACCATATCAGAGTGGTCTAAGCTTCTGATGGGATCCAGTAAGGTGTTCTTTCTGCAAATTCAATCAAAATTTGTCACCCACCTAGAACTTGTGTGGCACCTGGTGTTGATCTCATCATTGCTTGTACTTCACATTTGACTTATCCAAGTGTTGTGGCCAGCAATAACCCCCCCCCCTATTTAGTATTATTACTAATACTAAATAAGTGGGGACCCTTATCCATAAAAGTCAAAAAAATAAATTAGGACTTTTATTTCCTTTTTGAATAAATCTTACTATCATAAAACCTAAGAGAATACCCGAAAACCTTAAAAAGACTTAAGTTTTATGATAAGAGCCGCATCACAAAAAGGTAATGGATGCCTTCCTACAAGCGAAATCCTAAGATTGTCAAATCACGCATCAAAAGACCTTCATCGCATCACATTCCTCAAAAATCACTTAAGCTGAAATGCCTCAAACTGCTGATATGCGATGGCGCAATATCACAAATTGCATTTCACAGAAAAAACATTGTAACAGATGATTGCCACACACAATGAATCTGCGATATTGCGAAGCAAATCGTAAAATCGCCTTATTGTAGATCTACAGGCTCGTTGTTGGAAAAAGTCTTTTCCATAAACTGATGCCCAGTCATGCGCATTAATGTTAATTAATGAGTTAGTTGGAAATCATTAACGAAATATGGTTTTGACCTGATCGAAGAGCCATTTCACGTGGGGTGATATATTTCATATGTTTTCGGCATTTAAAGCTTTCCCGTCACCTTTTTCTTATCATTACTCTTGCCTCATTTGTAAACTTCAGGAGCAAAGAACAAAGAAGTGTACATAGCATTGTTCAGAATATTATGGGAAAGAAGGCTAAAGCTCTAAGTTCTGAAGATAAAGAGATGATGCCCTTATGCACAGAAACCACCTGTAACAAAGATGTTGGTATTACTACTTGGGAAGGCATGTACAATTTACTCAAGGAAGAAAATCCTAGGGTAATGGAGGTTAGAGCTATTGCTAGCTCACATGGGTCATCTGAGGCGTCTATTACAAAACTAGCATGTTTTTTCTTGCACCGGATAGCGCTGAAGCCCAAAATTCTTCCATACATGGACATGGTCAAGTGGGTACTAGATAGTGTTGATATCACGAATATATAATTTAAGACTTAGAGTCAACAACTTACGAAGTTGTTTTTTCCACAAAATTTAACGTTTATATCCTCTAACAAAAAAACGTGCAAGAGGTGAAAAATAGCACTAGGGAAGCCTGGATCAAGGAACAAAGGCAGTTTTGGATGCACGATTAGCACCTAGGAAAAATCCCTCAAGATGGAAATCCTTTAATCGCTCAGTCACCTGTAAGTCCAGAAATTTGTAGGAAAAAGTGCTAAAGGAGAAAGGAAAAACTTGAACTCAAAAACCAGTGGTATTTATCAGGAATATCCTTAAGTAGTATGTAAATACCTACCAAATCTACAACATCTACAGACAAGCTGGAGATAGAAGGCTCAAGAAAAAGAAGAGTCCATCAAAAGGTTAACCAAGTTGAATTGGGATTCTTACTGGACGTACTTGATAAAACCACACAGCCAGTACATGACTCTCAAATGTATCATTAATTCTGCCGAGAAGATGGTGTCAGCTCTTACCGATTCCATTTTCACTGGACAACTAAAGTTGGAAGTCGGCCAACCAACTCTCCTCAAGCAAATGCTGAACGCTTGCGACTACAAGGAACAGATACATAGATTGTTAGTTTTAGATTTAGTTTTAGTTTTAGTTTTGCTTTATTTTTGCCTAAAATGAGGATGGTCATTTAAACTGTATCCTACACTTTTGTAATAAATTATTTTTAGGTTTAGCTAGTAGTACTTAAACCCTTCTCATGCATTTAGAGAAGGGTCCTGAAATTTATCAAAAACTTGTCCTCAGAACATGCACTTTTGCACCCTCCGAGGAGGTTTTGATGAATGAATGGAACAAGATTTATTGATATCTGCATTTAATATATACTATTGATGTTGCACTTTTGTACTCTTAGTAGATGTTGAATTAAGAAGAGATAGATCATTATTGTTGGAGCTCATGAGAAGAACTCGTTATAAATGGTACTTTTATCTCTTAACAAATTTTTCTTATGTGTTATGGTGATATTCATGTTCAATTATTTATGTATGAATGCCTGAATGCTTGAGTTATCATTTGGTACTTATGTACGGTGATAGCCATTTATTTATGCTTAATATATGAGTGAGTTATTATGCGATATGTTTTTCACAACTGTTTGGCTAACTTTTTATATGAAACCGTTCATCTTTATTGAATTCTTTTCTTATAGTGATTGAATGATCTTTATTACCAATTGCTGTAGAAACTATTTTAGATCGCATAATTAAAAGATCAAATCCTAGGGTAGTTTTAGAATTAGATATTTCTGTTTATTAGAATAAAATTGCATGTCATTAAGTTAGACTTAGAATAAAATCATTTTACTTAGAAGTTATTAGAAAAGAAATATCAATCCTCAACACACACACATAAATTGGGAAACTAGTCCCATATCCCCAGTTGGACCCACTACACCAAACGGAAAAGGAGCTGCTAACCAAGGTCAAGACCGGGTGGGTATCCCCCTTGTTGTAGACCCAATTTTCAATGCTTCAACATATTTGGCACTAGAAGGAGGGCCTTCAAACTATGAATGGCAAGTAAATCTAAATCTAAATACCATTCTTAGAGTAAATCACCCTCACCATCTCCCCCAACTTCTCCATCGCATTTAGAATCTTTAAATCTTGAGCGAGAAGTCAATAGAACAACAGCCACTGCCACAAACCCAAATATTTCAAAGAAATCTACTATTGAACCTCCTGAAGTTGAATGTTTGATCCATAAACTTTAGAGATTTTCAATATCTCCTCAAAAATATGAAAAATCTCAAGGTAGTGTGGCTTCACAATATAACCATTCTCATCCCCTTACCAGATTGCAGAGTGAAAAATTTGGTATCGAACCAACTGAATTACCTCTAACTACAAGGAAGAGAGCAAGGAAATCACCTAAAGGGTCTAGTGAGACTATTTCGTCATCATCATCCATTTAAACCTCTCCACCACGAAGTCAACCATCCACTCCTCCACTTCAAATTATCGTCCACTAGATCACTAGAACTTCGACATCTCCTTCTCAATCATTTGGAACTGTAATATCATCATATTCCCCACCGCAGGGATCATCTTCTAGGATTTCCTCTATTAGTAGTTCAATGATGGCCCAAAACTCCATGGAATAACCTAGGGGTAGCTTAATTCCTGTGCCCTTGAGTCAATTGGTCCATCCGAAAAAATGGCTGCCTAAGGTTAATCCTGAAGCAAGAATGCTAGCAGAAGAACACATAAACAACTTTATGTTATCCATAAATCTCAATGGGGTTACTAATGAAGATGTTGTCATTCGTCTCTTTCCTTACACTTTGCAAGGATCAACCGGATCATGGTGTTTCTCATTACCATCCAGATCTATCACTGGTTGGGATATTTTCCAAGAACAATTCTTGACTAAGTTCGGTGATGACAAGTCCACTGCGACACTAATCAAAGACCTGTCTAACCTTAGGGCTGAATCAAGGGAACTTGTCAAAGATTTTAACTCGCGTTTTAATAAACTTTTGAACAAAATTCCTACCGCCTCTAAGCCTAGCGAAGAAGTTCGAAGTGAATGGTACATATCTGTTCTGCCATCAAACATAGAAATTTTCATCGATATAGCTAAAAAACAAGTTTAGCTGACAATATGAAGGAAGCAAGAGCAGTAGAGAAACGTATCATAGCCTTAGAAAAGAAAAACGTCGTTGATGAACGTAAATCTAACAAGGTTACTTTTAAATAAGATCTAAAGAAAAAACAGTCCAAAGACCAATTTGATTTAGAGGGATTGCAAAAAGTTTTGAAAACCATGTCTAATGAAATGGTTGACATAAAGAAGCAAGTAGCAAAAACTTCTTCTAAAAAGCCTTATAAGCCTTACAAAAGAAATCCTTCAACTGATTCAAAGCATCCCAATGCTATTACTAATGTTGAATTAGAAGAAGAAGAAGAAGAGGAAATTTCCAATGAAAAGCCTACTGATGAAGAAGAAGTTGTGGAAGTACAGGGAATGTGGGATTTTATCCTCCCAAATGAAGAGGATCAAGAGGCATCACCAGTCAGTACTAGAAGTAGAAATCAGCTCGATCCTCCTCAACCTACTCCTAAGCCAAAGAGCACAAGCTCAATGGCTAAAGATAAAGTTGCAGCTAAGAAAACGTCACCCAAAGCGACTCAAACAAGCCCAATCCAAACAGATTCACCAAGTCCATCTAAACATTGATTGTTTCTGATGAGATGGAGTATAATATCATAGAAGACATGAAGAAGACTAGGGCTAAAATTAATTTTTATGAATTGAGTAAGTCAAAACATCAACAAAAGCTCCTTTTGAAAGAATTACACGCAATACCAGTTGCACCTCTACCTGTCGTTGTAATGTCGCAAGCTTCCCACGAGATGGGAAGACCTCCAAATACTGAGACTAGTAAAGTTGACGCTAACGACATCGCTCTAATTGGAGGAAGGTCAAGATCTCATACTCTGCCATTTCTTCTTACTTATGAAGTTTTCAATAAAAAATTTCATAATTGTTTAGTTGATTCAGGATCTTCATCCAATATCTTACCTAAATCAATATGTGCAAAGCTGAACATTCAACCTCAAAATCTGCAATGCGCATAGTTCAACTAGACCGGTCGCAAGTTGAAGTAATTGGAGAACTAAATCAGGTTACCATAAGGCTTTCATCTAATCCAAATGTATGTCAAGTTATCGATATTTTAGTTGCAGACATTCCAAAATTCTATGGCTTAATTCTTAGTAGGGATTGGTCTGAAAAGCTTCATGGATATTTTGCAACCAATTGGTCGCATATGTGGCTCCCTTACAATGGCAAACCAAATCAAATAAAGGTTGAGCGAGAAAGGCATCAAAAATACATAGTAACAAAATTGGAAGGAGAAAATGAACCTGTAGCATACAACAACAATATAATTGGCAACTATTCTGTTGATTCTTTCTTAGCAAACTTCAATGCTCATTCCTCTCCTTATTTAGAACATTTTGTTTTATCTCAAGTAGAAAAATTTTCTCAAACAGATAGTTCTAAATGTGTTAATTTCATAGATAGTCCTGTAAATAAATCTTTATTTTGGAAGTTATTTTTTGACGATTCTAAGTCTAACGATGGAGCAGGAGCAGGATGTGTATTAGTTAGTCCAGAGGGAAACAAAATTATGTTAACTTGCAGACTCAAGTTCGATTGTACCAATAACACTGCAGAATATGAGGCTTTAATCCAAGGATTATACAAAGCAATTAGACTAGACATCAAGTATCTATAAGTTTTGGAGATTCTGAGATTGTAATTAGACAAGTACGAAATACTATACATTGCCTATCGGGTCATTTAAAGCATTATTAATATTTAGTACAAGATCTAACTGAACATTTTATAGCATTCAATATTTCATCAATTCCGAGACTCCAAAATGCTAGTGCTGATCTCTTGGAAAATGTAGCTTCCAAGTTCATTCCCTCAGAAGACTTTAGCGCGGATAGATTCTCAATTGAATTAATTTTTAGACCCTCGATTCCTGATAACATTACCAATTGGAGAATTTTTAACGATGATCCTGATATTGTAAGCTTCCTCACATTAGAGGGATCTTACAATAATCAGATTATAGATGAAGACCAACATGACAAACAATTGCAACAAGATAGCACTAATAATGCTATGCCAAAATCAATAGTCAAATTGGAAGACCTATATGATTTGAAAGACCGATTCAAAAGATCTACCAATTCAAAAATTCAAAGTTGAACTCTAAACTATGAATTAGTAAATCTAGGAACTGATTCCAAGCCACAGAATATCAATATAGGTCTTGGCCTGGCCCCTGAAGAAAGATTAGCATACATTCGTCTCTTGAAACAATACAAAAGTGTCTTTGGCTAGAACTATGACGAACTTAAGACTTACGACACTTCTATCATTCAGCATATGATCCCAATGATAGACAATGAAAAACCTGTCCAGCAAAAGTTGAGAAAGATGCATCCTAACCTAGAAAACTAGATCTCAGCTCAATAAATTATTTAAAGCCAAAATCATTTTTCCCATTCGACATTCTAAATGGGTTTCCGATATGGTTCCTGTTAGAAAGAAAAATGGAGATATTAGAATTTGCATTGAATTTCGAAATCTTAACAAAGCCTGCCAAAAGGATAATTTTCCTTTGCCTCCTATGGAGCAAATATTACAAGCAGTTGCAAGATCATAATTAATTTCCTTTTTGGATGGTTTCTCTAGCTACAACCAAGTTTTGGTCCAACCTGATGATCAATTAAAGACCACATTTAGAACCAAATGGGGCACTTATGCATATCAAAAGATGCCCTTTGGTCTGAGTAATGCTGGTGCCACATTTCAAAGGGCCATGGACATCGCATTTAAGGGATTATTAAACAAATCAGTAGTAATCTACTTAGATGATATAATTGTATATTCTAAGAAACGAGGTAATCATCTCAGAGATTTGAAAAAGATCTTCCAGCTTTGCCAAAGGTACAGAATTTCACTTAACCCGAAAAAGTCCTTTTTTGCATTAAGTGAAGGAAAACTTCTTGGATTTATAGTGTCAAAATCTAGAATCCATATTGGTCCCAAAAAAATCAACGAGATTTCCGAAATACCCTTGCCTCACAACAAGAAAGCTATGTAATCCTTCCTTGGCCAGATTAATTTTGTAAAGAGATTTGTTCCCAACTTTTCAAGAATCGTATCTCCCTTACAAGCAATGATAAAAAAGAATTCAATCTTCAAATGGGGCCAAGACAAATATGAAGCATTCAGTCTAATTAAACAAGCGATTGTTAACACCCCATCTTTAGCCACTCCAAATTTCTCTGATCCTTTCATTTTATATACATTTGCCTCTGATAGATCATATGCTGCGATACTCACTCAAGCGAATCAAGATAAGGCGGAAGCCCCAATTGCCTTTTCAGTTCAAATCTAAAAGGGGCCGAATTAAATTATTTTAACGTCGAGAAGCAAGCTTACGTTGTTTTCAAAGCAATCAAACATTTAAAACCCTTCTTACTTAAAACCCATACAAAAATCATTGTGCCATTTCCAGCGGTAAGAAATCTTTTAGTACAGAAAGATGTGGGTGAAAAGAGAGCAAATTGGGTTACTGCTTTACAAGAATACGATGTCGAAATTAAACCAGCAAATATTATAAAAGGTCAAGGCTTTTGTAAAATGCTGGCTGGAGCATCGCTTATTTCCGAAATACTATCTTCAGAAGTACAAATGTATGAGGTAAGCCTAAACGATATTGAATCATTATACACTGATATCATATTTTATCTAAAGAATGGATATGCTCCTTCAAACTTAGATTATACAAAGAAAAGAGCCCTAAGGTTGAAGGCTAAGCAATATCAGCTCGTAAACGATGTACTTTTTAGGATAAATTATGATTTTGTTCTCCTTTGATGTCTTGAGAAAGCTGAAGCTGAAAACGTTTTACAAGAACTCCATGATGGACCAGCAGGTGGATATTATGTTGGAGATACTACAACACATAAAATCTTGCACGCAAGATACTATTGGCCTACACTATTTAAAGATGTGCATAGCTACGTAAGGAAATGTCGAGTTTGTTAAACTGTTGCTAGAAGACAAAAGAAACCATCATTGCCTTTGAAACCAGTCAATATTGATCAAACTTTTGATCAATGGGGACTGGATATAATAGTTGAGATCATTCCTAACTCTTCTAAACAACATAGATATATCCTTACAGGTACAGATTATTTTACTAAATGGGTAGAAGCAGTTCCTCTCAAGACAGCTAATTCCGAACACATCATTGATTTCATAGATCATTTCATAATCACCAGGTTTGGTTTACCCTCTGCATTAATGTTTGATAATGCATCGTATTTTTCTGGCAATGCTATGACTAAATTTGCGCTCAAAAAAGGTTTTAAGCTTAAATACTCTACTAATTATTATTCGCAAGGGAACGGGTTAGCTGAATCAACAAATAAAAACTTAATCAGAATCATTAAGCAAACCATTGATCAAACTCATAATAATTGGCACAAATCTTTAACATATGCTCTATGGGCAGACCGAATAACGCAGAAAGCCTCCATTGGCACTTCTCTCTTTAATTTGGTTTATGGGAAAGAAGTGGTCCTTCCAACTCATCTAGCAATATCCTCTTTGGCCTTAGTTCAATATATCAATGAAACACCAACTTCTTCCTTACAACTAAGGCAGTTACAAATCATTAAGTTAGAAGAGCAAAGAGAACAGGCTAAAATAACTCATGCTCATCACCAAGAATTAGTAAAAGCTTCTTTTGACTCAAACATGATATCCATAAAAGAATTTCAGATAGGGGATCTAGTTTTAAAATGGGATAAGGCTCATGAGGAAAAGGGAAAACATATGAAGTTTCAACGAATGTGGCTTGGCCCTTTCCAAATCGCAAAAATCGTAGGTCCATCTACCTTTATGTTACAAGATTTAACAGGAAGAAGAGAATCTTTACCTATTAACAGACAAATCCTCAAAAACTACTTTCCATAGGAGATCATTCTTCTATTTTTGTAAATTAGTTTTTCCTTTATTTTGATAATAAAACCAGTTGTAAAGGGTTAGATTTGGAATTCACAAAAAAGACTAGAATTTCTTTTAAATTTTGTTTTTCACTTGTATAAATAGAAATGATTCAGCAAATTGAACATTATTATTGAAAAATAAAATCAAAGGGCTATAAACTTGAAAATAATCCTAGTTTCAACCTTGTAAATTTTGATAAAAAATGACCTTTACTTGGAATTTGTTTTATATTAGTCAAATGAAGAGTACCAATAACAAAACGAATATTCTTTGTAGAAAGGCTCTTTCCAAAAAACTCTACAATTGTCATCCAGATCTATTCTTAAGGAAACAATGACTTCCTCCCCACCTAGTGACTTACGAGCTTCAAGGAATAATCCAGCGATACACTTTAACTTAAATAATAAGAGGTCTCATCACGAGCCAACTTATCATGATCATAGATATTATAGCTTGGTGACTTTACCAAAACTACATACCACAATAGGGCAATGACTCGAGATTGTTGCAATCAAAAGACAAGGGATCTCATCACGAGCCAGCTTGTTCAGCAAAGTTATAAATCAAGTAAGTGGCACTGTCATAATTTGGCTACCAAATCAAGGCATTGTTCTTTAAGGATTAAAAGAAAATAAAAGTAATAAGTGTGGATATGGATTTCCCTTAGAAAATCGTATATTTCTCCAAGTAGGATACAAGATCATTGTTGGGTAACAGGTAACCCTGTCGAGGCTATAAACACTTGTTGGCAGCAGAGGCTCTACCTACGACAAATGAGCATATTTAAAACTGATTTATAGAGAATCCTTTGTTTTTATCTTTATAAACCAAGTAATGGCTGATGTAAAAACAATGACTAGCTCTAGGAAGTAAATAAAAAAAGTTCACATAGAAGAAACAAACTATCATTGACCGCTGAAAGCATGGTGTACTTTATCTTTCTATAATAAAGTTTGATTTTCTGGAAATTTTTTTGTTTTGGAAGTTTAGAAAATTCAAAAGAAAAACATAGATAACTGGTTCTTCCAAGTGAATTACCAATTGTTGTGGCCAACAACAACCCCCCTCTTATTTAGTATTATTACTAATACTAAATAAGTGGGGACCCTTATCCATAAAATTCAAAAAAATAAATTAGGACTTTTATTTCCTTTTTGAATAAATCTTACTATCATAAAACCTAAGAGAATACCTGAAAATCTTAAAAAGACTTAAGTTTTATGATAACGTCGCATTGCAAAAAGGTAATGGATGCCATCCTACAAGCAAAATCCTAAGATTTCGAAATCGCGATGCGAAATCACGCATCAAAAGACCCTCATCACATCACATTCCTCAAAAATCACTTAAGTTGAAATGCCTCAAATCGCCGATATGCGATGGCGCAATATCACAAATCACATTTCACAGAAAACACATTGTAATGGATGATTGCCACACACAACGAATCTGCGATATTGTGATCTCTGATATTGCAAAGCAAATCGCAAAATGGCCTTATACATCTACAGGGCTCGTTGTTTGAAAAAGCTTTTTCCATAAATTGATGCCCAGTCATGGGTGTTAATGTTAATTAATGAGTTAGTTGGCAATCATTAATGAAATA
This sequence comes from Pinus tabuliformis, assembly GCA_031772625.1. NCBI lineage: Eukaryota > Viridiplantae > Streptophyta > Pinopsida > Pinales > Pinaceae > Pinus > Pinus tabuliformis. The sequence continues at coordinate 1,933,788,820 of CM062816.1, read as the reverse complement.
TGGTTTTGATCTAATCGAAGAGCCATTTCATGTGGGGTGATATATTTTATATGTTTTCGGCATTTAAAGCTTTCCCGTCACCTTTTTCTTATCATTACTCTTGCCTCATTTGTAAATTGCAGGAGCGAAAAACATAGAAGTGTACATAACATTGTTCATAATATTATGGGAAAGAAGGGTAAAGCTTTGATTTCTGAAGATAAAGAGATGACGAACTTATACACAGACACCACCTGTAACAAAGATGTCAGTATTACTACTTGGGAAGGCATGCACAGTCTACTTGAGGAAACAAATCCCAGGGTAATGGAGGTTACAACTACTATTGGCTCACACGGGTCATCTGAGACATCTATTACAGAACTAGCATGTTTTTTCTTACACCGGATAGTGGCGAGGCCCAAAATTCTTCCATACATGGACATGGTCAAGTGGGTACTAGATAGTGCTGATATCACGAATAGACAATTTAAGACTCGGAGCCAAGAACTTACAAAGTCGTTCTTTCCACAAAATTTAAGGTTTATATCCTCTAAAAAAAAAGTGCAAGAGGGGAAAAATAGCACTAGGGAAGCCCGGATCAAGGAACATAGGCAGTTTTCGATGCGTGATTAGCGCCTAGGAAAAACCCCTTGAGAAAGAAAACCTCTAATCGCTCAGTCGCCTGTAAGCCCACAAATTTGTAGGAAAAAGTGCTAAAGGCGAAAGGCAAAACTTGAACTCAAAAACCAATGGTATTTATCAGGAATATCCTCAAGTAGTATGTAAATACCTACCAAATGTACAACATCTACAGACAAGTTGGAGAAAGAAGGCTCAAGAAAAAGCAAAGTCCATCAAAAGGTTAACCAAGTTGAATTGGGATTCCTACTGGACGTACTTGGTAAAACCACACAGCTAGTGCATGACTCTCAAATGTATCATTAATTCTGCCGAGAAGATGGTGCTAGCTCTTACCAATTATGTTTCTGTAGGATAGCTAAAGTCGAAAGTTGGCCAGCCAACTCTCCTCAAGCAAATGCTGAATGCTTGCGACTACAAGGAACAGATACATAGATAGTTAGTTTTAGATTTAGTTTTAGATTTAGTTTTAGTTTTAGTTTTGATTTGTTTTTCCTAAAATGAAGATGGTCATTTAAACCGCATCCTACATTTTTGTAATAAATTATTTTTAGGTTTAGCTAGTAGTATTTAAACCCTTCTCATGCATTTAGAGAAGGGTCCTAAAATTTATCAAAAACTTGTCCTCAAAACATGCACTTTTGCACCCTCCGAGGAGGTTTTGATGAATGAATGGAACAAGATTTATTGATATCTGCATTTAATATCTACTACTGATGTTTCACTTTTGTACTCTTAGTAGATGTTGAATTAAGAAGAGATAGATCATTATTGTTGGAGCTCATGAGTAGAACTCATTATAAATGATACTTTTATCTCTTAACAAATTCTACTTTTGTGTTATGCTGATATTCATGTTCAGTTATTTATGTATGAATGCCTGAATGCTTGAGTTATCATTTGGCACTTCTGTACAGTGATAGCCATTTATTTATGCCTAATATATGAGTGACTTATTATGCGATATGTTTTTCACAACTATTCAGCTAACTTTTTATATGAAACAATTCATCTTTATTGAATTATTTTCTTATAGTGATTGAATGGTCTTTATTACCAATTGATGTAGAAACTATTTTAGATCGCATAATTGAAATATCAAATCCTGGGGTAGTTTTAGAATTAGATATTTCTGTTTATTAGAATACAATTGAATGTCATTACGTTAGAATTAGAATAAAATTATTTTACTTAGAAGTTATTAGAAACGAAATATCAATTCTCAACACACACACATAAATTGGGAAACTAGTCCCATATCCCTAGTCGGATCCACTACATCAAACCGAAAAGGAGATGCTAACCAAGGTCCGGACCGGGTGGGTATCCCCCTTGTTATAGACCCAATTTTTGGGGCTTCAACACCAGGATGTCGTGAACCTGCTGGTAGTGTGTTGGATGCGTTCAATAAATCTAGTCGTTTATCAGCCTCGGACAATCCATGTGTGGATTCTGTTTGTGTAGTAGTGTGAGGCATGACAACATTAATTAGACAAAATGGTTGAAATCCTAGACCCACTTGAAAGGGATTGTGATGAGTTGAGATATGGAGAGATATATTATAACTGTGCTGCACATATGGAAGGCTCTCATCCCAGATTCAAGGATGCTTGGATTTGTACATGTGAAGTATGTGCATTGACATCCTATTAACAACCTTCGTCTCGCCATTAGTCTGAGGATGGAAGGAAGTGGACTTGGTGAGCTTGGTATCCAATAGTGTCAAGAGCCTTGACTAGAATGTGCTCAAGAATCTGTTATCTTGATATGATATAATGGTCTGCAGGATCCAAAAAAGTACCCATACTTGTTCGAAGAAGAGTCTGGTAGTGTCCTCTATGGTTATACTCTTCTTGCAGATCGCTAATATAGCTATCTTAGAAAATCTATCCATGACCACAAATACACAGTCATTACATGCTTGGTAGAAGGGAGGCCAGATGTATAGTCCATGGATATGGATTCCCATGGATAGCTCGGAGTAGGCAAAGGAGTGTACAGGCCTTTCTTCTTAATGGTTGGCTTGGTGATGGTGCAAGCTATGTAGGATCTGATGTATTTTCCAACATCCAGTCATAGTTTGGGCCAATAAAAGTACTTTTGTAGTACAACCACAGTTTTCTCGATGCCAAAGTGTCCTGTGACTTAACTGTAGTGTGCCTCCCAAATCATCTTCGCAAGATCGCTTGAAGGAATATAAAAGTGGCCTAGTTAGCATAATAATGCATCCTAGAGGTGGAAATCAGGAACTGGTTTTCCATCTACTAGTATCTGGTATGTGGAGGTGAACTCTGCATCATTTTTGTATAGTTTGAGCCATCCAGTGGTCTCATGACCGCAAGAGTTGAGAACAATAGTCAGTGCTACAACTGGGGCCTAGTTGAGGTAGTCTGCACATTCATTGGTGCTACCCATTTTGTAATTAATGTTCAAGTGGAATTGTTGTTGATATGTAGATGACTTCTGATGGCAATCATTATGAAATTTCCCTTATGTCTATATAAACTGAAGAGGTCATTAATCAGTGTGGATTTGCGTCTCCTTCCCCAGAATGTACTACTTCCACTGTCAGCAAGAATACACGATGGAATACATATGTTTATTGTAGGTGGGGTACTTCTGAATTGTATCAGAAAGTGTCTCACTATGATAGGCCACTAGATTCCCATGTTGGGTGAGGACTACACCAATAGCATAGTCTGAGGCATCTGTCTCAATTTCAAATGGCTATTGTGGGTTTGACAATGTGAGTACTAGTGCAGAGTAGAGATGGTGATTCAACTCAATGTAAGTATTCTATTGGGACTTACACCAGGAAAAATTTCCTTTCCCCCCACCCATAGTAATCTAACTCAAAGGCCAAGTGATATGGGAAAATCCAACACGAACCTCTGATAAACATTTTCAAGGCCTGAGAAAGCTATGAAGCTCTGTTAGAGTGGTCGAGGCTGGAAAATACCAAATGACTTGGATCTTAGTCGAGTCCACATGCACACCACACTCATCTGTGATGTAACCCAAGTATTGGACTTGGCTCATGCCGAAGGTGCATTTCCCTAAGTTGGCACACAATTTGTGCTATCGAAGGGTTTGAAGGACCTACCAAATGTGTTGCAAGTGTTCTTCCCAACTCTTGTTGATGATGAGGATGTCATCCAGATAAACCACCACGAACGAGTTGGTGAAGAGGCACAAGGTGTCATATATTAGCCTCAGAAAAGTCGCAATGGAATTTCTCAACCCGAAGGGCATAATCAACCATTCAAAACAGCCTTCGTTGGATTTAAAGGTGGTCTTCCATACATTTGTGGGATCTATCGGAACATGGTGATAACCAGACTTCAAATCGATCTTGCTGAAATACTTGGCTCCCTTGAGTTGGTTTAGTAGGTCATCAATCCTTGGGCTTGGATACTTGTTCTTGACAGTGATTTTTGTTAATGCCCGATAATCAATGCAAAGCCTCTAGGTCCCATCCTTCTTCTATAAAAGTAAAATTGAGCCCCCAAAATGCGAGGAACTTGCTTGAATGTGCCCTGTTTGTAGCAACTCCTATATTTTTCACTTGATCTCTTCATTCCCCATAACGAAGTAGTGATATATCAGCTCGTTGGGTAGAGATGTTCTAGGAGTTAGATTGATCGAATGCTTGAGATAACAATGCAAGGGTACCCCTGTGGGTGATGAGAAGATGTCCCTATATTCTTTGACAACCATATCCACCTGCTTCTATAGCTTGAAGGAACCCTTCCTGGAGACCATGGATGTGGCTACAACATTCCCCTTCTTTGAGAGAAAATCAGAAAGAAAAAAAATTCGCAGTCTGGGAGATGACCTTATTTCATTTCTTAGTAGATATCAAAGAGATGATAGTGGCTGGGGCTACCTCTGGTATACTTTATAACTTACTACCCAAATAAATAATAACATAGTGAGGTATAGAATCATATACATCATGGCACCTCCATAAGTATGGTTGTCCTAATAATACATAAAAAAATCAAGAGGAGAAACATCACAGAGTACCTAATCCATGAAGGGCTTGATGCTGTAGGGAAGGAGACACTACTAGCTGACGTGAAGATCATGTCCTTGGTGAAGCTACCCGATGGTGTACGACTATAGATGTGTTTTATTCAGTAGTATCAACTACTTCATGACCTCTCCTGAAATGAGGTTCTTTTGGATTCCACTGTCGATAATGAACTGTAGTGGAGAACCCTTCCCCATATCTGTGAGTGGAATAGGCATTCCCCCTCTTTTGGATCTTGAGGCTCAATCTTCTAGATCTTGTTGGTGGCTAGAGTGGTACTGGGATCCACATCAATGATATTATTCCCTTTTTCATTCCCCTTGTCGAATTTTGACTCAGAGTCAGAACATGCGTCTAAATCGGAAGCCTTCAACACGATCACCAGTGATTGCTTGGCCAACACTCGTGTTGTGACTCGAGCTCTTATGGAACTCATACAACTTTCCCATGTCCTTCTTTGTCTTCGTGGTATTTTTCTTTGCTTACGACTTCGGTGGGTTATCTTGGGTAACCCCACCTTGGCTTTGTCCTTTGTTCTACGGTTTTGGGGTGCCTTTACCTTGCTTCGGATTTGTAGATCCAAAGTCTGACTTCTTTTGTTTAAACTTCTTCTCAATATTGACAGCGTATTAGTACACCATGTCGAGCAAGGAGATGTCCAAGAACTCCATCTCATCCTGGATGTACCTGTGTAGGAAACTGTGGTACTTGAGTACCAAATGTTTCTCAGAATACTTGATACCCAACTTCATGCAAAGGGTATGGAAAACATTGGTAAACTCCAGCACGTCCTGGTCTCTTCCCTGTCGGAGCATGGTCCACTTTATTTATTTATCCTCATATATCCCAATAGGATAGTACTGCTCCTTGATGGCATCCTGATATAAATTCCAAGTGGGTGTGGCTGAAAAGAGTGAGGGTGTACTTTTGTCATTCTCCTCACAGTAGGTTTCCCACCAGTCCTTGACATGGGGGGCAACTTTGAGAAGTGAAAAAGTAATATTTTCCTAGATGGAAAAGTCATGAATAGAAAAATATCCTTCTATCGGATTTAACCATTTATCTAAGATGTATGCATCTATTTGGTCTTCAAGTTTGGGGATGTCAAAGTTCACTTATACCTTAAAGGGTGTGGCACTTCCATAGTGGCTTCCAGAAGTAGATGCATCGCCTTTGGGTAGCCGCTGAAGGATCTAGGCAAAGTTGTCCATCATCGCGTTCCTTTGCCAGTTGAGGGATTCTTAGAGCAATATTTTGAAAGGATGTCCTACCCCCTCATCTTTCTCCTCTTCTGCCATGGGAGGCCGTCGAGATTTGCAAGGCTGGTCTTGCAAAGGTTTGACCATTTCAAGCCCTACTCCTCATATCCCGACCTCATTGGACACATGCAAAGAAAAAAAGAGAAAGAGCAGACTGCTCTAATACCACTAATTTGAACTTAAACAGGAACAAAAAAAATTACAAATATAACCATAAATATAGAGATGCAACAAAAATAACACTTCATTTCATTAATATCAAATACTGAAATATGCTTACAAAGAGAATGGAAATAAAACTAGCTCAAGCGATGGTAGCTTATCTCTAAGAAGAGATGTGGTGGCTACATGCCTTTGAACTATGTTACAATGAGGCTCAAGGGACTATTTATTATTTAAAAACATGAGAAAAATCTAAACAACCAAAAACCTAACCCCAAGAGATGTAACGCCAAAAGTTTGTGGGTATCGTTGGGGTTACTTTGGCAACCAACTTCCTGGGGTCATAACTTGGTCATGTTATCTTTGTTTGACACGTACGATACCTTGTTGGAAAGGTCTCTCTGAGTACTATAGGTTTTGCCATAGGCCCTTGTCTACATCCATGGACCTATAGCAGACCTAAAAAAATTGTCGTTTACAATGTCAAAACTGCTCTGGAAGTTCAGGACCTTAAAAAGCTACTAAAAATAGTAAATGCTGAAATAAATAATGAAACAATTGAAACTGATTGGAGGTCTAGGTGGAATAGGTGGGTCACCACCAATATCCATGTGGATCAAGTGTTGTTCATAAAGAAGAAAGATGGTACTCTCAAATTATCGAACAAAGAATATTTTTTGTTGAACATTGAATGGACATTTTAAAGAATTCAAGCAAAAATATTTCATCAAGTTTAGAGACAAAATCTCCCTTGAAAAGTTTAAGTCATTTGTAGATCTAGTATTGTCCTATAACTACTATGGCATGCCTAAGATATAAGTGATTCAATACATTTTGGATTGAATTTTTTGAATAAATATATTGTTGCAAATATCTAGGCTTCTGAAGTATTGATGGCATATGTTTTGTTGCGAAAAATCTTTCATTTATTGCTACTTCTATGGGTATTTGGGTGTTGAGATCTATTTTGTAAATGTAATACCCAACCTAGAATGATGTAGTATATCCTTTTCACATTGGAATGAATAATGGGATCACTATCATTGATGTCCAAGTCTATAAGGAATAAATATTGTTGTTGCTATAGTGATTTTGAGGAAGCCGAGTTACTTGGTTTTAAGGGACCAAGGATAATCATTGCATGAACATTGTTTTATTAATTAATGGAAATGATGCATTTCATTACATGTGTAAAAGGTATATATATTCTAGGGTTTTATACATTTCGATATGAAAAGAAAATTTCATAATTTAAAATGTATGGTTTCTAAAGCCTAGCATGCCAAAAAAGGGCTTGGATAAGAAATCCCTAGGTTTTACGAACAAAAACCCTAGGAATGGGCCTAGATCAACATTTTTGATGAAAGAAGATACCCTAGATCATGGTGAGGATGAAGTTGATTAAGTTGTATGATGGAAGCAAGAAGGCCAAGATCAAGAGGGAGCTAACATTTCCCTATAATATTCAAAGGATAAGTACTTTGTATCTATGTTCCTTGATTATTATTGTTGTTTTTGTTTTATTCTTAGTTTTCCTCTTCTCTTTATTTATTTTGCTAGGTTGTAATTTCTATTCCGTAGTCTCCTAATCAGGATTTCAGGTACATAACAAAGGTTGCAAAGCCTTTAGATGCAAATGGAAGTAGTGAACGAATAAATCAAAGCTTGTGACAAGAGGAATCTCCCATAATTGATGATTGGTATTGAGATATATTGTACTAGATGAGATCTAAGCTCAGAGGGAGCAGGCAGATCAAGAAGTTTGAAGTATTTCAAAATTCAAGACTTTGTGATTCATAATGACTCTTCCATATTATAGCTATATTGTGCTAAAGGGGAGTAAATGATGACTTCTAGATTGATTTAAAAGATCTAATGTGCAATAGATGGAAAAGTAAACAAGTCTATGATAATATTTGAGAGCCGAAGGTTCTACCATTAAGAGGGGGAGGATCATAAAAATATATTTTCTTTAGTTACTAGAAGGACTCATGTAATACAGGGAACATTTGTGGTAGAAGTATATGCTTACATAATAGAGGGAGTGTTATGAAACCAGCTCAAGAAAAGATAGAAAAGAAAGATCAACGCCTTAGAATTCAGCCTCTTTGAGGGGGCAACCTCCTTTACATTACATAAATGAACAATTCTTGGATGATACAAATGAAAAAACCTCCTTTCTATATATAGGAGTCTAAGGAGTCACAATATAATCCAGTCGACCTAACAATAATAATATAAAGCCACAAAAATAACAATAGAGGGATTCTATGGGGCACAGAAATAACAATATGGGGGTAATAGGGGCACAACAATATAAATAAGGGGTATAACTACAATAGTAATGGGGTAATCACTAGTATTATAGGGACCCAACATGCCCCTCTCCTTCAAAAAAATGTTGTCCTCAATGCTTGAGCAGTTTTGGATACTTCTGCATAAAATTCTCATCCTCCCATGTGGAATCTTCAGCGGATAAGTTCTTCCACTTGATAAGATACTCTGAAATTGATCGATTTCGTAGCTGTCGAGTTCTTGTTTCTGTGACTGCTTCCGGTTCCAATATAATTTTTCCTTCCTCGTCAAGTTCTGGCAATATTGTTTGAACTGGGAGCTTGTCGCCTATAACCTTCTTTAAACATGAAACATGGAAAACTGGGTGCAATCGAGAAGCTGCAGGAAGCTCCAATTTGTATGCCATAGTACTAATCTTTTCCAACACCTTGTATGGACCATAATACTTTGGTGATAATTTATTATCCTTCTTAGCTTGCTTTAGGGACATTTGCTTATATGGTTGTAGCAGTAGGAATACCCAATCACCTACATCAAAACTTCTTTCACTGTGATGTTGATCTGCCTGTTGTTTCATTCTATTTTGTGCCAACACGAGGTTATCCTTTAAGAGTTGGAGGACTTGTTGTTGATGTTCGATGTGATGTTCCACTGCCTGAACCTTAGAATTTTCTCTTAAATATGATGTGATTGATGGTGGTTGGTACCCATAAAGTGCCATAAATGGGGTCATTTTTGTTGTTGTATGGAAGGAAGTGTTATACCACCATTCAGCCAGAGGCAACCATTTGACCCATTGTGTCTGTTTATCAGATACAAAGCAACGAAGATATCCTTCCAAACATTTGTTTACTATCTCAGTTTGCCCATCAGATTGAGGATGATAAGATGAGCTATGAGCTAACTGAGTACCAAAACAAGAAAATAATTATGTCCAAAAATTTCCAGTGAAAATGGGATCTCTGTCACTTACAATAATCTTTGGGTTTCCATGTAGCTTTTGAACTGTTTCCATAAATGCAGTAGAAACTGTACTGGCTTTAAATGGATGTGATAATGCACAAAAGTGTGCATACTTGGTAAGTCTGTCAACTACCACCATGATGACACTCTTTCCCTCAGACTTGGGTAAACCTGTGATAAAATCCATTGAAACCTCCTCCCAACGTTGGCTTGGAATGGATAAAGGTTGTAATAGACCTGGTGTCTTAATTGTTTCAACTTTATTTTGTTGGCAAACCAAACATTCCACCACAAACTTTTGAATATCTGATTTAAGGCCATCCCAAAAAAATTCCTTCTTAACCCTGTGGTAAGTTTTTAAAAATCCTGAGTGCCCTCCTAAGGGAGAAGTGTGCAATTCCATAAGAATCTTTTGTTTTAGCTGGGAATTCTTACAGAGGTATAAGCGATCTTTGTACCATAACGAATCATTTTGCCAGCTAAATGTATCAGAAGTACTGGAATCTTGTTGTAGCTTTCGAATAAGTGCCCACACTTCTTCGTCATTCTTCCATTCCTCCTTTGCTTCGTTTATCCAATCTGGTTGGATAATAGAAATGGCACACAACAATGCTTCCATATCCTCATCCTTTCTTGAGAGTGCATCTGCCACCACATTTTGCTTCCCTTTTTTGTAGATGATTTCAAAGTCATAACCCAACATCTTTGTGACCCACTTTTGTTGCTCTTCAGAGGATAATCTTTGTTCTAAAAAGTATTTAAGGCTATCATGATCCGTTTTTACCTTGAAGTGTCTTCCCATTAGGTAGGGTCGCCATTTCTTAAGTGCATGGAGTATTGCCAACATTTCCTTCTCATAAATAGCTTTGCTTAAAAACTTTCCCTTGATTGGACGACTTTCAAAAGCAATGGGTCTTTCATCTTGCATTAGAACAGCACCAATTCCATTTCCTGAAGCATCACATTCCACAATAAAGGTTTTTGTGAAGTCCGGTGTAGCTAAGACCGGTGCTTGGCACATTGCCTCTTTAAGATGTTTAAAGGCCTTTGTTGCTTCCTGAGTCCATGAAAATGAATCTTTCTTCAATAATGTTGTTAGAGGTGCTGCTATTCTCCCATAATTCTTAACGAACTTGCGATAATACCCTGTCAACCCAAGAAATCCTCGCAGATGCTTTATGGATGTGGGGATTTTCCATTCCTTAATGGCTTTAATTTTGCTAGGGTCTACCTTAAATCCTTCATGAGATACAATATGACCCAAATATTCCACCTCCTGGACTCCAAAGAAACATTTGGATCTTTTTGCATATAATTGTTTCTCCTCCAATAGTTGTAGCACCTTGTCAACATGTTCAACATGATCCTTCCAAGACTTGCTGTAGATTAGTATATCATCAAAAAATACTAACACAAATTTTCTAAGGAATGGTTTGAAAATTGAATTCATCAAACCTTGAAATGTTGAAGGTGCATTGGTAAGGCCAAAAGGCATGACCAAAAATTCATAATGACCCTCATGAGTTCTAAATGCCTTTTTCAGAATGTCTTCAATCTTCATTCTGATTTGATGATATCCCGAACGAAGATCCAACTTGGTGAAGTAAATTGATCCATGCAATTCATCCAGTAATTCATCAATGACAGGAATGGGGAACTTATCTTTAATAGTGAGCTTGTTGAGCTCCCTATAATCTGGACACATGTGCCATGATCCATCCTTCTTGTGCACCAATACTACTGGAGCTGAGAAAGAACTTTGACTTGGTTGAATTATACCAGCCTCTAGCATTTCTGCAACCATACGTTCAATTTCACTTTTTTGGACATATGGATATCTGTACGACTTGATGTTTGGAGGAACACTTCCTGGAATCAGATGAATAGCATGATCATGATCACGCATAGGTGGGAGACCTTTGGGAGTCTCAAATACCTTGGAATGATTGTCCAGGACTTTTTGGAGATCTGGAGAAATAGATGATTCCAATGTGGAAACATCTAGCGAACATAATTGTGCAATTACACCTCTTTGCTCCTTTTTTAGAAGCTTTGTCATGCCATTAGAGATGATTATCTTTCCTGGTTTCCCTGCAATACCCCTTAATTCAAATTCCTTTCCTTCCACAGAAAATTTCATGAAAAGTTCTTGAAAATTAAAAGCTATTGTACCCAAGGATTGTAGCCATTGGACTCCTAGTACAACATCAGCACCTCCCATTGGAATGGAAAGCATTGGGCTAGTTAATACATATTCTCCCATGGATAGCTTGATATTATGGCACTTTCCAGAACAATTTATTGTTCCTCCATTTGCAATCATCACTTGACACTCTGGTGCTGGATATAGGAAGAAATTCAATTCTTTTGCTACCCTACAATGAATAAAATTGTGGGTGCTTCCTGAATCAATCAACACTATTACCTTTTTCTTCTTGATTTGTCCTTCTATCTTGATGGTTTGAGGAGTGGTAATTCCCGCCAATGCATTACAAGATATGGTCGGATTTATTTGTTCTTCATCTAGGCTTTGTTTCTGAAATATATCCTCTTCTTTTGACCTTTCTTTCTCCTTTTCTTCTTCCTCTTCACAATCTACGTAGAATAATTTCTTCTCAGCACACTTATGACCTTTTGTGTATTTGCTATCACAATTGTAACAAAACCCTTTTGCTATTTTTGCTTCCAATTGTTGTGGTGTCAACCTTGTAGGTTGTGGAAGACTATGGGCAACAACACTTCCGTCTTTAGAGTTGTGAATGGTATGCTTCCTAGTTGCCATAATTTTTCTTTCCATTTTTCTTGCTAACCTGAATGCCTTCTCTAATGAATTAGGTTCCCAAAGGTGCACATCATGTTGGATATTATCCTTTGAAGACCCTATGAACACATCAATCCTATGCTCCTCTAGAATATCTTTTACCCTTATGTTCAATTTTTGGAACTCCTCAATGTGCTCCATTATTGAACCCTTTTGTTTGAGACTTATCAATTGGCTAAAAAAAGTGTTGCTTTTTGTATCCTCATAATGTGCTATCAATTCTTCCGTAAAAATTGCCCAAGTGATAAACTATTTACGAGAACAAAGCCATTGATACCATACAAACTGATTTGGTTCCAAATATAAAGTTGCCATACGTACCTTTTGTGTGTTTTGCACATTATTGAGATCGAAGAATTGCTCCATCTGTAATATCCATGTGGCGGGATCCTTGCCATCAAACTTCCTCATATCGATTTTTGGAACATGGTGAGTCTTCGATCCAACATTAGAGTCTATGGAATCATGATTAACATTTCTTTTGTTCTCATCATGAGTTTCCTTTAGTACTCTTTCACCCTTAGTGACCATTTCTTGTAGCAACTTATTCATATTTATCTTCAATTCGTCCATGTCTGTCTTCAAATCTATCTTCAAATCATCCATCTTAGCTTCCACGTCAATCATCTTAGCTTCTACGCCTTTCTTTAAACAGTCCATCTTAGCTTCTACACATTTCTTTAAACCATCCATCTTAGCTTCTACATCTTTCTTTAAACCATCCATCTTAGATTATGTTCCTTTTTGTGCAAGGGACAGTTGTTGCACTTGATCTTGTAATTTTGATATATCATGTTGCATTTCTTCCTCTTCTTCATGAGTCATGCTAGAGATTCCAGGTTCCTTACTAGGTGTTTGCATTTTCTTTCCTCGGGGCATCAGTTACCGATAATAATGCTCTACTATGCCCTTTGAATTCCTTCAAAATAAATTTTCAAACCAAGCTTAAGCAAAAATTTAAGAAAATCTACACACCTTTTTTCACTTTGTAGGAGCTCGATATTTACTCTGATGTACCTCTGTACTTTCCAATCATCTACTTCTAAATTTGTAAGCTGTAGTAGCCCTCTGTGTCCTCTTTCCAATGCCACAATTATAACCCAAATTGGATTCTCCAAGGAAGAGTTATGTGAAATCTCCCACAGTGACTTGCTTATAGACTAGTTCAGTAGAGCGAACTTGTACGACGTGCCACGAGTCACTGTTTCGACCTTTGGATCTGAAACACACATACAAGAAACTACAGTCCATCCTCTTTCTATACCTTTTTACAAAATTTCAATCCGATCCTCAGAGAGAAAGTTATGACGATTTTCCCTAGGTCACCTGTTTTGAATGTAATTCAGGAGTCTGCAAAAAGACCAACTTCCTCAGATCATATCTCCGACAATATCCCGCACAAATCTCTTAACTTCGGACCCAAGGTTCAGCACCAATTCTTATCAAATGGGTTTTTTTTGTGACTTCTGAAACGTCACATAAAAAAAGTTATAGCGAAAATGCCACGATGACCTGTTTGGAGCAGCGAAACCCTAGAATCCAAAGCTCTGATACCAAATGTTATGAAACCAGCTCAAAAAAAGATAGAAAAGAAAGATCAATGTCTTAGAATTCAGCCTCTTCGAGGGGGCAACCTCCTTTACATTACATAAATGAACAATTCTTGGATGATACAAATGACAAAACCTCCTTTCTATATATAGGAGTCTAAGGAGTCACAATATAATCTAGCCGACCTAACAATAATAATATAAAGCCACAAAAATAACAATAGAGGGATTCTATGGGGCACAGAAATAACAATATGGGGGTAATAGGGGCACAACAATATAAATAAAGGGTATAACTACAATAGTAATGGGTTAATCACTAGTATTATAGGGACCCAACAGGGAGCAATCAGGGAGCCTTGCTTTAGCATCAGAGGGACTTGATCTCCAAGTTCGAGATGAAGGACCTGGATTTGATGCATTACCTCCTTGAGGCATACTATTGATATCCCTGAGAGATATTTAAGATGATGGATTTTCATTGTCATGCTAGATAGTTGATATGCTATAGTATCTAGAAAGTTGCAGTGGTAGAGGGAGCAACTAGGATTTCCACACTAGGATGTGTTTCAGAAAGAGAACCTAGTTAGGGTAATCCAAAAGTAGTTGATTAGCTTGTAGTTGATCCAAGACATGTGGTGCAACATGTGTTGAAGTACCAACACAGTACAATTGGTTATGGCACAACTAGTTATGGTTTGAGATATGTATCAAACAATGAAGTACAACTACAGGGATATACAAATTCAGATTGGGAAGAGAGTGCATAAGATACTAAAAGTTCATCAAGATATTTCTTCAGCTCGGGCTCCATTATGATTTCATGGATGAGAAAGAAGCAGAAATATGTCACACTCAATACTGTAGAGGTCAAGTATATTGCAGCTTAGTTGGCAAGTTGAGAAGCAATATGGCTTCAAAATCTCCTAGCAATATTTTTTGTTCAAGTGCAAGTGATGACCATGATGTCAGGTCGAAGAATCTTGAGATCTAGAACTGAGATGTGGTAGAGAAGGGAGTAGTGTGACTCTAGTACTATTCTACAGTCAAGCATATTTCCCTAGGATGAAGTCTATATACATTTAGGAGAAGCTTGGAGTGATTGAGAATGTCTCTCTATACAAGATGGAGTGATGATAATTCAACATCAAGGACAATCATTATCTCTAGGCTAGGTTGAATAGGATTAGGGATAATGATCCGACAAAGGAAAATCATTATTGTGTCAAGTATGTTGACCAGAGTTAGGAAGAATGGTTCTAGAGGATCAGACACTCAGTTAAGTGGATACCTTTAAGAAACACGATTAAAATATCCAAATAGGTTGAGTGAGCATGTTTAGCATTAGGCTAAGAGTTACTCATGAAGAGTGATGCCTTTGGAGATTCACCACGTGGCAAGGATATTGACCAAAATGATGGTGAACCAAGACTAGTCAGTATGCCATCTGTTAGAGAGACCATAATTATAGTGACCAGTTGGTGCTATTTATGTACCATGAGTCAGGAGTACCAACCAAGATTATCGTGATTTTGCACAATAGGTTAGAGGTACCAACTGAAATGATGGTACCTAGTTGATGTTTTAGATTTGACGGGGATTATGGTAATTGAATGATGTTGATGTTGATGATGAATTGTTATAACCTTTTCTTAGAGAAATTTGTCAATAAGAGAATATATAAATAGTCATTATGAGTACCTCCCTAGCTAAGAGGGAGTGTTGAATTTTGTAGCTATGGTCAATCTTCATAATTCATATTTTAGCCCTTGATATGTAAATAATGAAAAATTTAATACATGTTCTTCATGTCATTTTCAAAAAAAAATATAAGAAATGTTCTTCATGTCCATTGCAAAAGAGAAAATATTGAATTTCTAAAAAGTTAAATTTTTGGCTACAAATGACAAGTAGGCCCTCCAAAACATGTAGTCAGCCCCAGTGAAGAGACATGCTTATTTGGGATCTTGAAATTCCTATATAGAGGCCATTTTTCCTCCTCCACAAGATATGAATTCAGATCATTTAAGGTAGAGAATAAGGCGAATATGAGGTAGAGAATAGGGCATATCTAAGGGAGAGAATAAGTTGGATATGAGGTAGAGAATAGGGTGGATCTAAGGTAGAGAATAGGGTGTATCTAACGTAGAGAAGGTCAAAGTTCAGATAAAGATTCGAGGCAGAGTTTCTGGGCATACCATGAGTAGTGGGACCAAGCTTCTTGGGTAGCGTAGGAGGCCATAATTTGTCCCTAGTATATTAGACCAAGCAAATATCATTGGAAGCAGTTTGACTTATCTAAATGGAAGTTTGACCAGGTGTGATCAAGGCTATGTTACTCTTCAGTTTGACTTTACATTTGAATTAAATGTATCTCTTGTTAAAATAAATAATTTTTCTAAGGAGAAGGTTTTTGGATTTCCCCCATGTGGGTTATCCTAGGGTAAAATATTTGTGTCTGTTTGTGATCCTACTAGCATTTTTTTATACTATTGAGATCTTTTGTGTAATAAATTTGTGAGGAATATGAATGAAAGAAAAGATTAACTTAAGAAATCATAAGAAGTAATTATCAGTTTAGAAGACCCCTAAAAATTGAACATGAAAAAATCTGAAAGAAAAACCAGTGACAGAGAGATATTTTTATTTCTATTAGAGAATTTTTATAGTAGTTAATAACAACAATTAATTTAACTTATCTCCTTGAAATTCATTCGTAGAATTTCCTTGGATAATTTGTTGTATTGGCTCCATAAATTACTTTAATTTATGTGCCCTCCTTGCTCAAATATTTGTACCCATTAAATGCTCTATTAGTTCCTAGAAATTCATGCCACCTTACACAACTCATAAATGTTTGACTGGCTCCTCAATTTATGTGTTGTTTCTGACAGCTTTGACAATCTAGATTTCTACACTATCAGTCTCCTTGAAACCCAATCCTGACACCCTTGAAAAATGTGTTTCTCTTGTCAGTGATTAATATTTGACAACATCCCAAGCTGCTTAGAAAATCATGCCCTCACAGTTTGAAATAAATGTCTAAAAAGCCCCTATTTTTTGTGTCAGACAAGAACAATAAATGTGTTGACCTTCTCCTAAAATTTTGTGCTCAACATGCTAAACATTTTCCTTTCAATTCATCCTTGTAGTTATTGTACTTTGTTGTTCTCCAATTTTAATAGCTCTCTCAGCCTCCTTTTCTCCTCTTCTCCAAATTTCATGAAGATAACATGCAAAATGGTGCCTAATTGCTCCTTAACTCTTCTTTTTGTTCTCTTATAATGAAGAGGGACCTAACCCTAAGATCCAATGGTCGAGTTTAGATCTTAGCCATTGAGATCAATGGTGCGAATTTAATCTCTCTTTGAACCTAGGTCACTTTATCGCCTAAGTCCCCTTTTCATAAATTAACTCAAAAAATTCAGTTTATGACTTATGTATCCTAAAGTCTTAACTTTATTTATCATAAAGTTAAGTCAGGGGGGTCATGTTAGGACACTCTTTCATATGCTAGACACCAATTCTTAAGAACACTTGTCTTTGGTACACTTTTTCTAACAAAACTAAACCAACTATTCATGAATATGCTTTGAAACAAATGTTACATAATTAAATTTTGTAAAATAAAGGAACTTATGTAAAAATTCCAATATAATAGAATCAACCCTAGTATCATCATCATATCCTAACACAATGTTGATCATCGATATTATCTCTTACTAAATTACTAAACCATTGCATATTCTACTATCCAAGGAAGTTTTTATTTTACGCAATGTATTTCCATATGTGATCAGTGTTAAAAGAAGTGCTCCCTTTTCAGATTCAATTAGGGTTTCTCAATGTATTCTTCCACAATAATTTCTAAATCCTCTACTAACGCTAACAATTTAGAAATAGGATGTTCATGTTCCTTTAAGAAAAAAATCATATTAGAATTTTGACTATTCTTTACAACCATCTCAATGAGGTCATATAATTCAAAACACATATGAACAAACTCTCGAAAAGAAAAGGTTATTGGAACTAAGGCTTGTTATAATCCACTAGCAAATATAGGAAACTATCCAAGTTGTTGGAAAAACGAAAAAAAGCCCTTCATTTCATATAGCTTCATACGATTTTTATGATAATATAGGTTAAAAAATGCCTATGTATATATATCCAGTGACTCTTCTTCTTCACTTGGCTTGTCTAAAAGTTTTTTTTTTCTTAGGTTCCCTATATGGAAATAGGACAAATATTTTCTACTAGCAACAAATTTTAAAACTATGGGAAACAGTGACATACCACTATTAAATGCTAAACACAACATAAACCTTACTAGTCCCTATTACCTATAGCATGGGACTTATAGTAATCTTTTTTTAATAGGTGGCATTAATCCATGCAAGACATAGAAGACTAAGCTAAAGTTTAGTCTCCTTGTTTCACGTTGTTTCCAAGGAGTATGGTGATTCAACCTATCAAATGGAGACATTGTTTTCGACCACCAATAAGATTTTTTATCGTCTTATTTGGCCTCTTCCCAAGGCAAAGAGGCTAAAATATGATGCAAAAGGCTATAATATCATGGTTAACGGGATTTTTTTGATTCATATTTCAGAAACCGAAACTAATGTCAACATTAGTTCAGTCACATTAAATGTTTGTTTTTCTGTTGCTAATATCTGTATATATCTCTAGTTCATGTAATATAGGTAGGGCACAACACATGTCGGTAGACTAGGCTAGACCACATGGCCAGCTTCCAAACTACATGGCTATTTACATGGCCATCTACCAGACCACATGGCTATTTGAATACACTGGACATGTGCATGTGAACTGGTGATTCTTTGGACATTCCTTCTCACATAAAATTATGTGAACTGTGAAAATTTGAGGAAGTTTATTATTTTCTTAAATTTGCAAGCATCCTCTAGTTCGGAACTGTTTCTTGGCAATGTACGTCAAACTTAATTCGAATAAGCTATACGCTGAAAAACACCACACTCTTCGGTACATTCTATTCATTTGGTGACTAGTTTGTTCACTCTGTGAACACAACTGCATCACAATATGCTATAGCTATTAGATATAACACAAACTTCAATCAACAAAAACTTCATTCAGCACAAACTTTTATTCAATCAACAAAAACTCTAATTCAAACTGCACCTTAGGGTTTGAATTTCATTAATTTTAAGTTGGAAAAACATTTTCTTGAGAATATTTCTTATTTCTGCTTTCAATCTTGAAGAAAATGTTTCTATTTCTTCTTGCAAAGGTATTTTCTGCTCTTTCAAACTTGAAAATAAATCTTCTATCTATGCTTGCAATTTTGAAGAGTATTTCTGCTCTATGATTTCAAACTTGAAAAGAAAGCTTCTATTTTTTCTTGCAATTTTGAAGAGAATGTTTATATTTCTACTTGCAATGGTATTTATGCTTTCTGATTTCAAACTAAAAAAGAATTCTTCTATTTTTGCTTGCAAGGATTGCAGGGTTACAAGAGATTAGAATGCATGAAAACATATGAGATCACATTTGAGTACACTATATTCATTGGCTAGAAGATAATGAATATGAATTATGTACATTTTCATCTACAACTACAAAGCTTACTAAGAATTATGTACATTTTCAACTACAATTAGAAAGTTTAGTTACTCACTAGGAATTGCCTTACTAAAAAGAGCTAGTAGCTTTCCAAGTTTTAGTTTTCAAGTTGGCTTTGGTTCTTGAACTGCCTCATTCCTCACTCTTGATTATGTCCTCCTTTAATCTTGTGCAATTGCAGTTGTGTTGACCTCAAAGAATGCTTGCAGTGACAAAAAAACATGTCCATTCAAATACTCTCCAGACTATATTGAAAAACATGGAAACAAAACAAACACAATGAAGAATGCCAATAGTGCAAAAAGCATGCCCATTCACTCCAGACTATATTGGAAAAAATGGAAACAACAAAAAAATGGAAAAGAATGCATGTAGTGACAAACAATATGCCCATTCAATCTAAAAACTATATTTGAAATAAATGGCAAAAAGAAAACATAGTTGTGTATGACTTTATGACCAAACAATTCCTTGGATAAGACATCTTATGTGAAAAAAAATCTAATTACCAAGAATTAATTTAATTTCACTGTCAAGATTTGTTTCATTTTTCAAATCCACAACCTTGTGCATGATGGAGAAGGAAGTTGATCCCAAGAAAACCAACGATTGTGTTACAAATACAACAGTCCGATGCCCATCTGATCCACCCATATCTCTAGCAAGAAAGTATTCCATTCTCATGGGAAAAGGGATATTAATTACTGACATCTCAATCGACGAAGTTGAAGTGAGGTATTCAAAACCATATATACATTAGTTTAGGAAAACATTGAAGCACTGCATTAGGGAAGCAATGCTAAGGAAGTCCTCCTTTTATAGGAGCCTTAGATGTTGGACATAAAGCATATTAGGAAGAGTAGATAATCCTATTCAACTCTTATCACTAACAATGTTGCTACAAGAACTGGGCGGCTCTCTGTTATAAAAAAAAAACTAAAGTAGAAAAAGTAGGAAACCAAAATCTTGCATGGCCTCTCCAATTATTCTAGAATGGTAACGCCAATGCAGAATCGTATGAGCCTCCATGATTTTCTATACATATTCACTTGTCACACCCCTGTCTACAAGAAGATATGTAGTTATGGCTTGCACATACATGGGGTTATGTAAAAAAAAAAATCAAAATTTATGCAGAGGAACTAAATGTGACTCGAACCAAAACATGCATAAATAAAACCTTCTCACTTTCAGTACTCTCCTTCACCACTACAAGCTCTTTCAACCACCGTTTGACTTTCTCTCCTCTTTTCCACAACTGGTTCATGGGTTGGGTTGCATTTAAAGTGGGTTTTATTTACATTTCCTATTTTTGCAAGTTATCTGTAAATCTTAATGCACCCTGTAGGTATGAATGAATGAAAATTCAATGTATTGGGCAGAGTCAAAGGGCACGTTTCTTGCATGCAAACTGAACATGGCACTTCAAATGTTTATTTTTTTTATTTTTTATATTTTTCCATTATAGATGGGGTTCCCAAGAATAAGTACCAAGTATGGAGGTATGAGTTATATATGTGAATATACAGACAAAATAAGCTAAGCAACCTATGTCGTTCTTACTTTTCTCCATTTTCAAAATCATATTTGAATTGGACCTACCAAATAAATCGTTACATTCGATCAACGTCAAGCGTAAAATCCATCCATGTTTTCTTCTAGCCTGCAAAGCAAGAAAGCATAAAGGCGCCTAACCTAAAAGGAAATCTATTGTGTCATCGGATCATAAGTAAACATCTGGAGAGGGCTATGTTAATTATGAAGAAAATTAATTTGCGGATGAGCTTGTACCCCTCAGAAATAGGTTTTGACAAAGTCGAAACATTAACTGAGAAGGTTTTCCTAAATCTGCACCAAGAAAACATTGTGTCTACACGGAACCTGTCTAGTCCCGCTCCTCAAAGTCATACATCTAGTGAATAAGGAGGTGCTCAACTTGTCTAGTTCCACCCCAAAAAAGCAAAATACATCTTTATCAAATTACTTTTATTGTTGTTGGCTAATGGTTCCACATGAAAATTGGTTTACGGAGCCTGCCCTTAAGAAAGAACCTTGTTTCACTAGAAAATTACGACACTAGCCTTTAGCCTTAGTAAGTTCCATAGAGTGAAAGCCTTAGAGTGAAATCCATAAGTACTACTAGCCATATGGACTTTCGGTACTAGAAATTTTCTTAGTCCCATGTACTAAGTTCAAGGAGTTCAAGCACTATGGACTGCCTTAAGTCGTACACTACTAGCT
Organism: Pinus tabuliformis; assembly: GCA_031772625.1. Taxonomy (NCBI): domain Eukaryota; kingdom Viridiplantae; phylum Streptophyta; class Pinopsida; order Pinales; family Pinaceae; genus Pinus; species Pinus tabuliformis. The sequence goes on along the minus strand of CM062816.1, from coordinate 1,933,767,271 downwards.
CTAAATACTATTAGCCTTAGTCCCAAGCCCTAACTCCCATGGAGTAAGGCCATATGGACTGGACCAACTCTAGTCTTAGTAGTATAGTGCAGAAGAAGTTGTATTTAAACTCCCGTCCCGGTTGTTCTTGAGATGATACTTCTAATTAGTAAAACTCTGAGTCGTAATAGCTCAACTTCAATCCATCTAGTATAACTAGTCCAACTAATTAGTTGTAGTTAAACTCTAGTTATAATTAGTGCAACTTGTAGTTCAACTAACTTTCTTTCAACAAAGTAAATACTTTTGTTCTTACTTACCTTAATCCATATTACCAACCCTCTTGAATTAATATGTTTCTGTATTCCCTAAGATTTCATATCTAGACTAAAAATTACAATGGAAAATTGAAATGGGACATGATTAACCCAGCCAACCAAATCTAATTGATTAATTTAGGCATCTGTAACAACCTCCATGGTTGCTTCTTTTATTTCAAATGTGTTAGTGGAAAATCTTGCCAACCACACATAGGTATTTGAGCAAATTAAATGAAACTAGGAAAGATGGTGCAAAAATTTGGAAAATACATTGGAAAATTCCACTACCTCTTATTCTATTGGTATGGACTTGCTGCTCTGTAGACTTTCTTGTTTTGACTTAATTAAGACCGCTAACATGTTTGCAATTACAAGGTCAAAAGAACAAAAATTCAAACAAAATGTCATTAACTGTAAAGGTGGGATTGTAGTACTATCACTAACCCAATTATGTTAGGAACACATCAGGGGTTCAAAACCATAAGCGTTCTTAGGCTTGAGCTTGAGCAGTTTTGAAAAAGGATCAAATGGGCTAAAATGAGAGCAAAGTTGACCTGTGTCAAAGCAGTTTCAACTTTTCAAGACCATTAAGAATTTTAAAATTGAGGTAACTTTCGATTTTGACTGATGACTGGATCTATCACGTTCAAATTGATATGGACAATTGAACCCAATAGGTTTTGACATTTATCCACTTGAAAATAATTTTTGGAAACAAGGTTTTCATTGCAAAAATAGCATATATGTATATGTATATGTATATGTATATGTATATGTATATGTATATGTATATATATTTTCTTAATACTCCATAAATAAGGTTTGGATTCGGGTTTGAAATATGTCTTAAAAGTGTTTTTTCTTTGCTAAGATTTTATCTTTCTTGGATGTAAGGAAACAAGTTAGGAGTGAAAACTTGTTGCCTTATAGACCATTAATAGATAATTCCAAGTGGCATGGTTTTTCTTGAATAATGAGATATTTGTTGATAACAACCAATAATGGTTCTCCTCACTATTGGTATAACATAACTAAAATTTAGAGTATGGCGATGTTAGAAGGTATGCATTATTATTACTCTTATAGTGAGGAACAATTTGAGTGATTACTGTGTTAATAGGAATTTGAAGGAATTATTACTTTTAAAGGGGAATATTATTATGTCAATAGGAAAGTGACCAAGTAAATTGTAGAGTAACTTTAAGGAGTTGTTCAAAATACAAATAATACCTCCTTGAATGATTAATTGTCTTGATAACATGGTTATATAATCCTTATCATGTTAAATTCATCAAAATGGAAGAATACTTGTCTATATTATCGAAAATTTGCGCTAACATTAAGACTATTAAAGGACAAAATAAGAAATGAGATTATGCTAACCTCTAGAAAACAGGATGAGGCTATCTCCTTAGAGGAAATATGACAAAATGCGCCTCAACTAGTAAAAATAAAAGACTTTATCTCATTTGATAGATGAGTAAGTGGGCCCTGGATAAGAAATAAAAAGCTGCTAACTTTTGTGACAAGAATATAAAACTGTCACCTTAATGGATAAAGGACAAAATAGTCTCAATGAATGGCCTTGACAGCTAATTATAGGCTACTAATATTTATGACATAAGGAGAAAAAAAATCATATCGATGGATAAAGGAAAAAATAACCTAAAGTAAAATCCAACCCAACAAATAAAAAATGCATGCTTTTGTACAACTAGGTTTTGACATTAAGCACTCCCCACCTAAATTTAGTCCCCATAAATGACATGATGAAATTTAATGTAATGTTATATGTGAATTGTCTCCACATGTGGTCAGATAAGTGTAAGCATTGTCCTTACCTACATGTCATATTTAATTGATTAAAATAAATAATAAAATATCATAATACCTCTTAACATTATGCTAACTATACAGATAATTGTTAATGTATAATATTATCTAAAATCTTCCTTGGATGGGGTGTTTAGTTCGAGAAAGGGTGGGGGTGAGTTTTCACCATCCCACCAAGTCACATGTTAGGGTACATGGAAAGACGCCCCCTTCAAGGTTTCAATGATACATGCATGAGGTAGGGGAAAACTTCATATCCCATTATCCATTGACTCATACAACAATCCACCACTTGTTGCAACTATAATTTGATGGCCTTTGGTATAATTATAGAGGATTGTGCATCTCCTAAGGAAATTAGTGTACTCAAATAACTTGTCTCATTAAAGGAAGACTTTAAAAGGGCATTTAATGATGATTATGTAGAGTAGGATTGTAACAACATGAAACTTAATTGGCTTTCTAGGAATTATTATCACAACATCTCCTTGCTCCATCTCATGCTTCAAAGTTTTGGGATGGGGATGAAGAACTAGGATTGCGCTGGAGCAAGGCGTATTCTATTTCTTTCACCCATTTGTGGGTTAATTTTTCTCCCAACTCAATTTAGTAAGATGGTAGATTCTAATTTTAATAGTTGTTTCTCTTATGTTTTGTTTGGTTCCGTGCTACATTGTGAATGATTTATTTTAGTCCTGCGTGGTTGAAATTGCTTCATACAGCCAAGACCATTCATTAACAATCGAGCAATTGGGGAAACATATGGGTAGGTTTGTTCTTTGGCTCACAATGTTTTCTTTTATTTTCTTACTTTCTTGGAAGCTAGTGTGACAAGAAAGAGGCGGGGACTAGGTCGCCTTGAGGTTGGTGTGGCTCATCTAGTATTTGAGCTTGCTCATTCTTAGGCTATAAGATCGGCTCCCATGTCATTGATGGGGAAACTATCTATCCCTAGATATTTCTCTCTACATGATCCTCTCTATATCTTTTTGTCCTATTTGGAGTTAGTCAGATCCCTAGCCTGCTTTTGGGTCCATATCGCACACAGTGTCTTTAGTGTGCCACATCAAGGGGCTCATTTTTTTCATGGAGAAATCTACTACAAACAACATGGGTGCACTCACACATAAGTGAGGGTCAAACGTTCTACAATAAAGTTGAGAGATCTCACTCCTTAACCTGTTCTAGAGGAACTTTTTAAGGTTGAGTGGGAATTGGCTAACCATGATGCAACCTCACATACACAAAAGTATTAGCTAAAGTGGCTAACTAGGTTGCTAATGCGAGGCACACTCGTGGGTTTTACAACTAATACATATTTGGTGAACATATATAGGCACCTCAATTCCTTCTTGGTTGGGGCTCGGTATATATAAATGAGCATAGAGAAGGAATTATCCTCTCTTGGATGGCATGCAATGTCAATTGATAGCTTATGCTCAAAGGCTAGGTTGCATGGAAAGACATATGGGCATTATTCCTTAACTAAGTTTCTCTCTAGACAACAACAAGAAGCCCATATTAGTTGAAGTTACAAATTCAGACAAATCCTTATGATTGGTTTTTTTCTATCATATTTTTACATGCTTTGAGTTTGTATCTCTCATATTACAAATATCTTAAATGCCTATGCACAAGTAGAAACTTGTCCTCTGTTTTTTTTAAGGTTGAAATCCTATATCTAATTTGATTTTCCTAATAACAGACCAACACATAATTCTATCACTTAAAATCTAAAACCTTATAATCTTATTAGTATACTTGTCCATGGTAGGTTATATTGATTTTGTTTTAGCAAAAAAAAAAAATTTCAATTAGTTCTAAATTTTTTAAATAGATTTTCTAAACCCTATTAAAATTTTGAAAAAATTAAATATTAAACTTAATATTTTGAAAATTAAAAATAGATTTTGAAATTTTCATATTTAAATTTCTATTAAATCACTCGTTCATATAGATGAAATGACTAATTTTATGTGGTTATAAATAGTATTTGTCAGGGAATATATATATATATATATATATATATATATATATATATATGCCACCAAGTGTCATCATAATAGACATTTCAATGTCAATATTTATAATCAAATATCAATAAAATCTCATGAGTTGTGAGTATTTGATTTGACATGTTATCATTAAAATATTTTATAATTAAAATGTCATTAACAATTTTTATTGATTTGACATGTTATCATTAAGCTATTTTATAGTTAAAATGAAATAGTTTTTTTTTTTCAAAATGTATTTTTTACAAGTCAATATGAAAGAGATATGTAACTCTTATGTTCACATGGAGTTTATTTTTTTATTTTAATCTTTTATATTAATGTTTTTTATGGTACAAGGCTTTCCTAGCTTTAAAATAAATATTTAATAATGATATTTAAACAATTTAAACCATCATAACATTTCATTAATTTTTTTTTGGAACAGATTATTTTATGTTTACATGAATATTAATTTTAATTTCAAATTGAAATTTTCAATTAAAAAGTTGTATATATATAGGTTGTGGTTCATGGACACCCTGGTCAATGGGTGGCGTTACATCCACGGGAAAATCTGGGCTGATCGACCCCAAAAGGAATCTAACCCCATGGCCCACTAGCTAGACCTAATTGCAAGGGCTTCAGGGAGAATGGACCCGGTGACCTCCCGATGGTGAAGCACTAATTTTGACCAACTGAACTAACCCTTGGGGCAAAAAAATTTCAATATTTAATTTTATAATGTATATTTTTATTTCTTTAATTCAAGATTAATTTACACTTTGCTATAAATTTCTTTTTGCATAAGACAAAGAATTAAGCAACAACATTGCATATTACATTCTTTATTATAAATATTTACTCTTAACTTTCCACATATTATAATAAAATTATGTTTATTATATTAAATATCACTTAAAATATATTTTATTCAATATATTCTCTTTTTTAATATAATGTAAAATGTTTTAGAATGTACATTACATCATAATTTTCACTTTTTAATATAATATAAAATATTTTAGAAATTACATTACATCATCATTTTCCACAATGATATTTGGAACACACACCCTAAATAAGGAGTTTTATTTATTTATTTTAATTATCACACATTTATAAAAACTATTTTATTTATTTATTATGTTAAAGAAGTATAACGAATTTGAAGTGGGGAGTTATGTATTTCTGAATGGAGTTGTCTTTAGTGGGATTTTTTGAACTTTCTGGTGTTGGAATCCGGTGGAAACATTTGAGGTGAAATCTTGATTTGTGTTATTTAAACTATTTTTTTTAATTGTATATATGGATTCAGCACCCTTGAAAACCCCTAGGGCATTATGATTGCATAGGATTACCCATCAAGCTTGTGATTTCAATAAATTCCTACTGGATTTTAGAGAAATTACACCAGAAAAACCCACCATAAAAGCTTCCAAAAAATTGCACTAAAGACAACTCCTTTCTGAATGGCGCACTCACATTAAATGAGAGGTGGTTTATATGGAAAAAATATACTATATATATATATATATATATATATATATATATATATATATATATACTTTTAACCAATAGTATTATAAACAAGTGTAATGTGCAGCAACATTGCTACTTAGTGTATGTTTTTAAGGTAAAAAGTAATTAATAACAAAATTTAAAGTAAAACACAATAAAGAAAAGGGGAATTGACATGAAAACTCATGTTATAATAAAATGGTTTCTTTATGATAGTAACCAAATAATAAGTATTTTTATTATTAATTAATTTTAAACAAATTAATATGTAACAAATTAATTCATTTTTCTTGAGCGAGAACTTTCAATCTATGTTATTGTGCATAGAATTTGTTAGGATAAAAGTTTCTAGTAGGACTAAAACTATTTTTGTTGGCTAGAAATTTTTTTTCTTTGAACAGAAGGAAATGTGTTATTCCCCAAAGTTTTGTATACATATGGTAAGAGTGAAATCGTACCTCATGTGGATCGAGATTCTTGAATTAATAGATAACAGGTTTTTGAATAATGATGATCCTTGCATTCATGGATAATAGTCATTAAGAACTATATCCACTAAAAGTTTGAAAACTGAATTATTATAATGGTAAAAAATGTTGAATAATAATATCTAAATAAGTATTATTATAATGGTAAATGTGAGTTGTTATATTTATAGAAATAGATACTACTATTTTCTAGGAATTTAAATCCATTTATATATTTCAAAATATATTTCAAGTAATGGAAATTTTTTAAATTATATTAAAAATTCTCTGATATCTTGTATTTGTTTTTTTATTATATAAATGTGATTGTTTTTGTGATGAAATTATACATATAGATTAGGTAATTTCAATGCAATAATTTGTAAAAATAGATTTAGAAGCATGGAGTGAAAATCTACATAGTATGAAATACTAAAAAATTACTTAATTATGGTGGGTTTTCTTGATAAATTAGTTTTGCATTCGTGAATAGCAACGAGTAATGGTTGTCTTTATTGTCTCAAATATACAATTTATTCTTCTTTTTTATCCTCATTTCTCAACAAAACCTTTTTTAAACTCAATTTAATTGTGTTAATTTTTTTATTAAATATTCTATAATATTTTATATTTTATATTATTAAAATTATATTTTTAATTGAAATGATTGAAATTTGTGTTAAGTTTGTTTTGTATATTCTATAATTTTTTATTATTAAAATTACATTTTTAATTAAAATAATTAAAAAAAAATAATTTAATTTGCTTTCCAACATACTCCTAAAATTTTAGGATACAAATTTTCGAGATGAGGCTAACTCAAGAACCTTTTTCATCTTGCAAACCTTTTCATACCATTAATAAATATAAATTAAATTGCTTGCATGACTATCAAATGTTGTTTTGATTGGGAAACGATGTTCGTCACTCTTCACAACAAATTTTACTGCATATAATGATGTTATTGACATGGCACATGTAACTGCAGCCAATATAAATTGAAAATTTACTCAAGAACCTTTCTCATCTTGCATACCTTTTCATACCATTAATAAATATAAATTAAATTACTTGCATGACTATCAAATGTTGTTTTGATTGGGAAATGATGTTCGTCACTTCTTCACAACAAATTTTACTGCATATCATGATGGTAATGACATGGCACATGTAACTGGAACCAATATAAATTCAAAATTCAAAATTGGCTGCGGGAAATTTATAAATAGTGTTTTTTAAAATTAAATCATATTCCTATGTTTATTAAGAAGCAGAGAAATTGGCCAATCAAACTCTCTGAATTAATAACTAATTGTAAAATAAATTTTATAAAACTCATGAAAGGTTAGATTGATTTATTTTTGCTGAGACAAAAATATTATATCTAAACATTGTTTTTCATTGTATAGTTATTTCCATTACTTGTGTGAACACAACGTGATAATAATAAAAACAAGGGTAAACATAAATTAGCAAGGTATGATGGCGAGAAGGGGTAAGATCGTGCGATGGTGTAACATACCCCGATAACTTCACACGAAAAAGTAGGGAGTTAGAATTTTTTTACACAAATTATCCATAGGTAATTCTCAAAATCATTATTCTTGATTCCTCATTAATCATTAGATAAAATGTTAATTAGTACATAAAGTAACTTTAGTAGATGAATAATAAGTTTCACAACCATTAACAACCACCCTTGTAGTATATTAACATAAACTGTATGATGTAACCTCACATCAATTTCATGATTACTTTAACCACATTAATTAATCAAATACTTGACATTATCAACATCACCAAACTGACATAATAAAAAATCACATCATTGAACATTGATTTGCCCTGGAAACCCCGTAGGGTGAAAACCAACAAACGTTTAATTTTATTATTAAATTCTCATGAGGGTCTTCACCCCTCACTCAATGGTTTATAAGGGAGTTCATCCCTTATCCATTGTTATAAAATATTACAATTAAATATCATTAAGATACAACATACATAGCTAAAATATATTACAATCATCATGAAACCATTTATCCACAAATCACCACTCTCTATATCCTTGTGGCATGATTTTTTCATCAATGGAACATCCTACAACTCATACTCATCCGCATGGACCATTAGTTCTTATCTGCCACAATGTTAAACATAATTTGTTTTTTGCACAAATCACCATCATTTCCTATCATTGTTATCATCAACAAGCTTTCGTAACATGATTAGATAAAGTATTAATTAATCAATAATCAGTCTTTAAAAGTGATCTTTTAACATCTATTCATGTGCATACATGAAATGTAAATATAATATAGCAACATGCTTCTCCTAACAACATTGTGCATGTATAAACAAATAATTATCAAACATGTCAAAATATTTACCACATTACTATGATCATTCTCGCACCAACACACTTTCATATCCAAAGGAAACCATTGTCATCATCCATTTCGATTAAATGATACTAGAAACTTATCTTCTTCTTTTTTCGTGCATGTAATTAAATAAAAACTTGTTCAAAGAGAGCTAGCCCCTTAGTTTCTTTTTTGTTCATGTAACTAAGTAATGTTTCCAATATAATAGATAATATTAATATACATAAAAATGCATGACCCCTTCTAAGGGAAAGCTAACATATTAGACATCATTATCGTGTATGCAAATAAGTCCCGTTTTGAAAATCATCTCTCCCAAGATAAAGCTATTTCCAAAATATATTGTATGCACAAAGACATGCATTTTTCTAAAAAAAAAAAATGTGTTAGTCATTATTTCTTGCATGCGAATATATGTATTTTAGAAAGGAAAGCTAGTGCATTTATTGTAAGTAATTACTTGTTTTACCTTCCAGGATCTAACATAATACTTATTCTTTTTTGCACAAAAATCCATGTTTCTCTTTAAAAAACAATAGTTCTACAAATCCATGTTTCTCTTTAAAAAACAATAGTTCTACAAATCCATGTTTCTCTTTAAAATATCTAACACACTATTTCTATTTTCATGCATGCAATCCACTGTTGTTTCTATGCTTCTGCATATATGTTCTTTTCAAATAAAATGGTTATTTATCTGTGCAAATAACACGTAGTTAATTTCAAGAACATAACATAGTTTCTCTATTTTTTATGTACAAAGTTCTCATGCATTTATTTTCAAGAAAATATCATAATAAAGTTCTCATGTTTCTGTTTTCAAGAAATTATCATAATCAACCTTTCCTTTGGGCAAAAGAAATAGGAAAGCCTTTGTAAAATAATAATAATGTTAACCTTTTATGCATTAAACCATGCCATTAAATCAAACCATTCAATATACAACAAAAAAATCATTTATCTTTTTACCCACCAAAACATGTAACTTTTGCAAACTCTTGAAAAGGAATTAACAAAATTGACTTATCTTTCACCCACGAGAAAAACATATTCTTTCTAAAAAAGATTCCTATGACTTATATTATCTTTGTGCATTTGATTTATGCATAGGTTATTATATTTTCTCATAACTAAGTATTCTTTTTCAAAAGAACTCTCTCAAGCATGAGAATTCATGGGAATATTTTCCATTAATTTATTATATAATTAATATTTACCAACACCATGGAAATATTTTACCACAACTAAGCACAAAACCATTGTGTTCTTTATGAAAGATATCATGACTTCTTAAATATTTTTATCATGAAACATTCATTCTTTTAATGCAATCGTCATTCATTGTACGCATACAAACACACCATCTTTCATATATTTTTCTTTCAAAAAATTAGCACAACTAATTTATTTTTTTAATATGTAGTATTTCTAAATTAACATGGCTAATATTTTATGATAATTTTTTGCATTCTTTTACTGAAGGTTAGCATAATAATTTTTTACTTTTTTCATGCTTTTATGAATGGATATCCTTAACTTTAAAATGTGCAAACACATGTTTTTCTTTTCAAATGGTATTTTACCACAATTATTATTTACTACATGATTTACTAAGGAATTTATCATAATTACTTAAGTAATAATAACTTGTTTAACACAACAAAATATTTTCCAAAAAAACAATTAATCTTTTCATGCAAGAAGCAACATCTTTTCCAAGGAAAGTATTATTCCTTTCAAGCACGAAGAAACATATCTCTTCCCAAATGAATGATTATTCTTTTATATGAAAATATAACACAATAAATTTTTCATGAAGATACATGTTTCTTTCTCAAGAAAATTCTCAAGAAAAATTATTAGCATGTTTCTTTCTCAAAAAAATTCTCAACAAAACTTATTAACGTGTTTCTTTCTCAAGACAACTTATTGACTCCATTAAACACATATTCCTTTTTCAGAAAACTATTAAACAAAATCACACATTCTTTTTAAAGAAGCTTCGCTACTTATATTTTCTATCCACCTGATTCTCATACATTATTTTCATAAACCAACACATAGTTTCTCTTTCTTTCTATATGTAAAATTCTCATGCTTTTTAACCCATCTTTTATTTATTAAAAAAATGACAAAGAAACCTTTTAAAGAAATAACGTTGAATTAACGTCTATCTACATAAATCAGGCATTTCACAAGATAAATTAGCCATGAAAACTTTTGAGAATTCAGTGCATAGGACATTTAACTTTTCTTTGAAGAATTTATCCCTTTTGTTTGCACTTTCTCTCCTTATCAGGTACCCTTTTTTGTTTTGTGTCACAACCTTTTTCTAAGCCCATAAATAGTTATATCCATATTCTTTCATGGTCTCATTCCATCAAAGTTCAACTAACTATAGAACTAACGAGAAATTGATAACTGTAATTGTAGAATCCTCTACACTTTTAGGTTCTTTTATTAACATAAAGTTTTCGGAAAATGGTAAGACAGTGCGGGAGTTTATTTCATCCCCTCAATAAAGAATTTAAATTGGCTAATTTATAACTTGTTAAACATTTTCCTATCCCCATGTAAAAATGGTTTTCCCGAATAAAGAAATAAAATAAGTTATCAAGAAATAATTTTAACTTCTAACTATTCTGGGTGGGAATAGTTAGTAATAATTCTTTTTTTTTTAAGTAGACAAAACAACACACCCACAGGTAGGCGGAAGAGACGGAAAGGAAGCACCTCTGCAACGATGGTGCCATTCTCCCTCCTGTTCGTAGAGCCCCTTCCCAAGGACCTCGATAGTTTGAAAGTGGACTTGTGCTGGCCGGTTGTGCCGTATAAGCTGAACTGTTATCCTCGGCCGGCTGAGGTAAGTTTAAAATATCCGCTTCCACATTTTTGGTTTCTCCTTCCTCATTTTTACCAGCGTGATGTTGGGTTTCTCAGCCGGATCATTATCCTCCAGTGCCCTCTGTCTGGGCCGGTGTATCGCATTAACGCACAGTCTCGGAGCAGAACGGCGGATGCTTGGTTCTTCTGCCCGCCCAGAACAAAACTGTTAGCTCGGACTGTTCGGTATATGTTTTGGCCTGGCTCAGCTGCGTCCTCACTCAAGCAGGCGTGGGAGGGGAAAATCAAGGTGGGCCGAACGACATCCTGGCTATCATCTGGACAGAGGAAACCCAGTAAAATAGTAAGGGGGCTACCACAGAGGCTTCCCTAGAGCGGGGAGCTGAGACAAGGTATGCCAAAAATGACTCGAATAAATAAGACCTGGTGACCTTAGGGGGCGGACAAAATAAAAAACACAGGGGAGCGATGGATATTATACAAAACACAGCCAATCCACAGAAGCTCTCCTACAAAGTGGCTGAACCATACTGCCAGGATGAAAATAGGATCCAAATCTTTATAAAATCAACTGGGGGCAGCCACCGTTGCATGAGACTCAGTATGGGATCAAATATACAAGAGCTTAAAAAATAAATACAACATGAACTTGGAATACCCTCAAATCACCAGAACCTGATTTGTGCAGGTCGTAGCCTACAGGACCATCTTACTCTTCAGGAATATGGGATCTGTCAAGATACAACCATATTTCTTAACCTAAGGCTGTGCGGTGGATGCAACGGATCCGGATCAAAGACGCCAGCTTCCTTCCGTGATGCAGTCAAGGGAAAAGAAAAAATGCAGAACAAACCAGTGATACCAACAGAGCAACCAAGTCCATATATAGTAGATCAAAAACTGGAATCCCCAATGCTCCAAGTTACAATGCCAGAGGTAACAGAACTACACTCTAATCTCAATAAAACTGCTGTAATATGTAGATTCAATGGATTCTGGCCAAAATCCGATGCTTTACATCAGTGGATTTACTCCAATTGGACAACAGACTGCGATATACATCTATGTTCAAAAGGTTTCTTCATAGTTAGCTTCCATACAGAAGAAGAAAGGGATAGTATCATCATTGAGGGGCCTTGGTTTTGGGGTAATGCTGGTCTTTTTGTTACCCCTTGGTTCACTGATTTTGATGCAAACACTATGAAAATCTCAACAATGCCTGTATGGGTGAGGCTTCATAATCTCCCATTACACTTCTGGCATCATTTAGTTTTATCTGCCATTGGGAATACCTTAGGGAAATTCCTAAAAGTGGATGAGGACAGAGTTTGCAGAGGAATCTTCTCCTTCACCAGAATTTGCATTGAAGTGGACCTGAGTTAGGGGCTGCCTGATCATATTTCTCTAAACTTCAACAACACTCGGCAGATCCAGCCCCTTGACTATGAAAACACCGCATTCAGATGCCACAGTTGCAGGCAAACAGGACACCTCCAATATTCTTGCCCCCTGGTCAAAAAGAATCCTAAAGGAAACAAGAACAGAAAAAAAAGCCCAATGGGTGGCAGCATACGGAACCGCTGGAAGAAGAGGACATACTGTCAGAACAGGCAGTAAACCAAGAGGAACCTGATACAAATATGGAACAGAAGGGTACACAAAATGATAATACTCCAGTCCCTCATATGGAAGCACCCCATAATCAAATGCAGCAAAATCCTCAGCTGGATGTAAGTGGCATCAAAAGATCTTATGGATCTGAAGGCTCTGAATCCGACAAGGATCCACCAGTGAACACTCAGGAGTCCATGCAAGTTATCATTGTTCCCACCCCTGACTCTCAGGGTTGGCGTAGGGTGGAGAAGAAAAAGGGTAGAAAAGTATAGGCTTGCGGTATTTTTTATTTATTTTTCCTTTTTTATTGTATCAGTCCTTCACATGGACAGCTATCTGCATATGCTTACAAGCATCTACAACATGTAATTTTTTTCATTTTATGAATATAAATTACGCGCTCTTTTCCCTTGGAAAAAAAAAATAATTCTTTTTCACTCATGTAAATATATATATTTTTATGGAATCGTCTATGTGTTGGCATTATGACACAGGTTTGGCGCTATGACACAGGTGTTGTCCTTGATGGCAACTCACTCAGATGACAGATCATAGTTCAATATCACAGAATGAAAAAAAAAGAAGTATATGCAGGTTACCCTTGACCAAACCGCGTATACACACAGGTTCACAGACCAAAAGGCGCGTATGTGTATACACACACTTTCATGCAAGGAAAAGTGTGTACATGTTGGAAAACTTGGTTTTGGTCCATGGTATTCGGTCTTTCGTATTTTGACCCATGGTATTGGTCGAAGGTATCGATTCTAAGTGGTTTTGGACCATGGTATTCAGCAAGGCCTAAGATTATAAAAGAAGGAGGAGATCATTAGGCAAAGGCACTAAAGGATTGAATATCTAATGAAGAGAAAGATCTAGAATATTGGTCATTGGGTTATGGTGCATAGCTGGATTTGAATCAAGGAAGAACCTGAGTGCTTAAAGAAGGATAAGTTCTATTGATGGGTCAAGATCTTAAGGCTTCAAGAGAAGTATTTTTATGTGGTTTTGATTTTTATTTGAATAATTGGTGCATGTCGTAATCTGTAAATCTGATGATCTGGGTATAACTAATGTCTGAATAGTTGAAAAGGTTAAATCATCTTTTACAGATCTGTACGCAGGTTCATTATAGCAAGGGCACATATACACGCTGGTACAACATTTCAAAATAGTGTATACGCAGGTTTGCCTTGAGAAAAGAGTATGCACGTAGGTTCGAAACATTGAAGTAGCGTACACCTCATAAAATATGTTTTACCTACTTTTGTTTGCTATTGCAATGTTATGGGTTCTGGCTTGGGTATTGGTTACTGTTACTATGTTCTGGCTACAACATTCAAAAAAGAGATTATTTGGTTCAGTTTTGGTTGGTGCAAAGGAGATTGGTTGATGCAGATATATTTGATGTTTGATTGATGTTATTGATGGATCCAGTCTGAAAATTTATGAAACGTGGTCCCTGGAAGAAAAGAGAAGGTTGTAGTGTTATGTAGGTCAACACCTACATACTAGTAAACACATGAGCTAGTACAAGAGCTTGGGGGTTGCAGCTCCCTTCCAGGAGAAGCTAGAGAAGGAGAGAAGGTTGTAACCTTCTGCAGGTAGAAGCCTATGTACTAGTATAAGACTGCACCAATACAAAAATTTGTAAAAAGAAGTTTCTTATTAAAGAAATATAGAGACGATTACAGAAGGTGGTTTTCACCCACATTGGATTTCCACCTTATATCTTGTGTTCATGTGTGTGATTTCTTGTTCTGTTTACTGCACCTAGTTACTATTTACATGATTCTAAAACACATATTAAGGATCAACAAACTAAAGTATAAGTTTGCAAGACATACACTGGTTTCTCTAAACACAGTTGTGTATACACGCAAGTTGCATTAACAGAAGTAGGGTATATAAATTTTTCTATGGAAATGAAATATTTTTAAATTGCTAATATTGATTCACCACCCTCTCTCAGTATTATTTCCAATAGTTGGAATCAGAGCAGGTCCTTCAGAAGAAGCTTGAAGGAAGATCTATCATCATGAGTACCTATGATAGAGAGGGATCCATTAGACCACCAAAATTCGATGAGAGAAACTTTGTTTATTGGAAGGTAATAAACACAAACTATATTCAATATCTTGGAATAGATGTTTGGGAAATCGTGGAAGGAGGATACACATTTCCATCAACAATTCCTACAGGATACTGTAGGTAAAAAACAGCATGAAACAAATTCTGAGGCTGTCAATACATTATTGGGGATTTTGTCACAATCAAAATTTGTCGAGGTTATGTAGTTCAAAACTGCCAAAGAAATATGGGACAAGATTGTTCTAAGCTATGAAGGAGACAATCAGGTAAACGTGAAAAACTACAATCTCTCAGAATTCAATATGAAGCTCTCAAAATGTACAATGATGAAAGTATAGCTATTTACTTCTTACGTATAGATGAGATTGTTAATCACATGAAAAACTTGGGTGAAGATATAAAAGAAGTTACTGTAGTTGAAAATGTTTTGAGATCCTTTTCTTCTAAGTTTGAATCAAAAGTTTCTGCCATAGAGGAAAAGCAGAATCTTCAGAGTATTACTACGAAACAGCTGCACGAAATCCTAACTGCATTCGAAATGATAAAACGGGATCCATCAGATATGAGAGAGGCCGTATTCAAGGCTTCAGGAAGAGAAGAGCTCAATGAATCGGGACACATTTCATAAGGAGAGGAAGAAGTAAACTTTGTCAAGAACCTTCAACAGGGTTCTAGAAGATTCAGAGGTAAAATACCTTTCAAATGCTTTGCTTGTGGAAGAGTCGGTCATTATGTAGCCAAATTTACTCATAAAGGTAAGCTAGATAAAGGTAAGGAACCGGTAAAATGGAATAGAAAACAGAATGTAAGTAAGAAGAACTACTATACGCATGAAGATAGCGATGGTTTATCAAATAGTGATGAAGATGAACATGGTAATGATTATATACTTTTGATGGCTTTTAAAGATGATGATTTCTTCGATGCTTTAGATGAAGATGGTCTCTATGAAGAAATTTCTAAACTTAAAATCTGTTTGGAAGAAAAGAGTATGATTATAGATACTCTAACATTCTAACTTGTTGAAAGGGAAAAACACAATGAAAAGTTAGAATGTGAAATTGTGGGTCTAAGAAAAGATATTGAGAAAACAAAAGTTCTCAATCTTAGATTTGCTAAAGGATCGTAAACTTTAGATGAAATTATCAAAGTGCAACATTCTCCTCTGATAAAGATAGGTCTTGGATATACAAAAGAAGCATCTCAAGAACAAAAGCCATCAACCTCCAAAAGCTCTCTTGATGCAGCAAGGAGAAGTGAACAGGTTGACAATCGTCATCAAAGGTATAAAGCAGATCACCAAGTAAATCGGGTTCAATCTACTTCAAGGATGAACAGAAGCTACAACCTACCTCAGGTAAATAATTCTAAGTTTTCTTCAAGAACGAATGACAATGGAAACTACAATCATCATGTCAGTAGAATCGACAATCACAGGAATTTCTTTAATGGCCAATGTTTTTCATGTCATAACTTTGGACAGAAAGCTGCTTAATATGTTGCTTACAAGACCATCATGACTAGAGAAGCACGAAATTAAAGGAATGTGATTGGGATCATGAAAAGGACCTACCAATAACTTTTCTTCTCTTGAAAATGAAATAGAATGCTCTATCTGTAACAACTTCCGTCATGAAGATTATGAATGCAGGAGTAAATTTGGCAAACATCTCAGAAGGAGCAAGCTTCATTAGGTCCAAAAACATAGAGAAAGAAAGAATCGCAAACAGAAAGGTGTGGTATAGCCTTGTATGTAGAAGAACAAGAAAATTAGTGGTACATCGACTGTGGATGCTTGAAACACATGAAAGATGGTAAAGAAAAACTACATTCATATAATGCCTTAGAAAAGGAAAAGAAGGTATCATTTGGTAATGACACTCCTACAGTCATAAAAGGTAAAGGCTCCATTCTCTTAAAAGAAAAAGTTAAAGCTAGAAATGTTATGTATGTAGATGGTCTAAAGAATAATCTATTGAGTGTCATTCAAATGTGTGATCAAGGAAATGAGGTAGTATTTCAATCAAATGGATGTGTTGTTTGTGAGCTTGATATAAGAGAAATAGCGATCAAAGGTGTAAGAACTCCAAACAACTTGTACATACTCAAGGGGGGACAACAACAGTGCTACCTAAGCAAAAACGATGAACACTAGCTATGGCACAGAAGATTAGGGTATCTAATCTTCCCTCAAATAAGAAAAGCATGCAGATACAAGGTTGTTCATGATCTTCCAGACATCAGCATTCCAGAAAATACAATATGAAAATCATGTCAATTTGGTAATCAAACCAGAGCACATTTCCCTGAGAAGGAAGGATCAGTTAGTAAGCCTCTTGAACTTGTTCACACTGATTTATGTGGTCCATCTAGGAAAAAGTCACCTCGTGGAGAAGAATGCTTTATATTGTTCATTGACGACTTTTCCAGAATTTGATGGATAGGACTTCTAAAGCATAAATACGAAGCTTTCGAAAAGTTCAAAGCCTTCAAAGCTTTGGTTGAAAATGAATCAGATCGCAAAATCAAATGCCTCAGGTCTGATCGAGGAGGGTAATTTACCTCAGATGAATTCTTCGACGTTTGTGAAGAACATGGAATAAGAAGGGAATTTTCTACCACAAGAAATCCTCAGCAAAATGGAGTGGTAGAAAGGATGAACAGAATAGTTCAAAAAATGGCTCGTGCTATGCTAGATGAGTCTGGAACTCCTGCAACCTTCTGGGGTGAAGCTACATTTGTTGCCATCACTATTCTCAACAAAACAAACATTCAGGTAAACAGCACTCAAACTCCTCATGAACTGTGGTATGGTAAGACTCCTACTATAAAATACTTCAAATTTTTTGGAAGCAAATTTTACATCAAAGGACTGATGAAAAACTTGGCAAGTTTGAACCTAGAGCAGATGAATGCATTCTCCTTGGTTACTCTTCCCAAAGTAAAGGATATAAGTGTTATAATAAATGACTTGGGAAAATTGTTGAAAGTATTGATGTTGTGGTTGATGAAGTAGGCAAAAATCCAATGCAAGTAAAAACCGAAGATTATGAAGAAGATGAGGACTATCCTTCCACATCAAATTAGACTAATTCTGAAGAATAAGAAACCAATGTGGCACGAAAAGAACAGATAAGGGTAGAATAAAATACTCCATCTAGGTATGTTCAAAAGAATCATCTAGAGACTCAAATTTTGGGGCAAAAAGAGGTAGGTGTGCAGACAAGAAGAACTATTACAGAAGCTTCAAGCTATCTAGTATTGCTTTCCTCCATCAAACCGCAAAATGTAAATGAAGCATGCAAAGATGAATGCTAGGTCAAGGCCATGATTGAAGAACTTGAGAAGATTGAAAAGAATAATACTTGGGAATTTGTTCCTAGACCTAATGATAATAATGTCATAGGAACCAAATGGATATTCAAAAACAAGTTGCATGAAAATGGAGAAGTTATTAGAAACAAGGCTAGACTTGTTTGTAAAGGGTATGCTCAACAAGAGGGTATAGACTTTGAAGAAACTTTTGCACCTGTTGCTAGACTTGAAGCCATAAGAATGTTCCTTTCTCTTTCTAGCTTTCAAAAGTTCAAAGTATATCAAATGGATGTGAAATTTGCCTTTCTTAATGGAGACCTGGAAAAAGAAGTATATATTGAGCAACTAGACGGATTCATCCTTGGAAATGATCCAAAACTTGTATGAAGACTCAAAACGCCTCTCTATGATCTAAAACAAGCTCCAAGGGCCTGGTATTATCGGCTTGACAAATACCTTCATCAACAGGGTTTTCAAAAGGATCAGCTGATAGCAATCTATATATAAAAATTGACAATGATAAATTGCTAATACTTGTTGTGTATGTTGATGATATCATTTTTGGTAGCAATGAAGAAGCCATGAGTCAAAACTTTGCTTTGGTAATGCAAAAGGAATTTGAAATGTCCCTGCTTGGTGAGTTCACATATTTTCTTGGTTTACAAGTTAAAAAAAATAAGGATGGTATTTTTCTATCACAAACCAAGTACCTTAAGGAGATCTTGAAGAAATATGGTATGGAAGACTCTAAACTAGTATGTACCCCTATGGTAACAGGATGCAGCCTCAGCGTAAATGATGAATCAGCAGCAATTCATCAACCAACCTACAGATCCATGATTGGTAGTCTGCTCTATCTAACAGGTACCCTACCAGACATCATGCATGCAGTGCGAATAGTTGGAAGATTCCAAGCAAATCCAAATGAAGCACACCTTCAAGCATTCAAAAGGATTTTCAAATATCTTCAAGCAACACAGAACTTTAGCTTATGGTATCCTAGAGATATAGATCTTACACTTCATGCATATACAGATGCATATTGGGCAGGAAGCATGGATGACAGATAAAACACTAGTGGCAGTGCATTCTTTATGGGTTCCAGATTAGTGTCTTGGTTTAGCAAGAAACAAAGTTCAATTGCATTATCTACAACTGAAGTAGAATATGTGGTTGTTGCATCTTGTTGCATGCAACTCCTTTGGATGATGCAAACATTGCAAGACATTCAGATCACATGTACTCCACCCATCTCCATTCTATGTGATAATACAAGTGCAATCAATATTTCAAAGAATCCAGTCATGCATTCCAAGACCAAGCACATACCTATCAAATATCATTTTCTCTGGGAACAAGTGCTTGAACAAAAGGTCAAATTGGAGTATGTTCCCTCCAAGGAACATGTTGCTGATATATTCACCAAACCACTACCCAGGGAGACATTTGAATACCTCAGATAGAAGATGGGATTAGTTGATGCATCATCTTGCTAATTGAAACTTATCTGTTTCAGAGAAAAGTGGTTGTACGCGAGTTTCATGAAGCGTATCCATGTACATACGCCAGTTTCTGTGGATACAGTCGCATATAAGTAGGTTTGAAGAAAAAAAAGTGGGTCTGAATCAGGATGAAAATACTCTGATACGGATCTGACAGAGACCATCTAGCATAGGTTCGGGGGGAGCATATACTTCTAATAATGCATTGTTGGCATTATCCTAGAAGATCTTGGTACAATTTCACAGTTGTTTTTGTTTCAGGTGGAATAGGTGCAGAGGGAGTTCATGGTTGCTGCTCTGGATGGTGATTGATAGATGCTACTGATGATAGTTTCTGATGACTATCATAGTTTTATTTTAGTTATTTTGTCTCTATGTCATGTATATCTTTTATTATCAAGGTCATGTAATGACCTATTTCGTTTCCCCACTATGCCTGGGATGGATGATGTAATGTTCTTGTTTTATCATGTATAAAATTTTGGTATATCCCCACTTGGTTGGGTGGATGATTCAATCTTGGTATATCCCCACTAGGTTGGGAGATGGATGTATGTATGAATCTTTGGTGATAGGAAGGTAATTTATGATGCATAGAGTCATGTTCTTCTTGGAGAACATATTTTTGTAGACCTTGCTTACAGTCAGTGGGAGGATGAACAACACTCTTTAGCATATCAGAGAATTTAGTATGTACTCAGGGGGAGCATAACCATTTTACCTTGATGACAAAGGGGGAGAATGATTTGGGGTTGCCATCAAGTCCAAAGGGGGAGATTGTTGGCATTATAACACATGTTTGGGACTACAACACAAGTGTTGTCCTTGATGGCAACTCACTCAGATGATAGATCACAGTTCAAGATCACAGAATGAAAGAAAAAGAAGTATATGCAGGTTACCCTTGACCAAACCACGTATACACGTGGGTTTGCAGACCAAAAAGCGTGTATGCATATACACGCACTTTCATGCAAGAAAAATCGCGTACATGTTGGAAAACTTGGTTTTGGTCCGTGGTATTTGGTCCTTGGTATTTTGACCCATGGTATTGGTCCAAGGTATTTTGTCTGAAGTGTTGACCCCAGGTATTTGGTCCAAGGTATTGATTCTAAGTGGTTTTGGACCATGGTATTGAGTAAGGCCTAAGACTATAAAAGGAGGAGGAGATCATTAGGCAAAGGCACTCAAGGATTGAATATCTAATGAAGAGCAAGATCTAGAATACTTTTCATTAGGTTATGGTGCATAGCTGGATTTGAATGAAGGAAGAACCTGAGCGCTTGAAGAAGGATAAGTTATATTGATGGGTTAAGATCTTAAGGCTTGAAGAGAAGTATCTTTATGTGGTTTTGAATCTGAATAATTGGCGCATGTCGTAATATGTAAATCTGATGATTTGGGTATAACTGATGTCTGAATAGTTGAAAAGGTTAAATCATCTTTTACAGGTTTGTACATAGGTTCATTACAGTAAGGGTGTGTATACACACTGGTACGGAATTTCAAAACAGCGTATACGCAAGTTTGTCTTGAGAAAAGTGTGTATGCACGCAGGTTCGAAACATTGAAGTAGTGTACACCTTATAAAATATGTTTTAGCTACTTCTGTTTGCTATTGCAGTGTTCTGGGTTCTAGCTTGGGTTCTGGTTGCTGTTACTGTGTTCTAGTTACAGCATTCAGAAAAGTGATTGTTTGATTCAGTTTTGGTTGGTGCAAAGGAGATTTGTTGATGCATATATATTTGATTTTTTATTGATGTTATTGATGGATCTAGTCTGAAAATTTATGAAACGTGGTCCCTAGAAGAAAAGGGAAGGTTGTAGCCTTCTGCAGGTAGAAGCCTACATACTGGTATAAAACTGCAACAGTACAAAAATCTTTGTAAAAAGAAGTTTCTTATTAAAGAAATATAGAGACAATTGCAGCAGGTGGTTTTCACCTAGATTGGATGTCCACCTTATATCTTGTGTTTATTTGTGTGATTGCTTGTTCTATTTACTGCACCTGGCTACTGTTTATATGGTTCTAAAACATATATTAAGGATCAACTAACTAAATTATAAGTTTGCAAGACATACGTTGGTTTCTCTAAACACAGTTGCGTATACACGCAAGTTGCATTAATAGAAGTAGCATATATAAATTTGTTTATGGAAATGAAGTATTGTTAAATTGCTAATACTGATTCACCTTGCCCCCCCTCTCAGTATTATTTCCAACACTAAGGGGGCTTATTACATACTCCCCCTAGAGAGAACACCATCCTCGGCGTTAATCTCTCACTAAGATTTTAAATTCTACTCATGGTATAATAATCTAAACCACCCAATAGGGGATCTCCCCCTCAAAATTAAGGATTTCAATTCCAATAAATACCAATAACAAATAATGATAACATTTTTATCAATAACCATAAGCACTTATAGCTAAAAAAAATATACAAGTTTCACATTCCATCATTAAGTCATTGTTTAGATTCACAAAATAAAAATAAAATTTTTATATCAATGCACCATTGCTTACCAATTACTCTAGGAAGTCATGGTCAATTTTATGCAAACACTCCAATGGTTTAACAACCCAACAAAAATCACCCTATAATCTATGATCAACATATCCAACATAATCACATTAGTCATAACATTTTCAATAAAATGAAATACTTATAACTTTCACTCGTTTATACGATGTCAAGTGATATTTTAGCCATAGTACCTCCAAAAGTACTCAGAGAGCATCAAACCTCTAGTCATCAAAATGATAAATCATTGCACCACGTGAGTACTATCTTAGTTCTCGCTAAAGACATCCACACAGTACTGCTAAAAGTACTCAGAGAGCACCTAACTCTCTGTAATCATCAAAGTGATCAATAAATGCACCAAGTGCATATTTTCTTAGCCCCTGCTAAGACATTCAAAAGATTGGTAATACAATAAAGGAACTTACACCTCTAGTAATTCCTTTCTGAGCACTAGGCTCTTTTTCCATCAAGATGTACAAAATTTTTTTTACAAAAACATATAAAAAAATCATAACACATCAATTCTTTTAGATATCATTTTTGGGATTCAACTGCGTTAAGTAAGTCATTCAAACGTATGACCATTTCCATGAGAGGTAGTCGTAACTGACTAATTTCTCATGATTTTTGAATAGTTCACTTAGCACTCATTGCATCGGGTGATGCTCACAGGGGTGAAGAAGTGGGATTGAAACTAGTGAAATGTGGAGAACGAATCACATAGCATCAATCATCACTTCCGGGGCTTGCACCCGGTAACCAGGACTTCCCAGGAGGTCACCCATCCCAGAACTCCTCTGGCTCAAGCGCGCTTAACTGTGGAGTTTTTTCCACAATCAAGCCCACTTAGCTTGCTACCCCATTTGCAAAACCTTAGCAAGTATTGTGCCTCATGAACCATTCAAGTAGAGATCCCTTGACTCTTTTTGAATTTAAGTATGGGGGATTTACGCAGTGCATTATATTAGATATCATTTTTGGGATTCAACTGCGTTAAGTAAGTCATTCAAACGTATGACCATTTCCATGAGAGGTAGTCGTAACTGACTAATTTCTCATGATTTTTGAATAGTTCACTTAGCACTCATTGCATCGGGTGATGCTCACAGGGGTGAAGAAGTGGGATTGAAACTAGTGAAATGTGGAGAACGAATCACATAGCATCAATCATCACTTCCGGGGCTTGCACCCGGTAACCAGGACTTCCCAGGAGGTCACCCATCCCAGAACTCCTCTGGCTCAAGCGCGCTTAACTGTGGAGTTTTTCCCACAATCAAGCCCACTTAGCTTGCTACCCCATTTGCAAAACCTTAGCAAGTATTGTGCCTCATGAACCATTCAAGTAGAGATCCCTTGACTCTTTTTGAATTTAAGTATGGGGGATTTACGCAGTGCATTATATTAGATATCATTTTTGGGATTCAACTGCGTTAAGTAAGTCATTCAAACGTATGACCATTTCCATGAGAGGTAGTCGTAACTGACTAATTTCTCATGATTTTTGAATAGTTCACTTAGCACTCATTGCATCGGGTGATGCTCACAGGGGTGAAAAAGTGGGATTGAAACTAGTGAAATGTGGAGAACGAATCACATAGCATCAATCATCACTTCCGGGGCTTGCACCCGGTAACCAGGACTTCCCAGGAGGTCACCCATCCCAGAACTCCTCTGGCTCAAGCGCGCTTAACTGTGGAGTTTTTCCACAATCAAGCCCACTTAGCTTGCTACCCCATTTGCAAAACCTTAGCAAGTATTGTGCCTCATGAACCATTCAAGTAGAGATCCCTTGACTCTTTTTGAATTTAAGTATGGGGGATTTACGCAGTGCATTATATTAGATATCATTTTTGGGATTCAACTGCGTTAAGTAAGTCATTCAAACGTATGACCATTTCCATGAGAGGTAGTCGTAACTGACTAATTTCTCATGATTTTTGAATAGTTCACTTAGCGCTCATTGCATCGGGTGATGCTCACAGGGGTGAAGAAGTGGGATTGAAACTAGTGAAATGTGGAGAACGAATCACATAGCATCAATCATCACTTCCGGGGCTTGCACCCGGTAACCAGGACTTCCCAGGAGGTCACCCATCCCAGAACTCCTCTTGCTCAAGCGCGCTTAACTATGGAGTTTTTCCACAATCAAGCCCACTTAGCTTGCTACCCCATTTGCAAAACCTTAGCAAGTATTGTGCCTCATGAACCATTCAAGTAGAGATCCCTTGACTCTTTTTGAATTTAAGTATGGGGGATTTACGCAGTGCATTATATTAGATATCATTTTTGGGATTCAACTGCGTTAAGTAAGTCATTCAAACGTATGACCATTTCCATGAGAGGTAGTCGTAACTGACTAATTTCTCATGATTTTTGAATAGTTCACTTAGCACTCATTGCATCGGGTGATGCTCACAGGGGTGAAGAAGTGGGATTGAAACTAGTGAAATGTGGAGAACGAATCACATAGCATCAATCATCACTTCCGGGGCTTGCACCCGGTAACCAGGACTTCCCAGGAGGTCACCCATCCCAGAACTCCTCTGGCTCAAGCGCGCTTAACTGTGGAGTTTTTCCCACAATCAAGCCCACTTAGCTTGCTACCCCATTTGCAAAACCTTAGCAAGTATTGTGCCTCATGAACCATTCAAGTAGAGATCCCTTGACTCTTTTTGAATTTAAGTATGGGGGATTTACGCAGTGCATTATATTAGATATCATTTTTGGGATTCAACTGCGTTAAGTAAGTCATTCAAACGTATGACCATTTCCATGAGAGGTAGTCGTAACTGACTAATTTCTCATGATTTTTGAATAGTTCACTTAGCACTCATTGCATCGGGTGATGCTCACAGGGGTGAAGAAGTGGGATTGAAACTAGTGAAATGTGGAGAACGAATCACATAGCATCAATCATCACTTCCGGGGCTTGCACCCGGTAACCAGGACTTCCCAGGAGGTCACCCATCCCAGAACTCCTCTGGCTCAAGCGCGCTTAACTGTGGAGTTTTTCCCACAATCAAGCCCACTTAGCTTGCTACCCCATTTGCAAAACCTTAGCAAGTATTGTGCCTCATGAACCATTCAAGTAGAGATCCCTTGACTCTTTTTGAATTTAAGTATGGGGGATTTACGCAGTGCATTATATTAGATATCATTTTTGGGATTCAACTGCGTTAAGTAAGTCATTCAAACGTATGACCATTTCCATGAGAGGTAGTCGTAACTGACTAATTTCTCATGATTTTTGAATAGTTCACTTAGCACTCATTGCATCGGGTGATGCTCACAGGGGTGAAGAAGTGGGATTGAAACTAGTGAAATGTGGAGAACGAATCACATAGCATCAATCATCACTTCCGGGGCTTGCACCCGGTAACCAGGACTTCCCAGGAGGTCACCCATCCCAGAACTCCTCTGGCTCAAGCGCGCTTAACTGTGGAGTTTTTCCCACAATCAAGCCCACTTAGCTTGCTACCCCATTTGCAAAACCTTAGCAAGTATTGTGCCTCATGAACCATTCAAGTAGAGATCCCTTGACTCTTTTTGAATTTAAGTATGGGGGATTTACGCAGTGCATTATATTAGATATCATTTTTGGGATTCAACTGCGTTAAGTAAGTCATTCAAACGTATGACCATTTCCATGAGAGGTAGTCGTAACTGACTAATTTCTCATGATTTTTGAATAGTTCACTTAGCACTCATTGCATCGGGTGATGCTCACAGGGGTGAAGAAGTGGGATTGAAACTAGTGAAATGTGGAGAACGAATCACATAGCATCAATCATCACTTCCGGGGCTTGCACCCGGTAACCAGGACTTCCCAGGAGGTCACCCATCCCAGAACTCCTCTGGCTCAAGCGCGCTTAACTGTGGAGTTTTTCCCACAATCAAGCCCACTTAGCTTGCTACCCCATTTGCAAAACCTTAGCAAGTATTGTGCCTCATGAACCATTCAAGTAGAGATCCCTTGACTCTTTTTGAATTTAAGTATGGGGGATTTACGCAGTGCATTATATTAGATATCATTTTTGGGATTCAACTGCGTTAAGTAAGTCATTCAAACGTATGACCATTTCCATGAGAGGTAGTCGTAACTGACTAATTTCTCATGATTTTTGAATAGTTCACTTAGCACTCATTGCATCGGGTGATGCTCACAGGGGTGAAGAAGTGGGATTGAAACTAGTGAAATGTGGAGAACGAATCACATAGCATCAATCATCACTTCCGGGGCTTGCACCCGGTAACCAGGACTTCCCAGGAGGTCACCCATCCCAGAACTCCTCTGGCTCAAGCGCGCTTAACTGTGGAGTTTTTCCCACAATCAAGCCCACTTAGCTTGCTACCCCATTTGCAAAACCATAGCAAGTATTGTGCCTCATGAACCATTCAAGTAGAGATCCCTTGACTCTTTTTGAATTTAAGTATGGGGGATTTACGCAGTGCATTATATTAGATATCATTTTTGGGATTCAACTGCGTTAAGTAAGTCATTCAAACGTATGACCATTTCCATGAGAGGTAGTCGTAACTGACTAATTTCTCATGATTTTTGAATAGTTCACTTAGCACTTAACTATGAGCATCACCCGATGCAATGAGTGCTAAGTGAACTATTCAAAAATCATGAGAAATTAGTCAGTTACGACTACCTCTCATGGAAATGGTCATACGTTTGAATGACTTACTTAACGCAGTTGAATCCCAAAAATGATATCTAATATAATGCACTGCGTAAATCCCCCATACTTAAATTCAAAAAGAGTCAAGGGATCTCTACTTGAATGGTTCATGAGGCACAATACTTGCTAAGGTTTTGCAAATGGGGTAGCAAGCTAAGTGGGCTTGATTGTGGGAAAAACTCCACAGTTAAGCGCGCTTGAGCCAGAGGAGTTCTGGGATGGGTGACCTCCTGGGAAGTCCTGGTTACCGGGTGCAAGCCCCGGAAGTGATGATTGATGCTATGTGATTCGTTCTCCACATTTCACTAGTTTCAATCCCACTTCTTCACCCCTGTGAGCATCACCCGATGCAATGAGTGCTAAGTGAACTATTCAAAAATCATGAGAAATTAGTCAGTTACGACTACCTCTCATGGAAATGGTCATACGTTTGAATGACTTACTTAACGCAGTTGAATCTCAAAAATGATATCTAATATAATGCACTGCGTAAATCCCCCATACTTAAATTCAAAAAGAGTCAAGGGATCTCTACTTGAATGGTTCATGAGGCACAATACTTGCTAAGGTTTGGAAAATGGGGTAGCAAGCTAAGTGGGCTTGATTGTGGGAAAAACTCCACAGTTAAGCGCGCTTGAGCCAGAGGAGTTCTGGGATGGGTGACCTCCTGGGAAGTCCTGGTTACCGGGTGCAAGCCCCGGAAGTGATGATTGATGCTATGTGATTCGTTCTCCACATTTCACTAGTTTCAATCCCACTTCTTCACCCCTGTGAGCATCACCCGATGCAATGAGTGCTAAGTGAACTATTCAAAAATCATGAGAAATTAGTCAGTTACGACTACCTCTCATGGAAATGGTCATACGTTTGAATGACTTACTTAACGCAGTTGAATCCCAAAAATGATATCTAATATAATGCACTGCGTAAATCCCCCATACTTAAATTCAAAAAGAGTCAAGGGATCTCTACTTGAATGGTTCATGAGGCACAATACTTGCTAAGGTTTTGCAAATGGGGTAGCAAGCTAAGTGGGCTTGATTGTGGGAAAAACTCCACAGTTAAGCGCGCTTGAGCCAGAGGAGTTCTGGGATGGGTGACCTCCTGGGAAGTCCTGGTTACCGGGTGCAAGCCCCGGAAGTGATGATTGATGCTATGTGATTCGTTCTCCACATTTCACTAGTTTCAATCCCACTTCTTCACCCCTGTGAGCATCACCCGATGCAATGAGTGCTAAGTGAACTATTCAAAAATCATGAGAAATTAGTCAGTTACGACTACCTCTCATGGAAATGGTCATACGTTTGAATGACTTACTTAACGCAGTTGAATCCCAAAAATGATATCTAATATAATGCACTGCGTAAATCCCCCATACTTAAATTCAAAAAGAGTCAAGGGATCTCTACTTGAATGGTTCATGAGGCACAATACTTGCTAAGGTTTTGCAAATGGGGTAGCAAGCTAAGTGGGCTTGATTGTGGGAAAAACTCCACAGTTAAGCGCGCTTGAGCCAGAGGAGTTCTGGGATGGGTGACCTCCTGGGAAGTCCTGGTTACCGGGTGCAAGCCCCGGAAGTGATGATTGATGCTATGTGATTCGTTCTCCACATTTCACTAGTTTCAATCCCACTTCTTCACCCCTGTGAGCATCACCCGATGCAATGAGTGCTAAGTGAACTATTCAAAAATCATGAGAAATTAGTCAGTTACGACTACCTCTCATGGAAATGGTCATACGTTTGAATGACTTACTTAACGCAGTTGAATCCCAAAAATGATATCTAATATAATGCACTGCGTAAATCCCCCATACTTAAACATCAATTCTTATCTAATTTTTCTACTATGAGAACTACAATAGGCTAAATAATGCTCCTCCCAGCCAATGGGAACTAGTTTCCACAACCAGATCGAGTCTTTGTCGCATCCAAACAGTTATTTGACAGAGACCATACTAGGTCTAGTATGGAATTCAACTAGCCAATGAGCTCAAGGATTCCTATGACCACATAGGGTCTGTTGTACCTTGGGAGACAATTCCTGGCTAAGTAGAAATTAGTGCCCAAGACATTCATTTAAAATTACAGATTGATTGTTTGTTTGTCTTATCATTTTGCCAACCCCGGAATATTAAATTTTAAACCCTTTAACCTTGAATACATGGAACATAACTTCAAATGGCCTTTAATGGTTGGATACAAATGAATTGAAATTTATAAGAAGTATTGGTGAAAGTTTCATAATAAAAGGCCATCTGCACATAATCTCTTACCATAAACTTAGAGGAAAGTGTGTTTGATGGTAAATGGAAAATTTGAAAGAAGAGCATTGTTTAAGGATTTTTTAACCTCTAAATTTATAGAAAATCATAACCGACAACTATAAATAAAGAACAAGTTGCTTCGATTATTTCAATGAAGAAATACATACATGAAATGACACAAGCAAAACAAATCACACCCAACAATTTTTGGAATCATTGGCAATCTTTATTCATCATTCAAAATGAAGATCAAAGTACAAAATGGTCCTCTTTGAAGTAAGCAAAAATTTGGAACCCTTTTTCATCTTGTTGAAGTACATCTATACAAACTTTCAAAAAGACAGTTATCATAACTGTCAATCTCCTAACTACCTAACTATTCGAACATTACATTGAAACACAAAATTACATGGCTTGAAAATATAATAACTTCTAAAAGTAAACATTTCATCTCAAATCAATATGAGATTTACGAGAAATAGAGGGTTCTTCATCTGCAGCAGCTGCTTTTGACGACATCCATTCCCTAGTCTTCCTCCAGATTCTGTAATTGTACCTAGGGAATTTATAAATTTAACATGTGATGTCCTGAAGTCTATGATTATGTTGTATGTAGGCTCCTCAATAAAAAGCGTCTTCATCATCCAAATAAGTTGAAAATCTTTATGAAGATAATTGACAATTGTAGCTCCCTTTAAGACTGCAGTGTTTTCATGTGTATAATCAATCTTACTTTTTGCTTCCACCAGTAATGTTTCATACAGTTCCTAGGGTAACAAATTGTTTTGTTGATCTCAATAGGATGGCAGACCAACCCTTGTTCTTTTATCAAAATTGATATTGAAATTCACCATTGCTTCCTTAATCTCCATCAATTTCTTCTATGTTTCTTTTATGTTGGCACTTTTCAATATCATTTTGTTTATTTCTATCACATGCTTTTTCCTATTTTCTATTCCAAACTCCTTCATTTCTTGTGCAGACTTTGAGTTTAATCATTTTGTTATCAAATCAGGCTCTATTCTAAGGCTTCTATTTATTTCTAAGGATGGCTTGTTCTAAATCTATAACAATAATATTTTCCTCTCCAATGATAACCAGGAATTTCCAGACTCTCTCTATTTTATTAATTATGTCATTCCACAAGATTTCTCTTTCTTGTACCAGAGACATGTTTGCTTTCACTTTCTCCTTTAATTCTCTAATTTCTTGTTGAGAAGCCTGCAAATCCCTTCTGTATTATTCTGCAATCTCCTAGGTCATAAAAAACTCATGCTTATTTTCCTTTATGATTTTCACAACATTGTCCAAATTTGTTTTCTTCTTCTTTAACTCATTTTCACCAATGTGCAACTCAGTCCTAACCTGAGTCAGTTTCTCAATAGGATCATCTGAATATGTTGCCACCACAATCATGCATACATGTGAACCAATATTTTGTTGTAAAGAAATATTCATTTCTTTCAACTTCATTATTTCCTCATTCCTTTGTAGAAGCTCTTGGACTAGTAACTCTTTCTCTTTTTCAACCCCTGCTAGCTCTGAAACCATGGGATACTTTGCTAAGGGAAATTTTTGTTTCTTCTTCAGTGCTTCAATTTCTATATCAGCACTCTATAGTAACTTCAAACCAATCTTGACAATTATCTTTCTTAGCTCTTCATTTTATGTATTAAGATATCTAGAATTTGATTTCTCCAACTTCAACTACTTTACCACTTTCTCTAACATATTCTCAGCTTTAGAAGTAGGTGAAGCAAATTTATGTAAATCATGGAAGAATAATTGACCAGACTGCATATGTAAATTAATCTTATTAGGAAATGGAATCCTCTTTGCATATACTATTAAATTAACAACATTGAACCCTATTGCAAATGTCACTAACATTGCTTATGGATGAGAGAGATCAAATTTCAGCTGACTTTTCTCTAAATCCATAAATGATAGCAACCTTGTCTAATATTCATAGGATACTTGAGCTTCTGATTGTGATTCCATGTTTTCTCTAATCTTCTTGTTTCTTTCTTCCACCTATAAAAACATATGTTTAATCATGGAAACTAAATCTTGAGAAGATTCCCCTAAAACTGGAGAAGGAAACATACAAAAACTTTCCCCTAACTACAATTGTATATCAAGATCTTCTAATGTACTAGTCTCTTTAGATATCTTTGCCCTTTTTTTGCTCTGTCTTCTTCTTCCTCTAGATCAACTACCTCTGACCTACATTTCTTCAAACTCTTTTCAATAGCAAGAGGGGTCTCAATTTCTATATTTCCCAAGGGAGTTGACTGCCCTCCATTTGCCAGTTTCTCAATTTCAGGTTTTGATTCATGCACAAAAGGAGAATAGCCATTTTATATTCTTTTGTTTGAAATTAAATGATTTGGATCATAATCCCATTTCTCTTCTATAATCCCATTTCTCTTCTAGTAATAAATTCATCGCTTGTAACAAGTTTTTGACTTCATCTGTTGCTTTCCTAGTATTTGCAATGAATGGTCCAATTGTCCTAGGAAACCTAAAAAGGAGTCCCTTCTTTGCAGGTACAAAATTTACCTGATCCACATTTAGACTCTCCCTAATGAATTCCAGAGAAAACATTCTCATGGGAACAAAAGTTGGTAATCTGTAGGGCTTAGCCTCAGCTCCATACAATCTTATTTCAACATGATCCTGGAAAGAAAACCAATCTCCAACGTTTACATCTTTACTCACTTAAAGGAAAAAATTGGTTTTAGGGAGTAAAGTTGGTGCAAGTGAACTGTTGATGATTGAATACACAACTCAAAGTAAAGAAGATGAAAAATATGGCATGCCCTCATTTTAAGATCAATTCTCACTATATCAGTCTAGAAAAACATTGATTGTTGATGCTTGAGAGTCTCCATGATATTAAACCCTAGATACATGAATTTACCAATATTGGAATATAAGAATAGATATGTCACAAGTGAAGGAAACCTAAAACAACCTATAAGAGTGAAACTCATGAACTGGACATTAATTCTTTTTCCCAATATGTTGGTATATCTAAAACAATTCCAAGTTTCATCATCACAACAAACATTCCTAAAATTGCTTTGTCAATTACTGTAATGTCTTCTTTCCAAAAAAAATTGGCCAACACCTAAAGAACTGGTCTTACATATTCAACAAAGATATCTAAGGGAAAATGAACGAAATCTATACGGATTTTTTTTCCGTCAGTCATCAAATATAATAGAATTACAATAGATTATTATTTAGATAAATCTTCAAAATAGGAAGTCAATGGTTCTTCGGAGAAATACAAGTAAGACTTTGCAGAAGGATAGCATAGTGCTTGCTGAATTAAGAGAGAAGACACCTGAAAAAGACTTTCTCCTAGCCTATTTATCACAAAAAACCTTTGATGATACATTTCTGAAACTAGCTGATCTGAAAATCACTTGTGAGTGACCTCAGTTAAATAATTATTGAATGAAGGTATTACAAACTCATGCGGGTGTGTTTCTATGTTATTTTAGGCAATGAATCAATCAGATTGCAAAATAAACAGACACTGGAAAATGGAAAACAGTAAGGAAAACACAGTAAGAAAATGCAAAAACAGAACAATTAATAAGGAGTTCACCCTACTCTCCAGGGCTACATCTTCAGTCCAGCTTTCAATGGTGGCCTTCTTTTATTGTGTCTTTAAAGTAGAGATTTACAATGAGGAGCTCAATTTTGAGTCTCCTAAAATAGATGATGTTGGTAGGGTGGTTCTTGGATTCCCCAAGCCACTAGAGTGCACAGAATCTATTCCTTACTAGATCTTGACCTCTATGGTCTTTAATGGGAGGACCCCAATGTCGTGCTCAATTCCCGATAGATCCTCTCATGGATTGCTTGAACCTCTCAAGATTTTTCTCTGCTCGATGCTGCCTATGGTCAGCTCGGCTCTCTGTCTTTTTCTTCTTGCTTTATTGTCTTCCTGTTTTTTTCCTCTCTTCTTCTCTTGTTTGTTCTCTGTCTATTCATGGCTTAAAGCCAATCTGTATCATGACTGCTCACTTCCTCTTCTACCCCTTTGGTTCGCCTGCTGCTATTCATTTGGAATTCCCTACCTCTGTGTCATTGCCAACGTCTCATAGGAAGGTGGCCACTTCTCCTCTCATGAACCGTGCCAGCTCTTCCTCGACGGTTCAATTTTTTCAATTACATTGTGGAATGATTCATCCGCCAACTCAGCGGTCAAATCAGACGTCAAACTTCTCTATGCCACGGCTTAATCCCCTATCAAATCTGGTTCCTCCATGGGGTGCAATCTCTGCCGTCAGATCTGGAGCCCCCAGATCCTACGATATTCACTCATTTCACATGGTTGACTTTCTCGACGGTTAGTGCGTGATGAGAGGCGGTTTTCTCTCTCATCCACCAGATATGCGTCATGCATTGAATGGAATCGCTCACTTTGAGCCAAATCTGCTTACCGCCCAAGGATGCCCTTGACATACCATCAGTTTTGGAGCGCAGGTCCTGCCTTTCACCTTAGTGCTTTCCCCACAGTTTCCCAACTTCCCATGCAACTGAGTGCTCGGGGCCTTTCCTTCTCGAGGGGTTTGCCCAGCAATGATCGATTAGCGCATCAAAAATGGCCTCCGTTTCCTAATCTGGGCTTCCCATGTGCCAATTTTACCTCCTGTGCTGTCTCCATGGTCCTCGGTCAGTGCACTTTGACCGAGGTCCTCGTTATTCCTTGCTGGCTACAAACTGCCACTGTCTAGAGGTCTTCCTGATCGCTCTATGTTCATAAGTTCAAATTCTGTCCTGTTTTGATACAGTTGTGGCACTTTGATTATTTTTCATGGTTCCAATTCGGATCACAACCTTCGCACTAAAAAAGCTTTTGGACCATCAAAAGTTGGTTTTCAAGCATCGACTAAGTGAGGGTACAATTGTCTCACTTGTCCAATCTCTATACACTTTTCACTTCTCGGCTTTGAACCCTTGAGCCCAATTCTGAGGTACTCAACATCTCCCCTGCACATCGTCCTCCCCTTCCTATCCAGTATTGTGTCTTCCTGCAATTCATTAAGATATTTAGGTAACAGATCATCAATAGAAGACAATTGACTCTACTCTTCGGGATCCTCAATTAATGAAGGTTCAAACAATCTCAAGCAATCTGCATTTATGACTGAGTATATGTGCATGTAAACTAGTAGATCAAGGCGAAAAGCATTCTCACCAATCTTCTCAAGTATCTTGAAGGCTCCATACTTGATAGGCTTTAGCTTTTTACCTTCACCTTGTATCTTGTCCTTGCTGATATACAACAAAAATTGGTCACCAACTTGGAAACTATGCTCCATCTGATGTTTGTCATGCCTTGCCTTGTATTTGGCTTGGCTCTTTTCCAACTATTCCTGTACTGCCTGGTGGATCTCTTGGGATCTGTTCAATGAACCTAATTGACCTATCCACATCATTGTGTCCCTCAACTATGGTGTTTTTACCAAAGACAAAATCCAAAGGAGAACTTGGTGTGAAACCAAAACAGGTCTCAAAAGGAGATCTCCTGTAGAAGAATGTTTTGCTCTATTGTAAGCATGTTGCACATAACACAAATGTTCATCCCAATGCTTAGGATGTTTGCTGCAATATCCCCTGAGTAACTGGATCACTGTCATGTTAACTACTTCTATCTGGCCATCAATTTGAGGATGAAAAGTTGTGCTTTTCTTCAGTTTGGTGTCCATCAGTTCCCACAGAATTGACCAAAACTTCCCCACAAATCAGGTTTCTCGATCAAATACAATGGAAGTGGTTAATCCAAAATGAACCCATACATGTTGAAAAAACAGTTTTACAGTTTACTCACCTATAATTTTTTTATTACAAGGTATCAAAATACACATTTTGTTGAACCTATCCACAACAACATATAGATAATCACGACCTTTCCTAGATTTAGGCAGTCCTCCAACAAAATCCATGGAAACACTTTCCCAAGGGTGAGAAGGAACTGGTAATGGAGTGTACAAGCCTAGTTTTCTGTTGTTGGGCATGCTTTTAGCACACATAGTACACCCTCTTACATATCTAGAAACTGTCTCATTCATTTTTTGCCAATAACAAAATCTTTGCAGTTGTGCAACTGTTTTACTTACCCCAATGTGACCTTATATTAGAGAAGTTTGTGCTTCTCGAATTATCTTTACTCTTTCAGTTTGTGGAATGCATAACTTCCCACAATGGTATAAGAGTCAGTCCTTTACATGATAGTCCAATTCTTCTACTCTTTTTCCTTGACTTAAAGTTTCATATACAATTTTAAAGTCTATGTCTTGAGCATATTGTTCAATGTAACTATCATGTAACACAAAATTATGCTTAAGTATAGTAGATGCATTTATAATGGGTCTAGAGAAAATGTCTGCAACTTTATTATGTATGCCTGTTTTATATCTGATGACTAAATGAAACTGTTGTAGAAAACCCATCCATCTATAGTGTCTTGATTGCTGCAACTTATTTTTGGAGTGTAGATATTGAAGTGGTTGATGATCATTATGTATTACTATCTCTTTGCCCATTAAGTAATGTTTCCACTTTTTCACACTCTGTACTAATGCATACAATTCTTTATCATTTGTAGGATAGTAAACTACTACAGAATTAAATGTCTCAGAATGATAACATATGGGTTTATCATGTTGTGTCAACACTACTCCCATGGCATAGTCACTAGCTTATGTTTGGATCTCCAATGGTCTTTGAAGGTTAAGCAGTGTTAGTACAGGTGTTGTACTAATCTTTTCTTTCAAGATGTCGAAGGCTTTCTTCTGTTTGCCTCCCCACTGAAACACCTTGTTCAATCCTGTTAAAGCATGTAAGGGAGCTGCAATTAAGGAAAAGTTAGAAATGATCTTTCTCCAGTATTGTGCTGCCCCTAAGAAGCTTCTAACTTCTGTAGCAGATTTGGGTTTAGGCCAATTCACAATGACTACCACTTTAGAGGGATATATCTTCAATTCACCACCCCCTACTATATGACCCAAATAATTCAAAGATGTTTTTCCAAATTCACATTTTGAGAGTTTAACATAAAGGTTTTCTCTTTTCAAAACGTCTAGTGTTGGCTTAACATGCTTTAAGTGTTCTTCCCATGTTTTGCTAAATATCAGAATGTCATCCAGACACACAATAACAAAATCATCAAGAAAAGGCCTGAGTACATCATTCATTAATCTCATGAAATTAGCAGGAGCATTAGTTAAGCCAAAAGGCATAACCAACCACTCATACAATCCCTTCTTTGTTTTGAAAGAAGTCTTCCATGCATCTTGTTTTGCAACTCTGACCTGATGGTATTCACTATGCAAATTTAACTTGGAAAAACAAATAGCTTCCTTCAATTGATCTAAAAGATCATCTATGCGAGGAAGGGGATAATGACTTTTTATTGTTATCTTATTCAGTTCTCGGTAATCAATGCACATTCTCCACGAGACATCTTTCTTTCTCACCAAAACGATTGGTGACCCACATGGTGATGTGCTAGGTCTAATGAACCCTTTTTCGAGCAACTCCTGCACCTGCTTCTTGATGTCAACATTCTCTAAAGAAGACAACCTATACATTCCAATGTTAGGCAATGGAGCATCTTGATGCAAAATAATATCATGTACTATTTCCTTTTTGGGTGGCAGACCTTTAGGTTCTTGAAACAAGATATCATACTCTGAAACAACCTTTTCTAAATCAACTTGTTGTTCAGCATTACAGCCTTCAAATACATTGGTTTTATCAGGTTTCTTTTCCTTTACAACCATAAGTAAGAATTGTTTACATGAATTTATCATTCATTTCATCTGCCTTGAGTTTATGAGAGTATAATTATTCTTGAGCTTATGAGCTCTTACAAAGTATTCGATTCCATATTTAACAAGTAGATACTTTTTCTCAGCTCTATAGAAGATAGTTTTTCTATCATACAAGTAAGGACTTCCTAAAACAATTCCACATATATCCAAAGGAATTATGTCTAACTCAACGTCATCTATAGATGCTGACCCAAAAGAAAACTTGAGTTTGCACTGTTTAGTCACTTGTAGTTGTGCTTTATCATTCAACCATCCTAATGGGTATGGTTTCTTGTGAGGTGTAGTTACTAATCCCAACTTCTTTACAATTTCTTTAGAAATTAAATTTACTTGTGAGCCACTATCAAACAAAGTATCAATCTTTTGATGTTTGGAAATAACTCGAATATGGAAAAGCTCATGTCTTTTTCTCTCATTTTCTTCATCAATAATAGATTGTGCTGAATTACTAGTAGATGCTTTAGAATTCTTACCTTTTATACCTGTGGCTGCAATAGTTGTTTCATCTCCTGAGTCTGACCCCAAATCTTTCTGAATAGCTGCAGAATTCTTCTTCTTCTTGCCCTCAAACTTCTTAGGTCTTAGCTCTGGATGCGGAATCCAACAGTGCTCGTCATCATGCCCATCCTTTTTACAGTGAGTGCATGCAGCCTTGCTCTTCTGTGTAGTGTTAGCCTTCCTTGCTTTCCATTTCTATTTTCTTTTCCCCTTACTCTTGCTTGCAGTGGGTTGGGATGATCCCCCAACTTCTAGACTTCCATTCTTTCCTCTAGCTTCTATATGAGTAGCTTGTACTGATAGCTCATCTATACTAGTGGGATTAAACATGAGGATAGTGTGCCTCATGTAGCTGTGTAGACCACCAATGTACTTCAACAGAGTCTCAACTGAGTTTAATGAGATTCCTACAATCAATGCTCTCTTTCTAAATTCTTGAGTGTACCCTTGCACACTTTTCCCTTTCAACTGTCGAAGAGTTTGCCAACTCATCATGGCTTGCTACATGTAGGCCAATGGATAGAACTACTTTTTGATTGCAGAAACAAATTCACTCTAGACATGGATAGTCTTACCATGTCTCTTCCGGTCAGCTTGGGTCCTGCCTTCCCACCAAACCAAGGCATTGCCTCTAAGACTTAGGCTTGCCGACTGAATCTTACTCATGTCTGATTCAATACTCTGCACTCTACAATAAACATCAATTTGTCTAATACAATTGTCCATCTTTTCTGCATTCAACTCTCCATCATATATAGGCAAATCAAATTTAACATCTAGTTTGATCAGAGATGCTTTATTTTTGTGTTCAGGGCTATTAGGAGGTGTGAGAAAGTGTTCCTCTTTCCCTTTTCCTTTTGAGTGGTCATGCAGGAAGGCCTCATCTTCTCCTCTGTCTTGTTTGGAGCCCGGTGCATCTTCATCCTTGTGTTTTCTAAAGTCCTTATACATTTCTTCTACCATGGACCTTATGGCTAGGAAACTATCTCTGAATTGAAGGTCTGGCCCTACAAAACCTTCTTGTGACATTATCTTCTCAGAATAGACTCTCCCAATTTCAGGATTACTTTCAACCAACTCTCCTTCTCCTAATTTGATCTTTGATCTAGTTAGCATTCAACAGCTAAACCAACACAAGTTTGTCTAACCTTAACAACCTAGAGCTCTGATACCACTTGATCTGAAAATCACTTGTGAGTGACCTCAGTTAAATGATTATTGAATGA
Organism: Pinus tabuliformis; assembly: GCA_031772625.1. Classification (NCBI taxonomy): domain Eukaryota; kingdom Viridiplantae; phylum Streptophyta; class Pinopsida; order Pinales; family Pinaceae; genus Pinus; species Pinus tabuliformis. Next base: position 1,933,728,349 of record CM062816.1, on the reverse strand, counting down.
AGGTATTACAGACTCATGTGTTGGTGTCTGTCTATGTTATTTTAGGCAACAGATCGATCAGATTGCAAAATACACATACACTGGAAAATCGAAAATAGTAAGGAAAACACAGTAAGCAAATGTAAGAACACAACAATTAATAAGGAGTTCACCCTATTCTCCAAGGCTACATCTCCAGTCCAGCTTTCATTGGTGGCCTTCTTTTATTGTGTCTTTAAAGCAGAGATTTACAATGAGGAGCTCAATTTTGAGTCTCCTAAAATAGATGATGTTGGTGGGGTGGTTCTTGGATTCCCGGAGCCAATAGAGTGCACAGACTCTTTTCCTTACCAAATCTTGACCTCTTTGGTATTTAATGGGAGGAGCCCAATGTGGTGCTCAATTCCTGATAGATCCTCTAAGGGATTTCTTGAACCTCTCAAGCTTTTTGTCTGCTCGATGCTACCTATGATCAGCTCCGCTCTCTATCTTCTGCTTCTTGCTTTGTCGTCTTCCTGTTTTTTTTCCTCTCTTCTTCTCTTGTCTGTTCTATGTCTGTTCATGGCTTAAAGCCAATCTGTCTCATGACTGCTCACTTCCTCTTCCACCCCTTCGGTTCACCTTCTACTGTTCGTTTGGAGTTCCCTGCCTCTGCATCATCGCCAACGTCTCACAGGGAGGTGGCCACGTGTCCTCTCATGAAATGTGCTAGCTCTTCCTCGACGGTTCCGTTTTTTCAGTTACATTGTGGGATGATTCATCCACCAACTCAATGGTCAAATTAGACATCAAACTTCTCTATGTCGTGGCTTAATCCCTTGTCAAATCTAGTTCATCCATCGAGTGCAATCTCCGTCGTTAGATCTGGAGCCCCCAGATCATATGATATTCACTCATTTCGCACGGTTGACTTGCTCGACGGTTAGTGCGCGATGAGAGGTGGTTTTCTCTCTCATCCGTCGGACACATGTCGTGCGTTGTATTAGTCTCCTATACCAATAGGGTTTCATTTTTCATGATTGACAGTGGAAGTGCCAAAAATGTTCATCTTTGATGATACAAACGTTCCATATTTTTTGAAAGAAACAGACAGTTAAAAAATTTAAAGAGGGTTTGCCTTAAAAGAATAATCAAAAGGCAAAGAAAATGAATTGGTTAGAAAAAATAATTGAAATGAACCCCAAAGAAAGACCAGGAAAGTGGCCAAACAAAATGCCACTGCTATCTTGATGGATGACCCAACAGTTCAAGCTGGGCCAAGCCATGTTTTAAATTTCCTGTTCTAGACTAGAGAATGAATACCTGCTCAAACAGTTCAAGCTTGGCAGATGAGTAGCTGGATAGAGAAAGGAAGGAGCACAATTGCTTAATCTGGGCCCTTGGAAGACATAAGGGTAGATTTAGATAGGAGGGCACCAAAAAGAAAAGAAGATTATCAGGGTTTGCAAGGTTAAGTGCACCCATCCAAAAGAAGGAAAAATGTTAGGTCTATTAGGTAGGGTAGGCAGTTGGAGGTTGCAGAAGCAAGGTCTAACCACATGATATATGGAAAATTATATCTTATCTCATCAATAAGAGAAGGGCAAGAAAAACGGTCCATATGGCAAACTATCAAACCATCTCTAACTTCCCTCATTCCCTTCAAAAGGTTTCTTATTAACATCCCCTTGAGGACTTTAGGATCTGCCTAAACAATCCTCCTTGCATTTCTCCCTTGAGAAAGTCATGACAAGTTGTGACTTTCTTCTTCAAGAAGAAGCCACATTTCTCCTGAAAATCCCTCACTTCATACTTCATCTATCTCTGGTTTCCCACTTCACCCCACATACCCATATTAACTTCTAACCCTATTATATAGCTCCCTAGTACATCCCCACCCCTATTTCTTACAAAAAACTATAGCAAATTCCCAAAAATATATTAAATATCGCCCCCCATTAGCATTATAGCTAAGTAACGTGGTTATGGGAGACATTATTCCATCTAGGGCTATAGTCAACCCTTCGGTGTCCTTACCCCGGAATTAATCTAACCCTGGTTAAGACTAATAACCTATGCCTAAACCCTTGCAAAAATTGCCCAGTCAGTTGAAATCCAATGTTTAAATGGTAAAAGGTTTAAATAGTTTGTATTAAACCTTGTGGCACCCTGACCTGCATTAATTCGAACCCCAAAACCCACCAGAACTAAAGTTTTAAACCCGCGCCACAAAATATTATTTCAATAATGGGCGGGTCCCGCTCCGAAACCTGCATGCCGCGCCGGAGGCCCCGCCAGCCGTTGATCTCCCACCGCACCCGATCCAACGGTGGGCGGGTGATCTGAGCTGCCAACATGCTGGGCTTTAACGTCCGGGGGATGGGTGGTTTTGCCGCCGTACCCCCGCCACTTGTCGGCAACCCGGGGTGTTCGGAGGCCTCCCCCCCAAAACCGCTCCTCCCCAAAGGCAGTGCGGCGAAACCAGAACCGTCGTCCGCAAATCGGCCATCCCCCATTACGTCAGCGCTCTCGTCACCATGACGTCATGCCCGGGCCCCCACCACTGTCCCACGTCGCCTGCCACGCTGTCTTTGCGCCCCCACATTGTGCCACCGTGTCTCGCCACGCTGTGGTCCTAGTCAGCATTCACGTCACCCGTCCGTACCCGGGGCCTGATGATGACGTCATCGCAGGAAAGCGCCAAAAGCGCATATGCACCAAATTTTTCGTTAAAAGGCCGAAAGTGATCGTTTTCAGTCATTTTCATCATACAATTGTAGTTGCGCTGTTCTGTTGATCACTTCCAATTGCCTCCAGATTTCAAAATTCACTACTTTGGACGCGGTCACCCGCAAATTCGATGACAGTCTTCGACCTCCAATCAACTCGACCACCCTCGGCGTTGGCTAATCCAGGTATTTGCCAAATTCAACCCGTTTGCCCGTGTTCTTCCCATTCTCTACAAATTTTTCCACTAAAGTGTCTAAAAAACTCCTTAACTTAATGGTGTTGTCCTGTAAATGTTGGCCTAAATAATCTAAAAACACCCCCTGTTTAAGATAGCCGAGCACTATACATAATTTTGCTGTCACATAATCGTTTTCGGGCTTGAATTTCTGATATACTCTCACACCTGCCCGGCATTGTTCCCTTTTGCCGTGTTTCGATTCAAGCTCTCAGTATACTAAGCCGCAATCCTTTTCTCCTCTCCATTTACCCTCACTGTCTCTAAATTCTGAAGAGTTCACTAGAAGAAACCAAAGCTCAAATCAAACTCTTCAAGTTGTTCTTTTCAAAAGGCAACTTTGGCTCCAGCTACACTCATTCTGCCACTCCTCTTCAAATCCTCATAAGCTATCATCTTCAGCCTGTTATACTCAAAAACTTCATTCTAAAGATAACACCTGAAAGTTCTACAATGGCTACACCATCAGCTCTCAGTGTCACTCCTATGAATCCACCAAACAAGGAGCTTGAAGCCATGCCTCTTACTGATAGAGATTACCTTATCCAAGATCTTGTTGGTGACAGAAACCACTTACAGACCTTCTGCCAGTTGAGAAACAACTATCTAAGCAACAATGACACATATGGTATATGGGAGTCCAATCTGCCTTATTATTTCCTCCCATCTGTCAATATTTTTCCAGAGCTCATCCGCTTATGTGCTGAGAACTATGATCCAACTCAGAGAACTGTTAATTCTCCATCTGGGAGCATACTTTTTCACATTAATCCTGAAACCATCAACCAAATTCTCAATTTCAAGCAGACTCAGCTGTTGTTTCCCTTCTCCATGAACTATTTGCTAGATGCAGGCACCAAAATCTCCAGTGCTGACATTAAAAATATCACCAAGACATTCATGAGGGCAGACCGCCAGGCTACAGGGCCACCTCCTTTCTTATATGTCCATTTCAATGAGGTAGGCATGCTCCTAGTTGATATGATCTCTTATGTGCTGGGCTTCAAAACCAGTGAGCCCATTGATGAAACAGTGTTGGTATTATTAGCTGCATATAGTCCAGGCCAACCCCTTGCTTACAAGTATAACTTTGCCATGTTTATAGCCAATAAAATACATGACCAACTATTGAAAGTGGATAGGGAGGGAGTATTTAAATATTCATCATATATCTACCACTTATTCATGTATTATCAGTCTGAAATCTTCCAATGACCCATCAAGAAATTGGATTCTATGGGTGAAAAGAGGTTTGTCATCTTCTGGTCAACAGTTTTCCACCAAGTTCAAGACTCTCCATATTCTTATTGTGAGTTTGTTGACCAATTTGTTTACCCAGTCTCTTGCCTCTTAATGAGATCCCCTCCTCCCAGACTGTCATTTGAGATTCAGAAGGCCTTGCGGCTGTCCAAGAGCTATAAAATAGGTGATTGGTACCTATATCAAAACCATACGGTCATCAGAATCTATGGTTGTGAGCTCTGTCCTTACAGGCTCCCAAGGTATGTACCGATGAGATTGTTCGCCTTGGAATACTATAGACAACTCATTAGTTCTGACCTCACCCACTTTCATAGTGCCAAAAAGAAATCCCACCTCAAATTTAAATACCATCTGGGCCCCTTCATCATGAACAAGAAGGAAGGTTGGCAAGATGCTGATCAAATTCTCAGGGATAAATATAAACTAAATAGGAGCTTCTGGTGGGTCCCTTATGACCCAGAAAGCTTCATCAGTGCTAGAAGAGTCAAATACAGGCTGCTAGGTTATGATCACCGTAAATATTCACAAATTGAGCAGTATGCCAATCAAGATGAATGGTTGCAAGGCACATTAGTTGAGGAATTAACTCAAGAGGAAATAATGGAAAAAAATATCAAGGATTTAGAAAAAAAATTTGACTTGGATTCTGTGCAGCAGGTAACATTCAAGTTTCCACATCAAATTGGAGAAGGTACATCCACTGCTGCAACCGCACCAGCCAACCAGGGGCCATCTACATCAGCAACAGGTACAGAAAAGGGCAAGGGGATAATGGGTGCAGAAAAAGAAGTGGTCCCTGTTATCTCAAAATCAGACCCTGGAAGGCTGCAGACCAGGAAGACTTCAAGTAACTATTTCAAAACAATCTTTTGACTAAGGCTTAGCCTCCTTAGCCTGAGAGGGCTCTCTCATAGGGTTATTGATTTTGATTAAGAATAAGATGGCTAACTCTTGTGAAATAACAGTGATAAAAATGAATGCTGGAAATACATTAAACAAGTTTCCATTGGGCCTATGGAGTCAATAACACCTCAGTAAACAATGATACTCCCTTTACATAGAAGTCAGGGCATTTAGCATTTGGATGTTCAGAACACAACTCATATAAAACCATAGTTCATAAATGCATACAGGAAATCAGAGCACAATCAGTGAATTCTGAGTGTTTACACATCTATGCAACTGTAAAAGACATTAAGGAAAGAATAAAATCACACATTCTGAACATGGAAATCCTTCATGAATCCTGAGAAGAAAAGCAGCCAAATTATATTACTGAAACTCTGTCTTTACATAAGCCAAAACAGTCCTCTGTTAGAAAATTTCCAACCCTCATTACATTGTTGTTTCAGCTATATATAGAATCCTTACTCTAACTAATTCGATCTTCCTCCTCCAGCATGAGGGGAATTCGATAACTACCTCTAATGACACCTATCAGCTATTTAACTAACTAATAAATACAATAAAGTGCTGACTGGAGTTTTTAAAGAGTTCTAAATTAACTATGACTCTAACTCCATTTTCCATGTATAATGGCTTCTCCTTGTTCTTTGACACTGGTCCTCTTTCAATTTGGCTGAGCTGGATGTTTAATACTCCATATTGACCTTGAACGCTGAATCTTTTAACTGCTCATAAGTATTAGGAGATTTCCCTTGCTTCTCGGCTCCAGTTTTCCTCAAAATGCTCGAATGTACAGAAGCATGTTTTCTAGCCTTTAATAACCCAAAATGTGGAACACTGCCACGTTCTTGATGTGTTGTAAGCTGCATCGATGGACATGTGTGCAGGCAAAAGTTCCTTGTATGCAAATCGTTTGATACCTCTTGAACGGTGATAAAGGGACTTTACAACAGAAATTTAAAATTGGGTCGAAATATTCCACCTTTTTAAAGCATCCACCTGTCTTGATCTGATTGACTATTGTTGTTCCAGCTGATGTCTTGCATACCCTTTTGGCGTTTCCCTTTCAAAATTCCCGCTCATAATACAAAACTGCCTGTCTGTGTTAAAATCATTACCTACAGCAGTTTCGTAGCGCGCTACGAAACTGCTGAATTATTTGAAACAGCTTGGCTTTGACCCGAGATCTTTATCACCCAAACATTTGATTGCCAAAAATTCCCTTCAAATTTTCATATGTATAACAGGGATGTACATTTCTTCAGAACAATAAGCCTAAGCAAATTTGACAAAATTTGGAGCAAAACCTTTCTTGAAAAGAAAATTTATTTAGCAAGTAACTGGCCTAGCTGTGCCTTCAGGTCTTCAATTTTCCTCTTCATAGCTTTATTCCCAGCTCTTAGTTGCATATTTATCCTTCTAATGTACCTAGCCTCTCTGATTGCTGGAACTGTCCATGTGTGAAATTGTGCATGGCCATCAACTACTGAATTCAACTGGTTTTCTAGGGTTTCACTCCCTTTCCACAGAGCTTTACGATAATTTGCATACATGACTACACGTTTTCTAACAGCTTTCTTCAATTTAGCAATCTCATATTTAGCTGCTTCTAATTGACTCTTTATGGCTGCTATATTATCTCCTTGAGATGTGATGACTGTTCTGCTTGTATCTTTTTGCCTAACTTTCCCGGTTTCCTCTGTTCTTGGCAGCGCTTCCTTTACTTGCTTCCTTGTAATAGGTCTTCTGGGTTTAAAAATAAATTCTTCACCTAGCTCATCGAATTTAAGCCTTTTGAGGCCTTAGACTTCTTGGTACCTTCTTGCGGTGACTGTGTCAAATCAATATGGACTGGTTCAGACTGCTCGAATTCAATGGCCTGTAATAAATCATTCAAACTCGCCTTAGACACTGGGCTCTCTTCAACTGCTATGGCTTTACCTTTTTCCTTATTTATCTGGCTTCTTGTCCTTACCCTTGAGACTGCTTCAGATCTGCTTGTTTCAGGTATAGTCTTCTTATCATGAGTTTTTTCCTTTGTTGATTGCTGAGGTTGATCTTGAATGATTAGTGGCTTCACTGGTTTTCTTAGTTGTGGCTTGGTTTGATTTTTAGCTCTTGCCTCTTTTTGGAGCTCAGCTATTGTGAATTCTCTGGCTGGTTGTGGAGTAAGGCCAGTCTTGCTTTGGAATCCAGCCATGAAAATAAACAAATTCCAATCTCTGCCTATCTTTTGGAGGCCATCTAAAACTAGAAACTTGATCAAACCATGATGAAACAAAGAGGTTTCACAGGCCTCTTTCCTCAGCTGCACCTTTTCACACATCTTACTCAAACTGCGAAACAAATAAAAAGGAATGTCTATGGAGACTTTCCCCGTGAAATGCAAAAGCAGTTTGAAATGGTAAGAATAAACCTTATTGTACCTTCCTTCACAGGTCAAATATTTCTGTATGCAGGTGAGAAGAAAAGCATAATGTTCCTTGACATAATTCCTGGGCACTGCTTTTGTTAAATCTTCGTTTACATATGCCTGCTTTAAAAACTCCTTACAAGGATTCATGTCAAACTTAAAATTTTTAAACCATTCTTCTCGTCCTCTTGGGATCTTTGTCACAGCAGATATTGCTTCTAGAGAAACCTGTACTTCTAACATGGCTACCTTTGAATTTAAACCAGTGAAGTTTAGCGCAAATTCTTTAGTTACCTGCGCATGTCCTCCTTGTAGCTTTTTACAAAAGTTCCAGCACCCGGCATCTTTGAACGCTTTCTTCACACCTTCATCCCTCAGTGTTATGTCTAAGCCCTCAGGTTCAGTCCTCTGGCATTTACCAGATCTGTGCTCTTTTTTCTCCATTTTTTTCTTCGAGATCTTCACACACAAAGTCTAACAGCTCTGGTTGAAATGGTGATTCAGCTCCTTTTTAATTCAGCCTCGCTTGAAATCAACCTCGCTTGAAATTCAAATTCTTTCATTTAAAACGCTTCAATACATAATCAGGCAGATTCGTCACTCATGCAGCACTTACGACTATCATTAAGGTCTATGCACGGTAAAATCCCTTGGGAATGATATTTCTGTACATATCAACAGATCTAGTGGTGGGGTAGTGGCAAATGAGCGTTCAAACGTGATATGAGAGGTACATAAACTGACATGAGTGGACACAACTGGTGACTCACCTAACGGACTTGACATTTCGGGAAAGATTCGCTGCGGAATGCACGAATCCATGATTTTGCAGCGCTGTTAGTTTTAAATTCTAATGATGCACTGCGAAACGGCCTAATCATGACGCGCTGCGAAATTGCTTAACCATAATTGCGCTGCGAAATTGGCAAATGGGATTACGCTGCGAAATCACTAAAAGACACGGTGACTCGGATAATACAAGATATGACTATGGAACAATGATAGGTGGCGGAGAACCAATGGGAGTCGAGCATGGTTTGAGTTAAAAACTTTTAAAACTCCAAATCCTAAGTGAGAAAAAAAAAAAAAAATGAAATCAACTTAACACAGACCTTTGTCATCGGACTAGGACAGACAATTATATGCATCAAATTTTTAGTTCTAAATGATAACAGTCCCAGAGCAGCCTGCCTCTTCAATTGGGCAGCAACAAGAACAGACTCCTCCACAACAAACAGAGGCACCAACAGTGCCTGCCTTGCAAACACCTGCACATGAGGAAAGAGGCAGAAAAAGAGATCGAGAGGAGTCCACACCTGCTAGTGGATCCACTCAGCAACCCGAAGCCAAAAAAAAAAAGGTTGATTCGCCAGTTGTGGAAGAAATCAGTGAAGAAATCCTTGGAAGCCCAAGGAAAGACAAAGAAGACAGTCAACAAACAGCCACAAGCTCTTTCCAACAAGAGCAGGATAGACAGCATGGCATGGAGGTGTCCTCCTCCACTCAGCAAAGCAAGAAGCCATCTAGCACCAAGGCCACCTTTAAAGAAATTAAGGCACAAAATGAGCTGCTAAGAGTGCAGTTATATGACCAATTTCTTAAGGCAACATTGGCCAAACAAGAAAGGCTAATGGCAGCATATGACATCAAAGAGGAAAAGATAATCCTCAGCCATTTTAAACCCAAAATACAACAACCTCACTCAGCTGCAGATTATGTCAGCACAAAGTTGGACGTCATGGAAAAAGACATTCACCCCATGGATCAGATAGAATTGCATAAGAAAACAGGGGAAATGGTCTATGCCACATTGGTAGACAAGGCCACAATGGCACATGAATTAAAGGAATCTCTGAAAAACACTAACACTCAGCTTGATTTAGAAAGAATGTCCTCCATAGTCAAAGACAATAGAATCAAAACATTGGAGGACATTATTGTGGACTTAGGACATGATCCTAAGGATCCTAAGGGTGTGAGGGCCCTTATGAAAAAGAAGGATGATGATATTGCTGCATTAAGGAAGAGATTAAGATTGCTTCCTACTAAGCACCCTCAAACAGGAGAATTGCAGAAAGAAAAGGAAGCTGAGAATCAATTGGATCTAATGATGAAACTAAACCAAAGAGTAATTGATCTGGAAGGGGAGTTGGAGAGAGCACTGCAAGACAAACGGGGAGAATCAACCTCCCAGCCTCCTCAAACTGCCCCAACTACTACAGCAACTACAGAAGCAACAGTGACCCCTCCAACGGTTACAACAACTACAGATGCTGTAGCGGCAACAACAACAACTCTTGAGGCTAGCATAAGCATGGATGATTTGACCAAAGCTGTCAAAGAGCTGGAGCTTCAGGCAACAGAGATCAAACAAGCCAAAGAAAAATTGGCTGAGCTGGAAACAAAATATGATAAATCCAAAATGACAGTAGCAGAGCAAACCAGAGAGATTAAGGCCCTAAAGGACAAAATAAACGCCTTGGAAAAGGAACTAAATTTAGAGAATACTCTGGCGGAGATAAAGAAGATTTTGTGGACTCGGATTGACCACTCTATTACCAAACAGTAGAAGTCAATCAAAACAGTGCATGAGCAAATGGAGTTAATAGGCCAAGCACAAGTTGAAAGCCAGAAGGTCAGAGCAGCACTAGGGAATATGCCTGAGCAGGCCAGCAGGATGATACATTTCCTCAACACTCACACCAAGGAGGAGTTGGTAGCCCTAAACATCAACAGCAGAACAGATGTTGTTCTAACAGTTAAAAAAGTGCTGACCCTCAGAAATTTTGTGCAAACTTTGGAGAGAAAATGTCAGGAAATGTAGGCTGAGGTAGATGACTACAAACTTAGAATGGGTGCATTACAAGATAAAGGATTGCCCAGCCTATTGATTGGCGCAGGAAGACTGCTCACCCGTGAGGAATATGCCACTAGGATGACCAATTTCATTGGAAATCAGATCACAGCATCCACCAGCACTTCTGAAGAAGCAGGACCTCCATCAGGGCAGAGCCTTTATAACAAGCTAGAAAAATTATTCTACATTGAGCATGAAATTAATCACCTATTTGAGATCCCACCAAATTTTTACAGGTACATAGAGGCAGATGAAACTCTAATAAAAATACGAAGACACTAATTGCCTAAAGAGGATTGGTGGCAAGCCATGCTGCAAATTTTGCCCCAATAATCTCAGTTCGGTCTCTTCTAATCAGCCTTAGGTCAACAAAAGTTAGTACAACATAAAAACAGCAGGCAGAGCGGGTGAGAATAATGACTCAGCCAAGTGCTGGGAAAACAAGCCAAAGAAAGAAAACACGCAAATTTTGGACAGCACAGCTCCAGCCGACTCAATGGGTCAAAAAAGTCAAAACCTTCTGATAATAATGGACAGCTAATGCACTAAATAGTTATTACAGCATTTACTCTCTCAGCTGTAATTCCTCAGGGGTTGGCATAGAATTTATGAGCCATTAACTCATCAGCTAGATATTTTGTATCTAAATTTTGTATATATACCTCCCCACACAACGTATTTGGGGTTGGTGATTTTCTCTCTGACACACTGTTTTGTATATTTTCATACTATCTAATACAAATGGCTAGAAATTTCATGATCTCTGCACTGTTTGATGTCAAAGTGAAGATCTGCATTCTGCTACAGAATTCCTGTGTTGTCTAATGGAGCAATAAGTTATTCTAACTATGTTTTGTCTTTCTATGTTTGCTTAACCCAAATATATGTGTCACTAGCTTAGCAATGGAGAAAAATAATAGTACAGGAATTGTTTGAATACACCCTATGCTCAATCTCTGTTGTTAAAAATGTTTTCTTCAGAACTAATCATAAACATGAATTCTTAACTGCTCATGTTTGTATTTGTTCCACCATTATGAATGTTGTTCAGGAATTCTTAAATGCTCCTAAGTAATGTTCCCACTATTCCCCCTATCAGTTCACTGAAAGATCCTTAGTTGCCTTTCACTCCCTGATTTCACCCCATCATATTACAGATTTGAAAAATTGTTCCATGGTTGCTTCTCTGGCTCTGTAGCATAACCTTTTCCTCAAAAAGATATTTCCAGCAGTTCACCACCATCGACTCCATGCCCAATGGTATAGATTATTCTGCAAACACATACCTGTTCTGACTGAAATCATCATCCCAACAAATTCAAAACAAAATCCTGTGCTCCATAACTAGCCTAAAAATTACACCAAACAAGGATAAATCAGAAAGAGAGAGCCCTCTCTGGTTTCAGGTAAGCTAGGACCTATGGCCAAAAGATTGGTTAGTGGTTACCTTGGCCGTATTCCCTTTGGAGTCAAAGGGAAAAACCTGAGGGATAACATAATTGGTGAATCCACTGGGGACAGAACGAATTTTACAACTGCTATGTACTTTTTAAAACTACAGATGAAGCCTGAATGTCAGCCAGGAAGCCTTTGAAACTGTTCTTGCTTTGCATTTACAGGACTAGATAAAAGCCGCTTTAGTCAAACTTCATGCTAGTTTTAGACTCTAGATAGTTGTTCCAAAATTTGAGCAGTTCCTTGTTAGTTCTGAAAACATTCCCAAAAATAAAAAAAAGCAAAGTCGGAAGCTGGCTCCTAAAAAGAAAACTAGGTATACCAGGTCAAATCCTGACCCAAATCCTCCAGCTGTTTTTGACAATCCTAATTTAATTCCTAAGATTCTTAGGAAGTAAGAGGAACAAGAAGAGCTTGCTGATTCTAGCCCTAAGGCAGTTCAGCAAAGTTACATCCCAACCCTTGCTAAACCATCAGTTCATCCTCACATAACCCCGTCTTCTCCCTCTTCCTCATCCACTTCTCAAAACACATTTTTCACAACTCCATCCATTACACAAACTGTCGTTGTTATCCCTGTTGTTCCAGTTGTTCCCTTCCTACCTGTTGTCCCATTCATCCCTGTAAATATGGCAAATCGTTATGCTCCTCTACAGCTACCTGGTAATCCTGGGGCTATGCCTCAGGACTACCAAAGTAAGATCATTTATTTTGATGGTACCAGCACATATACTGCCTTACAACATACCAAGAAAATGCAAGACTACTTTGAAAATTATGAAATAGACGATGATGATGTGAGAATGAAAATTTTTGTCGAAAGTTTAGCAGGTGAAGTAAGAACTTGGTTTAGAGCACTTGCTGCAAACTCCATAGCCAATTCAGGTGCTCTTTATCAATCCTTCCTAAACAGATGGGAAAAGAAAAAAGACCCACTACATATTTTATCTGAATATGACACCATAAGGAGAGGCCCACAAGAAACTGTCTTAGACTATTGTGCCAGATTCAACAATGTTTACGATGCCATCCCTCAAAACCTTAGACCTCCACCTGATTTGGCCTTAATCAAATTCCCTGATGGGTTTGATTCTAATATGGCATATCAACTAAGGGAAAGAGCCCCTACATCCTTGGCAGATGTGCAAAACATAGCTGTTAGTGTAGAGGCAAATCTTATTGCTAAAAGAAACCGGGCAAGAGCTGAAAGAAGAACCACTTTTAAGGAAGAACCCTCAGCATTTGAGCAAAAGCTAGATGCAATCATCAAGGGCATGGACAGACTTGGGGACAGGGTAGAAACCATAAAAATAAAATCATCATGGGAAGGTCAACCAAGTACTGCTAGAAACCCAAATTTTAGAAAAAATCAAAATCCAAATGTTGGAAGGACTGATCCTGACTAGCACATTAGACCCCCTTTTCAAGAAAATTATGCCGAGGCCTCAGCATCTAGTGAACCTACTGAGGAGCCTCACATCAACCTAATGGGTCTGGACAGTGAACATCAGGTCTTTCTAACACAAGAAGATCAAGAGGCCTATAATTGTAATCAATTTCAAACCAAATCAGGAGAGTCTTTTGACTTTAGGGAAGGCTATGATGCAGCAGTATATGAGGTACATAAACAGTATAAACTAAGGAGTAGAACCATAGAAGTGCCTGAAACTTTCAAACCAAAAGACAGTAAGCAGCCAAAAAAGATAAAGGATAAAATTGTTCGTCCAGAATTCCCTGATACAACAGACCCGCATCCCACAGAAGTCACTATGGAGGATATATCAGATGAACAGCCCTCTGGAAACCAGCCATCCCCATCTGATCCTTCAAAAGCAAGTTCAAACAGCATCCCTGAAAATAAATTTGGTACCGATTTCATTCAAAATCATACCAACCATGAAGAAAGGATTACTAAAAATCCGGCTGAAAAGGAAAAATCGGCTACAGTTAATGCCAAGACTCAAATGGAAAAGCCCTTTAACTTAGTAACAGAAATAAGTAAGCTAAAGATAGTTGTTCCTCTTTCTGAATTGGCCAAACATGAAGTGTACAGACAACAGATCAATAGGTCACTCCAAGTATTAGAGAATAAGGATGCTGTGAATGTTCTAGATGATCAACCTGAGTTACGGTTTGGTCCTGAGGTTAATGGAAAGATAGCCAATGGAGGGGTTCCTCCCTTCTATGTCAGTTTAAACATTCATGACAAGGTTTTACACAATGCAATATTTGATTCCAGGGCCTCACACAACTTAATGCCCAAATCTGTAATGGAAAAACTAGACCTAGATATCACAAGACCTTACAAAGATCTATTCTCATTTGATTCAAGCCAAGTCAGGTGCCTAGGCTTGATTAAAGATCTGTGTGTCTCCCTGGTCCAATACCCAACCAAAACAATTTTGATGGATGTGGTGGTAGCTGACATTCCACCTAAGTACGGTATGCTCTTGTCCAGATCTTGGGGGTCCAAACTCCAACGATCTTTGCAATTAAACATGTCCTATGCCACCATTTCAGTCTTTGGATAGCCAAAGAGATTATACCGTGAAATGTTAATGAAATATGTGGTGAGCAGTCAAGAGAAGCCCCAAAACTTCCCTATCTATTTAATACATTCTGACATGGATTCATTTATTCTGTACAATGCTGACATGTGCAGCAAGGCTTATTCTAAACTATTAGTGGCAGCACAGACAGAGGGATTGAATGAACAATTTGCCTCCTGAGACCAAAAGACTTTTGATATAACTGATATAAAAAAGGAGGATGATGCATCAAATGACTTACAAAAAACCAATCTGCCCATGATCCAACTTTCTAGGAGTCTCAATCCATACCTTGATCATGAAACCTTATGGTATTTAGAATTTGATGGCTCTGTAAACAAGTTAGGAGCTGGGGAAGGAGTCTGGATTCACAACATGCAGAATGACCAGGCTGAAGGTCATGCATATAGGTTAAACTTTCGATGCACAAACAATATGGCTGAGTATGAGGCCCTTTTGTTAGGTCTCAAACTCATAAAAAATTTAGGTGCAACCAAAGTTTCAATCTTAGGAGATTCAGATCTGATCATACAACAGATGAAAGGAAACTTTATCACAAATGATCTAAGGTTAAGAGATTATAAGGGAGTAGCTATTCAGGTACTTGACACCTTCTCGGAATCTCAGCTAACTAAAATTTCTAGAAAGCTCAATTTACATGCTCATAGCTTGGCAACCTTTGCCAGCACTTGCAAGCTACCTTTAAAACCCAATCACACTTTCACTGCTGAAATCAAACATAGGTCTGAGTCTCGGATAAAATAAAGAATTGGTAAGTCTTTGAGAGTGACACATAGATAAATAACTTCCTTACTCTAAAAGAAGAATTTTCCGGCATTAACATTGATACTAGCACTATGGATGATCAACAACAGGCATATACAATCAAGCAGAATATATTAGCTGAAACAACAAATCTGATTTTGCACCCTACTACCTTTAATAACAAAAATATACAAGAGCTGAAGCAAATAGATTTAAACGAAATAGTTGAGACAGAAGCCGAAGTAATTGATCTAAAAGAAAATTTTCTGCCCATAGGTTTAACCCCTTTGGAGGATTTGTTTGATTCAAATGATATCTCAAGAAAACCAAAAATGAAACCGCTAAATGCTGAAATTGAAGACTGTAACATTGGAACCACAGAAAAGCCCAAAATGATAAAATTGTCTAAGGCATTACCATCTGATCAAAAGTTGAAATACATTGAATTGTTCAAAGAATTTCAAGATATCTTTGCCTGGAGTTATGAGGACCTCAAGTCCTATGATACCTCAGTCATCCAACACACCATACCTTTAAAAGAAGACCAAAAACCTTTTAAACAAAAGCTCAGGAGAGTCAATCCTATCATCCTTCCCCTCATTGAAAAAGAAGTTAAACACATGTATGAAGCAGGAATCATTGCTCCAATCAGGTTTTCAGAGTGGATTTCAAACCTGGTGCCTACTAGGAAGAAGACGGGAGAGATTAGACTGTGTGTTGACCTAAGCAATTTGAATAAGGTCTCTCTCAAAGACCATTACCCCTTACCAAAAATGGATCATATCTTACAAAGGGTAGTGGGAGCCTCTAGGATCTCATTATTGGATGGATTCTCTGGATTCAATCAGATATTAGTACACCGAGATGATCAAGACAAAACTGCCTTCCCAACACCTTGGGGAACTTTCAAATATGTCAAAATGCCTTTTGGGCTTAAAAATGCAGGGGCCACATTCTAAAGGGCAATGGATATAGCCTTTGCCAAAGAAATCCATGATTTCCTAGTCGTCTACCTTGATGATCTCACTGCCTTTTCAAAATCAGACCAAGAACACTTAGAGCATTTAAGGCAGGTTTTCTTAATTTGTAGAAAATATGGCATATCTTTGAATCCAAAGAAATCACTGTTTGGCCTAGAGGAAGGTAAACTCCTAGGACATATAATCTCAAAAGATGGTATTAGGATCGATCCGGACAGCATTCAAGCTATCCTTTAGGTGTCTCATCCAAGAAACATCAAAGAATTGCAAGGCTTTTTAGGTAAGATTAATTTCTTGAGAAGATTCATTCCTAATTTGGTAGAGCTCATAAGACTGTTAAATAATATGTTGAAGAAGGATTCCAAGGTCAAATGGACCATGGAAGCTAAACAAACCTTTGAGGACATCAAAAGGGCATTGACAAACACACCAGCCCTAACAAGTCCTAGGTTTGATAGAGACTTCAGCATTTTTTCCTTTGCATCTGAGCATACAATTGTTGCAGTCCTGTTACAAAAAGATGACCAGGGCTGTGAAAAACCCATTGCATTTTTTAGCAGAGCCCTTAGAGATGCTCCCTTAAAATATCAGATTATGGAAAAGCAAGCCTATGCATTGGTAAAGTCCATCAAAGACTTTAGAATCTATAATTTGTACTCTCATATAATTGCCTATGTCCCAAATGCAGTGGTTAAGGACATTTTAACCCAAGAAGGAATTGAAGGCAAAAGAGGAAAATGGATTGCCAATATCTTAGAATATGACATTGAAATCAAGCCTACCAAACTCATAAAAGGACAAGGTCTAGCCAAGCTAATGACTGAAACCAATTTCCAAGCCCTTGACATTAATGAACTGGACAACGAACATGAGATGGCGACTCCACAGATCAACCAAGCCTTTTTGCAATCGCCCTGGTACGCTGATATATGTTTTGTATTGTTAAACCTGCAAGCTCCTCCAGGGTTGTCCAGAACTAAGAGAAGGTTCTTGAAAATGAAAGCATCAAAGTTTTGTATCATAGATAATGTTTTGTTTTGGAGAAACCATGAAGGAATCTTACTTAAATGCTTAACATTCGATGAAACTGACAATGTCCTCAAGGAATTTCATGCAGGGGACTGTGGAGGACACCTATACTGGAAATCCACAGCTGATAAAATCCTAAGGCTTGGGTTTTATTGGCCTTCCTTGTTTACTGATGTGAGAAAATTGTAATGTCTTGTCACAAATGCCAAATTTTTGAAGGCAAAAGAAATCTATTGCATTTACCACTCAAACCTATCTCAACTGAGAGACCATTCTAGCAATGGGGTTTAGACTTCATTGGTGAAATCCACCCTTCATCCTCTGGTCAGAATAGGTGGATTTTGACTGCTACAGACTATTTTACCAAATGTATAGAAGCCATCCCTTGTAGGCAAGCCAATGACTCCATCATTATACAATTCCTAGAAACCAACATCTTGTCCAGGTTTGGCTGTCCAGATAAAGTTATTACAGACAATGCTGCTGCTTTCAAGTCCAAAAAAATGATCAACTTTTGCCATAAATATCACATGACCTTGGGTCATTCCACAGCTTATTATCCTCAAGGAAATGGCCTAGCTGAGTCTTCCAATAAAAGCCTCATCAACATCATCAAGAAGGTTTTGGAGGAGAACAAAAAGAATTGGCATAGGAAGCTGGTAAATGCACTATGGGCAGACAGGTTGACCACCAAGAGATCCATTGGCACAAGCCCATATGAACTAGTTTATGGAATGGAAGCAAGATTTCCTTCATCTTTGGGGATCCCTGTAATCACGTTACTGCAGGAGATACAAGCTAAGCC
This sequence comes from Pinus tabuliformis, assembly GCA_031772625.1. Taxonomy (NCBI): domain Eukaryota; kingdom Viridiplantae; phylum Streptophyta; class Pinopsida; order Pinales; family Pinaceae; genus Pinus; species Pinus tabuliformis. Next base: position 1,933,710,404 of record CM062816.1, on the reverse strand, counting down.
AAATGACATTCAAAGAAGGATCAATCAGACAATTCACCTACAACAAACAAGAGAGGAAGTCTATCAGAGAACCCAAGTACTGCAAGATAAGCTCAAGAGAATATTTGACAAAAGAACCAAAGCTGAAGACTTCTTCATAGGAAGTAAAGTGTTGAGATGGGATTCCGGGAGAGAGGATAAAGGAAAACATGGCAAGTTTGACTTCTTGTGGAAGGGACCCTATGTCATTTATGTTGTACAGGGTAATAACACCTATTTTCTTAAAATTTTGGATGGCTCAAACACTGAGCAAGGCCCAGTCAATGGGAGGACACTCAAGCATTATTTTTACCCCCTTTGATGAAACACTGCATAGTTATATATTGTACATAAATATTTTTATTTTTAGTATTTTTCATTTACAACAGATAGATGAAGGACCAAGTGGAGCTGATTTTGAGAAAGATCAGGGTACTACACCATTTTTTATACATGTTTTGATCCAATCATTGGAAAGCAAGAGAAAGCACTTGGGAACTGTCAAGGCGATGAGGAACATTCAAAGAAACAAGTAAAAAACAGAGCTGTAATTTCCCAGCAAATCAACTTGCAGGGTATTTCATACAAGTTTCTAAAGATTCAGATGAATGGTCTCTAACAAAAGGAGAATTCAGGCTGCAGCAAGATTAGAAAAAATAAGGCGATCTGACCTGTTGTTCTTGACTTTTCATCTGGAAAAGTCATCCCCAAGTGGAGCCACTATTAGTCTCCTATACCAATAGGGTTTCATTTTTCATGATTGAGAGTGGAAGTGCCAAAAATGTTCATCTTTGATGATACAAAGGTTCCATATTTTGTGAAAGAAACAGACAGTTAAAAAATGTAAAGAGGGTTTGCCTTAAAAGAATAATCAAAAGGCAAAGAAAATGAATTGGTTAGAAAAAATAATTGAAATGAACCCCAAAGAAAGACCAGGAAAGTGGCCAACCAAAATGCCACTGCTATCTTGATGGATGACCCAACAGTTCAAGCTAGGCCAAGCCATGTTTTAAATTGCCTATTCTAGACTAGAGAATGAATACCTGCTCAAACAGTTCAAGCTTGGCAGATGAGTAGCTGGAGAGAGAAAGGAAGGAGCTCAATTGCTTAATCTGGGCCCTTGGAAGACATAAGGGTAGATTTAGATAGGAAGGCAACAAAAAGAAAAGAGGATTATCAGGGTTTGCGAGGCTAAGTGCACCCATCCAAAACAAGGAAAAATGTTAGGTCTATTAGGCAGGGTAAGCAGTTGGGGGTTGCAGAAGCAAGGTCTAACCACATGATATATGGAAAATTATATCTTATCTCATCAATAAGAGAAGGGCAAGAACAATGGTCTATATGGCAAACTATCAAACCATCTCTAACTTCCCTCATTCCCTTCAAAAGGTTTCTTATTAACATCCCCTTCAAGACTTTAGGATCTGCCTAAACAATCCTCCTTGCATTTCTCCCTTGAGAAAGTCATGACAAGTTGTGACCTTCTTCTTCAAGAAGAAGCCACATTTCTTCTAAAAAGCCCTCACTTCATACTTCATCTATCTCTGGTTTCCCATTTCACCCCACATACCCATATTAACTTCTAACCCTATTATATAGCTCCCTAGTACATCCCCACCCCTATTTATTACAAAAAACTATAGAAAATTCCCAAAAATATATTAAATATCGCCCCCCCCCCCCTTAGCATTATAGCTAAGTAACGTGGTTATGGGAGACATTAGTCCATCTGGGGCTATAGTCAACCCTTCGGCATCCTTTCCCCGGAATTAGTCTAACCCTTGGTTAAGACTAATAACCTAGGCCTAAACCCTTGTAAAAATTGCCCCCTCAGTTAAAATCCAATGTTTAAATGGTAAAAGGTTTAAATAGTTTGTATTAAACCTTGTGGCTCCCTGACCTGCATTAATTCGAACCCCAAAACCCATCAGAACTAAAGTTTTAAACCCGCGCCACAAAATATTATTTAAATAATGGGTGGGTCCCGCTCCGAAACCTGCACGCCGTGTCAGAGGTCCCGCCAGCCGTTGATCTCCCACCGCACCCGATCCAATGGTGGGCAGGTGATCTGAGCTGCCAACATGCCGAGCTTTAACATATGGGGGATCGACGGTTTTGCCGCCGTACCCCCGCCACGTGTCAGCGGCCTAGGGTGTTTGGATGCCTCCCCCCCAAAACCGCTCCTCCCCAAAGGCGGTGCAGGGAAACCGGAAACCGTCGTCCGCAAACCGGCCATCCCCTATTACGTCAATGCTCTTGTCACCATGACGTCACGCTCGGGCCCCGCCACTGTCCCACGTCGCCTGCCACGCTGTCTTTGCACCCCCCACATTGTGCCACCGTGTCCCGCCATGCTGTCGTCCAAGTCAGCATCCACATCACCTGTCTGTACCCGGGGCCCGCTGATGACATCATCGCGAGAAAGCACCAAAAGCGCGTACGCACCAAATTTATCGTTAAAAGGCCAAAAGTGACCGTTTTCAGTCATTTTCATCATACAATTGCGGCTACGTTGTTCTGCTGATCACTTCCAATTGCCTCCAGATTTCAAAATTCACTACTTTGGACGCCGTCACCCGCAAATTCGACGACAGTCTTCACCCTCCAATCAACTCGACCACCCTCGGCGTTGGCTAATCCAGGTATTTGCCAAATTCAACTCGTTTGCCCGTGTTCTTCCCATTCTCTACAAATTTTTCCACTAAAGTGCCTACAAAACTCCTTAACTTAATGGTGTTGTCCTGTAAATGTTGGCCTAAATAATCTAAAAACACCCCCTGTTTAAGATAGCTGAGCACTATACATAATTTCACTGTCACAGAATCGTTTTCGGGCTTGAATTTCTGATATACTCTCACACCTACTCGGCATTGTTCCCTTTTGCCGTGTTTCGATTCAAGCTCTCAGTATACTAAGCTGCAATCCTTTTCTCCTCTGCATTTACCCTCACTGTCTCTAAATTCTGAGAGTTCACCAGAAGAAACCAAAGCTCAAATCAAACTCTTCAAGTTGTTCTTTTCAAAAGGCAACTTTGGCTCCAGCTACACTCATTCTGCCACTCCTCTTCAAATCCTCATAAGCTATCATCTTCAGCCTGTTATACTCAAAAACTTCATTCTAAAGATAACACCTGAAAGTTCTACAATGGCTACACCATCAGCTCTCAGTGTCACTCCTATGAATCCACCAAACAAGGAGCTTGAAGCCATGCCTCTTGCTGATAGAGATTACCTTATCCAAGATCTTGTTGGTGACAGAAACCACTTAAAGACTTTCTTCCAGTTGAGAAACAACTATCTAAGCAACAATGACACATATGGTATATGGGAGTCCAATCTACCTTATTATTTCCTCCCATCTGTCAATATTTTTCCAGAGCTCATCCGCTTATGTGCTGAGAACTATGATCCAACTCAGAGAACGGTTAAGTCTCCATCTGGGAGCATACTTTTTCACATTAATCCTGAAACCATCAACCAAATGCTCAATTTCAAGCAGACTCAGCTGTTTTTTCCCTTCTCCATGAACTATTTGCTGGATGCAGGCGCCAAACTCTCCACTGCTGACATTGAAAAGATCACCAAGACATTCATGAGGTCAGACCGCCAGCCTACAGGGCCACCTCTTTTCTTATATGTCCATTTCAATGAGGTAGGCAGGCTCCTAGTTGATATGATCTCTTATGTGCTGGGCTTCAAAACCAATGAGCACATTGATGAAACAATGTTGGTATTATTAGCTGCATATAGTCCAGGCCAGCCCCCTGCTTACAAGTATAACTTTGCCAAGTTTATAGCCAATAAAATACATGACCAGCTATTGAAAGTGGATAGGGAGGGAGTATTTAAATATTCATCATATATCTACCACTTATTCATGTATTATCAGTCTGAAATCTTCCAATGCCCCATCAAGAAATTGGATTCTATGGGTGAAAAGAGGTCTGTCATCTTCTGGTCATCAGTTTTCCACCAAGTTCAAGACTCTCCATATTCTTACTGTGAGTTTGTTGACCAATTTATTTACCCATTCTCTTGCCTCTTAATGAGATCCCCTACTCCCAGACTGTCATTTGAGATTCAGAAGACCTTGCAGCTGTCCAAGAGCTATAAAATAGGTCATTGGTACCTATATCGAAACCATACGGTCATCAGAATCTATGGATGTGAGCTCTGTCCTTACAGGCTCCCAAGGTATGTACCGATGAGATTGTTCACCTTGGAATACTATAGGCAACTCATTAGTTCTGACCTCATCCACTTTCATAGTGCCAAAAAGAAAGCCCACCTCAAATTTAAAGACCATCTAGACCCCTTCATCATGAACAAGAAGTAATGTTGGCAAGATGTTGATCAAATTCTCAGGGATAAATATAAACTAAAGAGGAGCTTCTGGTGGGTCCCTTATGACCCAGAAGGCTTCATCAGTGCTAGAAGAGTCAAATATAGTATGCTAGGTTATGATCACTGTAAATATCCACAAATTGAGCAGTATGCCAATCAAGATGAATGGTTGCAAGGCACATTAGATGAGGAATTAACTCAAGAGGAAATAATGGAAAAAAATGTCAAGGATTTACGAAAAACTCTTGACTTGGATTCTGTGCAGCAGGTAACATTCAAGTTTCCACATCAAATTGGAGAAGGTACATCCACTGCTGCAACCGCACCAGCCACCCAGGGGCCATCTACATCAGCAACAGGTATAGAAAAGGGCAAGGGGATAATGGGTGCAGAAAAAGAAGTGGTCACAGAGCAGCCTACCTCTTCAATTGGGCAGCAGCAAGAACAGACTCCTCCACAACAAACAGAGGCACCAACAGTGCCTGCCTTGCAGACCCCTACACATGAGGAAAATTGGCAGAAAACGAGATCGAGAGGAGTCCACACCTGCTAGTGGATCCACTCAGCAACTCGAAGCCAAAAGGAAAAATTTTGATTTGCCAGTTGTGGAAGAAATCAGTGAAGAAATCCTTGGAAGCCCAAGGAAAGACAAAGAAGACAGTCAACAAACAGCCACAAGCTCTTTCCAACAAGAGCAGGATAGACAGCATGGCATGGAGGTGTCCTCCTCCACTCAGCAAAGCATGAATCCATCTAGCACCAAGGCCACCTCTAAAGAAATTAAGGCACAAAATGAGCTGCTAAGAGTGCAGTTATATGACCAATTTCTTAAGGCAACACCGGCCAAACAAGAAAGGCTAATGGTAGCATATGACATCAAAGAGGAAAAGATGATCCTCAGCCATTTTAAACCCAAAATACAATAGCCTCACTCAGCTGCAGATTATGTCAGAACAAAGTTGGAGGTCATGGCAAAAGAAATTCACCCCATGGATCAGATAGAACTGCATAAGCAAACAGGGGAAATGGTCTATGCCACATTGGTAGACAAGGCCACAATGGCACATGAATTAAAGGAATCTCTGAAAAACACTAACACTCAGCTTGATTTAGAAAGAATGTCATCCACAGCCAAAGACAACAGAATAAAAACATTGGAGGACATTATTGTGGACTTAGGACATGATCCTAAGGATCCTAAGGGTGTGAGGGCCCTTATGAAAAAAAGGATGATGATATTGCTGCATTAAAGAAGAGATTGAGATTGCTTCCTACTGAGCACCCTCAAACAAGAGAATTGCAGAAAGAAAAAGAAGATGAGGATCAATTGGATCTAATGATGAAACTGAACCAAAGAGTAATTGATCTGGAAGGGGAGTTGGAGAGAGCACTGCAAGACAAACGGGGAGAATCAACCTCCCAGCCTCCTCAAATTGCCCCAACTACTGCAGCAACTACAGAAGCAGCAGTGACCCCTCCAATGGCTACAACAACTACAGATGTTGCAGTGGCAACAACAACAGCTCCTGAGGCTAGCATAAGCATGGATGATTTGACCAAAGCTGTCAAAGAGCTAGAGCTTAAGGTAACATAGATCAAACAAGCCAAAGAAAAATTTGCTGAGCTGGAAACAAAATATGACAAATCCAAAATGACAGTAACAGAGCAGACTAGAGAGATTAAGGCCCTAAAGGACAAAATAAAGACCTTGGAAAAGGAACTAAATTTAGAGAATACTATGGCGGAGATAAAGAAGATTCTGTGGACCCGGATTGACCACTCTATTACCAAACAATGGAAGTCAATCAAAACAGTGCATGAGCAGATGGAGTTAATAGGCCAAGCACAAGTTGAAAGCCAGAAGGCCAGCGCAGCACTAGGGAATATGCCTGAGCAGGCCAACAGGATGATACATTTCTTCAACATTCACACCAAGGAGGAGTTGGAAGCCCTAAACATCAGCAGCAGAACAGATGATGTTCTAACAGTTAAAATAGTGCTGACCCTCAGAAATTTTGTGCAAACTTTGGAGAGAAAATGTCAAGAAATGCAGGCTGAGGTAGATGACTACAAGCTTAGAATGGGTGCATTACAAGACAAAGGATTGCCCAGCCTATTGACTGGCACAGGAAGACTGCTCACCCATGAGCAATATGCCACTAGGATGACCAATTTCATTGCAAATCAGATCACAGCATCCACCAACACCTCTGAAGAAGCAGGACCTCCATCAGGGTAGAGCCTCTATAACAAGCTAGAAAATTTATTCTACATTGAGCATGAAATTAATCACCTGTTTGAGATCCCACCAAATTTTTACAGGTACATAGAGGCAGATGAAACTCTAATAAAAATACGAAGACACCAACTGCCTAAAGGGGATTGGTGGCAAGCCATGCTGCAAATTTTGCCCCAATAATCTTAGTTCGGTCTCTTCTAATCAGCCTCAGGTCAACAAAAGTTAGTACAACATAAAGACACTGAGAAACTGTTTTATATATTTTCAGACTATCTAATACAAATGGCTGGAAAAGTTCATGATCTCTGCATTGTTTGATGTCAAAGTGATGATCTGCGTTCTACTATAGAATTCTTGTGTTGTCTAATGGAGCAATAAGTTATTCTAACTATGTTTTGTCTTTCTATGTTTGCTTAACCCAAAGATATGTGTCACTCGCTTAGCAATGGAGAAAAAGAATAGTACAAGAATTGTTTGAATACACCCTATGCTCAATCTCTGTTGTTAAAAATGTTTTCTTCAGAACTAGTCATAAACATGAATTCTTAACTGCTCATGTTTGTATTTGTTCCACCATTATGAATGTTGTTCAGGAATTCTTAAATGCTCCTAAGTAATGTTCCCACTATTCCCCCTATCAGTTCACTGAAAGATCCTTAGTTGCCTTTCACTCCCTGATTTCACCCCATCATATTACAGATTTGAAAAATTGTTCCATAGATGCTTCTCTGGCTCTGTAGCATAACCTTTTCCTCAAAAAGATATTTCCAGCAGTTCACCACCATCGACTCCATGCCCAATGGTATAGATTATTCTGCAAACACATACCTGTTCTGACTGAAATCATCATCCCAACAAATTCAAAACAAAATCCTGTGCTCCATAATTAGCCTAAAAATTACACCAAACAAAGATAAATTAGAAAGAGAGAGCCTTCTCTAGTTTCAGGTAGGCTAGGACCTGTGGCCAAAAGATTGGTTAGTGGTTACCTCGGCCGTATTCCCTTTGGAGTCAAAGGGAACAACCTGAGTGATAACACGTTGAATGGAATCGCTCACTTTCAGCCAAATCCACTTACCACCCAAGGATGCACCTGCTATACCACTAGTTTTGGATTGCGCATCCCACCTTTCGCCTTAGCGCTTTCCCCAAGATTTCCCGACTTCTCATGCAACCGAGCACTCAGGACCTTTCCTTCTCAAGGGCTTTTTTCCCAGTGATGCGTGATTAGCGCTAAGCGTGTCAAAAATGGCCTCTGTTTCCTGATCTAGGCTTCCCAAGTGTCAGTTTTGCCTCATGCGCGGTCTCCATGAGTCTTGGTCAGTGCGCTTTGACTGAGGTCCTCGTCGTTCCTTGCTGGCTGCAAACTGCCACTATCCAAAGGTCTTCCTGATCGCTCTGTGTTCATAAATTCGAGGTCTGTCCTATTTTGATATAGTCATGGCACCTTGATTATTTTTCATGGATCCAATTCGGATCACTAGTCAATGAATAAGTTCAGGAAACAGATATGTTTGAGGGAAAAGGCTACCAATACACCAAATTTTACCATTGCAGCATAAATTGGGGAATTAGAATGGTTTAAATGAACATGTTTGTTAGAATTCATGATGGTTAAAAAGGAAAGAAACATCAAATATATCTATTTTAGTATCCATGAGTGGAATGTGAGAAGATGAACAGTTAAAACAATTTTCCTAACCATTTTTAAAGGACAAAACAATTGGTTATGACAAAAATGCCTGATACTGGTGACGAGGGTGACTCACATGTGAGACGAACTTTGAATTTCTCGATAGCAAGCAACAAGACAATGTACTGAGGAAAGGCCAAGATTTTTTTTTATAGCGGAATGAGAAAATACAAGAGGGAAAATGACATTAAAATTATATCGTGGGAAAAATGACCGAATTTAATGAAGGATTTAGTAGTTTGGAGGATAACTGTAGAAGGAGTATGACATGGAGAATGAAATCAAAATGAATTGGCTTGCTTGCTAACGTCACTGCGGGGGGGACTTTTGTGTACAGGACTTACTACCGAGTGGTGCCCTCGTATTAAATATGCACTGTTCATCCAAAAGTCAATAGGCATGACAAAAGTCTTTGTAGGGGCACTGCCTATGTTAGCCTTCAACTTAGTTCTGTCTTCAGGTTTTCTCCATGAGGTAGGTCCCATCTTCTCTGCCTTTCACTCACCACCAACTTTCCCACATTTTAACATTTCGATTTCCGCCATAGGGTCCTATCTCCTGTATTTAGTTATTAGAAGAAACTTTTTAATAACAAGATATTAGTATTAAAAATACTTTTGATAAACCAAAATAACTTTAGTTTAATCAAATAAAAAGAATTATTTCACATTTTTTATTTTTCTCTTTTAGTATTTGATTTTTTTTTACAATTATATTTGTCATGTAGAACACATAGAATTTAAAACGGGTTGTAATAGGTCCAATATAGGATTCCTCTTAGCAGCGTCCTGCATATTCCTTTGACAACATCCAGTCTATGATGAATTTTGGGCCTTATCTAAGAGGCTCCACATAAACAAAGTTTCCTCAGAATTTTTACCCTCTTCACCATCTTGGCCAACTCTTTTTCCTTACTACGATCATCTATCTCTAGGGAGAGGAAATTTGGGCAGGCAACTGCCATCAACCCAAGGCCTCATGGCCTTTCACAACTGTTTGGCATGTGAAATTTCTCTTTTAGCACTCTTTTACACATTAATTTACATAATCAACCATATGCACATTATACATAAAGAAAAATAAACTTTTATGGAAATCATGCATCATACTTGGCCCTCGGCATGGGTCCACAATATGTAGATTGACAAGGAACATAACTAACATACATATGGTATACATTATTATTTCCCAAATAACACAATCACACATATTATAACATCATAATTGCTTATGTATGGTTGAAAAACAAAATTAAAATTTTTACCTTCACATGAATTCATGTTGCCATTAAATTATGCTTGCTTAATCCCATCAACAATATTAATCATAAATATGCATTGTTTAAACAAGTATTCATTTTTGTAACTATTTTAGTTTTCATGCATACAATATTGTCATGCATAAACATATACGCAAATATTCGTTAATGTGTAAATGTCAATAATAGTTGAGGTAACAATCTAAAAAATTTCAATTTCCCATAATGTATTATCATCGACAAACCGATACATGAAGTAACTACCATAATCACTTGTCTACAACTTTCAATAAGCTTAAATTAAATACAAATCATGCATATAAGTGTTATTATTTATTCATGCAAAACTAACCAATCACTGCTACAAAACTTCTTAATGCAATGATGACAAGGCTTAATCAACAATTAGTTATTACAGTCAAGTCCTACTACTTGACTCATTGTTTATTCTAATATCTAATGGGGTTCTTCCAATGTCCTTTTAAAACACTCTATCGTCCTCTTCAAACAAATTCGCCATAATTTTCATTCATGCATTTATTATTTATCATTAGTGCATTGTAACTTTACTCATGTATCATTAATATTTTCATATATGTAAAGCTTGGTAGTCATTTCTCACTTTCCTCAGTGATTTTTTAAGACTGTTCATAAGTGTGGCAAACATTTTATTGTATTTTATCCTCATCGGGATTCAAATGTCGTGAACATATTTTTGTAGCAGACTTTATTACTTACTTCTCAATGCAATTATAAACGTGAATCACACATATCATGTCAAAAGTAGTCCAATGCATATATCAATATGTAGATTGTTAGACTCATACTTGATTTGACGCCCACTAGTAGCATACCTCTATTTATTTGCCTCTTAACAATTCCCAAAGGTGTCACTGCTACAACCTTTAGCTCTGATACCACTTGTAACATAACTTGATAGCCTCACATGAAAATGTAGGGAGTTAGAATTTTTTTACAAAAATTACCCACTGGTAATTATCCAAATCACTATTCCAGATTCCTCATTAACCATTAGATAAAATGTTCATTAGTACATAAAGTAACTTTATTAGAGGAATAGTAAGTTTCATAACCATTAACAACCACTCTTGTAGTATATTAACATAAATTGTATGATGTAACCTTGCATCCATTTCATGATTCCTTTAACCACATTAATTAATCACATACTTGACATTATCAACATCAAATTATGCAAGGAATAAACATCACTAAACTGAAGTAATAAGCAGTCACATCATTGAACACCGATATACCCTCGAAACCCCGTAGGGTGAAAAACTGCAAGCATTTGATTTTATTATTAAACGCTTGTGAGGGTGTTCACACCTCACTCAATGGCTTATAAGGGATTTCGTCCCTTATCCATTGTTATACAATATTACAATGAAATATCATTAAAATACACATACCTAGCTAAAAGTTATTACAATCTTCATGAAACCATTTACCCACAAATCACCACTCTCTATATCCTTGTGGCATGATTGTTCCATCAGTGGACCATCCTACATCTCATACTCATCACCATGGACCATTATTTCTTATCTGTCACAATGTTAAACATAATTTTTCTTTTCCACAAATCACCATTATTTCCTGTTATTTTTGTCATCAACAAACTTTTGTAACATGATTAGATAAAATATTAATTAATCAATAATCAGTCTTTAAAAATGATATTCTAACATCTATTCATGTGCATACATGAGATGTAAATATAATATCATAACATGTTTCCTCTAACAACATTGTGCATGTATAAACAAATAATTATCAAACATGTCAAAATAATTACCATGTTATTATGATCATTCTCACACCGGCACACGTTCATATCCAAAATAAACCATTGTAATGATCCATTTCACTTAAAGGATACTAGCAACTTATCTTTGTTTTTCATGCATGTAATTAGATAAAAACTTATTCAAAAAGAGCTGGCCCCTTAGCTTCTTTTCTTCTGCATGTAACTAAGTAATCTTTCCAATACAATAGATATTATTATAACATAAAAATGCATGCCCCTTCCAAGGGAAAGCTCACATGATAGACATCATTATCATAAATGCAAATAAGTCCCTTTTCGAAAAGCATCTTTCCCAAGATAGAGTTATTTACAAAATATATTGTATGTGTAAAGACATCAATTTCTCTAAAACAAAAATAATGTGCTAGTCATTATTTCTTGCATGCAAATATATGTATTTTACAAAGGAAAGCTAGTGCATTTATTGAAAGTAATTACTTGTTTTTCTTTCCAGGATCTAACATAATACTTATTCTTTTCTGCGCACGACTCAATATTTCTTTTTAAAAAATCTAACACAATAGTTCTACAAATCCATGTTTCTCTTTAAAATATGTAACACAACAGTTCTATTTTCATGCATGCAATCCACTATCGTTTATATGGTTATGAATATGTTTTCTTTTCAAATAAAATGATTGTGCAAACAACGCATAGTTAATTCCAAGAACCCAACATAGTTTCTCTATTTTTTATGTATAAATTTCTCATGCATTTATTTTCAAGAAAATATCATAATAAAGTTCTAATGTTTCTGTTTTCAAGAAAGTATCTCAACCTCTATTTTGGGCAAAAGAACTAAGAAAACCTTTTTAAAATAATAATAATAATGTATACAAAAGATTCTTCGGCGAAGATCACATGAAACACCATTTGTCGATGCGTTTCGAACCAACCAGTGTGGTTCATCATCAGGACAATTTGAAAAAACAGATCCAGCTTAGCAAGTTAAATAGACAGAGCAGAGCCTCCAACAGCTAAAAAAACCAACAGCTACTTTTGACTATGGTACCGGGATCAAAACCTTTTTAATAATTTAAGGGAAAAAAAAAGTTACCCTAGGGGGACCAATCCCTTAAAATAAAATATATAAAAATAATTTTATGATAATAGTTAGCTAAAAATTATTAACAAATAATTAAAATTTTTATGTTAAATTAGTATTTAAAAATAATTCATGATAATAGTTAGTTAAAAATAAATAATTAAAAATTATAAGTTAGATTAGTATTAGAAGGAATTTAGTTAAAAACATGACCATTCTAATATGAATAAATGAATATAAAAGAAAGAGATGGTTAAAAATATGAATAAATAAATGAGAAAAATAAGTCAACTTAAAAATAACAAGAAATGAGAAAAATAAAAAATAAAAAATAAAAAAATAAAAAATAAATAAAATAAAAATAAAAAATAAATAAATAAAATAAAAATGAAACTTAAAAAAATAAATAAATAAATAAAAAATAAAAATAAAAATTAGAATAATAATAATAATAATAATAATAATAAATAAATTAGTCAAGAAAGAAGATGGTAAAAAAAAAAGACTAGGTCGAGAGTGCTGGGACCCAACACCAACTGATTTTCCAGCCATCATCTCTATTGAGATTACTCGGCCTCTTTTCAATCTCAAGCGCCTGCCTAAATTTCCGATGATGGAAGTGTGAAACCTTAGCAATAACACTAGCTTCCTCCATACAAACATGATGATTGGTTTTCTCAGCATGCTCGGCTAAAGCGGAAGACTCAGTTCGCATATGCTTAAGGTCTGTTGCATGCTCATTAATCCTTTGATTAATGGAGCGACCAGTTTCCCCAATGTAGGGGGTCCCACAGGAACAGGGGATCATGTACACACCTTTCATATCTTTAGGGTCGATAGGATCCTTCGCTGATCTGAGGGACGTGCCAATGGTGTTCAGGGGCCTAAAGGTCACAGGGAAACTATGCGTCCTGAGAATCCTACCAATCTTATCAGTAGTCCCCTGAACATAGAAGATGGACACCTGGAACTCGCTCCTTCGGTTCTCTTTGAGACAGTGAATTCTTGGAAGCTTTAAGGAAAGCCCTCTGACCCATGAATCTACTATAACCATTCTCAACAAAGACATCAAAGAGATGGGATTTTCCTTTCTCAAAACTCTTCTTATCCGAGATCCTTAGGGCCCGAGTAGCAAGGGTATTGAGAACACCCATCTTTTGAGCCGGGAAATGGTGGGAACTGGCATGAAGATACTGCTCAGTATGTGTTTTCTTCCGAAAAACTTGGTGGCCGAGGGAACCATCACTATTCTTAGAAATAAGAATATCGAGGAATGGAAGGCAACCATCGACCTCCTACTCCATAGTGAACTTAATGGCAGAGGATTGATTATTGAGATGATTGAAGAAGAGATCTAATTCTTCTTGGCCGTGAGACCAGATAACATTTGTGTCATCCACATATCTTCTCCAAAGCTTAGGCAAGAGCCGGGAAGAGTTTAGAGCCTTGGACTCAAAATCTGCCATGAAAAGATTAGCAACGACAGGGGAAAGGGGTGAGCCCATGGCAACCCCGTAGGTTTGCTCGAAGAACTCTCCCTCAAAACATAAAAAGGTAGAAGTGAGACAGATCTCAACTAACTTAGCAGTGTCAGGATCTGTTAGGCGGTTGATCACCTCCATGGCCTCATTAATAGGGATGCAAGTGAAAAGAGAAACAACATCAAAACTAACAAGAATGTCCCCAGGGTCAAGCTTGATGTCCTTGAGCTCCTTAATGAAGGAAGCAGAGTCCTTTACGAAGAACTCCGTACGATCAACCAAAGGCTTAAGCTTTAACGCAAGGATCTTAGCAAGAAAGGATGGAGCTCCCTTGAGGCCCATTGTCAACACCATTGGTGGTCCTACCTACCTTCTTGCTAAGTTCCTTGCATTAAAGCTTAAGCCCTTGGTTGGTCGTACGGAGTCCTTCGTAAAGGACTCTGCTTCCTTCATTATGGAGCTCAAGGACATCAAGCTTGACCCTGGGGACATTCTTGTTAGTTTTGATGTTGTTTCCCTTTTCACTTGCATCCCTATTAATGAGGCCATGGAGGTGATCAACTGCCTAACAGATCCTGACACTGCTAAGTTAGTTGAGATCTGTCTCACTTCTACCTTTTTCTGTTTTGAGGGAGAGTTCTTCGAGCAAACCTGTGGGGTTGCCATGGGCTCACCCCTTTCCCCTACCATTGCTAATCTTTTCATGGAAGATTTTGAGTCCAAGGCTCTAAACTCTTCCCGACTCTTGCCTAAGCTTTGGAGAAGATACGTCGATGACACCAACATTATCTGGTCTCATGGCCAAGAAGAATTAGATCTCTTCTTCAATCATCTCAATAATCAATCCTCTGCCATTAATTTCACTATGGAGCAGGAGGTCGACGGTTGCCTTTCGTTCCTCGATATTCTTATTTCTAAGAATAGTGATGGTTCCCTCGGCCACCAAGTTTTTCGGAAGAAAACGCATACTGAGCAGTAGCTTCATGCCAGTTCCCACCATTTCCGGGCTCAAAAGATGGGTGTTATCAATACCCTTGCTACTCGGGCCCTAAGGATCTCGGATAAGAAGAGTTTTGAGAAAGAAAAATCCCATCTCCTTGATGTCTTTGTTGAGAATGGTTATAGTAGATTCATGGGTCAGGGGCTTTCCTTAAAGCTTCCAAGAATTCACTGTCTCAAAGAGAACCGAAGGAGCGAGTTCCAGGTGTCCATCTTCCGTATGTTCAGGGGACTACTGATAAGATTGGTAGGATTCTCAGGACGCATAGTGTCCTTGTGACCTTTAGGCCCCTGAACACCATTGGCATGTCCCTCAGATCAGCGAAGGATCCTATCGACCCTAAAGATATGAAAGGTGTGTACATGATCCCTTGTTCTTGTGGGACCCCCTACATTGGGGAAACTAGTCGCTCCATTAATCAAAGGATTAGTGAGCATGCAGCAGACCTTAAGCATAGGCGAACTAAGTCTTCCGCTTTAGCTGAGCATGCTGAGAAAACCAATCATCATGTTTGTATTGAGGAAGGTAGTGTTATTGTTAAGGTTTCGCACTTCCATCATCGGAAATTTAGGGAGGCGCTTGAGATTGAAAAGAGGTCAAGTAATCTCAATAGAGATGATGGCTGGAAAATCAATCGATGTCGGGTCCCAGCACTCTCGACTTAGTCTTTTTTTTTTTTTTACCATCTTCTTTCTTAACTAGTTTATTTATTTATTTTTTATTATTATTATTATTCTAATTTTTATTTTTTATTTTATTTTATTTTATTTTATTTTCTTGTTATTTTTAAGTTGACTTATTTTTCTCATTTATTTATTCATATTTTTAACCATCTCTTTCTTTTATATTCATTTATTCATATTAGAATGGTCATGTTTTTAACTAAATTCCTTCTAATACTAATCTAACTTATAATTTTTAATTATTTATTTTTAACTAACTATTATCATGAATTATTTTTAAATACTAATTTAACATTAAAAATTTAATTATTTATTAATATTTTTTAACTAACTATTATCATAAAATTATTTTTATTTATTTTATTTTAAGGGATTGGTCCCCATAGGGTAACTTTTTTTCCCTTAAATTATTAAAAAGGTTTTGATCCCGGTACCATAGTCAAAAGTAGTTGTTGGTCTTTTTAGCCATTGGAGGCTCTGCTCTGTCTATTTAACTTGCTAAGCTGGATCTTTCTTCAACTTGTCCTGACTATGAACCACACTGGTTGGTTCGAAACACTTCGACAAATGGTGTTTCATGTGATCTTCGCCGAAGAATATTTTGTAAACTTGATATGGATCACAGAAGCCTAAACTCTAATAATAATGTTAACGTTTAATGCATTAAACCATGCAATTAAATCAAGCTATCCAATATACAACACACAAATCATTTATCTTCTACACACCAAAACATGTAACTTTTGAAAACTCTTGCAAAGAAATTAACATAATTGACTTATCTTTCCCCCACAAGAAAAACATATTATTTCCAAAAAAGATTCCTATAAGTTATATTATCTTGTGCATTTGATATATGCACAGGTTATTATATTTTCTCATAACTAAGTATTCTTTTTTCAAAAGAACTCTCTTAAGCATGGGAATTCATGAGAATCTTTTCCATGAATTTATTAAATAATTAATCTTTACCAACACCATGGAAATATTTTACCATGACTAAGCATAGAATTATTGTGTTCTTTATGAAAAATATCATGACTTTTTAAATCTTTTTATCAATGAAACATTCGTTCTTTTAATACAATCATAATTCATTTTATGCATACAAACACACCATCTTTCATATATTTTTCTTTCCAAAACTTATCACAACTAATTTATTTTTTTACCATGTAGTATTTCTAAAATAACTTGGCTAATGTTTTTTTGATAATTTTGTGCATTCTTTCAGTGAAGATTAGTATAATCATTTTTTCTTTAAAACATGCAAACATATGTTTTTCTTTTCAAATGGTATTTTAACACAATTATTATTTACTACATGATTTACTAAAGAATTTATCATAATTACTTAAGCAATAATAACTTATATAACACAACAAAATATTTTCCAAAAAACAATTAATCTTTTCATGCAAGAAGCAACAGGATCTTTCCCAGTGAAACTATCATTCTTTTTAGGCATGAAGCAACACCATCTCTTCGGAAATGAATAATTATTCTTTTCTATGAAAATCTAACACAATAACTTTTCTTTCATGAAAGTACATGTTTCTTTCTCAAAAAAAAATCTCAAAAAAACTTATTAACTCTATGCATTAATCACATATTCGTTTTTCAAAAAAACTATTAAACAAAATCGCATTCTTTTTAAGAAAGCCTTTCTACTGATCTTCTTTATGCACCTGATTCTCATAAACCAACACATAGTTTCTCTTTCTTTCTATATGTAAAATTCTCATGCTTTTTAACCCATCTTTTATTTATTAAAAAAAATGACAAATTAACCTTTTAAAGCAATAAGGTTGAATTAAATTCTATCTACATAAATCATGCATTTCACAAAATAAATTAGTCATGAAAACTTTTGAGAATTCAACGCAGAGGACACTTAACTTTTCTTTGAAGAATTTTCCCCTTTTATTTGCGTTTTCTTTCCTTATCGGCTAACCTTTCCTATTTTGTGTCACAGCCTTTTGCTAAGCCGATAAAAATTTATCTCCATATTCTTTCATGGTCTCGTTCTATCAGAGTTCTACTAACTATAATTGATAACTGTAATTGCAGAAACCTCTGCAGTTTTAGGTTTTTTTATGAATAGAAAGTTTCGGGAAAGCAATAAGAATGTAAATTGGTTAATGAAGAACCCGTTAAATGTTTTCCTATCCCCGTGTAAAAATGGCTTTTTAAAATACGGAAATAAAAGCAGTTATCAAGAAGTAATTTTAACTTTTTGGTGGGAAAAGTTAGTAATGATGATGATGATGATGGTTAATGTCCGCTGAGACCAAATAATGATCTATCGGACCTAAAAAGACAAATTATTTATTTTGATTTAAGATTTTATTCCTATGCTCAAAAAACTTGGAGAGAAGCCTCCCGAGTTCACTGTAATTTTGGCATTGTAAAAGGCTAGGAAGGTCAGTATTGTAACAAAGGTTGTGAAATTGAGATCTAATGTGGTTGTATGCAGGGCACTCTAAGAGGAAGTGGTTTTCATCCTCGATACTCCTATTCTCACAAATATGGCAGATCCTTTCCATCCATGGCGTTTTAGGAACTGCCCAACGGCCAGTTTCACTATGGAGCTCATGAGAATTCGTTCTAATCTTTGCTATATTAATTTTCTTCTTTGAGCTAGTTAAAATAGAGAGATACTTTTGATCTTCAAGGGTGGGGTTGATGACCTTCTTATAATAATTTAATTTTCTTTTAGACGCTAAATCTTTCTCACACCACAATTTTTCTTTGAACTTAGAAGTAACAATATCTTTAATGTTATTTATGTTTTGCAAAGCATCATTCTCATTGATCTCCCAATAGTTTAACCAGGCCCTTGTGTCCTTATGCCATCCTCGGTTAAGCCTTAGGTGGTTTTGGCTGGAATTTAAAGCTAGCTTAGGAAGTCTATGATTGTCTATGTTATTGAGCTTGTGCTTGTATAGCAGAAAATTGAGCATAGCCAGGCTCTCAATAGGAGAAAGACCTGCTTCTATAAGGAGAATGGGATAGGGTGTATTACTTTTAATTTTCAGGTTATAAGTTATAAAACGCTTCTGGATTTGCTCAATCTTTCTCCATGATTCTCTGGAGATGTTGCAGCCCCAAACTTCACAGCCATATAAGATAACAGGAGTGACTAAAGTTTCAAAGATGAACTTCTTTTTATCCCACATTATGAGGTTTGCTGTTTTACAATTATTTTCAAGACCAAAATAAGCTTTCCATCCCCCATTGATCATTTTCTCAATACTATGGTTCCAGTTGAGCTTGTGATGGATATCAATTCCTAGGTATTTGTAAGAGTACACTTCCTCCAAGTTATTATTGTCATACATAAAATTAGCGCAAGTGTCCTTCTTGGATTTGATAATCATAACTTTTGTTTTTGTCAGTGTTAACAGTCATACCCATGGTAGAGCAGAAACCCTTAAGAAGCTTGAGTTGCTTATCAAGATCAGAAGGGAACCTTGCCAAAAGAACAATATCGTCAGCATAGAGAAGAAGGATAACGACTATCCCAGCTAAGATTGTGCCACCACATCCTGCTTCTTCTAAATAACCTTCGAGCTTATCGATGTAAATGCCATAAATAATTCTTTTTCACTCATATATATATATATATATATATATATATATATATATATGTGTGTGTGTGTGGAATCTTCTATGAAGCTTTATTACAAATGGAGAAGAGGGTAAGTTAATAATATTAAATAAAAAGTAAGTACAGAAAAGAAAAATAAAATAAAAAAATAGATGGTATACTATAATAATTATAGTACACATGTCATGTTATTAAGTACAAATTGATATAATAAGGATTGTATAGATTGTACATATGTCATTTTTACATATTTTCCTCAAATTTATATTTTTTAAAATTATTTTTTTGTGACAATTCAAAAATAAAGCCGATAAAAATTATTAATTCAATAATTTAGACCAATGAGAAAATAGGAATTTTGAATTTAAAAAATTCTTAAAATAATTTTAATTTTGGGAAAATCAATTTAATATAATATTTTTTTAGAAACTTTATAAACCTTTGGAAAACAATTTATAAAACAAAAAATCAATGCAATTTTTACTATATAACCTGCCATAGGCAAGTATAATAATTTCTTAAGAATGACTCTTATTAGCAACTAATTTACATTTAGGATTTATAAGAGTGCACTATATTACAAAATGGAAGACACTAATATAAATATCTCAATAATAATTAATGTGGGGTTTGGCTAGAGTTGCAAGTAATTTTGGGAATTTCTTTACTTCCATTTGGTAAAGTTTCTTCTTATACATCAGATACCTAATGATAGCCATGCTTTCAATGGGGGAAAGACTAGCTTCAATCAAGAGAATGGGGTAGAGAGTATCCCATTTAATTCTAAGGTTGTAGGTCGTAAATTTCTTTTGGATCAACATGATCTTCTTCCATGCTTCTCTAGATACACTACAACCCCAACCCTCACATAATTATAATATAAAAGGGGTGAAGGGAGTATCAAAGAGGAACTTTTTTTATTTCGATACTCAAAGATCAATCGACTTACAATTGTTTTCAATCTCATAATATGATTTCCAACATCTTATTATCCTATTCTAAATGCTATAATTCCAATTGAGCCGATGATGAATGTCAACGCCTAAATATTTATATGAAGAAACCTTCTCCAAGTAATTGTTATCATAAATGAAATTATCATAATTGATATTTTTAGAAGGATCAAGCATCTTCAACAAGAATACTTGCATGTAACATATTACATGTGTGATTTACTAACTGGTTTTGTCATTCATGGCTTTGCGTGTTGGTATATGGTTCTCTTGTTGCCGATCGCATGGTTTTCCTAAGTTATGATAGTGGTTTTAAGCCTTGTGTTACCTTTTTCTGGATAGCCATGGTGTGATGGGATTGTTTTCTCGATTTTAAGCTTTGTAATTGCCGGATATTTTCGGAATCACAGGTGGAGGTGGTCTTAGGAAAATTCCCAAAGGCATAGGAATCCCTTAACCATTTTTGGTGAGATACATCGTAAATCCTGAGTGTGGAGTCTCGATTTAGGGCCTAGTGGTCTGGTGCAGATTGCAGTAAATCCCGAGAGACTGGTGTCTTGATTTAGGGAATAGTGATTCGGTGTCGATTGCGGTAAATATTGAGTGACAAGGAGATGAAAAATTCTTCAAGGATAGTGATGGAGTCCGGAGCTATTCCAAGCTTGGTTTGGTTTTGTTATCTCGGTGTCAGTTTTGGTGAGATCATGGTTTAGTGAGAGTGGAGGTGGTTTAACCTCTAGATTCCCTTGGTTGTTTTTGGCTTGGTTTATCCATGATATCCCATATTCATGCTTGGAATATGGAACGGGGGTGATTGGCCGAAATAAATATTTGGTTCAGCCATGTCTATAGTCAAGTGGTATGTGGAAGTCCCGAACCTGGTCGGCTCTTGCATATGTTTAATAAAAGCTAAGTTCTTTTGATTTTGTACTTGTTAATATGTGGCTTTAATGGTTCTTATTTCATTGTTATTTACATTGTTTAATGTTGATTATAATATTGGTTATATGATTGGTTATAGTCATGGTTATTTCATGTATTTACTTGTAACTGAAAGGATAATGGATGCAAGACCTATTTGATGTCAAAACAGTTAAGGGAAGAGGTAGGTGATCCATCTTGTCAAGTCTCATATGAGTTATCAGTCATTTATGCTTTGTCTTATATTCACATCCTATAGATTTCATTCATGCCAAGTGTTTGACAGAGTGTCACTCCTGGTTGGGGATGGTCAGACCTTGTCACATAGCCAATTTTTTATTTTTAATTCTTGTGGTCATGGAATTTATGGATTCCAAAAGCTACAGGGGTTTCTAGACAGTGACATGGATTATGGGCTTGAAAAGTGGCACAAATCCCAAAGTTTTAGGCACAGGTCTAAGGAGAAACGTACCCAAACGTATGCACACCCATGTTGTGCATGTGTCTGGAGGTCTTCAGACACACCCTTGTCCATATCAAGGGAGCGTCTGGGGGTTTAGTGGTCTCAAAGCTCAGTGGGACCCATGGGCTAGTTAGGGGAATGACTGGGATGCATTCCAGGAGTTATGTGGTAAGTGCAGAAGGTCTTGTATGGTGTGTTTCCATCAATTCCACTTCCTTAAATAACACATAGGGATTTGAATCATATCATAGTAACTTCTCGTCGCATGTTTACCCCGGTTGGCTGGTTACTTAGGTAGATGTGGGAGCAGGGCATTACAGAGTGGTATCAAAGCATGGTTCACCCCTCAAGCTAGACGAGATGTGTGTTGGTCATGCATTCATGTGAGTTTCATGTGTACTAATCATCCTTTTGGTATATATGCTTGTTTCATTTGCATGGTGTCAATTATGGTTGTAGTGATGTCGCGATGTGAAAGAGGATGTTGTTGTTGTGAAGTGTGTCGTCATGAGTGTACGATTGGTTATGCTATGTTACGCATGTTAATGCTTACATTTTTTCAAATGTGCATTGATATGGTTGTTGTTTTCATGCATGAGGTGATGGTATGTGTAGTTGATATGGTCATGCATTGATGACTAGACTCTAGCTAGAATAATCGTTATATGCTTATATGATTATGTGTTATATTCCTATATGTTGTCATGATTATGTTATACATGTATTGCACTGATTTGTTGACCCTACAGATGAGGTATCCCCTTTGAATTATGTTAAGGTACATTAGTTTATTGTGATTTGGTTTAACTGACATGATATACCTTGCAGGAAGAATATCAAACATGACTAGAAAGATGGTAGAATATAGTTCCTGAGACTCTCCTTATGGATCAGATGAGCAACATGGTGTTGGGCACTCTTTTAATTTGGCAAGCACATTAAGAAGTTTAAAGGAAAAAATAAAGAGTTGTAAGGCACACAATGACAGAATCATACAGGAACAAGAGAAGCAAGTAGAGGTAAATGTAGTGATACTTTAAAGTTTGTCAAAATTGCAGCGAAAGGGACCACTTCGAATCAACCATGAGTAGGAGGAAAAAACTAACAAGGCACATGGCAACAAGTATCATGGTAAGTATAGGTTGGATGGAGAGGGCACGAACAGAGATGACAGGTCCTTGGATACTCCAGATAGTACGGGTGGTAACACATATACTATTCTAGTTCTAAATCTGACAGGCATTATGATCGTCATCATTATCGTCGTTATAGGAGAAGTGACAAGGGATATTTTTCGGATGAGTTTTAGAAAACCAAGCCACCTACATTTGATGGAGATATGAAGAAATCATAATATGTAGAGGAATGGTTTCTTGGCATGAGGGATTTCTTCAGATTACATAATTATTTAGAGAACATTAAAGCAAAGATAACCACTTTCAGTATTAAAGTGAAAGCAGATATCTAGTGGGAGTATGTGAAGAATGTTAAAGGTATTCGGGAGGATGAATTGACTTGGAATGAGTTTGAGAGGCTCTTCAAGAAGAAGTATTTATCATAAAGGTACTATTATGACAAAGCTAAGGAGTTTTATGAGTTACAGATGGGTTCCATGATATATGATGAGTATACTAGTAGGTTCTTGGATCTGTTGAGATATGTGCCTTGCCTCAAGGAGGATAAGACCAAGATTTAGAGATTCATCAGTGGAATTATAGTAGCATACAAAGACCAGATTGAGTTGGATGAGCATAGATTGTTGGAGGAGGTCATCCGAAAGCCAAAACATTGTTATGAGCAACCGAAGCACAAAGTTGAGCCTAAGCATGGCTTAAAAGGAAATGAGAAAGTTAAAGGAAAATGGCCACCAAAGTGAGGAATACCTCAAGATGTAGGTGAGAAGGAAAATGTAGTCCCTTACAAGAAGTTCAAACAGTTGAGAAGGAACATGGAGAGTAGCATAATAGAGGCGATAGTAGAGCACCATTACAATGTTGGATATGTGGTAAGAATCATCATAAGAGGGATTGTCTGTAGTATTAGGGTGGTAGAACCCAGATCTATAGGGCTCAGGAGGCACATACAGTTGGGAATGTTGGTCATAACATTCCTTGGATTTATGCAGTTGTGGAAAACATGCAAGTGGATCATCAAACATCTATCATTTAGATCAACTGTAACCTTTGTGATTAAGTTTTTTATATTTTGATTAATCTTGGATCTAATTATAGTGGATAACTGTAGTTTGAGAAAATGCGTGCATGAGAAATATTGGTTGGTGTAGTTGGCTCTAGATACAAAGAAGAGAGTTCACCATTGGGTAAGATATTATGGATTTGAGTTAAATGGTATGCCTACAGAAACTCATTTGAATGTATTTTCATTGGGATCGTATAGCATGCCTTTGTTTATGGATTGGTTTTACCTTCACAGGACTAAAATGGATTACTTCGACAAGGCAATTGAGTGCTTGGATGATAATGGGGAAAAGATAATTTTGTAGGGAAAGAAGAAGACTACATCAATGAGGATCATTAGCACTATGGAGGCTAAACATAGTTACAGAAAATATTGTGTGATGTTTGGAGTGCAAATATATAGTGACAAGGGTAAAGATGTTGCGGATGCAAAAATATTCAAGAGGTACGACGTATTGTAGTAGTATAAGGATGTATTTCTAGTATAGATTCTAGAGTTACCTCCTCACAGGGAAGAAAATTTCTCTATTGAGTTGGTTCGAGGGGTAGAACCAACATCGAAGGAACCTTACATGATGAGTACCCTAGAGCTAGTAGAGTTGAAATTGTAGTTAAAGGAGATGCTTGACAAGGGACAAGTTAGGCCAAGTGTGTCACCTTGGGGTGCACAAGTGTTTTTGATAAATAAGAAAGATGGTAATCTCAGATTGTGCATTGATTACAAGCAGTTGAACAAGGTAACGACAAGAACATGTACCCATTTCCAAGGATTGATAATTTTTTTGATCAGTTGAAAGGAGTAGCAATGTTCTATAAGATTGACTTGAGATCAAGATACCCTCAGGTACACATCAATGAAGACAATATATGCAATACCACGTTCAGGACCAGGCATGGGAATTATGAGTTTGTTGTAGTTCCATTCAGTTTGACTAATGTCCCAACTACATTTATGTGTTTGATGAATAGTGTGTTTCATCCTTATTTGGACAAGTTTGTTATTGTATTCATTGCTGACATCTTAATATACTCCAAGAATAAAGAATAGCATGTCAATCATTTAGCAAAAGTGTTGAGATTGCTAAGAGAGCATTAGTTGTATGGAAAGCTTAGCAATTGCAGATTCTTTTAGATAGAGGTGCATTACCTGGGACATGTTGTTTCCAAGGAAGGCATAACACTATATCCATAAGAGATAAGGGCCATCATGGAGTGAGTAGCTCCTAAGAATGTAGATGAGTTGAGGTCATTCAGGGGATTGGTATGTTACTATAACAGGTTCATCAAGAACATCTCACGCATTGCATATCCTATGATATCCTTGTAGAGAAAAGGTAAGAAGTTCGAATAAACATAAGAATGTGCAACTAGTTTTAATTAGTTGAAGCAATTGTTGACCAATACTCTAGTCCTTAAGATTATAGATCCAGATAAAGAGTTTGCAGTGTGTACAAATTCATGTAAAAGAGGACTTGGTGGAGTTCTTATGCAAGAAGGACAAGTGGCGAGCTATGAGGCCAGGAAGTTGAACGAGCATGAACAGAATTACGTGACTCATGATCTTGAGTTGGAATCTATTATTCTCACCTTGAAGATGTGGAGGCATTATCTTCTTAGCAGAAGATTTCAATTGATGAGCGAACACAGTGGGTTGAGATACTTGTTTGACCAATTGAATCTAAATTCTAGGCAAGCTAGATGGTTGGCTACCCTTAGTGAGTTTGACTTCAAGATCATATACATTAAGGGAAAGGAGAATCAGGTTGTAGATGCTCTTAGTAGGAAGATACATGTGAGTCATAGAGAAGGTATTAACTCTTATGGGATATAGTTACATGATATGATATTGCAATTAGGACAACGGGATGACAGGTATATGAAGATTATGCACAAGTTACGTCAAAGTATAGGTATAGGTATAGGTACATGTATAGGTATAGGTATAGGTACATGTATAGGTATAGGTGATCAAGATGTAGACTATCGTCTCATGACAGATGGTTTGGTGAGATTCAAGGACAAGATCTATGTGTTAGATTGTAGTGAGCTCAAGAAGCTTATCTTGAGGGAGTTTCACGTCAAGTCATACTCAGGTTACCAAGGACATCAGAAAACATTGATGGTCATGAAGAAGTTATACTATTGGACAAATATGAAGAAGGAAGTGGCAAAGTTCACGCCTAGATGTTTGTATTTTCGGCAGGTAAAGGTAGAGTGTAAGCATCTAGGTGGTCTTCTCTAGATTATTCTAATTCCGAAATGGAAATGAGAGGTCATTTCCATGCATTTCATGACAGATCTTCTAAGGAAAACAAGACAACATGATTCTACTATGGTCATGGTCGACAGGTTGAGCAAGGTCACTCACTTCATTCGAGTGAAGACTACATATTCAGGCAATGAGGTGGCACAGGTTATCATCAGGAAGATTATGAGATTACATGGTGTTCTGAAGAAGATTGTGTCAGACATGGATGCAAAGTTCACTTCCAAGTTTTGGAAAGAGATATTTGCAGGTTTGGGTATAAAGTTGGCCTTTAGTACAACCTATCATTCACAGACATATTGACAAATAGAGAGGGTCAACAAGATCTTAGAGGATATGTTGAGGATGTACATGATGCATCAGTAGCTAAGATGGGAGGAGTATATTCCATTGATTGAGTTTTCATACAAAAATAGTTATCAATAGTCATTGAGGATGAGTCCTTTCGAGGCACTATATGGGTAGGGTTGTAATACTCCCATTAGCTGGAGTGATCCAGTTAAGAGGGTACTTATTGGACCAGATATGTTGGTAGACATGGAATAAGAAATGCAAGTTATAAAGAAGAATTTAAAGGAAACACATGATTTACATAAGAGTTATGTGGACCATCGCAAGGCACTGAAGGAGTTTCAGGTTGGGCAGCATGTGTATTTACACATAAAGCCCAAGAAGATCTCTTTGAGTATTGGATCATGTGCCAAGTTGGCACAATGGTATTGCAGACCTTTTGAGATCCTTGATAGGATTGGACAATTGGCCTATCAACTGACACTGCCTCCAACAGTGAAATTCCATGATGTTTTCCATGTTTCATTGCTTAAAAGGTATATAAAGGTTGTTCATCATGTTATTGATTGGTATGTATTGCATGTGGAGCAAGAAGAAGAATTCTAGTCAAAGCCTTAGTGCATATTGTAGTGGAAGAAGCTCATGCTTAGGAACAAATCCACAAAGCAAGTTAAAGTGTAGTGGAAGCACTTTGGGCCCGAAGAAGCTACATGGGATATGGTGATTAGATGTGGGCCATGTATCCTTCTTTTTTTATCGGTGGAGGAAAAGCAGTTTTGGTATGATGTTTGGTATATGTTTGGCATATGTGTTGTTGATGTTTTGTTATATGTACATATGTATATGGATGTAAATACTACCATGAGATAAGTTATATAGCTCCAATAAGAGGTATGGTTGTTATCTTTTCATGTTGTCGTGATGTTTTTCTTTTGGGCAGGTCATTTATTGTAAATATTGCAACGAACTAAGTTATAATGCTCCATGGGCAGTATGTTTTCTTTTTAGTGGTTTTGCTGAGGTCTTGATGTGGTTTAACATTGAGGATGATGTTCCCTAAGGGGGAGGGGTCTATAACAACCCCTGGTTAAATTTCATGTAATAAAAGTTAATAAAGGAAAAATAAGACCATGATTAAGGGACACGTATTCCAAGTTGAATGTTGGGGAAAGATATCCTAGTGAGCATCACTGGATGTATTTATGGCTAAAGGAAATTGGCAAAGGCAATGGATAAGGAATTAAAAAGGAAAGGGGTATTTTTGGCACATTTATTTATGAAAATGAAGGAAAATAGGAGAAAAGGAAGGTGAAAAGGCACAAGTTGCATGTGAGGAGGAAATTGAAGGAAAATAATGGAAAATGAAGAAAATAGAGGCCTCATTGATAAAAAGGCTTATGAGGATCAGTTCATCACTTTTGATCAGTTCTGTTTTGGAGCTCTCTCATTATTCTCTCTCTCTTACACTCTTGGACACTTAGAGTTTTCTTGAAACATTCTAGCCTTGGAGCAAGGAAGGGAAAAACAAGAAAAGAAAGGACAAAGAAAAGGAAGGAAAGGAAAGATCAAACAAGGAAGACTAGGATCAAGCAGATTAAACAAGAATACTTGCAGGTAGCATACTGGATGTGCGATTTCCTACTTGGTTTTTACATGCATGGCTTTGCATGTTGGTATATGGTTCTCTTCCTATGGGTGGCATGGTTTTTCCAGGTTATGACAATGGTTTTCAGCCTTGCATTGCCTTTTTCTAGATAGCCATGGTGTGATGGGATTTTTTTCTCGGTTTTTACATTTGGAATTGCTTAATGGTTTCAGAATCCGGGGTGGAGGTGGTCTCAGGAAAAATCCCGAAAGCCTAGGAATCACTTGACCAGTTTTGGTGGGGATACACGGTAAAGATTGAGGGTGGACTCTCCATTTAGTGCCTAGTGATCTAGTATGGATTTCAGTAAAGTCTGAGAGGCTGGTGTCTCAGTTTAGGGCCTAGTGATCCAGTGTGGATTGTGGTAAAGCCTGAGAGACAAGGATACATAAAATTCCTCAAGGAGAGTGATGGAGTTTAGAGGCATTCCAATATCGATTTTGGTTTTTTGATCTCGACGCCAATTTTGGTGAGATCACGATCTGGTGAGGGTGGAGGTGGTTTAACCTCTGGATTCCCACGGTTATTTTTGGATTGATTTATGCATGAGACCCCACATTCATGCTTGGAATATGGCACGGGGATGACTGGTTGAAAGAAATATTTGGTTCAACCATGTTTACAGTCGGGTGTTACGTGAAAGTCCCAATCTTGGTCAACTCTTTCCTATGTTTAATAAAATCTAAGTTATCATTATTTTGTACTTGTTAATATGTTGCTTTAATGGCTATTATTTTATTATTATTTACATGTTTTAATGTTTGTTATAAGATTGGTCATATAACTGGTTATAGTCATGGTTATTTCATGTATTTACTTGTAACTAAAAGGATAGTCAAAATAGTTTAGGGGAGAGGGAGGTGATCCTTCTTATCAAGTCTCATATGATTTGTGAGCCATTTATGCTTTTTATTTTATTCATTTCCCGTAGATTGTATTCATGCCAAGTGTTTGACAAAATGTCAGTCTCGATTGGGGATGGTCAGCCCTAGTCCCAGAGTCAGTTTTTGATTTTTAATTATTGTGGTCATGTAATTTATGTATTCTAAAAGTTACAATGGTTTCTGGGTAGTGACCTATATTCTGGGATTAAAAGGTGGAAAAAATCTTGGCCCAAATGCATTCATACCCATGTTTTCCATGCGCCCGAAGGCCTTCATATGCACCCTTGTCTATATCAAGGGTTTGTCTAGGGGTTTAGTGGTCTCAAAGCTCAATGGGACCCAGGGGCTAGTCAGGGGAATGACTGGGATTCATTTTGGGAGTCTTGAATCAAGTGTAGAAGGTTTGGTATGGTTTGTTTCCATCGATTCAACTTCCTTAACTGACACATGGGGAGTTGACTCATATCATAGTAATAGGGAGTCGAATCATATTATAGTAACTTCTTGTCACATGTTTACCCCGGCTGGCTAGTTACTTGGGTAGATGTGGGAGGATGGCATTACAATCACATTATAACATAAATAGAAATGAAAATCACCCCAGATTGGGTAGGAACGAAGGAGGGGGTGGCAACCCTCTATCACCAAATACATTAAATGAGGGCAATATGATTGCCATCCTCCCTTAAGGTGATGCGATGTGGTGTGTTGGGATTTTACCATCCTCATGTAGTTTTTTTGTTGTTTTAATTTCTATATGTTGGTTTGGAAACTCGTTTATGGGATCTTTCTATTGGGAATCACGATTGTTGTTAGACCAAAACCTGTAGGTGTTAGTCAACGATCACATCGCCATAGATAAGGATCCATGAGAGGCGGTTAGTCCATGTCATGAAACACATGGGAAGCGTTAGTTTATCTAATGTCCAACAATCCCCCCTGATGCGAGTCGGGTGTGTATCGAACTCCTGAACTATGCTCTAATACCACTTTTTGGGAATCATGATTGTCATTAGTCCAAAACCCGCAAGTATTAGTCAACGATGACATCACCAAAGATAAGGATCCACGAGAGGCAATTAGTCCATGTCACGAAACACACGGGAGGCATTGGTTTATCCAATGTCCAACACTTTGAATGATGGAGGTTTCCTGAGAGTTAGCTAATAATTTTTGTTTGTACAATGGTATTGTGCATGGTTTATTTTTCTTTTCTTTTGCGAGGCTTTTCTACTTCATCGCTCTGCTCAATTTTCATTCTACAAAGTTAATGTTTTGGTCCCTTTCATGAATTATGTCTAGATAGTTACTCCACCAACCTTTTCTTAGGGGAAGGAATAGGTCGTCCTACTCTGTAGGCACACTAGTTTCAAGATTGGGTTCTGTTCATTGAAGAGATTTCTCTAGGTTGCACTTGCAACTTATTTTCTTAGGGAATGGTCATATATACTCCTCTCAACTCTCATTTTGGCTCTTGTGGTCGGAAAGAATTGTTTGTATCTTTAAATGGAATAGATCCTTGATGCATTAGTCTCCTTTCAATGAACAAATTCCCCAGTCTCCTCTTGGCTATGGCATCTAACAATGCTTTCATCATTTCAATTCTTTGTAGCTCAATTTGTTTCCTTCTACTTGAGGTAGTTTCTAGTTTCTAGGGTGAGAATAGAGACTACCCTTCTAAAGAGGAAGGGGTGAGATCCATTAGATAATCATGAGTAACCTAAACCCATAGAGATCTCCACCTCCTCTTGATATTTTACATGCATGGCAGAATTTTAATCATGGTTATTTTGTAGATATAGATTTTTTTGTTGTACTTTAGTTTTTTTTGGATATAAATGTTGTCTTATAAAATATATGCCTATTAATTTCAAGAACAAAAAATAATAATAAAATATACCTATTGCTATTTCTAAAACTAGAATTCTACTCTTTTATTATTAATCTAATTTCCTAAATCAAAATAAATAATAGAATGTTATAATAAGCAAACTATATACTACTACAATATACTAATTTAAAAATAATTTTTTTTTTCCAAAATTTCGATTTTGAAGGATAAAAGCTATAATACATTTACCTACATAGTACAACCATGACATTCTCATAAATGGAGCATGATATATTAACTTGATTTTAATAAAAATTGTATATATAACTTAGAATTGATTTTAAATTTGGTAGGAATTATATTACAAATTAGAGTTTAACGTTCTGATTTAAATTTGTATATGACCATGACATTCTCATAAATGGAGCATGATATATTAACTTGATTCTAATAAAAATTGTATATATAACTTAGAATTGATTTTAAATTTGGTAGGAATTATATTACAAATTAGAGTTTAACGTTCTGATTTAAATTTGTATATGAGTTTGACTCATTTTAAAACCATTTAAATTGTTATTTAAAAAAAAAAAAAACTTATGAAATTTTGATTTACCGAAAAGAAAGAAATAAAAGGAATTGACTAAAAATGAAGTGATTTAAGTGTCCCAAATATATAATTCCATTTTAATAAATTTAATTTAATAATTAATATTTTGCATTTTTAATGAATGAAAGTGTTATATTTATTTTCTTCTTATATTTTTAGTGTGTGAGTTTGTTTTTTACCAAAAATTTGGGTGGCTTATTCATAATTTAACATTGAGAAATCAATTTTCATTATTTTTATTCTTATTTAAATTTACTTATTTGTAAGTTGATTGGTTGAGGTCTTATTATGGGTTATTTAGTAACTTCCATTTCTATTAGATACTAATCTTTTGTTTTTAGTCTTATTCTTTTTCATTTTTCTTTATTTTATTATTTTTCATTTTTCTATTGATTCCTTTTTTCTTCATATTTTGAATTTAAGATGACTTCCTATTATATTAAAATTATATTTTAATAAATTTAATTATAAAATATTATATTAAGAAAAAATAAAACACACATACACATACACAAAAATGTATATATGTCAATATAAACAATATTAGTTAATCATATTTTTTAATTTGTTATGATGACTTTTAACAATAAATTTTTTTATTTTTATGACGAAATCTTCCTGACATCTTTATTGTTTTTTAAATTAATTAAACTATATTTAAGCTAAGAATACTAGCTACTATGTAGCCCTTGTTAAATGTCAACAAAGACAATATTATTTAGTTTATTAATTTTAGTGATCATATAATAAAATTGATTTTGTAAATTAATTTCAATAATAATAATGTTTTTATTTTTAATCGAGTTGTGAATACTTTGATAAGATTGATTTTTAATATTAAATATCAAAAATACATGCACCTGTACACACATAAACACTTACATATTTGTGAAGTTATTCTTTGGATATTTAGGTCATCTTAGCGTAAGAATTTAACATGTAGTTGTATCTACATGATTATGTTAAATGTTCTAATCATTAATTCATTCATAAATGGATTAGATCTCATTCCATGTCCTTCGCATAAATGCATAGTTCACTTGTATACACTGGAGTGGAGTGGGGAAGTTTTCACAAGTGGTAAGGCTCAATTCTTGTGAGGGATTTCCTTGGAGCATTAGGGTCACTTTGAGGTAGCGGTCCAACATGTAGTTGCATTGAAGTATTATCTTAATTGATTCATTTTGCTAAAGGCATGTTATCAATCAAGAGGTCATAAGTCTAAATTTGATTGAGTCTCTCAAGATTACCATCCACTGTTGCAGTTGGTAGTTAACACCATTCTCCATCTGGAGATCCCTTGGAAGAGGGAAGAACTATATATATAATGGTAATCTTGAGAGACTCAATCAATTTCAAACATATATATATTAAAAACCCTGCATTTCTGAATAACATCCCTACTAAACCTCTTGGCATATATTAGTGTGTCTAAACCAAAGGAATTCAAATTTGGATCATACTAGCATGGAACTAATTAATTTTACAATAACATTTTCATTAACTAGTCAAGCTAACCTTTTAGGCTTATAAATATTTTAATTTTTTTCTAAGGAAAAAATCATAAGATCCTTAAAGTATTTATGAGGAGGTCAATTTAATCTCTAACAATGATAGTGGTTGCTAACCTCAAGGAACTATGAATTCAAACATGTAACCTATGGTCTTCCTATTTACAATATTTTTTGAGAAAATGATTCAACCAATTGAACTAACCATTGGGGATTGTGTGTTCCTTTGATGTAATTCAAGAAGTTCTCGAACACTCTCCCTATTTTGAGGATGGTATCTAGTGTAATATAAATGGTATAGGCTTAGTACACCTAACCGACTAAGAATCATAGTAGATACCTCCATAGAGCATGAAATTACTAACCATGTCTTCATAAAACTGACATTAACTGATTGATTTAACCATCAAATATGTGCGTGCATGGGTACACATAAATATGTACATATATGATAAAGTGTGTAAAAAGAGCAGAGAAATCATCATTTCTTATATTACATATATAAAAATCATATGTTGTATATTATTATTTTTTTACTATTCATTATTATACAATAAATTTTTTTTTTTTTTTGTAAGCTAAGGTAAAATTCTATTACTAAAATTGAAAACTATGTACATATACATATTGCCACCCACCCAACAGGGAAACCGGGTGAACTCCTAAAAATATATAACCGCCATCTTAAAGAAATAGAAGTTCAGTTCCTCAAACCAGACTAAATATCCCGCTAATCTATCCAAAAACATACTATTCAACACTAGAGATAGATCCATACTGTTCAACACTGCTAACATTAAACTACTACTATCTGGAAAAGGCACAAAAAACTCCATGTAAAAACCTGTTAATGGCTGCAACTGCTGTGGCTACGGATGCATGGCATCATTCTTTACTGCATTTGCTGCATTTTCTGTCTTCACGGCTATTCCATTCTCTTTCAACAACTGTATGAGCTGATCCATTTTCTTGTCCTGCATTAGAAGGTTCATTTGTATATTTTTCAATTCTCTTTTGAACATTGGCATTCCCTGTGCGAGCTCAACCATTTCTACTGCTACTTGCTCCAGGGCCTTAGCAAGTAAACGCTTCATTCCCCAATATACATGCAGGGACTTCTTATAGAGGGAAATCTACCCTCTTTTATGTCCAGGGTCAGGTAAAAAGGTCTCCCAATCAGCCATCTCTGGGTCAGATTGATCTTGCAGAGCCTCTTCTTCTAACTTATCTATTATCCTGCGGATTTTGTAATTAGTTTCCTTGGTATAAGCGGCCTCTGCATCCTGTAATTTCTATCGCATATCCTTCTTGGCCCGACCGCGAACACCACGGCCGGAGCCCTCCTCAGAACCACGATTCTCTTCCCGTCCTACATACCTCCCTCTACCCCTAATGCCTCCGCGACCCCTTCTCCCTCGACCGTGCCCTCTCCTTTCTTCATCTTCCTCGTCATCGTTCTCAGAATCTATCTCCGTGTCTTCCTTGGCCTCCTCTGGAACCGAGTGCCGCATCCACCTACCAACTTTTCCGCCGGAGGACGGGTGTGGAGTATCCTCTGCAAGAAAATCACGAATATCTACTTCCGGCTCGTCCGAGTCTTCAGGGATATCTAGGTAAATGGGAGGGAGGGATTCATCCACCACCTGCTTCCCTTTCTCTGCCATCGTGGCTCCCTGACTGCGAGTTCGCCTACCTTCAGGTCGGTTTAGATTAATGTCCATAGTAGTACTCAAGAAGTTTGATATCCTATACAACCGGATCGCCCCCCACTGCTTCCACACCAAACAACCGCCTTCACACTCTGGTCTCGTAAACAAAACGATGTTACGCACCCAGGCAATTATCCTTTGCAAACAAGTCTCCCTCGGCTTCCTCAATGACAACAATTCTTTTTCCCACTCTGAGCTTATAAACAGGACAACTATAACCCTTACTTCCACTCGCCTAGCTTCAGGAAAGAAATTTTCCTCGCTGCAGCTATTATCATACTCTCTCCTAAAGAGATCATGCAGCATAAGAACCTCGCTCAACCACCTTCCCACGTTCTGAATAATTATTCCCCAGAGCAGCTCATTATTACACGTTTCATAGCCCAAATCCTGATGTGATGCGCTCTCTCCCCTCCGGACGCCACCGTTCTCCCACCTCAGTACCTGCCCTGCATTCAGCCTTGGGATGAGCATGCCTTCGCATGCCTGGATATATTCATGCCGCCCATTTAAATTTTCAATACATCTATTCATTAGGCCTCGTATGTCACCATAAATGCCGTCGTCATATTCGTTCGAAATCATTAGGAGAAGGCAGTTAGGTCGTCCTATCCTCCCCTCTCGCCTCATGATTCCATTTAAATTTTCAATACATCTATTCATTAGGCTTCGTATGGCACCATAAATGCAGTTGTCATATTCGTTTGAAATCATCACGAGAAGGCATTTACCATAAATGCAGTTGTCATATTCGTTTGAAATCATCAGGAGAAGGCATTTAGGCGGTCCTATCCTCCCCTCGCGCCTCATGATTATCGTGGCGCAATATGGCTGCCAGGTCATGCCATCTCAGCTCCTCCTGTAAGGCCACCCAGCTTCCATCCAATACACAATGTGAACCGCCACATGCCCAATTTGCCAAATAGTCAGCCGCTCTATTACCTCGTCGCAGAACATGGGTGATTGTAATATAGTCAATCCTCCGCATTTGGTCTTCAATATCCTGAATAATTGCAGCCATCTGCCAGCTCTTCGCTACATGGTCCCAGGCTTTACCCCCCTGCAATTTCCGCAACATTTCAATGACAATTTGGGAGTCACCTTCAATATCCAGGTTGCGATAACCATTCCTCGCAGCAATTCAAATACCATGATAAATTCCCCAGAGTTCCGCCTCATTATTTGACATTTCACCACCCCATTCAGCATATACCCAGCGCGAGATACCCCCACTATCTCGGAAAATACCACCCCATCCTGCATCCCCAGGATTGCCCTTTGATGCACCATCAAAGGATAATTTAATGCAGTTGTCTGCTGGGAACCTAAAACGATTTGGGCTCTGTATACTAACTCGACTACGCTTATCAGTATTAGGATATAGCATTGTATAGTCTATGCTCAGTTGACATAAAATTTGTTGCTCATCCAAGTTTAATTGCCAATCCTCCTCCCGTCATGGTTCAGACAAGATCGTCTCTTTAATCGAAAGGCAAACCGCATCCCATATGCTGGCTACATGGCAGCTTCGATCCTTAAAGATTCGTCTATTACATTCCTTCCACACCTCCCAAATTACGAAACCCAGCGCCAAACTCCAGATCCTCCTCACCAGTTTGCTATGGAAATGACCTGTTCCCCATTGTAAAATGGTATTTCTTAGACTATGAGGATCCCTATTGACCTGCCCGAAGAGAACTCGCAGCTCTTCCCACAAACTTTGAGTATACAAACACCTATTCAGCAAGTGTTCCTGGTTCTCAATATCATTATTACAAAGATAACACCGTGATGGACCAATCATCCCGCATTTCTGCATATGATCCCACGTCAAGATCCTTTCTCTACACACTAACCATGCAAACATAGTTACTTTGGGCCACCATTTACCTTCCCAAAGTTTTTTCCACTCCACTGGGTCCTCTTGTCGATCCTCTCTTGTGAGCCAATAATAAGCTTCTTTAACTGTGAACATACCTTGCATGGCCTTACCCCAACGAAGAATATCGCTGCCTGGACGGATCTTGATTTTCCTGGAGTCTAATTCTCTGGTGAACAGTATTTGAGTCGCAGGACTGATTCTCTGCTGCCATTCCGTCGGGTGTTTCCATAACCTCCACAGTTCATTCGGATTAGCCGGTCTCCAGTAATCCTTAACATATTCGAGTCCCGCCCATTGCGAACCTACTTGAAGGTCATGTAAATGTGGATTACTTTGCAACTTCTCACGTTGTTGCCATCCATCCGTCCAAAACCTTGCTAGATTACCTTCCCGTATTTCCCAGAACGCAAACTCCCAAACTATATCTTTGTTGCTTCTTGCTAGCTCCCAGATTTGGGATCCTCTTGGAGTTTCTTGTACCCGGACGCGGCCTTCCACCGAGCCTGGCATGTTGTATTTTTGATTCCAGATACGTTTCCATATATCCACACCCCCCTGCACCCATCTCCACCAGAGCTTCGCCCCTAAAGCCTTATTCACTACTTCCAAATCTCGAACACCCAGGCCTCCTTCCTCTTTCTGCCGGATTACCTGCTGCCATGAAACTAAAGTCCATTTTCTTTGCTGTGTTGGACCCCCCCAAAGAAATTTACCAAAGATTTGTCGTAATTTACAGAACACTCCCTTAGGGGCTGGCATGATTGAAAACGGGTATATAGGAATGGATAATAGCACTGATTTTAAGAGGACCACTCGACTTGCTAGATTCAACAATCTGAACGACCAGTTATGTAATCTTTGTTGTATCCTATCAATCAAATTTTTCCAATTGTTTATGCGCTTAGAATTACTATCTAACTGAATACCTAGGTATTTTTTCGGTAAAGCTCCCTATCTAAAACCTAACACTCGAGTTAAATGGGCTTTTACAACTGCAGGAGAATTGAAAATAAAAGTACAGGATTTATCATTGTTAACTGCCATACCTGAAGCTGTCATAAAAACTTCCAAGATATTTTTAAATCCCCTTACCTCTCGAAGTGAAGCTTCACCAAACAACATCAAGTCATCAACAAACTGCTGATGAGTGATGATTAAATTTGACCCCCATAATCTCAGACCTTTGATTCTACGGTCCCTGACCTACTGCTTAATTTTCCTGCTCAAGCCTTCCATTGCTAAAATGAACAGAAATGGTGAGATTGGATCCCCTTGCCTGATACCCCTAGTGGCATTAAACGTATCAGTAGGTATCCCATTGAGCAATATTGAGAAGTTCGGAGTAGAGACCAAACTACTTATCCAAGCAATCCACCTGCTTTCAAACCCAAAAGCCTGAAGAACAGCACGGAGATAATCCCAATTCAGACGATCATATTCCTTTGATAAATCAAGCTTCATAAGCATTCCTTGCTTCTTCTGCTGTTTTAAAGAGTGTATAACTTCCTGTGATACCACTATCCCATCCAGGATCTGCCTGCCTTCCACAAAACCAGTCTGTTCAGGCGCAATCAAATTAGGTAGGAGAGGTTTCAGCCGTTTTGCAATCACTGATGATATTATCTTATAGATTACGTTGCAGAGGGCAATGGGTCTGAAACCTTGTGGTTCTTCAGATGCATTACTCTTAGGAATCAAAGTAAAAAAGGTTGAATTAATACCTGGCCAGACTTGGTGTCTGAACCTTGATTCCTCCACTGCGTCCACTATGTCTTTCCCTATAAAGTGCCAGCTCGCCTGGAAGAATTCAATCGTATATCCATCCGGCCCCGGGGCCTTATTCTTTGCCATGTTCATCACAACTTCCTCTACCTCCTCCATAGTGACTACCCGCATTAGTGCCTTATTCTGGTCTACTGTTATGATCCTTGGTATTTCACGACAGATAGTATGAATAGCCTCTGCTCTATCCCTTCGAGTTTCTGTGAGCACCCCCTTAAAATAATCCACCAGAGTCCTTACAATACCAACCTGCTCTACCTCTCTTTCACCCTCCGCATTCCTGATAGAGAAAATTCGATTCCTCTATCTATGTTGAATCATGGCTTGGTGGAAAAATTTTGTATTCCGTTCGCCTGCTCTTAACCATCGAACCCTTGATTTTTGTTGCCACAAAATCTCCTCTTGTTTGCGTCGTTCCTCCAACTGGCCAAGAATCTGTCCTTCCTCCCTACTATTATCTTCATCTCTGCCTTCCAATATTATCTTCTGCTGAATCTCTTCCATTGCTCCTTCCAACCGTTGTTTAGCTTCCAAAATGTTCCCGAATTCCTTCCGATTCCATGCCTTAATTCGCTGTTTTAATTCCTTTAGCTTCAACTGAAGAGTATGCATTCTCCCGTTCCCTCTACTAGTACATTGATTCCACCAGGTTTCCATGTTTTGAATGAATTGTGGATCCCTTAGCCAAAAAGATTCAAAACGAAAAGGTCTGTTCCCTTTGATCTGCTTAATATCTACCTCCAATTGAATGGGCCAATGATCTGAACCAATACTAGGCAGAATTTTCGCTTCAATAAACACATCTCTATTCAAAATTTGCTCTGATAACAAAAATCGATCCAAACGGGATGCAATCTGGCTCTGTCCACCGCCATCTATTTTAAATTTTTCTGATCATTATTGGAGGATTTCGCTCTGATTAACAATTGCACAAGATTCAGGAGGCAGTTTTGCACAAGGGCTTCCTTGTGAATATAGCACAGCAGACTCTCTTGGGAACCGTAGTATAGCAGGGTTTTTTACTTTTTGATCTTAGGAATGGAAGTACGGCAGGGGAGGGGCGAAATCCCCTCCTTTCGGGATGTCATGATGGGTCATGCTGGAACTAGTACTGCGAATGGGTAAGGCTCCGATGCTGCTGATGCTACCCCAGTTCTGGGCAACCAGTGGCAGGCTCGCCTGGTTAATAAATGTCTTCCAAGGGCGCAGAAGAAACCCAGGTATGTCATTCCAAACAACAAATTGGAGGAATATCGCTGTTATATGAGAGACCATGCGTTAATCTGTAAATTTATTGGATATTGGTCGTCTGAAAAGATCTCTTGCGGTGGATTCATCAACGCTGGAACCCTCGTGGGGATATTGAGTTCAAATTGGGTGCTAAGGGGTTTTTTACAGTAATTTTTGCTAATTTACAGGTACAATAAATTTTAACCAAAATAATTCTAAATATTATGATTAGATTTATATCATTAATAAAATAAAGAATTTATTAAGAAAAAGAAAAAGAAAATGAGATATATAAAATTGCATATATTTATTTATAATTTATTTATTTTAAACAAATCAATAAATACAAAGATGTATATTATTTTTTAATATATCAATTATCATGTTTTATATCTTAATTCTTAATATATCAATTATCATGTTTTATATCTTAATTTTTAACTTAAATTAATAGTATTGTTTATCTTTTTATTTATTTTTCTTTTTTTTTTAGGAATTTGATAATACAATTTTAGACATAATGTGATCTT
Organism: Pinus tabuliformis; assembly: GCA_031772625.1. Taxonomy (NCBI): domain Eukaryota; kingdom Viridiplantae; phylum Streptophyta; class Pinopsida; order Pinales; family Pinaceae; genus Pinus; species Pinus tabuliformis. Next base: position 1,933,670,497 of record CM062816.1, on the reverse strand, counting down.
TTATTAATTAAAATTCCATTTTTAATGTATAATTAGATTCAACACCTTCAAAAACCCATGGTGTTCTTGGATTATACAAACAACACAACTCAAACTTGTGAATATAACAAATTCCTACCAAATTTAAAGAAAAAATGGTTGAAAAAAACCAAAAACATAAAAGAGTTAAACTACTCCTAAATAAATTATTAAAATTTATAATCTATATATTAGGATGTGAGATGAAGAGCTATGCAAAACCCTTTCATCTGCAGCTAGGGAAACCCTAGGCACCATCAAACTCTGTTCCGTGCTGCAGAATCCGATAAATCCTTGTTTGTGCTGTCAATTTGGTTAAAGTGTTGCATTTACACTCAAAGTGTGTGGATTTGCACCCAAAGTTCCCCTACCTGAGGGTGGATGTTGTATTGATTATGGAGTTTGGCTCCGTTGTGTGGAAGTGTGGTGTCAAATGTAGTTTGTTCACAAATCTGAGCTTTTTTCTACTCGAAGTTGCTTGTCGATTAGCGATTGACATGTTGGCTTTTGGGTTGTTTTGTTGGTTGTGTTTCATGTGGGCACAATGGGCACCCCTAATAAAGTTATGAAGGAAGCATAATCAAACCCTTCTTTGGATTTAGGGTTTCTCTCCTCATTGAAAGAGAATGTGGTACTATTGAAGGAAATTGGGTTACTGGGAAAGTTCACCAATTTGTGGCCAGGTTTTGAAGTTGTTAAAGATTGGAATTTTGAAAATTAGGAAAATCATGAACCCAAGAACATTCTCTATTATAGAAATGGATATTATTTATTTCTCGTTGGAAGCTAAGAAGATAGATACCATATCTACAAATTGGGTCTCTATTTTATGGGCACTAGAGGTTTGTTTCTCTCCCATTGGTCTCTTGAATATAATCCATTAATGTCAATCCCATTTGCACCTATGTGGATTAGATTTCCTTTTTTCACTCTTCTTTGTTGGGGTGAAGACATTTTTAAGGCCATAGGAGATCAACTAGGAAATAAATTACTTGTGATATGGACCATGGGAATAATTATTTGTGCCCTTGAAGTTGTGTTGAAATGGATTTTTCCAAAGGCCTCCCTATGACGATTCAGCTCAATCTAGATGGGTGGTCTTATCTCCAAGCTATGGATTATGAACAAGTTCCTTTGAAATGTAACCAGTGTTGTGAGTGTATAAATTTTGAGAAATGTTGTCCAAAAGCTTTAGCTTATTGAAGCTCCCCAACTCCATCGCCTCCTCCAAATCAAGGAAAAACATGCAAGGAATCACTATTGTTAAAAGGAAACATAAGAAGCGTGGAAGTAAAAAACAATAGACTTGTATGGTTGAATCTAAGCATCAATCCCTATCCAAAAGTAGCTTTGAAGTCCTAACTGCTTTTGAAGGAGAAAGTGAGAATAGCATGACCCAAGTAGATCAACCAAATATCCTTTTTCCAAAGGTCCCTCTGATTCAAAAGATGAAGAATCTCCAAAACAGGCCCCTCCAACAACAGTGGTAAATTTTTCCACAAAGGTCTATGTTTCAAAAGATGAGGAAACTATTAAGGTGATCGAGAAGAAGTCCTCCTCTTCTTCCCCTTCCTATTCAATTGTGCTTAAAAAATATCGTTCCTCTCCACCGGTAGCAAGAAGCGAGAAAGTTCATAGTAGAAAGAACTTCAGTCCTAACTTTCATGGACCAAATAGTGGGCCATCCTCTAGCAAATTATATAAATGTAGCGTTTCCGCATTTTTCTCTCTAACCAATTTACTAGAATTTATTTTTTATTTTTTGTAACAATAGGAATAAAAACCAAAAGACTTAATATTGAAACTTTTCCCTCCTTTCTCTTATTGGAAGGAGGTCGGTTTCTAAATTTTTTTGAAAAAATCATTAACACGAAATATATATTGTAATTCACTTCCTAGATAATTATTGCATCCCGACACAAATTTTAATACAATTCCTACTCATTTTTATTTAAAAAAAAATGAAAATATTTTTTTTTTAAATTTATATATATCTTAAATTTTGTATTATTAATCATATTATATTAATAATCTTACATTATTTAATTGACCATAATAATTTGTTTTAAATATAATTTATTAAAAAAAATTAAAATTAAAATTTTCATATTTCTAATAAACTCCATTTTAAATAAATATTAATTAAATAAAATTTATGCCATAGATCTTGTTTTGGCTTCTTCAAGTTAGCCATTGGTCGAGGACTCTGAGGAGTTCTCCTTTTATGTTTCTTTGAAAAACGCCCGTAAAGCACCTTTCGTTTAGATTAGACTCCATAGGCATCTTGTCTGAATTTCGAGTAAATAAATTATTTTATGGATTGGTAAGGTGTACATCATACACTATTGTCCTTGTCCTTTGTCTTCACTACCAAAAAGAAGCAGCTAGCAACTAATCTTAATTCATAGTCAATGAGATATTTAATGCAATTATGTAGAAAGGAGTGGAATTATATGTACATCCTACATTCATTTGTCCCTGTCCTAATTTTCCATGTTCAAGGAAAAACAAAAGGTCTCTTTCAAATAATTGCACTTAAATAATTCCATTTTTACTTTAATATATGTGTCCCATTATAACATAGTGCAATACTATTTTTAAAAACAAATTTAAAATCATATTCACAAATGACAAAGATAGATAATAGAAATATAAAGTCTACTCACCACTTAAATTACATTAAAGCACTTACCATTCAAAATACTTGTCAGCATTCACAACCATTCAAAATACTTGTCAGCATTCACCCACTTGTTTGTAACCATCCAACCCACTTCACTCACATTTTACATGAAAATTGTATACATCCACTGCACCCACCCCCACAACGTGAAAATTGTAGACATCCACTTCACCCACCCCCACAACGTTCAGAAAAGATAAGAAAAAAATACTTAGGTAAGCATTGTCATAGCAAGTTGTCCACCTTTGTAGTGGACCATGGTTGGTTGAGCTTAGCTTTGATTGAGGTGTATTTTTCTTAATTTGTTTTTTATAATAATACATGAATAGCAAGTTGTCCACCGCTTTTAGTGGATCATGATTGGTTGAACTTATAAACTTAATCTAATCTTGTTTGATTGAGAGTCGTGTGTGTTTCTTTTAATCCTTGAACATGGAAAATTAGGACAGGGACAATAATATAACTATTTTATAATTAGTTTTAAATTATAATTTTTATAATTGATGTTGAATTATTTTTCATAAAAAATAATTAAATTCAATTTGAAAAATATTTGTATTATATTATATTATTTATAAATTATAAAGGTATAGTCTAAGTAATAAATGAAATAGTTTTTTGGTCGGAATTTGATAATATAATTTTTAGTAAGACTGTGATTTTTTGTTTCTTTTGTTTTTTAAAATACACTTTTAAATGTATAAATAGATTCGAATACCCTAAAAAAATCTCTATGATATTCAATCTTTACAGATTGAACAACTTAAACTTATGATTTAAAAAATCTCTACCAGATTTTTGACAAAATTAACTAGAAAAGTGTTCAAGAAATGACCATTTTCTTTTATTAGTTAGACTATATGAATTATAAAATATTTTGAATCTAAATTTGGTTTATTTAATAGGATAAAAATGGTGTCAAGTGGGTGTAGCTCAAGTTGTAGGGAGGAGTCACTATTATTTTCCCCACCCCAGTTCCAGTCTCACTAATATTGGCATGCTCATTCCTTTGGAGCCATTTCTACATAAAAGATAATTGGCTCACCTAGACATAGGTAAGTTTTCCATGGATGTAGCTAGTATTGATATCTAATACATTGAACCAAAAAAACAAAAAAAAAGAGAGGATAAAAATGACTTTTTATATATATGTGCAATTAATTTTTAAAATATTTATAATTAATTTTATTTTTGAAAAAATAGAAAAATTCCCTAATGTGGGTGAGTTTGAGGGTCAAGGTGGAGTCTTATGGGATGACCCTGCCACCCTATCAAAGTGATGGAAATTAAAAACCAAGTGGCATGGCTCATTCGTGGCATGAGCCTGCATGCAATAGCACAGGTGGATATTAATAACATCGCTAGGTTGGTGAGGATAATGGTTCTAGTGGGTGGTGGTAGAGGTTTTCGCTTGAGCAAAGGTGAGGAGATGGAACCCCTACTTCCAGTGCACGTGTTAAGCCTTCTTGGTCTCTAGGTATTGCTCTATTGGACCTTCGAGACTTAAGTGAAGTCTGATATAGTTATAGGAGTGGATGCACTAATCAGGGAAGACGAATCTCCAGTTGTGTGTGTGGTTGAGTGGGAATCAGTGGAACACCTAGTTTGGATGAAGCTGCAAATTAGATTTTGTTATACACATAGATGGTGGGCATTGTTGGTCATGGTAATTGTTCTCCTAGCTGTTAAGTTCTGGTCCTCTCTGTTAATCCCTCTCTGGTGTGCTATTTGCCTTAGTATAAAGTTTCTTAGTGTTGTTGATGTGTTGGTTATATATGTTTTGTTGGGTTTTGGATCTAACAAGTTAGAGTTAAAATTCAATCTTGGTCTTTTCTGTTATGTAGGGTTGTTGGTAGCAATTGAAACATTTTCTTGGATGAATGTCCCTGGTGTTCCCCCCCTGCAAGTGCCTATAACACTAATTTATTGAGTCTGTAGTGTTTTCAAAATAATTAGTCTTGTTTCAAGGCTTGTTCGCTATGGTTTTAAAGTTATAATGGTGTCATGCTTATTAAGGTTTGTAACTCTGGTTTCCTGCGTTAAAAAAATGGGGGTTATTGTAATACTCGCTCTCTCAAGGTCAATTTGTGGGCGTGTCCCATATAATGGCAAAGAATTATACTCCAAGGTCTACATCAAGTGTGGTGTGTGCCTTGACTGTATCGGGTATCAAGTGGCTAGGGTGGGGTATCGATTTATTGGTAGCCAATATGTTGCAAGAGTTTTTTCCCACACATCATGCCTCTTAGGAAATGAATGCATAGCAAGAAAGGCGAAGACAAAAGCGAATCATAAGATTAATGCAAGGCTCATTTGTTTGCCTAAAACTTAACTAAAGTTCATTTTAATATTGTACTTCCTAAAACTTAGCAATAAATTCAAAAATTCAAAAAATTCAAAAATTAAATACCATAATGAGTGCGAGTGCGAAATATATATATATATATAAATATAATTAATTTCATCTTTTATAGAAAGTTCTTACGAAATATAATAGTTTTAAATTTTAACTTATTATAAGAATTGAATGAGTAAAATGTTGAATGGTATCACAATTTTGGAGAAAGTTCTTACGAAATATAATAGTTTTAAATTTTAACTTATTATAAGAATTGAATGAGTAAAATGTTGAATGGTATCACAATTTTGGAAGTTTTATGGTCCCTTCACGTTGTTTCTGAATTAAAAAGAAATGAGATGTAGAATAATTTATTGATTTTATATTTAGATGCGTGAAAATCAATAAATAATATGATATCTGCATTTCAATTATATTGTTATCAAAATCATTAAAATAAATTATTTTAATTGTATATTAAATTACTTATCCCTATTTATTTAATTATTAAAATAAAATAAAAAACATACGTTAAAATCCATGTACATATTATTATAAAAAACTAATCAATATACATATTTATTATTAAAAAATTCAACGCAGTCATATCTATCCTAATCACATACGCAATGTGCATAATGTTAATAAATACAATATTTTGAACATTGTTCATTGGACCATTTGCAAAGTTAGTAAAGACAGTGTATTTCAACGTTATTAATGGAACCATTTACAAGTTGCATTGATTCTCATAATAGTTTTAATATTTGTGGGTTACATATTGTTTAAATGAATTGCTTTCGCTTTTTAATATATATATATATATATATTTTTCCTATGGTTTATGTTAAACATGGTCACTAATTAAATTTGAATTTTATTGATTATTTGTCTTTCGTTTTGTGAGGTAGTAAAAAAATTATTTTATTTTTAAAAGTATTGATTTAGAATACATTTTTTTTGGAATGTATTTTTGATATTTTAAATTTTTTATGTACCAAGTATGATTTTTTTTTTTAAATGTTAGTGATTTTATGTTGTTTTTGAAAATTGCTGATGTAGCATCAACTCATTTTCATACAGATTTTGAAAAACATCAACATTTTTTTAAGACATATTTTTGACACTTTAAATATTTTTATGTTCTAAATATGCACATTTTTTTTAATGTTGATTATTTAACCATTTTTCAAGTCGTCTTATTCCTCTTCTTGTTTTTCGTCCTAAGATATTTATTTTTTAAGGATTTTATAAACATGTATTTTTTGTTTTTCTTTGAAATACTTTTTTATAATGAATTTTTTTTTTTTTTTTGCAAAGTTAAAAAATAAATAATAACATTAATGTTTTGAGGTTATGATTTTTTATATAATTATATATCATTAATTAGTACTTCAATATACAAAATAATTGTCACTAAAAAATACTAATTTTAAACATTGCACAAAAAAACACTTTTGCATTAAATATAATTTAAAAATTATGTATTTTAGAACCTTTTAGCTAAAAATGGCATGTTAAATAAAACAAATTGTGAAAAAATTGAATAAAAAAAGTTGAAAAAATAACAATTTTTTATGAATTTATATTCAAAGATGATGACATTTCAAGGTTTTTTTTTTTTTTTAAATAAAGGTATTTAGATAAGATTTTAAGTAAAAATCTTAGGTTCATCCCCCCGATTGGGGTGACAAGTTGGACATGATGAGGATGTAGTCCTACCAAGCTTACAAAAAAAAATGTTAAGAAAAAATAAAATACAATAAAAAAAACAAACAAAAAACAAAACAAAACAAAATCCTCATAAAAAAAAATTAGAAATGTAAAATACATAAAAAGAAAATGCAATTAAATTTTAAAAAAACACATTAAAACAATTCTTTTTTAAAGAAAAAAAAACATTAAAATAAAGATAACTAAATAGAAAAAATAACAAATAACAAATTAAAAACAATTTAAAAAACCATAAAAAAATTATAACATAATAATTAAAAAAAAATTGATGACCCTTGGGGCCTGGGCCTAGCTTGCCTAGGGACTCGCAGGGCCTCGGGTGGGGAGCTGAACGCAACTCCCCCCAGTCCAGGGCCTCCAGGCTTCTATTTTATTTTTATTTTTATTTGTTTTTTGTCATTATTTCTTTTTAACTTTTTGTTAATGTTTTTTTTTCAATTATTTCTATTGTTTTTTTATTTTTTATTTTTTTTTAAATTCTTAAATCATCCAACCAATATTATTTATTTATTTTTGGTTTTTTTGGTTAATTTTTTAAATTATGGTTTTTTGAGTAATTTTTTTAAGGTTTTTTTTTGGTTTTTTTTTTATATTTTTTATATTTTATTTTTTTTTGTCCTTTTTATGTATGTTTTTATATTTGATTTTTTTATCATGTTTTTTAATTTTTATGTTTAAAATATATATTGATTTCGACCGAAAGAATTTGCGTAATTCATTATGGCTCAGAAGCTTGAATACACAAAATATATATTTTTATTTGCTTATTGTTTATTTATTTTTTTTGTGTTTTATTTTTTATTTATATTTTTTTCGATGTTTAATTTTTCTTTTCTTTTCTTTTCATTTTTATTTATTTATATATTTATTTATTAGTTTGTTTTATTTTTATTTTTTTTTCTGCAGGGCCTGCGTCGATAATCAACTAGCAACACGATCCCATTATGTGTCAAATTGATAGTTGATTTTAAGGTTTTCGTTAAAATGGATTGAGTCCGCCCCCATAATGTGTGAATTTCATGGTTGGTCCTTAAGTTTTCATTACTATGTTCCAAGTTCTCCTACACTGTGTGCCAGTTTGATAGTTGATTTTTAAATTGTTATTGCAATGTGCCAAGTTGTCTTAGGTTAAGATTTTGAAATCGCTATACTTTTAGCATTTAAAAAATAAATTAATCTTGGTATAATGACTCTTTCATTCAGGTGTTCATTTTTATGTGTTTTTAGTCATAAAATTTTTCCATAATGCCATGGTTGAAATATGTTGAATAACTTAAGGTTTTTTGTAGTCATGATCTTTGGTTTTAATTCTATGGTCGCAAAATTGTCAAAATTTTAAGGTTTTTCTAAGTCTCAGACATTTTATCTTTAATACTATGGTTGAAAACAATTATAAGTAATACTTATTTAACACCATGGCTGAAAATTTTTGGAATTTTAAGACTTTCCATAGACATGATATTGTATCTTTAATGCCATGCTTAAAAATCGTTGGAATTTTAAAACGTTTCGAGATGAGATATTTTATCTTTAATGTCACGCTTGAAAATCATCAGAATTTTAAGGATTTTCGGAGTCATGATATTTTATCTTTAACTTCATTATTAAAAATTGTTGAAAACTTAATCTAAAAAAAGAAGAAGATGTTATTCCAACATCAACACTTTTCGTTTTCATAGTGTTTTTCACACAAAAAAATTATATTTTTTTTTTGGATTTTTGGCTAGAGTTCTTGCTTTGAGGTAATAGTTCTTGTTTGATTCGTAATTTTGTTTTCACCAAACTAATATGGAAGAGTTTTTGTAATGTTATGTTATGTTATGTAATGTTATATAAATATTTTGACTTGGTCAAATTACTAACGGTTTTTGGATTTGAGTTTTGACAATCCATGGTTTTTTCCCATGGTATTCTTCTCTAACATAACCTATTTAGAGGCATGAAATTTTTTTATTTTTTTTTTGAAGCATCCTAGCAAGCCAAAGAATCTTGGTAGGCTGAGGGGAATAAAATTCTAGAATAAGCATAGGAGTAGGCAAGTGAAAAAGACAATCAAATGGCAGAAAAGGCAAGTGAGATGAAAGAGTTTGTTGAGTAGAAAATGGTTGAAGCAGCTAAATGAGCCAAGCAATATTTGGAGGAGGATTAAGAGAAAACTATCGAGCCCATGCATGTTGAGGAAGAGCCCGGGGAATGGAATGCCCAATTTTTTTTTTGTGATTGTTGAAGAAGGCAATAAAGAAAATCTGGAAGTCATGGGTGAAATTATTATGAACATAGTGAAAACGGCCAAGGAAACCATGGTGGGAAAAATCTCCTAGGATTTTCTTTGAATTGTCCATGTTCATGGTAGATTTTTTTGCATATTATAATTTACTATTGTGAATCTGTGACACATTTTGTAGTTAGTTTCATTTGTCAAAATTGTGAATTTTGTGTTAGTTGCAAGGGAGTTTGATCCAATCGTGATTTGTTATTTTCTTTGTTGTATAAATTCCACCTTGGGAAATAGAAATATCTGCAAACATGTATATATACTAATATATTTTGATGAAATGATGTGTTATGATAACATATAAATGCATTAGAAATATAGATTGCAAGTGAATGAGTCAAACTAGTCATGATAATCAAATTGTTTGTCAGCGAAACTTCATATCAAACCTAAGGTCAAGGTCATATGGAATGCATAGGTCATTAAAGATTTTGGGAATAAGAGGGGTTTTCTCGCGATCTCAATATTTGACGCACAAGAACTGGTGAGGTGTCATTATTGGAAGTGTTAAGGTTCTTCTTCACTTTCGGGCATGAACTAGCCACCAACTTTCTGGTAGGGAAGCTTGTGTTGGACTCATACACTTACATTATGATAAAGCCTGGAACCGCCTAGACCAACGTTCTAGGAGTTTTAACCAGTAGAGATGTTCATAACAAGAAATGACACCAATCACTATTGCTGGCATAGTATGTTTATGTCTGCAATGTGATAAAGTGTTATTTATCCATTAATTAATTTCAGGGATTTCTCCTTGGGGTCCAGTTTTGGCATGACTGTTATCTGGTAGAGATATTTGAGTCATGTCTTCTTCTATGTATGTGTGTTTTTCATCCTCGATTGGAGATAAATATGAATACATGATATTTTGAAACTCAATGTGTTATGTAGTGTGCATGGCAACATTGAAAGTGAAGCACATTTTATAGGAGATTGAGTTGTAGGAGGATATGTAGGGTTCTTGTATTTAAATTTCAAATGCGAGAGACATTCATAGTTCCTAACAACGTTTTAAAAAAATGTTAATTTACTCAGCTCTTCAAATAGTGATATAGGGCCATGCTATGTAATAACTTCAAATACCATTTTTTAAATTGATTTTACTAAAGTTGATTACATTACTATATTGTGTTGTTATGAAATGGTGGGAATCCTCTTTTCCATTGGAGCATTGTTAAAAATGGTGGGGCCATGTATTTTTCTTAATAAAAATATAATTTATATTACTTGATATTAAAAAAAAATTAGAATGAGTTAAATAAATTGACTAAGTAAAACTAAAATACACCATAGTTTTGAAGTTCAATATCATTTGTAAAAAGAAAAAAATATTGGCTTAAAAGGGATATGTGTTATTTGATATAAAATATAAAATCTATATATAATATTTTTCCAAACTATAATATATTAATTAAACTTCCTATATTCATCTTAACTCTGGATCTACCAAGCATCGAGATGTTAGGTTCCTATAATGCTAGTGTAACCCCCATATTGTTATTTTTGTGCCCCATATAAGCCCATTATTTTTATTGTTGAGCCCTTACATTATTGTTGTTATGTAGACCCTAATTATATTTTGACCCTTTAGACCGCTATATATAGGAAGGAGGCATTTTCATTTGAATCATCCAAGAATTTCTAATTTATGTGATGTAAAGAGATATTTCCTACTCGAAGTATCTTATTATCTAGTCGTTGATCTATATTTTCTAATGTTTCTATGTTTTGTTTTTATCTGGATGGATAATATTTGGTATCAGAGATTTTGATCCTAGCATCATTGTGGAATTTTCAATATATATATATATATATAAATCAGACCGTGAAATTACTACCACGTGGAAGCCAAATATTGATGAACATATGGAAGCAATTTTAGACCTTGATTCACTATACTTTTGGAGATATGTTCTAGGGAAGTTTGGGTTCTTATATGCTTTAGAATTTAGTGTCAAACAAGTGTCGTGGGGAAAATCGTCATAACTTTCTCTTAGATCATCAGATTTGAATTTCATAAAAAATTACAGAAAGTGAATAAACTATAGTTTTTTGAGTATCAGTTTCAGGCCCACATGTTAAAAAATTTACACGTGGCATCCCATACAAGTTCTCTCAACTGAACCCGTCCATAATGAGGTCATTGTGGGAGATTTCAAATAATGCTATCCCGAAGAATCCAATCTTGGTATAACTATGAGGGTTGGAATTAAGGTCCATAGAGCTACCATAGGATTCAAATGTTAGAAATAATACTAAGAGGGGGGGCGAATCAGTATTATTAAGTTCTTTTAACAAATCTTCCTTATTTATACTTTGAATTATTTTTGCATATCAGTACCATAAAATAATGAGCATGAACAAAAAAAACAGATAGTCACACCAAAGAACACTAGATATAAGGTGGAAACCCAATGTGGGTGAAAACCACCTGCTGCAATATGTCTCTATCTTCTTTCAAATTAGAAACTCTTTTTACAATGATTTTGTACTGGTGCAGTCCTTTACCAGTACACAGGCTGCAACCTGCAGAGAGCTACAACTCTCTCTCATTTTCCAGTCTCTCCTGGAAGGGAGCTACAACCCCCTACTTCTTTTCTTACAAGGATCACTTTTCATAATTTTCAAACTGGATCCATAAACATCAAATGATCATCAAATACATGTAAATTACACAGTCAACTGCAGTAACCAGATCAACAGTAACAGAACTAAACCCAGAACACCTTATCAACAGAAAAATTCAGTCAACAGAAGCTCTTAAGACAGATACGCAGTTTTTCTTTCTCTGGCCAGCGTCGCTACGCACTCCACCTTCTGCTTCCCTGCGTATACCCGCAAAGAGCCTTCTGTTGCACCGCGTACCCACGCACTGCTTATTCAATCGCGCTACGTACTGTTACTGCAGGTACGCACCCAGAGACACTACCGCGCCACGTACTGCTATTGAAACCACGCACGCATAGATACTATCGCACCGCGTACTTTTACTGTGCGTACGCACCTGAGCCTCTGTCGCGCTGCGTACCCATGCAGTTCTCCTTCTTCTGATCTGCGTACCCACACAGTTCCCCTTCTTCTGCTCTGTGTACACACGCAGATCTCCTGTTTCTGCTCTGCGTACCCACGCACTTGCACCGTTAACCACCTGCGTACTTTTGATTAGGGCTGAATTGGCAGATCACCAGTGTGCTACAGTTAGTCGGATGCCTAGATCTGATCATGCGCTCGAGAGATCACCCTTCACAAATTCGCTTTTAACTTCACTTTCATATAGATCAAGCTTTTAAAACAATAACCCAATATTTCAGATCTTAAGATATTCAATTTGCAAAAGATGCTTAGCCAAGTGATCTCCTTTGCTTTATATAGGCAAGCTCCTCCTAAAATCATGGATCAATACCATAGATAACCAATACCAGGGGCCCAAATACATGGGGCTCAATAATAATAATAATATAAAACAATACCATGGGCCAAAACCATAGAATCAAGAGCGGCGAGCTAAATACCACGGGCCAAACATAGGAAACCCCACGTGAACGCGCTTCTCTGCCTTGAAGTAAGTGAAACTGGGGGTACGCACCTTCTGAACGGGTGACCTGCGTGTCTGGCCGCGGTCCCTTCACGGTGTACCTGCGTGTACGCATCTTCTGAACTGTTCTCCTGCGTACTTCTTAATTTTCAACATTTTGAGAGCCTGATCAGAGCATTGCCACTTGGGGGTGTTGCCATCAAGTACAACATCTGTAACATAGAGCCATACCAGAATCATAATGCCAACAATCTCCCCCTTTGGACTTGATGGCAACCTCAAAATCTTCAGCTTCATTCTCCCCCTTTGACATCAAGGGCAAAGGGTTATGCTCCCCCTAAGAGCATGCTCCCCCTGAATATGAACCAGATCTGAAAAGAAGAACCATAATCCACCAAACACCATAAATGACCATGAAAGAGATAGAGACATATTGCAGCTATAATTAGACCAGCATCCATGTTCTCTTTCTGTCCATCCTCCATAATGCCAACAATGCATTATATGCTCCCCCTGAACCTGTTCCATTCAATCTTCAACCAATCCGCAACCCAGCACATGTACGCATATACCCCAGATGAACCATGCGTACAACCATCAATCAGAAGAGTTTCAACAATAAGATGATGCATCAACAACCCCCAGCTTTTGCCTGAGGTATTCAAAAGTCTCCCTGGGCAATGGTTTGGTGAGTATATCAGCCACTTGTTCCTTAGAAGGAACATACTCCAACTTGACCTTCTGTTCAAGCACTTGTTCTCGGAGAAAATGATACTTGATTGGTATGTGCTTGGTTTTTGAATGCATGACTGGGTTCTTTGAGATGTTTATTGCACTTGTGTTATCACATAAGATGGGAATAGGTGGAGTACAAGTGATTTGAAAATCCTGCAAGGTCTACATCATCCAAAGGAGTTGAGTGCAGCAAGATGCAGCAGCAACATATTCCGCTTCAGCTGTAGACAAGGCAATCGAACTCTGTTTCTTGCTGAACCAAGATACTAGTCTGGAACCCATAAAGAATGCACCACCACTTGTGCTCTTTCTGTCATCCACGCTTCCGGCCCAATCTGCATCTGTATAAGCATGAAGTGTGAGATCTGTATCTCTAGGATACCATAAGCCATAATTTTGAGTCCCTTGAAGATATTTGAAAATTCTCTTCACTGTCTGAAGATGAGTCTCCTTCGGATTTGCCTGAAATCTTCCAACTATTCCAACTGCATGCATGATGTCCGGTTGGGTACCTATCAAATAAAGTAAACTTCCAATCATAGATCTGTAGGTTGGTTGATGCACTGCCGCATATTCATCATTTGCACTGAGGCTACATCCTGTGACCATGGCATCTTCCATGCCATATTTCTTCAGAATCTGTTTGAGATACTTGGTTTGAGACGAAAAGATCCCTCCTTCTTTTTGTTGGATTTGCAAACCAAGAAAATATGTCAGTTCTCCCAGCAAGGACATTTCGAATTCTTTCTGCATCACCAAGGCAAAGCTTTGACTCATAGCTTCTTCATTGCTGCCAAAGATAATGTCATCTACATACACAACAAGTATTAGCAATTTGTCATTTTCAACTTTTATATAAAGATTGCTATCTCCTGATCCTTTTGAAAAGCCTTGTTGATGAAGATATTTGTCCAAACGATAGTACCAAGCCCTTGGAGCTTGTTTGAGACCATAGAGAGCCTTTTTCAATCTGCATACAAGATTTGGATCATTTCCAAGAATGAACCCATCTGGCTGCTCAATGTATACTTCTTCTTCCAAGTCTCCATTCAGAAAGGTTGATTTCACGTCCATTTGAAATACTTTGAAGTTTTGAAAGCTTGAGAGAGCAAGGAACATTCGGATGGCCTCAAGTCTTGCAACAGGAGCAAAGGTTTCTTCAAAGTCTATTCCTTCTTGCTGCGCATACCCTTTACAAAAAAGTCTGGCCTTGTTTCTAATTACTTCTCCATTTTCATTCAATTTATTTTTGAAGACCCATTTTGTTCCGATAACATTCTTATCCTTTGGTCTAGGAACCAGCTCCCAAGTGTTGTTCTTTTCGATCTGCTCAAGTTCTTCATCCATTGCTTTCACCCAACATTCATCTTTGCATGCCTCTTTCACATTTTGTGGTTCAGTGGAGGAGAGTAATGCCAAATAGCTTGAAGCTTCTGCAACTATTCTTCTTGTTTGTACACCTGCTTCTTTCTGCCCCACAATCTGAGATTCTGGATGATTCTTCTGAACATATCTGGATGGAGTCTTCTCTTCTATTCTTGTCTGCTCCTCTGGTTCTTCTTGAGGTTCTTCTTCTTCATCATTCTGTCTTTGAGGGTAGCCTTCATCTTCTTTGATGTCTTCATGATGTACTTGCCTAGGAATGTATCCCTTCTCATCAACCACTACATCAATGCTGTCAACGATTCTGCCAAGTCTTTTATTGTAGCATTTGTATGCTTTGCTATGTGGAGAATAACCAAGAAGAATACCTTCATCTGCTCTAGGTTCAATTTTGCCAAGTTGCTCATCAGTATTCTTAATATAACATTTTCTCCCAAAGATTTTGAAGTGCTTTACCGAAGGAGTCTCACCACACCAGAGCTCATGAGGGGTTTGAGTGCTGTTCACCCAGACATTTTTTTTGTTGAGAATAACAACCGCAGCATGTGCAGCTTCACCCCAGAAAGTTGCGGGAGTGCCTGACTCATCAAGCATAGCACGAGCCATTTGTTGGACTGTTCTGTTCATTCTTTCCACAACTCCATTTTGCTGAGGAGTTCTAGCTGTAGAGAATTCTCTTCTTATCCCATGTTCTTCACAGAAATCGAAAAATTCATTTGAGGTAAACTCCCCACCTCTGTCGGATCTGAGGCACTTAATTTTGTGTCCTGATTCGTTTTCAACCAAGGCTTTGAAGGATTTGAATTTTTCGAATGCTTCATCTTTTTGCTTCATAAGTCCTAACTAGACAAACCTGGAGAAATCGTCAATGAATCATATCAAGTATTCTTCTCCTCAAGGTGTTCTTTTCCTGAATGGACCACATGTATCTGTATGTACTAGCTCAAGAGGCATGCTAGCTGATCCTTCCTTCTCTGGAAAGTTAGTTCTGGTTTGCTTTCCAAACTGACATGATTTGCATATGGTGTTGTCTGGAATTTTGATATCTGGAAGATCGCGAACTGCCTGATATTTGCATGCTTTCCTTATTTGTGAAAATCTTAGATGCCCCAACCTCCGATGCCATAACCAGTGCTCATCATCCTTGCTCAGATAGCATTGTTGTTGTCCTTCTTCAAATATGTATAGATTATTTGGAGTTCTTTTACCTTTGATCACTGTTTTACCTGTATCAAGATCATGAACAAGACATCCATTTGATCTGAATATCACCTCGATTCTTTGATCACACATCTAGCTGACACTTAGAAGATTATGCTTCAATCCATCAACATACAAAACATTTCCAGCCTTGACCTTTTCTTTTAACTGAGCAATGCCTTTTCCTTTTATGGTTGCAGGAGTATCGTTTCCAAAAGAAACTTTCTTTCCTTTTTCTAGAGCAGAATATGACTCAAGTTTTTCTTTATCACCTGTCATATGCTTCGAACATCCACTGTCAATGTACCATAGATTTTCCTGTCCTTCTGCATAAAATGCTATCCCACATCTTTCTGTTTGTGGTTCCTTTATTCTCCATGTTTTGGTGCTTGAGGCTTGCTCCTTTGTCTGTTGAAACCTGCTCCTGCATTCAGAATCTTTATGACCAAAGTTATTGCAAATAGAACATTCAAATTCATTTTCAAGAGCCGAAAAGTTGTTATAGGTCCTTTTTGTAATCCCGGTCATACTTCTTTGTTTTTGAGCTTCTCTAGTCATGATTGTTTTATATGCAACACATTGAGCTGCTTTGTGACCAAAGTTATGGCAAGAGAAACATTGTCCATTGAAGAAACTTCTGCGGTTATCAAATCTACCGGCCAAAAGATTGTAATTTCTATTGTCATCCATTCTTGAACCAAATTGAGAAGATTTTACCTGTGGATGGTTGTAGCTTTTGTTCACCCTTAAGACGGATTGCCCCTGATAGTCTCTGTTTGAAATTCGTCCCTGCTTTACCTGATGGTCCCCATTGTGCTTTTGCTCATTCCTTCTTGCTGCATCAAGATAAATTTTTGAGGTGGATGCTTGAGAAGTTTCTCCATTATAGCCCAGACCTGTCTTGTTTAGTGGAGAACGTTGTACATTGATAATCTCATCCAAAGTTTCAGATCCTTTGACAAACTTAAGATTAATAGCTTTTGTTTTCTCAATCTCTTTTCTAAGACCAACAATTTCACCTTCTAATTTTTCAAGATGTTTTTCCTTTTCATCAATTTGAAATTGTAGAGTATCAATGATCATATTATTTTCTTCTATACATCTCTTGAGTTTAGTAATTTCTTCATAAAGGCTATCCACATCTATAGCATCCATATAATCATCATCTTCAAATGCCATTAACAGTTTATAGTCATTACCTCGTTCATCTTCATCACTATTTGATAGACCATCACTATCTTCATGAGTGTAGTAGCTTTTCTTATTTGCACTCTGTTTCTTGTTCCATCTAGCAGGTTCCTTTCCTTTATCCTTATAAGGGCATTTTGCAGCCTAATGACCTACTCTTCCACAAGCAAAACATTTAAAAGGTAACTTACCTCTGAACCTTCCAGAACCCCTTTGAAGATTTCTGACAAAATTTGATTCTTCTTCTTCTTCTTCTGGCATGTGACTTGCTTCATAATAATCTACTTTGCCTGAATTTCATAAGCAGTTAGAATTCCGTGTAGCTGAGACATAGTAAGAATTCGTAGATTTTCCTTTTCTTCTATTGCAGACACTTTAGATTCAAACTTGGGGGACAATGATCTTAGAACTTTTTCAACCACAATAGCCTCTTTTATTTCTTCACCCAAGTTTTTCATGCAATTAACAATCTCATCTACCCGAAGAAAATAGTTAGCCACACTTTCATCATTATACATCCTGAGATTCTCATACTGAATCCTGAGAGTTTGAAGTTTAGCACGCTTTACCTGTTCATCTCCTTCGTAGCTCAAGACAATCTTGTCCCATATTTCTTTTGCGGATTTATATTGCATAACCTTTACGAATTCTGTTTGAGATAAGCATCCCAGCAAAGTATTGACTGCTTTAGCATTTGTTTCATATTTCTTCTTTTCGGCTGCATCTGTAGGAGTGGCTGAAGGAAAAATGTAGTCTGTATCTATGATATCCCAAACTTATGTACCAAGAGATTGAAGATAGGCAGTCACTCTTACCTTCCAATAATTGAAGTTTGTCCCATCAAAAATTGGTGGCCTGATTGATGCTTCCCTTTCGTAGTTGCTCATGATGAATGATCTTCCTTCAAGCGATCAAGCTTCTCCAAAGGACCTGCTCTGATACCAATTGTTGGAAATAATACTGAGAGGGGGGGTGAATCAGTATTATCAAGTTCTTTTAACAAATCTTCCTTATTTATACTTTGAATTATTTTTGCATATCAGTACCATAAAATAATGAGCATGAACAAAAAAAACAGATAGTCACACCAAAGAACACCAGATATAAGGTGGAAACCCAATGTGGGTGAAAACCACCTGCTGCAATATGTCTCTATCTTCTTTCAAATTAGAAACTCTTTTTACAATGATTTTGTACTGGTGCAGTCCTTTACCAGTACACAGGCTGCAACCTACAGAGAGCTACAACTCTCTCTCGTTTTCCAGTCTCTCCTGGAAGGGAGCTACAACCCCCTACTTCTTTTCTTACAAGAATCACTTTTCATAATTTTCAAACTGGATCCATAAACATCAAATGATCATCAAGTACATGTAAATTACACAGTCAACTGCAGTAACCAGATCAACAGTAACAGAACTAAACCCAGAACACCTTATCAACAGAAAAATTCAGTCAACAGCAGATCTTAAGACAGATACGCAGTTTTTCTTTCTCTGGCCAGCGTCGCTACGCACTCCACCTTCTGCTTCCCTGCGTATACCCGCAGAGAGCCTTCTGCTGCACCGCGTACCCACGCACTGCTTATTCAATCGCGCTGTGTACTGTTACTGCAGGTACGCACCCAGAGACAAGATCGCGCTGCGTACTGCTACTGAAACCACGCACGCATAGATACTATCGTGCCGCGTACTTTTACTGTGCGTACGCACCTGAGCCTCTGTCGTGTTGCGTACCCACGTAGTTCTCCTTCTTCTAATCTGCGTACCCACGCAGTTCCCCTTCTTCTGCTCTGCGTACACACGCAGATCTCCTGTTTCTGCTCAGCTTACCCACGCACTTGCACCGTTAACCACCTTCGTACTTCTGATTAGGGCCGAATTGGCAGATCACCAGTGTGCTACAGTTAGTCGGATGCCCAGATCTGATCATGCGCTCGAGAGATCACCCTTCATAGATTCGCTTTTAACTTCACTTTCATATAGATCAAGCTTTTAAAACAATAACCCAATATTTCAGATCTTAAGATATTCAATTTGCAAAAGATGCTTAGCCAAGTGATCTCCTTTGCTTTATATAGGCAAGCTCCTCCTAAAATCATGGATCAATACCATAGATAACCAATACCAGGGGCCCAAAAACATGGGGCTCAATAATAATAATAATATAAAACAATACCACGGGCCAAAACCATAGAATCAAGAGCGGCGGGCTAAATACCACGGGCCAAACATAGGAAACCCCACGTGAACGCGCTTCTCTGCCTTGAAGTAAGTGAAACTGGGGGTACGCACCTTCTGAACGGGTGACCTGCGTGTCTGGCCGCGGTCCCTTCATGGTGTACCTGCGTGTACGCATCTTCTGAACTGTTCTCCTGCGTACTTCTTAATTTTCAACATTTTGAGAGCCTGATCAGAGCCTTGCCACTTGGGGGTGTTGCCATCAAGTACAACATCTGTAACATAGAGCCATACCAGAATCATAATGCCAACATCAAATTCAAACCTTTATAGGCCAAAATCACAAAGATACAATAGTTTCAAGGAAACCTTATCAACAAGCTCAAAATCAAGCTCTTCAAAGGTGCGTATTTGTAAATTTGCAGTATGTTTGAAAAATTAGTTTGAACTGATTCAAAGGACACAGTGAAGCATAGATATCATTAATTGCTTTTGAAATGCATCGGAAACAAAAAAATTGTAAACCCATTAAACTCTTAGAAAATTCTACTATGGTGCATAAATAAGAAGAAATGCAACTTGACATATCAAAAATAAGGGACCAAGTGCAACAATTTTCGCTCTCACAAAGAACAAAAAAAAATGAATATGAAGAGAAGAAGAATATTAATATGGATGGCTTACAAGAAAAAATAAAAGGGGACATGGATTGCTTAAAAGGGGACACGAAAGGTTTGAAATAAAACATGGAAGGTTTGACAAAGTTGTTATGAGTAAGGCTTCCTAATGGTGGCAAGGTAGTCCATGAAACTCATGATGAAAACAAAAGGAATGTGAATCATGATTTTAAAGACTTGAACTTTGGATTGAAGGAAAACCATATTCTGAAGATTGATATGGGGAAGTTTGATGGCAAGGATCCAATAACATGGATACTGCATATGGACCAATTCTTTAATCTACACGTTGTAAAACACACACAAAAGGTAGACATTACATATTTATATTTAGAATCCAATTAGTTTTTGTGGTATCGATAGAGTTTTTTCCCATAAATCCCTTTCACTTGGACAATTTTCATGGAGGAATTGATAACACATTATGCACATAAAAAGATAAATACCTTCTTTAGACAATTGATAAATAAAAAACAAAAGGGTTCAGTTGAGAGCACATTAAGGAATTCTAAAGATTTAATATCAATGAAACTAATATTCCATAGGAGCATCGGATTTATGTCTTCATAGGAATGTTAAAGAATAACATCCAACATGAGGTTTCCCTTTGGGAACCCAAGTCACTAGTGAATGCATTTAGGGTGGAAATAAAATTTGAAAAAAAAATTATTGCAACAAGGAGGTCTACCACTCACAACTATAAATATGGAAGTGTTATGACTCCTAGCTTTCCACCACCTACAGGTTGACACCACAACAACTAGAGGAAAAATTAGAAAAAATGATTTTTCATAGTTTTAATATAAAATGCACTAAGGGTCATAAGTGTGTTGAGAATAAATTATTTTACATTGATTGTGAAGAGGAAGAAGAAAGGGGATAGAATCAGAAATTACAAAGGAGGGTTTTGGCGGTGGCTCTGCAATCTGAATTAGGGTTTTAGTTAGGGTTTGGCCACTGGTAACCATGGCGAGATGTGGAGGAGGGAGTTCTGCTCCCTCCTACAGTCAAGTAGTTGTGAACAAAAGTAAGGGAGTTGGTCTGCATCACTTCAAGAAACCAATGAAGGTGATAATTGAGGATATTAACACAAGAAATATCAGACCTCACAGACAGGAAGAGAATCATGAGGAAGATAGCAGGGAGAAGAGGAAAGAGTGTAGCAGTCAGAAAGTTGCGCCTATGAGTGCGATAGGGGTTTTTAAACCCAAGTCGACCATTATTCCTCGGGTCTTTTTAAGTGACCCATCACTACAGGCGCACAGAGATCACATGGCAGAACATGCAGTTATATGCGAATTTATGGGGATTTGATTGATGGAGAAGGTGTTGCATGCATGGATAAGGATTCATTGGAAACCAAAGGGAGAAATAAACCTCCACCTTGGGTCCAAGGGCTTCTTTACGGTGGTATTCACAAGCTTAAAAGATAAAGATAGAGTGTTCGAGGGAGGACCCTATTTTTACACTGATGCAAGCCTTTACATGTGACCATGGGTGATGAATTTTGTCCTAGAACGAGAAACATTCACTTCGGTACTGGTATGGATAAGACTTTACTCCCTTCCTTTAGATTATTGGTTGTCGGAGTATTTAAAGGCTATCAACAACAAGCTAGGGCATTTTATAAAGATATCAGATGCGACTCTAAGAGGAAAATACACTTCCTTCGACCGAATTTGTGTGGAAATGAACTTATCAGGGGCACTTCCGAATGAGATCATTTTAGAATTATATGATGAAGAATGGGTGTAGGCCTAGGGATATGAACATGTCACATTATGGTGTTGTAAGTTCCATGAACACGGCACCTATACAAAGACTACCCATCAAACAAACTGGAGAGCAACACAAAAACCACCATAGGCAAAGATCTTGAGGGTTTCACTAAGGTGGGGGGTAAAGCGAAAGGAGGAAAGAGGTACCAAAAGAAAATAAATGAGGATGGGAAACCGAGCCACAACAGTTTCAAGATCTTAGAAGAAGAAGTTGGAAATAACAGGGCAAACTAGGAATCAGAGAGTAATCCCACTAAGAAGGATAGGGATGCTAGCATGGAGGATATACTAGAGAACAGCCAGCACAAGGATGATTTACCAAGCATCATGGAGCTAAGTAGGGACCATGAAATGACCCCAAGTGAGACAAGAACGGAGGGCCATGAACTGTAGGAGATTCTAGAGAAGGAGAATTTATATCTAGAAAAGTTTTTGGAGCAGGGAATTACCAAAGGGTTTGAATCCCTGCCAAAAGAGGAGTTTGACAGGGTTCAACAACTCTTCCTCTGGAGATTCCAATCATAGGGTTCTAGAGTCAAAAGAAACCATGATAGCCAGGAGAATAGAGGGATGAAAACAATGGAGGAAACACCAAGGCACTCTTCCAACAACCCGAGTAGGAAAAGAGTGTTGGGTCCCTATAATACTAGTGATTACCCCATTACTATTGTAGTTATACCCCTTATTTATATTTTTGTGCCCCTATTACCCCCATATTTTTATTTCTGTGCCCCATAGAATCCCTCTATTGTTATTTTTGTGGCTTTATATTATTATTGTTAGGTCGGCTGGATTATATTGTGACTACTTAGACTCCTATATATAGAAAGGAGGTTTTGTCATTTGTATCATCCAAGAATTGTTCATTTATGTAATGTAAAGGAGGTTTCCCCCTCGAAGAGGCTGAATTCTAAGGCGTTGATCTTTCTTTTCTATCTTTTCTTGAGCTGGTTTCATAACATTTGGTATCAGAGCTTTGGATTCTAGGGTTTCGCTGCTCCAAACAGGTCATCGTGGCATGTTCACTATAACTTTTTTTCTGTGACGTTTCAGAGGTTGAAAAAAAAAACCCATTTGAGAGGAAATCGCGCTGAACCTTGAGTCCAAAATTCCGAGCTTTTCGCGCGATATTTTCGGAGATATGATCTGAGGAAGTTGGTCTTTTTGCAGACTCCTGAATTACACTCAAAACAGGTGACCTGGGGAAAATCGTCATAACTTTCTTTCTGAGCATCGGATTGAAATTTCGTAAGAAGGTACAGAAAGAGGACGGACTGTAGTTTTCTTTTATGTATTTTTTAGAGCTAAAGGTTGAAACAGTGACACGTGGAACTTCATACAAGTTCGCTCTTCTGGAAATGTCTATAATCAGGTCATCTTGGGAGATTGTGCATAACTCTTTCTTGGAAAATCCAATTTGGGTCAGACTTGTGGCATTAAAAAGAGGACACAGAGAGCTACTAAAGGTCACAATTTCAAAACTAGATGATTGGAAAGTACAGAGATACATCAGAGGCAATATCGAGCTCCTACAAAGTGAAAAAAGGTGTGTAGATTTTTTTTAAATTTTTGCTTAAGCTTGGTTTGAAAATTTATTTTGAAGGAATTCAAAGGGCATAGTAGAGCATTATTATCGGTAACTGATGCCCCGAGGAAAGAAAATGCAAACACCTAGTAAGGAACCTGAAAGCTCTAGCATGACTCATGAAGAAGAGGAAGAAATGTTGCATGATATATCAAAATTACAAGAACAAGTGCAACAAATGTCACGCTCACAAAAGTTAACAGATGCTAAGATAAATGGTGTGGAAGCTAAGATAAATGGCGTGGAAGCTAAGATGGACAATTTGAAGATAGATTTGAACACAAATTTGACGACAGGCATGGAAGATTTGAAGACAGATTTGACTAATTTTCTACAAGAAATACTTACTAATGGTGAAAAGGTAGTAAAGGAAACTCATGATGAGAACAAAAGAAATGTTAATCATGATTCCATAGACGCTAATGTTGGATCGAAGAATCACCACATTCCAAAAATCGATATGAGGAAGTTTGATGGCAAGGATCTCGCCACATGGATATTACAGATGGAGCAATTCTTCGATCTCAATAATGTGCAAAACACACAAAAGGTACGTATGGCAACTTTATATTTGGAACCAAATCAGTTTGTATGGTATCAATGGCTTTGTTCTCGTAAACAATTTATCACTTGGGCAATTTTTACGGAAGAATTGATAGCACATTATGAGGATACAAAAAGCAACACTTTTTTTAGCCAATTGATAAGTCTCAAACAAAAGGGTTCAATAATGGAGCACATTGAGGAGTCCAAAAATTGAACATAAGGGTAAAAGATATTCCAGAGGAGCATAGGATTGATGTGTTCATAGGGTATTTAAAGGATAATATCCAACATGATGTGCGCCTTTGGGAACCTGATTCATTAGAGAAGGCATTCAGGTTAGCAAGAAAAATGGAAAGCAAAATTATGGCAACTAGGAAGCATACCATTCACAACTATAAAGACGGAAGTGTTGTTGCCCATAGTCTTCCACAACCTACAAGGTTGACACCACAAAAATTGGAAGAAAAAAGAGCAAAAGGGCTTTGTTACAATTGTGATAGCAAATACACAAAAGGTCATAAGTGTGCTGAGAAGAAATTATTCTACATAGATTGTGAAGAGGAAGAAGAAAAGGAGCAAGAAAGGTCAAAAGAAGAGGATATATTCCAGGAACAAAGCCTAGATGAAGAACAAATAAATCCGACCATATCTTGTAATGCATTGGCAGGAATTACCACTCCTCAAACCATCAAGATAGAAGGACAAATCAAGAAGAAAAAGGTAATAGTGTTGATTGATTCAGGAAGCACCCACAATTTTATTCATTGTAGGGTAGCAAAAGAATTGAATTGCTTCCTATATCCAGCACCAGAGTGTCAAGTGATGATTGCAAATGGAGGAACAATAAATTGTTCTGGAAAGTGCCATAATATCAAGCTATCCATGGGAGAATATGTATTGACTAGCCCAATGCTTTCCATTCCAATGGGAGGTGCTGATGTTGTACTAGGAGTCCAATGGCTACAATCCTTGGGTACAATAGCTTTTAATTTTCAAGAACTTTTCATGAAATTTTCTGTGGAAGGAAAGGAAGTTGAATTAAGGGGTATTGCAGGGAAACCAGGAAAGATAATCAGCTCTAATGGCATGACAAAGCTTCTAAAAAAGGAGCAAAGAGGTGTAATTGCACAATTATGTTCGCTAGATGTTTCCACATTGGAATCATCTATTTCTCCAGATCTCCAAAAAGTCCTGGACAATCATTCCAAGGTATTTGAGACTCCCAAAGGTCTCCCACCTATGCGTGATCATGATCATGCTATTCATCTGATTCCAGGAAGTGTTCCTCCAAACATCAGGCCGTACAGATATCCATATGTCCAAAAAAGTGAAATTGAACGTATGGTTGCAGAAATGCTAGAGGCTGGTATAATTCAACCGAGTCAAAGTTCTTTCTCAGCTCCAGTAGTATTGGTGCACAAGAAGGATGGATCATGGCGCATGTGTCCAGATTATAGGGAGCTCAACAAGCTCACTATTAAAGATAAGTTCCCCATTCCTGTCATTGATGAATTACTGGATGAATTGCATGGATCAATTTACTTCACCAAGTTGGATCTTCGTTCGGGATATCATCAAATCAGAATGAAGATTGAAGACATTCCGAAAACGGCATTTAGAACTCATGAGGGTCATTATGAATTTTTGGTCATGCCTTTTGGCCTTACCAATGCACCTTCAACATTTCAAGGTTTGATGAATTCAATTTTCAAACCATTCCTTAGAAAATTTGTGTTGGTATTTTTTGATGATATACTAATCTACAGCAAGTCTTGGAAGGATCATGTTGAACATGTTGACAAGGTGCTACAACTATTGGAGGAGAAACAATTATATGCAAAAAGATCCAAATGTTTCTTTGGAGTCCAGGAGGTGGAATATTTGGGTCATATTGTATCTCATGAAGGAGTTAAGGTAGACCCTAGCAAAATTAAAGCCATTAAGGAATGGAAAATCCCCACATCCATAAAGCATCTGCGAGGATTTCTTGGGTTGACAGGGTATTATCGCAAGTTCGTTAAGAATTATGGGAGAATAGCAGCACCTCTAACAACATTATTGAAGAAAGATTCATTTTCTTAGACTACGGAAGCAACAAAGGCCTTTAAACATCTTAAAGAGGCAATGTGCCAAGCACCGGTCTTAGCTACACCGGACTTCACAAAAACCTTTATTGTGGAATGTGATGCTTCAGGAAATGGAATTGGTGCTGTTCTAATGCAAGATGAAAGACCCATTGCTTTTGAAAGTCGTCCAATCAAGGGAAAGTTTTTAAGCAAAGCTATTTATGAGAAGGAAATGTTGGCAATACTCCATGCACTTAAGAAATGGCGACCCTACCTAATGGGAAGACACTTCAAGGTAAAAACGGATCATGATAGCCTTAAATACTTTTTAGAACAAAGATTATCCTCTGAAGAGCAACAAAAGTGGGTCACAAAGATGTTGGGTTATGACTTTGAAATCATCTACAAAAAAGGGAAGCAAAATGTGGTGGCAGATGCACTCTCAAGAAAGGATGAGGATATGGAAGCATTGTTGTGTGCCATTTCTATTATCCAACCAGATTGGATAAACGAAGCAAAGGAGGAATGGAAGAATGACGAAGAAGTGTGGGCACTTATTCGAAAGCTACAACAAGATTCCAGTACTTCTGATACATTTAGCTGGCAAAATGATTCGTTATGGTACAAAGATCGCTTATACCTCTGTAAGAATTCCCAGCTAAAACAAAAGATTCTTATGGAATTGCACACTTCTCCCTTAGGAGGGCACTCAGGATTTTTAAAAACTTACCACAGGGTTAAGAAGGAATTTTTTTGGGATGGCCTTAAATCAGATATTCAAAAGTTTGTGGCGGAATGTTTGGTTTGCCAACAAAATAAAGTTGAAACAATTAAGACACCGGGTCTATTACAACCTTTATCCGTTCCAAGCCAACGTTGGGAGGAGGTTTCAATGGATTTTATCATAGGTTTACCCAAGTCTGAGGGAAAGAGTGTCATCATGGTGGTAGTTGATAGACTTACCAAGTATGCACACTTTTGTGCATTATCACATCCATTTAAAGCCAGTACAGTTTCTACTGCATTTATGGAAACAGTTCAAAAGCTACATGGAAACCCAAAGATTATTGTAAGTGACAGAGATCCCATTTTCACTGGAAATTTTTGGACAGAATTATTTTCTTGTCTTGGTACTTAGTTAGCTCATAGCTCATCTTATCATCCTCAATCTGATGGGCAAACTGAGATAGTAAACAAATGTTTGGAAGGATATCTTCGTTGCTTTGTATATGAGAAACAGACACAATGGGTCAAATGGTTGCCTCTGGCTTAATGGTGGTATAACACTTCCTTCCATACAGCAACAAAAATGACCCCATTTATGGCACTTTATGGGTACCAACCACCATCAATCACATCATATTTAAGAGAAAATTCTAAGGTTCAGGCAGTGGAACATCACATCGAACATCAACAACAAGTCCTCCAACTCTTAAAGGATAACCTTGTGTTGGCACAAAATAGAATGAAACAACAGGCAGATCAACATCGCAGTGAAAGAAGTTTTGATGTAGGTGATTGGGTATTCCTACAGCTACAACCATATAAGCAAATGTCCCTAAAGCAAGCTAAGAAGGATAATAAATTATCACCAAAGTATTATGGTCCGTATAAGGTGTTGGAAAAGATTGGTACTATGGCATACAAATTGGAGCTTCCTGCAACTTCTCGATTGCACCCAGTTTTCCATGTTTCATGTTTAAAGAAGGTTATAGGCGACAAGCTCCCAGTTCAAACAATATTGCCAGAACTTGATGAGGAAGGAAAAATTATATTGGAACCGGAAGCAGTCACAAAAACAAGAACTCGACAGCTACGAAATCGATCAATTTCAGAGTATCTTATCAAGTGGAAGAACTTATCCACTGAAGATTCCACATGGGAGGATGAGAATTTTATGCAGAAGTATCCAAAACTGCTCAAGCGTTGAGGACAACACTTTTTTGAAGGAGAGGGGCATGTTGGGTCCCTATAATACTAGTGATTACCCCATTACTATTGTAGTTATACCCCTTATTTATATTGTTGTGCCCCTATTACCCCCATATTGTTATTTCTGTGCCCCATAGAATCCCTCTATTGTTATTTGTGTGGCTTTATATTATTATTGTTAGGTCGGCTGGATTATATTGTGACTCCTTAGACTCCTATATATAGAAAGGAGGTTTTGTCATTTGTATCATCCAAGAATTGTTCATTTATGTAATGTAAAGGAGGTTGCCCCCTCGAAGAGGCTGAATTCTAAGGCGTTGATCTTTCTTTTCTATCTTTTCTTGAGTTGGTTTCATAACAAAGAAGAAGAAAAGGACAGAATGAGTTGCTGACCGAATGTGGGAAACTCATGATTAACTTAGGTAAGATGAGAGATCTCACCAATTACTACTTTACAAACATTTCTTAATGAAGCTTACAACTTGGAACATTAGGGGTCTAGGAAGTAAAAGGAAACAAAGAAATCTTAGCAGTACAATAAAAGAAGAAAAACCAGAGATGGTTTTTATTCAGGAAACAAAGTGTGTGATTGACAAGATCAGAGAAATACATAGAAAATGGTTAACCAAGTATGATTATCAAGAGGTTAAGTCAGATAACTCGGCAGGGTGATTCTTACGCTTTGGAAGCCCCAGAAACTTGGAATCTTGGATGTTGAAGCGTCCAGGAACTATCTATCGCTGGTGATTCAACCTTTGGGTGATAAGGAGATCTACATGATTACAAATGTCTATGGTCCTCAAAAAATATAAGACAAACTCAAGCTTCTCACCTCCCTTGAGGAGCTGAGAGAGAGATATCTTGATATGCCCTGGATTCTGGTAGGGGATTTCAATATGATCAAATCTCTTACAGAGAAGAAAGGTGGCACCAGAATACTAGGCAGAGACTCCAATGTCTTCTAGAAGTTCATAAATAACATGGGACTAGTGGATACTAAAACAATAAATGGCACTTTCACCTAGAACAATAAGAGAGTAGGGGCCTCTCAAGTTGCCTCTAAACTAGATAGATTCATAATCTCAGAGGACCTCCTTCTCACAGGCCTTGATATGTTAGCTTTAATCGTTCCCTTTGGAGGCTCAGATCACTAGCTTGTCCAGCTTGAAGCCACTTTGATGGGTGCACCGAGGAACAAACCTTTTGGGTTTGAAAATGTCTGGCTCTCTCACCCTGACTTCACCAGCAATATTGACAAATGGTGGATGGAATATTTTCTCGTTCAAGGCACTAAAATGTTCATGCTACAACAAATATTTAAACACATCAAATCCAGACTTAAAGATTGGAACAAAAAAGAGTTTGGTAATATTTTTAAGGCCAAAAGAGAAGTTGAACAGAAACTCCAGGGGATTAATCAGATCATCATCACAGATGGTTTTACCGAGGAAAGGAAAACTCAAGCTGATTCTCTTCAGAATGAATGGGAAGATAGGTGCATGCAAGAGGAGATTTTCTAGAGATAGAAATTGAGGGTGCAGTGGTTTAGAGAAGGGGAAAGAAACATAAATTTTTTTCATAAATCAACTTTGGATCATAGGTCACATAACAGGATTTCAAAACTCAGAGATTTTCAAGGGAAAGTGCTCGTCTCCCACAAAGAAATGGAATCTATCCTAGTTCAACACTTCCTTAGCATAGCAAAGGAGCCTCTATTAGACAGATCATGGTTCATTAACAATTTCACAAAGTACATTCCCAAGCTTGTAACCAGGGAAGAAAATCACAATCTTAACAGGCCAGTGTCTGAAGATGAGGTCAGTGAAGTTATTAATGAGATGAAAAATGGGAAAGCTCTTGGCCTGGATGGGTTCAGTGTGGACTTCTTCAAAGCATGCTGGAAAATAGTCAAATAAGACATCCTTGATGTTTTGGAAGACTCAAGAAGATCCAAAATGGTTTTGAAGGCTCTCAATGCCTCTTTCATAGCTTTGATTCCAAAGCAGGAAAAAGCTATGACACCGGACAGATTCAGACCCATAGATTTATGTAATGTGGTGTACAAAATTATTTCTAAAGTGATCGCTAATAGACTCAAGCCCCTTCTTCCAGCTCTTGTCCCAGGAGCAAACTCCTTATGTGGAAGGAAGACGGATTCTCAATAACTTCATACAAGCTCAGGAGGTGGTACACTATCTTAAGAGCAATAAGCAAGCTAGTATGATCATACAACTTGACCTAGCAAAGGCTTATGATAAGCTAAGCTAGTCTTACATCAGGGCAGTGCTAAGAGCTTATGGTTTTGACCAAAACTAGGTTAGATGGGTTATGGCCCTTGTATCCACGACTAGTTTTTCAATCTCGCTTAATAGCTCACCCTCTAAAACTTTTATGCCTTCTAGGGGTCTAAGACAAGGAGATCTGCTCTCCCCCTTCCTCTTTGTGCTCATGATGGAAGGGCTAGGCAGAGCAACCAAAATGGAAAATGCTGAAGGAGGAATCTAGGGACTGAAACTTACCATAGATGGTGTTGCTTCAACTCATCAACAATTTGTGGATGAAGCTATGTTGCATCGTATTTCCACGGTCAAGGAAGCCAAAGCTTTCAAACAAATCTTGAACGACTTTGCTATGGCCACTGGTACAGAGGTAAGCCTTAGCAAATCAAAGGTTTTATTTTTTAACATTGACATTGCTATTCAGAGGAACCTCACCAGAATTATAGGGGTTCAAAGGGATCAATTACCTTCTAAGTACCTTGGAATGCCTCTTATGGACAAACCTCTGAGCAAGGGATTGTGGGAGACGGTAATTAATAAACTTTAGGACAATATCAGGAAATGGACATGCAGGTCTTTGAATTTGGCAGGGTGTCTTGTGCTTACAAAGGCTGTCCTACGGGCCATACCCATTTTCATGTTGTCATCTCTTCCTTCTCCTAAAGGAGTTATGCAATAGATCAGGAATATTCAAAGAGATTTTCTTTGGGGCAAAGGGGAAGAGCAAAAGAATTTGGATTTGGTAGCTTGGGACAAGCTCTCCAAACCTAAGGCCCATGGTGGTTTAGGGCTTCATGACCCTGAAACCCACAGTAGAGTTTCAGGTGCAAAACTTTGGTGGAGGTGGATTAAGGAATGGGCAACCCCTTGGGCCAATCTTTAGAAACAGAAATTTGAAAATAATTGGCAGGAGATGGATCATATTCGAATGTCTGGGCTTATCAAGGTCTCTCACATTTGGAATCTTGCTTGGGAAAATAGAGCCATTGTTGAGCAGCACAACTTCTGGGAGATCCGAGCTGGGAACCTAGTAAGATTTTGGGAGGACAACTGGTAGCAGGAACCAAACTTGTTCAGGGAAGAACTAACCGCTCTCAAGAATGACACTGACAACAAAGGTTTATGTATGGTAAGTGACTTCTGGGATGAGGCAAGGAACAATGGTAAATGGAGAATTTGGAAGGATCTGGGCGATAGTGAAGAGAGCCCTTTGAAGGCATAGGCAAGCTCTCTTACTCTGGACTTGGAATAGACAAAGATTCTGGTATCATCCTCGTCTGACCAACCAAGATGGGGAAGAAACACAGAAGGTAACCATAACCTCAAGGAAGCTAAACAAACAACCCTAGAGTTTGATTATTAAAACCCTAATAAGGTGTGGAAGGACCTTTGGCATCACCCGCATTGGATGAAAATAAAGTTGTTTATGTGGTTGGTTCAACAAAAGAAAATTCTAACTTGGGAAAATATTCTCAAAAGGGGTTTTCTTGGCCCATCCAAATTCCATCTATGTGGTTCACAAGAGGAGACGATGGAACACTTACTCAACCTCTGCCCATTCACCTCTACCTTGTGGGATTAGTAAGCATTATCATGGCAAGTTGTCCACTTTTGTAGTGGACCATGGTTGGTTGAGCTTAGCAACTCAATCTAATCTTGTTTGATTGAGGTGTTTTTTTCTTAATTTATTTTTTATAATAATACATGAATAGCAAGTTGTCCACCGGTTTTAGTGGATCATGATTGGTTGAACTTATAAACTTAATCTAGTCTTGTTTGATTGAGAGTCGTGTGTGTTTTTTTTAATCCTTGAACATGGAAAATTAGGACAGGGACAATAATATAACTATTTTATAATTAATTTTAAATTATAATTTTTATAATTGATGTTGAATTATTTTTCATAAAAATTAATTAAATTTAATTTGAAAAATATTTGTATTATATTATAATATTTATAAATTATAAAGGTATAGTCTAAGTGATAAATGAAATAGTTTTTTGGTCAGAATTTGATAATATAATTTTAGTAAGACTACATGATTTTTTGCTTCTTTTGTTTTTTAAAATACACTTTTGAATGCATAAATAGATTCAACACCCTAAACAAATCTCTACGATATTCAATCTTTGCAGATTGAACAACTTAAACTTATGATTTAAAAAATCTCTACCATATTTTTGACAAAATTAACTAGAAAAGTGTTCAAGAAATGACCATTTTCTTTTATTAGTTAGACTATATGAATTATAAAATATTTTGAATCTAAATTTGGTTTATTTAATAAGATAAAAATGGTGTCAAGTTGGTGTAGCTCGAGTTGTAGGGAGGAGTCACTATTATTTTCCCCACCCCAGTTCCAGTCTCACTGATATTGGCATGCTCATTCCTTTGGAGCCATTTCTACATAAAAGATAATTGGCTCACCTAGACATAGGTATGTTTTCCATGGATGTAGCTAGTATTGATATCTAATAAATTGAACCAAAAAAACAAAAAAAAAGAGAGGATAAAAATGGATTTTTATATATATGTGCAATTAATTTTTAAAATATTTATAATTAATTTTATTTTTGAAAAAATAGAAAAATTCCCTAATGCGGGTGAGTTTGAGGGTCAAGGTGGAGTCTTATGGGATGAACCGGCCACCCTATGAAAGCGATGGAAATTAAAAACCAGGTGGCATGGCTCATTCGTAACATGAGCCTACATGCAATATCACAGGTGGATATTAATAACATCGCTAGGTTGCTGAGGATAATGGTTCTAGTGGGTGGTGGTAGAGGTTGTCGCTTGAGCAAAGGTGAGGAGATGGAACCCATGCTTCCAGTGCACGTGTTAAGCCTTCTTGGTATCTATGTATTGCTCTGTTGGACCTTCGAGACTTAGGTGAAGTCTAATATAGTTATAGGAGTGGATGCACTAATCGGGGAAGACGAATCTCCAGTTGTGTGTGTGGTCGAGTGGGAATCAGTGGAACACCTAGTTTGGACGAAGCTACAAATTAGATTGGGTTATACACATAGATGGTGGGCATTGTTGGTCATGGTAATTGTTCTCCTAGCCACTAAGTTCTGGTCTTCTCTATTAATCCCTCTCTGGTGTGCTATTTGCCTTAGTAGAAAGTTTCTTAGTGTTGTTGATGTGTTGGTTATATATGTTTTGTTGGGTTTTGGATCTAACAAGTTAGAGTTAAAATTCAATCTTGGTCTTTTCTGTTATATAGGGTTGTTGGTAGCAATTGAAACATTTTCTTGGACGAATGTCCCTAGTGTTCCCCCCTGCAAGTGCCTATAACACTAATTGATTGAGTCTGTAGTGTTTTCAAAATAATTAGTCTTGTTTCAAGGCTTGTTCGCTATGGTTTTAAAGTTATAATGGTGTAATGCTTATTAAGGTTTGTAGCTCTGGTTTCCTGCGTTAAAAAATGGGGGGTTATTGTAATACTCACTCTCTCAAGGTCGATTTGTGGGCGTGTCTCATATAATGGCAAAGAATTATACTCCACGATCTACATCAAGTGTGGCGTGCGCCTTGACTGTATTGGGTATCAAGTGGCTAGGGTGGGGTATCGATTTATTGGTATCCAATATGTTGCAAGAGTTTTTTCTCCAAGTTTGAGCACTCTGTAAACTTTCGCTGGTGGCATATCACGTGGACACTTGAGGAAAGAGCTCACCTCACACATCACGCCTATTAGGAAATGAATGCATAGCAAGAGAGGCGAAGACAAAAGCAAATCATAAGATCAATGCAAGGCTCATTTGTCTACCTAAAACTCAACTAAGGTTCATTTTAATATTGTACTTCCTAAAACTTAGCAATAAATTCAAAAATTGAAAAAATTCACAAATTAAACACCATAATGAGTGCAAGTGCAATAAATAAATATATATATATATATATATAATTAATTTCATCTTTTATTTTACATCTAAAAAGTTCTTATGAAATATAATAATTTTAAATTTTAACTTATTATAAGAATTGAATGAGTAAAATGTTGAATGGTATCACAATTTTTGAAGTTTTATGGTCCCCTTCACGTTGTTTTTGAATTAAAAAGAAATGAGATGTGAAATAATTTATTGATTTTATATTTAGATGCGTCAAAATCAATAAATAATATGATATCTGCATTTCAATTATATGGTTATCAAAATCATTAAAATAAATTAATTTAATTGTATATTAAATTACTTATCCATATTTATTTAATTAATAAATAAAATAAAAAACATAATGCATGTACATATTATTATAAAAAAACTAATCAATATAGATATTTATTATTAAAAAATTCAACGCAGTCATATCTATCCTAATCACATATGCAATGTGCATAATGTTAATAAATACAATATTTTGAACATTGTTCATTGGACCATTTGCAAACTTAGTAAAGACAGTGTATTTTGAACATTGTTCATTGGAAACATTTACAAGTTGCATTGATTTTGATATTTGTGGGTTACAAATAAATTGATATTGTTTAAATGAATTGCTTTCGCTTTTTAATATCTTTTTGTTTATATATATATATATATATATATATTATATTTTTTTTTGTTTATGTTAAACATAGTTACTAATTAAATTAGAATTTGTTTTCTGAGGTAGTAAAAAAATTATTTGATTTTTAAAAGTATTGATTTAGAATATATTTTTTTTGAAATGTATTTTTGATATTTTAAATTTTTTTATGTATCAAGTATGAATTTTTTTTAAATGTTAGTGATTTTATGTTGTTTTTGAAAATTGCTGATGTAGCATCAACTCATTTTCATACAGATTTTGAAAAACATCAACATTTTTTTAAGACATATTTTTGACACTTTAAATATTTTTATGTTCTAAACATGCACAATTTTTTTAATGTTGATTATTTAACCATTTTTCAAGTCGTCATATTCTTCTTCTTGTTTTTCGTCCTAAGATATTTATTTTTTAAAGATTTTATAAACATGTATTTTTTGTTTTTCTTTGAAATACTTTTTTATAATGAATTTTTTTTTTTTTTTTTGCAAAGTTAAAAAAGAAATAATAACATTAATATTTTGAGGTTATCATTTTTTATATATTTATATATCATTAATTAGTACTTCAATACACAAAATAATTGTCACTAAAAAATACTAATTTTAAACATTGCACAAAAAAACACTTTTTGCATTAAATATAATTTAAAAATTATGCATTTTAGAACCTTTTAGCTAAAAATGGCATGCTAAATAAAACAAATTGTGAAAAAATTGAATAAAAAAATTGAAAAAATAACAATTTTTTATGAATTTATATTCAAAGATGATGACATTTCAAGGTGTTTTTTTTTTTTTTTAAATAAAGGTATTTAGATAAGATTTTAAGTAAAAATATTAGGTTCATCCCCCCGATTGGGGTGACAAGTTGGACATGATGAGGATGTAGTCCTACCAAGCTTAAAAAAAATGTTAAGAAAAAATAAAATACAAAAAAAAGAACAAACAAAAAGCAAAACAAAACAAAATGCTGATAAAAAAAATTAGAAAGGTAAAATATAAAAAAAAAAATGCAATTAAATTAAAAAAAAAACACACATTAAAACAATTCTTTTTTGAAAAAAAAACATTAAAATAAAAATAACTAAATAGAAAAAATAACAAATAACAAATTAAAAACAATTAAAAAAACCATAAAAAATTATAACATAATAATTAAAAAAAATTGATGACCCTTGGGGCCTAGGCCTAGCTTGCCTAGGGACTCACAGGCACTCGGGTGGCGAGCTGAACGCAACTCCCCCTAGCCCAGGGCCTCAAGGCTTCTATTTTATTTTTATTTTTATTTGTTTGTTGTCATTATTTCTTTTTAACTTTTTGTTAATGTTTTTTTTCAATTATTTCTATTGTCTTTTTTTTTTTTAATTATTAAATCATCCAACCAATATTGTTTATTTATTTATTTATTTTTGGATTTTTGGTTAATTTTTAAATTATGTTTTTTTAGAGTAGTTTTTTTAAGGTAATTTTTTTTTGTTTTGTTTTTTTTTTTACATTTTTTATGTTTTACTTTTTTTTGTCCTTTTTATGTATGTTTTTATATTTGATTTTTTTATCATGTTTTTTAATTTTTATGTTTAAAATATATATTGCTTTCTACCGAAAGAATTTGCGTAATTCATTATGGATCACAAGCTTGAATACACAAAATATATATTTTTATTTGCTTATTGTTTATTTATTTTTTGTGTTTTATTTTTTATTTATATTTTTTTCGATGTTTAATTTTTCTTTTCTTTTATTTTTTTCATTTTTATTTATTTATATATTTATTTATTAGTTTGTTTTATTTTATTTTTTTTCTACAGGGCCCGCGTCGATCATCAACTAGCAACGCGATCCCATTATGTGTCAAATTGATAGTTGATTTTAAGGTTTTCGTTAAAATGGATTGAGTCCACCCCCATAATGTGTGAATTTCATGGTTGTTCCTTAAGTTTTCATTACTATGTTCCAAGTTCTCCTACACTGTGTGCCAGTTTGATAGTTGATTTTTAAATTGTTTTTGCAATGTGCCAAGTTGTCTTAGGCTAAGATTTTGAAATCGCTATACTTTTAACATTTAAAAAATAAATTAATCTTGGTATAATGACTCTTTCTTTCAGGTGTTCATTTTTTATGTGTTTTTAGTCTTAAAATTTTTCCATAATGCCATGGTTGAAATATGTTGAATAAATTAAGGTTTTTTGTAGTCATGATCTTTGGTTTTAATTCTATGGTTGCAAAATTGTCAAAATTTTAAGGTTTTTCTAAATCTCGGACATTTTATCTTTAATACTATGCTTGAAAACAATTATAAATAATTTTTATTTAACACCATGGCTGAAATTTTTTGGAATTTTAAGAATTTCCATAGACATGATATTTTATCTTTAACTTCATTATTAAAAATTGTTGAAAACTTAATCTAAAAAAAGAAGAAGATGTTATTCCAACATCAACACTTTTCGTTTTCATAGTGTTTTTCACACAAAAAATAGTTTTTATTGGAATTTACTTCCATTTAAAAAAAAAATTAAATTTTACACAAAAAAAAAAAAAAAAAAAAAAAAAAAAAATCGTTATTCTAGCATCAACATTTTTCGTTTTTAGGTTGTTTTTTCATATTTTTTTTTGGATTTTTGGCTAGAGTTCTTGCTTTGAGGTAATAGTTCTTGTTTGATTGGTAATTTTGTTTTCACCAAACTAATATGGAAGAGTTTTTGTAATGTTATATAAATATTTTGACTTGGTCAAATTACTAACGGTTTTTGGATTTGAGTTTTGACAATCCATGGTTTTTTCCCATGGTATTCTTCTCTAACATAGCCTATTTAGAGGCATGAAATTCTGATTTTTTTTTTTGAAGCATCCTAGCAAGCCAAAGAATCTTGGTAGGCTGAGGCGAATAAAACTCTAGAATAAGCATAGGAGCAGGTAGTGAAAAAGACAATGAAATGGTAGAAAAGGCAGGTGAGATGAAAGAGTTTGTTGAGTAGAAAATGGTTGAAGCAACTAAATGAGCCAAGCAATATTGGGAGGAGGATTAAGATAAAACTACCGAGCCCATGCAAGTTGAGGAAGAGCTCGGGGAATGGAATGCCCAAATTTTTGTTGTGATTGTTGAAGAAGGCAATAAAGAAAATCTAAAAGTCATGGGTGAAATTATTACGAACTTAGTGAAAACAGCCAAGGAAACCATGGTGGGAAAAATCTCCTAGGATTTTATTTGAATTGTCCATGTTCATGGTAGATTTGTTTGCATATTATAATTTACTATTGTGAATCTGTGACACATTTTGTAGTCAATTTCATTTGTCAAAATTGTGAATTTTGTGTTAGTTGCAAGGGAGTTTGATCCAATCGTGATTTGTTATTTTCTTTGTTGTATAAATTCCACCTTGGGAAATAGAAATATCTGCAACAATATGTATATTTACTAATATATTTTGATGAAATGATGTGTTATGATAACATTTAAATGCATTAGAAATATAAATTGCAAGTGAATGAGTCAAACTAGTCACAATATATCAAATTGTTTATTAGAGAAACTTCGTATCAAACCTAAGGTCAAGGTCATATGGAATGCATAGGTCATTAAAGATTTTGGGAATAAGATGGGTTTTCTCGCGATCTCAATATTTGACGCACAAGAACTGGTGAGGTGTCATTATGGGAAGTGTTAAGGTTCTTCTTCACTTTCGGGCATGAACTAGCCACCAACTTTCTGGTAGGGAAGCTCGTGTTGGACTCATACAATTACATTGTGACAAAGCCTGGAACCACCTAGACCAACGCTCGAGGAGTTTTAACCAGTAAAGATGTTCATAACAAGAAATGACACCAATCACTATTGTTGGCATAGTAAGTTTATGTCTGCAGTGTGATCAAGTGTTATTTACCCATTAATTAATTTCAGGGATTTCTCCTTGGGGTCCAGTTTTGCCATGACTGTTATCTGGTAGAGATATTTGAGTCATTTATTCATTTATGTATGTGCATTTTTCATCCTCGATTGGAGATAAATATGAATACATGATATTTTGAAACCCAATGTGTTATGTAGTGTGCATGGCAACATTGAAAGTGAAGCACATTTTATAGGAGATTAAGCTGTAGGAGGATATGTAGAGTTCCTTTCTTTAAATTTCAAATGCGAAAGACATTCATAGTTCCTAACAACGTTTAAAAAAAATGTTAATTTACTCAGCTCTTCAAATAGTGATATAGGGCCATGCTATGTAATAACTTCAAATACCATTTTTTAAATGGATTTTACTAAAGTTGATTACATTACTATATTGTGTTGTTATGAAATGGTGGGAATCCACTTTTCCATTGGAGCATTGTTAAAATGGTGGGGCCATGTATTTTTATTAATAAAAATATAATTTATATTACTTGATATTTAAAAAAATGTAAAATGAGTTAAATAAATTGAATAAGTAAAACTAAAATACACCATAGTTTTGAAGTTCAATATCATTTGTAAAAAGAAAAAAATATTGTCTTAAAAGGGATATGTGTTATATGATATAAAATATAAAATCTATATATAATTTTTTTTTAAACTATAATATATTAATTAAATTTCCTATATTCATCTTAACTCTGGATCTACCAAGCATAGAGATGTTAGGTTCCTATAATACTAGTGTAGCCCCCATATTGTTCTTTTTGTGCCCCATATAAGCCCATTATTTTTATTGTTGAGCCCTTACATTATTGTTGTTATGTAGAACCTAATTATATTTTGACACTTTAGACCCCTATATATAGGAAGGAGGCATTGTCATTTGAATCATCCAAGAATTTCTAATTTATGTGATGTAAAGAGATATTTCCTACTCGAAGTATCTTATTATCTAGTAGTTGATCTATATTTTCTAATGTTTCTGTGTTTTGTTTTTATCTGGATGCATGATATTTGGTATCAGAGATTTTGATCCTAGCGTCATTGTGGAATTTTCAATATCCCTCTCTCTCTCTCTCTCTCTCTCTCTCATATATCAAACCCTGAAATTACTACCACGTGGAAGCCAAATATTGATGAACATATGGAAGCAATTTTAGACCTTGATTCACTATAATTTTGGAGATATGGTCTAGGGAAGTTTGGGTTCTTATATGCTTTAGAATTTAGTCTCAAACAAGTGTCATGGGGAAAATCGTCATAACTTTCTCTTAGATCATAAGATTTGAATTTCATAAAAAATTACTGAAAGTGAATAAACTATAGTTTTTTGAGTATCAGTTTTAGGCCCACATGTTAAAAACTTTACACGTGGCATCCCATACAAGTTCGCTCAACTGAACCCGTCCATGATGAGGTCATTGTGGGAGATTTCAAATAACGCTATCCCGAAGAATCAAATCTTGGTATAACTATGAGGGTTGGAATTAAGGCACATAAAGCTACCATAGGATTGAAATTCAAACCTTTATAGGCCAAAATCACAAAGATACAATAGTTTCAAGGAAACCTTATCAACAAGGTCAAAATCAAGCTCTTCAAAGGTGCGTACTTGTAAATTTGCGTTATGTTTGAAAAATTAGTTTGAAGTGATTCAAAGGACACAGTGTTGTTGGGAAAAGTATCCAATACGGAATGACCCTATCCCACTCTAAGGGTGATAGTTCCTTAGCAACAATCAAAGCAAAGCTATCTGAGATTACTTCTTTATGAGATGTAAAAGAGGGGAGAAAGAGATCAACTAACCGATGTCTTTCGCTAATGATTGATCCAATCTTCTCTCCTTGCTGCTTGCCCCCCAGCTCCTTGCTCTTTCACTGGCCCAGCTACACCAAGATCCTGCAAAATGGCAAGAGAGGGAAACTACAAGAAGCATACATTCATAATTGATTCAAGGATTAGAATAAATCAAATACACAAGTATAACAATACACCATTGAGACACATGTATATAGAAGAACCTCAAATGCTTTATTAATGGAAGAAGTAAGGTTCAGGAAGTGATACAACCATAAGAGGCCCAATCTAGTATCACCTTCCCAGCAGAAAGAAATCTCCTCTTCACCTCCTTCAAAGCAAATCACCCAATAGTTCTAAACTCAAACCAACAGCAATTCTTTACATTCACCAGATTCCAGCCTCCCTAGACCTCATGAGAGAGATCTATATATAGGAGTTTTGGAGAAAGGATGAGTCAGCTTGAGGCTGGCATGAAGCTGACTAGTGTCCTCTCCCACTTCAGTTCTTCTTCAGTTCTTGAGTCCACTTGGAGGTTCTTGCTTCCACTTGGAGATCTAGAACCTCTTACTCATCACCAGTCGAATTCCTTGATCCAAGTGTCATTTTGGAAGCTTCCTGGGCATTGACACCTTGAGGAATGACTGTGCCACATGTCCAAACTTGCCCAGCGCAGGTAGCCTTCTTTGCAGTTGAGATTCAGCGCAGATGCTCAGTGGAGCAGTTGACATGATCCAGAATTGCCTTGTTTTTGAGTGTTTTCAGGTGGAGAACTTTTATTCAGTGCTGTGGTTTGCTGACCTTGTTCCTCTAGGGGTAGGAACAACATGTTTAGGGACTTTGGATCCCTTAGATTATGGACATTTCATGCTTCATGCTGTAAGGCACAAAAATGTCTATAACAGTTGCCCCCTAAAGTATGAGGTCGTTTATCGGGTGAAATGCTTTATCAGGAGGATCCGACGTTCATTCAATCGTTGAGAGGTGACCTGTAATAAGATACAATACAATACTTTATTTTTCATACTGCTTTCATGATCTAGCTGAGGCGGGCATTCCCATGCTCAGCTTTATAAATACATTTTTCTGTACATAGAACAGACAATCGTCTGATGGTAGACTGATAATTCTCTGTTGAAATTATCATCCTTTGAGTAGGATGATCATCTGCTGCACATGTCAATGTCTTTATTTCCTGAATATATATCGCAGCCCGGATGGATGAAACTAGATCCGGGGTCTTCAAACTCATCCAATCTTCACTCTAAGTACAAGTCGATCCATGTGAGAATTTCTTGGAGTCGAACATGGAAATACATCGCTTGATTACCAGTCAATGATGTAAACTGTTAACAAGCATGAGAGGAATCACCGATAATGATGATGACCCTCAAGGTACGGCAGTACAATCCACGTGGTGTGAATAAAGGACTTGGCGTCGAACACCACGCAAAATCTTTCGGTCGAAGGTCATTGATGTATACCTGTCGCCGGAAGTGAGAAACTTGCCATTGAGGCATGCAAGCTTCAAAGTACTGAGGGGGGTGTTCCTAGATCAACTTCTTGGATAATGAGCTGAAGTCGACAAGAAGCGATCCGTCAAAGGAGGGCCTTAATGAATCCCACATCAGTGACACGGAACGGAGCTAATGATTGTGATGAAGGTGAAAACGATCTGTGAAATATGATTCAGGGTGGCGGTCATGAAAGGATGAAAGATGATGTATGGTAGTGGATGGGACACGGTTGACTCTTTCTGAACAACATCTCTTGAACATATAACGACACTGATGCGATGGATCCGTAGCATTACCCCAAATGTGGATGGTTTGGCGAGACCATGGTGATGAGACCGGTGAATGAAACAACCCAACCC
The DNA here is from genome assembly GCA_031772625.1 of Pinus tabuliformis. Lineage (NCBI taxonomy): Eukaryota > Viridiplantae > Streptophyta > Pinopsida > Pinales > Pinaceae > Pinus > Pinus tabuliformis. The sequence goes on along the minus strand of CM062816.1, from coordinate 1,933,628,261 downwards.
GATGTGGTACGGAGGAAAAGTGTCATGTTCAAGAGCGACTTGCTACCATTAAAGCTTTGAGGTTCTCCCAATTTTTCCCCAGTCATTTCTGACCAGTACCTCTTTATTTTTGTCAAGCTTGAGGAGGATAACATATGCTTGTTCTATAACCTGCCCTTCGGGCAAGCCCATCGCTATGTTTTAACGAGCTTAGCGATAGGGAAACTCGTTCTCGTCTAAATACAAGTTTGTCGCTATTTAATCATTTTAACGAGTCTAACAACAAGGATAACTCGGTCCTTTTCATTTTTAGAGAGTCTGAAAAGGTACATAAAGTTAACTCCAAAATTCCTTTTTTGTCATCTAATCCCTTAAGTCCGAAAAAGTATAAAACAATACAGAAGGGATGAGTTTTTGATAACTTTAACGAGCCGAATAAAACAAGCACTCGACCTTTTTGTGCAATAATCCCTCAGGTCCAAAAAGATTAAAATCTAGAGGAGGGATAGCTCTTCCGGTCCTTTAACGAGCTAGAAGGCCAAAACTCGGCAATCTTTTCATATTTTACGAGTCAGATGAAAAGAGCTTAAAGAAGGCTCGTCTTTTGAGGAACGAGTGATAAACAGGGATAGCAACTGATTCCAGGTATAGGTTGGAATTTTCCAATCACGGCAGTGTCACAAGGATGGCTAGGTGAAATAACTCTTCGCAGTTGTTCCTCAAAATGGGTAAACAATCATATGGAGGTGAACGATTGGCCAAATGAAAGTGGAGGTGGCAGGTGCAAACACGACCAAGGCTTTTTATGGCTGATAAATTTACAATCACAGTGGTTATTTACCGGGATAGGTTCATTTTTTAGTTAAAAATGAGCTTAAACTCTGGAGGAAACATTGCTCACCGCTTATATTTATTTTTTAACGAGCATGAAGACCGCGTTAAAACTGCTCGGATCTTGCGTTTATTTTTTAACGAGCATGAACTTTATGCTAAAACTGCTCGTTTATACCAGTCATAAGATAAGAATGTCTCCTGAAAGATTCCATTTTTTATAGAGCTTGCGCCTTACTAAAGCTATGCTCCCTCTCATCCTTTCTTTATGCAAGTTTGGAAACGGCTAATCCTACGAGTTTAAAGGGTTAGACCTACAGGTTTAAAGGGAGGACCTAAAAATTTAAAAAATAAATAGTCGCCCCTTGCTTGCACTCCAAAAGGTTTGCATGCCCCCAGGTATAAAATACAATTTCAAGGTTGCCCCTCCTCATTCTCACCTCTGTTTTTCTTTGGGTGTTCACAGCTACTTGTCGTCTTGCTAGTCCAATTTTAACGATACTTGTCTTCTCGTTAATTTTAACGGGTCTATACGATACTTGTCTTCTCGTCAGCCCAACTTTCAACAGATTTTTCGCAAGATCGCAAGAGAACAGCTACTTGCGACAAGAGAGCAGCTACTTGCGACAAGAGAAGAACACTACTCAAAGACAAAACATTTGCGTTATTGAGGGAGGCTTACCTCTTTCTGGTTACCCAAAGATTGTCTTGTTATTTTTTCAACAAAACACTTCCTCGGCAATGTCTACCGAAATAGACAAGGGTGAATGACCTTTGTCAAACACGTAACTTTGACAAAAGAATATTATTCTAGAACAACCCCTCTTCCATCCACGGACGGGGTACGAACTAGTCATATTCTCTCGCGGAAATTCTACCTTATACCCAAGGTTTTCTCTGCCTAAAGCAGACCAGGATGCATGCCCCCTGGGTTTCAGTCCCATCTTTCCGAATCACTCGCACTCATCGGGAAGAAGGACTGGGGGTGGAGACATTTCTTGATTGAAAAGACCATTCAGGGTTGGTATGTGACTATTTGCGATGCGTGATCCCAGAAATGAAAGTTGGTCTACGAGTTTGACCATTCTTCCTTCGTGTGGAAAACACATTACTCTAAAGAGTGAGGAGACTACAGCTCCCATGCAATATATATAGTCTCGTCCAAGGAGTAGGTTATAATCCAAGGGTCCTTGAACGACCATCACGTTCATTTGAACGGCCTTCCCTTTCAATGTAATGGGCACATTGGGGAGGATCCCTAATGGTCGACTGGTTCCTTTATCGAAACCCAAGATATTTCTTATCTCAGGCAAAAGCACCGGGGAACACAGTGCTTTCCAAGCAACAGAGAAAAGGATACTCACAGATGCCCCTTCATCAATGATAGTGCCAGCCATTACCATTCTGTATATTTGGACTATAATTTTGAATGGTATACTGGCTGGAAACCGGGGTCTGCCTAGTTGGTTCCAATCAAAGGACACAACCAGGTTGCTTGGTGGTGGGACCGAATACACGGCCGGATATGAACCTGACGATGTTCCTTCCTGCGATAAAGGAATGGGCGCATTGCCCTGACACTCGTTAGAGTCTGTGTTGATGAAAATAATCTGGATGGTGTCATCCTTATTCTCTTCAGTGAGGGTGTCATTTGAAGATGAATCTTCAATGACGGTGTCATTTGAAGATGAAACTTCTGAAGGGAGAACTGGGTCAACTGCCGTTTCGACCTTTGGACTTTCGTCCGGTCTGGATTCAGTAGGTTCATTTTCAATGACTGACGCTTCAGCTGACCACCTGAGCGGGCCAGCTGTATTCTCAACCAACGAAGGACTTGGCACGAGTTTTTTTGTATCCAGGAGGAAGTCTCAACGGTGAAAATGGACGATCTTCCAAAACTCTCTTCGCTTCATCTAAGAAGGGACAACGGTGGATGGCGTGATCGCCTTCACACAGTCTGCAGGGGGATCTTGCTCCCCCTCTTTGTCTTGAACCTTCACTTTCGCTGGTTGACGGTAAGCATTCAACATGGCTATCAGAGGTTGATGCTCCCGAACTGTGCAAACGAGGGGAGCAGTCCCTTAGTATCCGGGGAATACAGGGAAAATCTCTATGGAAGTGGTCTCCTCTACATATGACACATGGCGATTTAGGCCCGGTCTGTGCTGTGTGTGGATTTTTGTCAGATGTCTTTTGCTTGCCCCCAGTCGCCTTAGGCTCCTTCTTCTTCTTCTCTCTCTTCTTCTTCTCCTTCTTCTCCATGGGAGCTTGGCTTTTGCCGGCTCTACCTTGCGAAGATGAAGAATTGGAGGAAGAGTTATAGGAAGTAGAAGGCTGGTGGGCAGCTCTAGACTGATCTAACTATTGACTCGACTGTTCAGGAACCATGGTGTTCTGAACTACATTGGTTGAGAATAGCCAAATTGGCAGGCCAATTGTCAGTCCTGGAAGCGACAATGTGGCCATGTGGGGCGCACCAACTTCTCCCCAAGAGGAGAAAGGACTAGGATTTCCATCATGAGGAATTCCTTGGTTGGTGCGTTCCATGTTCTCAACCTACAGATCAACGCAGGAATAGGAGGTGATTATGTTCCGTTTTAAAATAAATTTTATAACGACTCTTTAGACACAACTTGCTTTTTCACTTTTTAAGAGTCGAGAAAAAGCTAAAGATGACTCTAGTCTCCTTCGATGTTTTAACGAGCCCGAAGTGACAAATGCTCGGATGGACTTTTTCTGTTATAGAGTCTGAAAAAGGCCAAAAGAAACTGCTCTGGAGATCTAGGCAGAGGGTGTGCCAAACCTTTTGCAAAACCACAGAATACGTTTTACGGTACGGGTGGTCGATCTTCGTGAATGCTGTGTTCACTGCATTGCGATCAGTAGGGCGGCCGACACGGCTTCCTAAGGATAAAAGATATATGCCTATAGGGGTCTCCCAATATATATGCGACGGTACGTGGGAGCACAAGTCCGTATTAGTGCCACCGACTCTCAGGAGGAATCACCCACCTTCTTCGAGATCGACAGTCACTACGTTTAACGACGCCGGAACACGTCTCTACCTAGACCTCTACGATGAGCTTTATGTTGCAAAGCGTTTTTAGGTTCATTCAGTTTATTTTAAGTTGATCTTTTTTAAAGTTTGCCTTTCAAGGTTCACCACGAGATGTATGACACAAATTCCTAAATGCAGTCTAAAGATGAGAAGCACGCTTTTTCAATCTTTTCAACTTATGAAAATCTTAACTACTAAGGGAAAAGAAAGACATCATCTTTTCACACAGATCATAGAGCATACACTAATGCACTTTCCCTAAATCCAACATGCAAACTTATCAAATGCAAAATGCACAATGCAAGTATTTCTTTTCTCTTTCTTAATGTTGGTGTACTACAAAAAGAAAGCTATTGTATAACTTTGAATTCAATTTCAAGTGAAAGCAAACAAGCTTTTGTCCAAAATCCAAAGACACCTTAAGATTTACTTGTTTCAACACTAGAAATACATAAATTCAAACCATATGGCGAAAGCAAAAGCTCAATCAGCTATGAACAACAAACAAACTAACTCTTAAGATCAGAATGACACTTCTCACAGGTCTAGATCTAAGAGGCCACAGCAAGACTAGTTCACTTTCGTTATGGGAAACTGCAAATGATGTAAGAAATACACAAAGAACAAATACAGTTTCTTTATACAACCGAGGTGGAATAGTGGCAAAGAAAGGTGGTTTCAGATAGGTACATTGACTGATAACAGGCCGCAAAAACAGGGTGAAAACAGGGCAACAGAAAGCAGAGAACCCCAGTTGCACAAGGGCACACTGGTTCAGCGCAGGTAGAACACTGTCAGTTTGACATTCAGCGCAGGTAGCCCCTTCGGGACCTGCGATGAAATGCAGACTGCCTTCACAGTGCCTGCAATGAAGAGAGAAACTCTCGTTTCTCTTGGGTTCTGGGTCACAGATTGCTCAAAAATCAACAGTTTTTGGCCAAATCAAAGCTACCAATCAAGTACACACTAAAGGATGATTCAAAGGAGGATGAAAAGCTATCACTAAGAGCTGTTCAGAGTCCTTGTGGATCAGCTCTTCAAATCATAAACATGCCCAGAAACTGAGCCAGAGTAGCTGCCCTCTACTTTGCATTTGAAAGATCCAAATGCAGTTCGATTCGGTACTCCCTGTGTTTAGGAAATGAATAGCAAAAACACAAACAAACAACAAGATACGATCCCCAGCGGAGTCGCCAATTTGTTGTTGGGAAAAGTATCCAATACTGAATGACCCTATCCCACTCTAAGGGTGATAGTTCCTTAGCAACAATCAAAGCAAAGCTATCTGAGATTACTTCTTTATGAGATGTAAAAGAGGGGAGAAAGAGATCCACTAACCGATGTCTTTCGCTAATGATTGATCCAATCTTCTCTCCTTGCTCTTTCACTGGCCCAGCTACACCAAGATCCTGCAAAATGGCAAGAGAGGGAAACTACAAGAAGCATACATTCATAATTGATTCAAGGATTAGAATAAATCAAATACACAAGTATAACAATACACCATTGAGACACATGTATATAGAAGAACCTCAAATGCTTTATTAATGGAAGAAGTAAGGTTCAGGAAGTGATACAACCATAAGAGGCCAATCCAGCATCACCTTCCCAGCAGAAAGAAATCTCCTCTTCACCTCCTTCAAAGCAAATCACCCAATAGTTCTAAACTCAAACCAACAGCAATTCTTTACATTCACCAGATTCCAGCCTCCCTAGACCTCATGAGAGAGATCTATATATAGGAGTTTTGGAGAAAGGATGAGTCAGCTTGAGGCTGGCATGAAGCTAACTAGTGTCCTCTCCCACTTCAGTTCTTCTTCAGTTCTTGAGTCCACTTGGAGGTTCTTGCTTCCACTTGGAGATCTAGAACCTCTTACTCATCACCAGTCGAATTCCTTGATCCAAGTGTCATTTTGGAAGCTTCCTGGGCATTGACACCTTGAGGAATGACTGTGCCACATATCCAAACTCGCCCAGCGCAGGTAGCCTTCTTTGCAGTTGAGATTCAGCGCAGATGCTCAGTGGAGCAGTTGACATGATCCAGAATTGCCTTGTTTTTGAGTGTTTTCAAGTGGAGAACTTTTATTCAGTGCTGTGGTTTGCTGACCTTGTTCCTCTAGGGGTAGGAACAACATGTTTAGGGACTTTGGATCCCTTAGATTATGGACATTTCATGCTTCATGCTGTAAGGCACAAAAATGTCTATAACACACAGTGAAGCATAGATATCATTAATTGCTTTCGAAATGCATTGGAAACAAAAAAACTGTACACCCATTAAACTCTTAGAAAATTCTACTATGGTGCATAAATAAGAAGAAATGCAACTTGATATATCAAAATTAAGGGACCAAGTGCAACAATTTTCTCTCTCACAAAGAACAACAAAAAATGAATATGAAGAGAAGATGAATGTTAATATGGATGGTTTAAAAGAAAAAATAAAAGGGGACATGGATTGTTTAAAGGGGACATGAAAGGTTTGACAAAGTTGTTACAAGTAAGGCTTCCTAATGGTGCTAAGGTAGTGCATGAAACTCATGATGAAAACAAAAGGAATGTGAATGATGATTTTAGAGACTTGAACTTTGGATTGAAGGAAAACCATATTCTGAAGATTTATATGGGGAAGTTTGATGGCAAGGATCCAATAACATGGATATTGCATATGGACCAATTCTTTAATCTACACGTTGTAAAACACACACAAAAGGTAGACATTACATATTTATATTTAGAATCCAATCAGTTTGTGGTATCGATAGATTTTTTTCTCATAAATCCCTTGTCACTTGTATAATTTTCATGGAGGAATTGATAACACATTATGCACATAAAAAAATAAATACCTTCTTTAGACAATTGATAAATCAGAAACAAAAGGGTTCAGTTGAGAGCACATTAAGGACTTCTAAAGATTTAATATCAATGAAACTAATATTCCATAGGAGCATCTGATTTATCTCTTCATAGGAATGTTGAAGAATAACATCCAACATAAGGTTTCCCTTTGGGAATCCAAGTCACTAGAGAATGCATTTAGGGTGGAAAGAAAATTTGAAAAAAAAAATTATTGCAACAAGGAGGTCTACCACTCACAACTATAAATATGGAAGTGTTATGACTCCTAGCTTTCCACCACCTAAAGGTTGACACCACAACAACTAGAGGAAAAATTAGAAAAAATGATTTTTTATAGTTGTAATAGAAAATACACTAAGGGTCATAAGTGTGTTGAGAATAAATTATTTTACATTGATTGTGAAGAGGAAGAAGAAAGGGGATAGAATCAAAAATTACAAAGGAGGGTTTTAGCGGTGGCTCTGCAATCTGAATTAGGGTTTTAGTTAGGGTTTGGCCACTGGTAACCATGGCGGGATGTCGAGGAGGGAGTTCGGCTCCCTCCTACAGTCAAGTAGTTGTGAAAAAAAGTAAGGGAGTTGGTCTGCATCACTTCAAGAAACCAACGAAGGTGATAATTGAGGATATTAACACAAAAAATATCAGACCTGACGGACAGGAAGAGAATCATGAGGAAGATAGCAGGGAGAAGAGGAAAGAGTGTAGCAGTCAGAAAGTTGCGCCTATGAGTGCACTAGGGGTTTGTAAACCCAAGTCGACCATTATTCCTCGGGTCATTTTAAGTGACCCAGTGCTATAGGCGCACAGAGATCACATGGTGGAACATGCGGTTATATGCAAATTTATGGGGATTTGACTGATGGAGAAGGCTTTGCACGCATGGATAAGGATTCACTGGAAATCAAAGGGAGAAATAAACCTCCACCTTGGGTCCAAGGGCTTCTTTACGGTGGTATTCACAAGCTTAGAAGATAACTATAGAGTGTTCAAGGGAGGACCCTATTTTTACATTGATGCAAGCCTTTACATGTGACCATGGGTGATGAATACTGTCCTAGAATGAGAGACATTCACTTCGGTACTGGTATGGATAAGACTTTACTCCCTTCCTTTAGATTATTGGCTGCCGGAGTCTTTAAAGGCTATCAACAACAAGCTAGGGAATTTTATAAAGATATCAGATGCGACTCTAAGAGGAAAATACACTTCCCCCGATCGGATTTGTGTGGAAATGAACTTATCAGGGGCACTTCCAAACGAGATCATTTTAGAATTGTATGATGAAGAATGGGTGTAGGTCTTGGACTATGAACATGTCCCATTTAGGTGTCGTAAGTTCCATGAACATGAACACCTATACAAAGACTGCCCATAAAACAAACTGGAGAGCAACACAAAAACCACCACAGGCAAAGATCATGAGGGTTTCACTAAGGTGGGGGCTAAAGCAAAAGGAGGAAATCAGTACCAAAAGAAAATCAACGAGGATGGGCAACCGAGCCACAATAGTTTCAAGATATTAGAATAGGAAGTTGGAAATAACAGGGCAAACTAGGAATCAGAGAGTAATCCCACTGATAAGGAGAGGGATGCTAGCATGGAGGATATACTAAAGAACAACCAGCAGAAGGATGATTTACCAAGCATCATGGAGCTAAGTAGGGACCATGAGATGACCCCATGTGAGACAAGAACGAAGGGCCATGAACTGTATGAGATTCTAGAGAGGGAGAATTTATATCTATAAAAGTTTCTGGAGCAGGGAATTACCAAAGGGTTTGAATCCCTGCCAAAAGAGGAGTTTGACAGGGTTCAAAAACTCTTCCTCTGGAGATTCCAATCATAGGGTTCTTGAGTCAAAAGAAACCATGATATCTAGGGGAATAGAGGGATGAAAACAATGGAGTAAACACTAGGGCACTCTTCCAACAACCCGAGTAGGAAAAGAGGAAGAAAAGGACAGAATAAGTTGCTGACTGAATGTTGAAAACTCATTATTAACTCAGGTAAGATGAGATATCTCACCAATTACTACTTTACAAACCTTTCTTAATGAAGCTTACAACTTGGAACATTAGGGGTCTAGGAAGTAAAAGGAAACAAAGAAATCTTAGCAGTAAAATAAAAGAAGAAAAACCAGAGATGGTTTTTATTCAGGAAACAAAGTGTGTGATGGACAAGATCAGAGAAATACATAGAAAATGGTTAACCAAGTATGAGTATCTAGAGGTTAAGTCAGATAACTCGGCAAGGTGATTCTTACACTTTGCGAGCCCCAAAAACTTGGAATCCTGGATGCTGAAGCGTCCAGGAACTATCTATCGTTGGTGATTCAACCTTTGGGTGATAAGGAGATCTGCATGATTACAAATGTCTATGGTCCTTAAAAAATAGAAGACAAACTCAAGCTTCTCACCTCCCTTGAGGAGTTGTAGAGAGAGATATCCTGATATGCCCTGGATGCTGGTAGGGGATTTCAATATGATCAAATCTCTTACAGAGAAGAAACGTGGCACCAGAATACTAGGCAGAGACTCCAATGCCTTCTAGAAGTTCATAAATAACATGGGACTAGTGGATACTAAAACAATAAATGGCACTTTCACCTAGAACAATAAGAGAGGAGGGGCTTCTCAAGTTGCCTCTAAACTAGATAGATTCATAATCTCAAAGGACCTTCTTCTCACAGGCCTTGATATGTTATAGCATTAATCCTTTCCTTTGGAGGCTCAGATCACTAGCCTGTCCAGCTTGAAGCCACTTTTATGGGTACACCGAGGAACAAACCTTTTAGGTTTGAAAATGTCTGGCTCTCTCACCCTGACTTCACTAGCAATATTGACAAATGGTGGATGGAATATTTGCCCGTTCAAGGCACTAAAATGTTCATGCTACAACAAATATTTAAACACATCAAATCCAAACTTAAAGATTGGAACAAAAAAGAGTTTGGTAATATTTTTAAGGCCAAAAGAGAAGTTGAACGGAAACTCCAGGGGATTAATCAGATCATCATCACAGATGGTTTTACTGAGGAAAGGAAAACTTAAGTTGATTCTCTTCAGAAGCAATGGGAAGATAGGTGCATGCAAGAGGAGATTTTATGTAGATAGAAATTGAGGGTGCAGTGGATTAGAGAAGGGGAAAGAAACACAAAGTTTTTTCATAAATCAACTTTGGATCACAGGTCACATAACAGGATTTCAAAACTCAGAGATTTTCAAGGGAAAGTGCTCGCCTCCCACAAATAAATGGAATCTATCCTAGTTCAACACTTCCTTAGCATAGCAAAGGAGCCTCTATTAGACAGATCATGGTTCATTAACAACTTCACAAAGTACATTCCCAAGCTTGTAACCAGGGAAGACAATCACAATCTTAACAGGTCAGTGTCTGAAGATGAGGTCAGTGAAGTTATTAATGAGATGAAAAATGGGAAATCTCCTGGCCTGGATGGGTTCATTGTGGACTTCTTCAAAGCATGCTGGAAAATAGTCGAATAAGACATCCTTGATGTTTTGGAAGACTCAAGAAGATCCAAAATGGTTTTGAAGGCTCTCAATGCCTCTTTCATAGCTTTGATTCCAAAGCAGGAAAAAGCTATGACACCAGACAGATTCAAACCCATAGATTTATGTAATGTGGTGTACAAAATTATTTCCAAAGTGATCACTAACAGACTCAAGCCCCTTCTTCCAGCTCTTGTTCCAGAGGAGCAAACTGCTTATGTGGAAGGAAGACGAATTCTCAATAACATCATACAAGCTCAGGAGGTGGTACACTATCTTAAGAGCAATAAGCAAGCTGGTATAATCATACAACTTGACCTAGCAAAGGCTTATGATAAGCTAAGCTGGTCTTACATCAGGGCAGTGCTAAGAGCTTATGGTTTTGACCAAAACTAGGTTAGATGGGTTATGTCCCTTGTATCCATGACTAGTTTTTTAATCATGCTTAATGGCTCACCCTCTAGAACTTTTATGCATTCTAGGGGTTTAAGACAAGGAGATCTACTCTCCCCCTTCCTCTTTGTGCTCATGATGGAAGGGCTAGGTAGAGCGAACAAAATGGCAAATGCTGAAGGAGGAATCTAGTGACTGAAACTTACCATAGATGGTGTTTCTTCAACTCATCAACAATTTGTGGATGAAGCTATGTTGCATGGTATTCCCACAGTCAAGGAAGCCAAAGCTTTCAAATAAATCTTGAACGACTTTACTATGGCCACTGGTACAGAGGTAAGCCTTAACAAATCAAAGGTTTTCTTTTTTGACATTGACATTGCTATTCAAAGGAACCTCACCAGAATTATAGGGTTTCAAAGGGATCAAATACCTTCTAGGTACCTTGGAATGCCTCTTATGGACAAACCTCTGAGCAAGGGAGTGTGGGAGACGATAATTAACAAACTTTAGGAAAAGATCAGGAAATGGACATGTAGGTCTTTGAATTTGGTAGGGTGTCTTGTGCTTACAAAGGTTTTCCTACAAGCCATACCCATTTTCATGTTGTCATCTCTTCCTTCTCCTAAAGGAGTTATGCAATAGATCAGGAATATTCAAAGAGATTTTCTTTGGGGCAAAGGGGAAGAGCAAAAGAAGTGGGATTTGGTAGCTTGGGACAAGCTCTCCAAACCTAAGGCCCATGGTGGTTTAGGGCTTCATGATCCTGAAACCCACAATAGAGTTTCAGGTGCAAAACTTTGGTGGAGGTGGATTAAGGAATCGGCAACCCCTTGGGCCAAGCTTTGGAAACAGAAATTTGAAAATAATTGGTAGGAGAGGGATCATATTTGAATGCCTTGGCTTATCAAGGGCTCTCACATTTGGAATCTTGCTTGGGAAAATAGAGCCATTGTTGAGTAGCACAGCTTCTGGGAGATCCGAGTTGGGAACCTGGTAAGATTTTGGGAGGACAACTGGTAGCAAGAACCAAACTTGTTCAGGGAAGAACTAACCACTCTCAAGAATGACACTGACAACAAAGGTTTATGTATGGTAAGTGACTTCTGGGATGAGGCAAGGAACAATGGTAAATGGAGAATATGAAAGGATATGGGCTATAGTGAAGAGAGCCCTTTGAAGGCCTAGGCAAGCTCTCTTACTTTGGACTTGGAACAGAGGAAGATTTTGGTATCATCGTCATCTGACCAGCCGAGATGGGGAAGAAACACAGAAGGTAATTGTAACCTCAAGGAAGCTAAACAAATAGCCCTAGATTTTGATTATCAAAACCCTAATAAGGTGTGGAAGGACCTTTGGCATCACCCGCATTGGATGAAAATAAAGTTGTTTATTTGGTTGGTTCAACAAAAGAAAATTCTAACTTGGGAAAATATTCTCAAAAGGGGTTTTCTTGGCCCATCCAAATTCCATCTATGTGGTTCACAAGAGGAGACGATGGAACACTTACTCAACCTCTGCCCATTCACCTCTACCTTGTGGGATTGGGTGGCCTCAATCTTCAGTCAAACTAACAGGGACAGACTCAGTATCACCAACACTTTGAAGAATTGGAGAAAAGACTTCTCAAGAAATGAAATCATCAACAAAGCTTGGACTCTAGTTCTAGGCTTTATAATCAGGGATGTCTGGAAAGAACGCAATGGCAAGATTTTCAAGAACAAAATTGGCTCAACCTAGAACATTATTGCACAAATATTACGAAAACTCAAATTTACTATTGGAGCCCTTTTGTGGAGACCTCCTGAGGACCCTACTTTTCCCCAGGATGCTCGCATACTGCTGCAGTTGGGTCTCCATTTGCTAGTTCCTATAGCATAAGCAAGGGTGTGAGCCAGATCACTGCTGGTAAAGACTTCTGGCAACCTCCTCCTTATGCTTTCTTGAAAATCAATATAGATGGAGCCTTTAAAGGTAGCCCATGGATGGCTGGATTTGGTGGGGTCATCAGAGATGAGCAGGGGTGCATAAAGGATATATTTCATAGTCATTTGGGGACTGCCACTAATAACATGGCAGAGATCATGGCCTTAGAGCAGTGCCTGGAAATATTGATCGAGTCAAATTTACACTGTTATCACTTAGGTTGTCCCTTGGGTCCTTAAGGGATACGGCCAAGGTAACCACTAACCAATCTTTGGGCTGTAGGTCCTATCCTACTTGCAGCCAAGAGGGCTCTCTCTTTAACATTTACCTTTTTTTTGGGTTGATTTTAGGCTAGTTATGGTGTGCATGGGTTTTGTTTTGATTTTGGTGGGAAGGATGATGTTTTCAAGCAGTGTTGGGATGTATAGTGTGAGAAGTTCAAACCATTGGGCATGGAGTCATGGATTATGGTTTGCTGTTGCGTTTTCTTGGTCACAAGAGGAATACAGAGCGGGATAGCTACAAGCAGAACAATATCAGGCTGGAATAAAGATGGGATGAAGGTTAGAGATGAAAGGCAACTAAGAATATTTCATCTAGCTGATAGAGTGAAGGTGAATGAAAGTTTATCTAGGAGCAATCAAGAATTCCTAAATAATAGTCATATGTGAAAGAAAGAGTGTAAACATGATCATTTAAGTATGCAAGTTCATAACCATTTCTGAAGAAAACATATAGAAATAACAAGAACTGAGCATAGAGTGCAGTCAAGCAAAGCCTAAGCTATTCTTCTTTCTTGCTATTTAGATGGTAATACGATGGTGGCATAAACATATATAAACTATAAACAGAGGTAAGAAAACACTTATTGAGCCATATAGTAGCACAGGAATTCCACAGTCACCCTTCATCCATTAGATAACACAACAGACAGTCTCTTTATCCAAACATTCCAGAAATCTTTGATTAAAGAGGCTTTCAAAATAATACAGTGCAAGTCTGGAGAGGAATTATCAACCAACCAACCCCAAATACGTTCTGTGGGGAGGTATATATACAAAAACAAGATACAAAAATATCTAGATGATGAGTTAATAGCTCATAACTTCTTTTCCAACTCTTAAGGGATAGTAGCTGAAAGAGTAAATGCTGTAGTAAACATGAATATAACAGTTGTTCATTCTATCAGAGAAAATTGACTTTTGAGTCCAATTGAGTCGGCTGGGCTACGCTTTTAAAATCTGCAGTCTTTTGGGCTTGCCGTCCCATCTCTTTGCTTTGTCACTGCTCCAACCTGCTCTGCCTATTCTTTAACCACTCTATCCAGTGCTTTCGTGCCTCATTTGGCTGACTCATAGCTGACCGAGATTTGAAATAATCAAAAGGGGAAAAACTGAAATTACCTGGGCAAAATGGCCAGCATTACCTGCCACCAATCCTCGGGAGGTAACTGATGCTTTTGTATTTTGATGAGTGTTTCATCGGCCTCTGTATACCTGTAATAGTTGGGTGGCATCTCAAACAAATGATTAATTTCATGTTCAGTAAAAAATAAGTTTTCCAACTTATCATAGAGATTTTGCCCAGAAGGTGGCCCCGCCTCTACTGTAGAGCTTGAGGATGCAGTAAGTTGATTTGTGACATAGTTGTTCACTCTGGTGGCATATTTCTCACGTGTTAACAGCCTTCCAGTACTGGTCAGCAAGCTGGGCAAACCTTTGCTTTGTAATGCTGCAAGTTTCCACTTAAAATCATCTATGTCCCTTTGCATCTCTTGACACTTTCTTTCCAATGTCTGTACAAAACCTCTCAGAGTCAGCACCTTCTTTGCTGTGAGTATGGCCTCCATCCTATTCATAATTTGCATTGCTGCCAGCTCTTCCTTAGTTTGATGGTTCAAAAAATTAATCATTCTGTTGGCCTGTTCAGGCATGGTTCCCAATGCTGCTCTGGCTCTCTGATTTTCAAACTGAGCTAGGCCAATTAAATCCATTTGTTCATGTATGGCCTGAATTGACTGCCACTGGTCAGTGATTGATTGATTAATCTTGGCCCACAGAATCCTCTTTATTTCAGCTAGTGTCTTGTCCAAAGTTAGCTCCTCCTCCAAGGCCTTTATTTTGTCACTTAAGGCCTTAATTTCCCTTGTTTCTTCTGCCACTGCCACTTTGGACTTATCATATTTTCCTTCTAGGTTGGCCAACTTTTCCTTGGCCTCTTTTATCTCTGTTGCCTGAAGCTCTAGTTCCTTGATAGCTTTGGTCAATTCATCCATGCTCATGCTAGACTTAGGGGTTTTTGTTGTTGCCGCTGTAGCATCTATAGTTGTTGTAGTTGCTGGAATAATAGGAGGGGTCACTACTGCTTGTGTAGGAGGAACAGTAACAACAGTTGGAACTGTTTGAGGTAGCTGGGAGGTTGACTCTCCCTGCTTGCCTTGTAGTGCTTTCTCCAACTCTCCCTCCATCTCAATTATTCTCTGGTTCATTTGCATTAGCAGGTCCAATGTATCCTCAGCTTCTTTCTCTTTCACCAGTTCTCCTGTTTGTGGGTGCATAGTCGAGGTGAGCCTCATTTGCTTTTTCAGAGCAGCAATATGATCCTCCTTTTTCTTCATTAGGGCCTTGATGGCTTTGGGATTCTTAGGATCATGCCCTAGGTCCACAATAATGTCCTCCAATGTTTTAATTCTGTTGTCTTTGGCTATGGAGCGTGGCCTTATCTGCTAGGGTGGCATAGACCATTTCCCCTGTTTGCTTATGTAACTCTATTTGATCCATGGGGTGAATGTCCTTGGCCAAAACCTCTAATCTTGTCTTGACATAGTCTGCAGTTGACTGTGCCTGCTGAACCTTGGGCTTGAAGTAGGTGAGAATCATCATTTCTTCTTTAATGTCATATGCTGCCATCTACCTTTCCTGCTTGGTAGGTGTTTCCTTAAGCAATTGGTACAATTGTACTCTTAATAGCTCATTTTGAGCCTTAATTTATTTAAAGGTGGCTTTGATGCTAGCTGGATTCTTACTTTGTTGTGTAGAGGAAGATACCTCCATGCCATGCTGTCTGTCTTGCTCTTGTTGGAAAGAGCTTGTAGCTGTTTGTTGACTCCCTTCTCTGTCTCTCCTTGGACTTCCAAGGATTTCCTCACTGACTTCCTCCTCAATTGGAGAGTCAACATTTTTCCTCTTGGCTTCGGGTTGCTGTGTAGACCCACTAGCAGGCGTGGAGTCTTCTCGATCTCGTTTTCTGCCTCTTTCCTCATGGGCAGGAGTCTGTAAAGCAGACACCTGTGGTGCCTTTGTTTGCTGTGGAGGAGCCTGTCCTTGAGATTGTTCCATTGAAGTGGTAGGCTATTCTGTGATAATTCCTTGTTCTGTATCCATTGGCTCTTTTCCTTTAACTGCACCTGTTGCTAATGTAGATGCTCCTTCGGCAGCTTGTCAAGCTGCAGCAGTGGATGTGCCTTCTCCGACTTGGTGTGGCAGTTTGAAAGTTACCTGGTCAATAGAATCCAAGTCAAGAGTTTTTTCTAAATCTTTGACATCCATTTCCATAATTTCTTCTTGGGTCAATTCCTCAACTAATGTGTTTTGCAGCCACTCATCTTGGTTGGCATGTTGTTCAATTTGTGGGAATTTACAATGGTCATAGGCCATCAACCTGTATTTAACTCTTCTAACACTGATAAAACCCTCTGGGTCATAAGGGACCCACCAGAAGCTCCTATTTAACTTGTATTTGTCCCTCAGTATTTGATCGGCATCTTGCCAACCTTCTTTCTTGTTTATAATGAAGGGGCCTAGATGGTCTTTGAATTTTAGATGAGCTTTCTTCTTGGCACTATGAAAATGAGTAAGATCAGCATTGATGAGCTGCCTATAGTACTCCAATGCAAATAGTCTCATTGGTACATATCTTGGGAACCTGTAAGGACAGAGCTCACAGCCATAGATTCTAATGACAGTGTGATTTTAGTAGAGATACCAATCATCTATTTTGTAACTCTTGGATAGCTGCAAGGTCTTCTGTATGTCATATGACAATCTAGGAGGAGGGGACCTTTTTAGGAGACAAGAGACTGGGTACACAAACTGGTCAATGAACTCACAGTAGGAAAATGGAGAGTTTTGAACCTCATGGAAAACTGATGACCAAAAGATGACAGACCTTCTTTCTCCCTTAGAATCCAACTTTTTAATGGGGCATTGGAAGCATTCAGACTGATAGTACATGAAAAAATGATAGATATATGATGAATATTTAAAGACTCCCTCCCTATCCAGTTTCACTAGCTGGTCATGTATTTTGTTAGCTATGAACTTGGCATAATTATACTTGATAGCAGGGGGTTGTCTTGGGCTGTATGCAGACAGCAAAACCAACACTATTTCATCAATGTGCTCACTTGTTTTAAAACCCAGCATAGAGGAAATCATATCTATAAGCATCTTGCCCACCTCATTGAAATTGTCATATAAGAAAGGAGGTGGGCCTGTAGGCTGGCAGTTTGCCCTCATGAATGTCTTGGTAATTCTTGCAATTTCAGAGCTAGAAAGCTTGGAGCCTTCATCCAGCAAATAGTTCATGGAGAAAGGAATCAATAGCTGAGTTTGTTTGAAGTTGAGCATCTGGTTGATGGAGTCAGGAGTAATATAAAAAAGTATGCTCCCAGATGGAGACTTGACAGCTCTCTGATTTGGTTCATAGTTCTCAGCACACAAATGGATGACCTCAGGAAAAATATTAACAGAGGGAAGGAAATAATAAGGCAAATTGGACTCCCATATGCCATACATGTCACAGTTGTTTATAAAGCTATTTCTTAGTTGGTAGAAGGCCTTGAAGTGATTTCTGTCCCCAACTATATCTTGAATGAGGTAATCCTTATCAGCCAGAGGCATGGCTTCAAGTTCTCTATTTGGTGGATTCATAGGAGTGACACTGAGAGCTGTTGGAGTGGCCATTATAACACTTTTTGATGTTATATTTGGAATGAAGTTTTACAGCAGTAACAGATTGATGACAACTGACTCTGAGGATTTGCAAAGCAGTTGCAAAATGAGTTCAACTGAGGGAATGGCCTTCAATATTTGTGGTTATGATAAAGAGGACAATTTGCAGAGTTTTTAGACCAGTTCTTTCTTCTCCTTAATGAATTGTTTGGATTCAACAGACAGTGGGCAGAGTGCAGAGGGGAGAGGAAATTACAGCTCAATGTACTGAGGCTTTTGTAGTGGAATGCGGTAAAAGAGGACAATGTCGAACTGTTATGAAATTTTTGCCGGGAATACGAGCTCGAAAATGAGTTTTCAAAGGTAAATTCACAAACAGGCGCGGGTTGATAGGGTTTTTCCTGAGGTAGGGGTTTATCAGTGGATTTAGGCAGAATTTAGGTAGGGCAGAGTCATTAATTTGGGAATTTGCAGGCTTCAAATATGTAAAATGGAGAAAAATGGGAAGAATAGGGGTGAAGGGGCAAAGTAGGGAAAATACCTGGTTAAAAGCCGTTGAGGGAAACTGGACTGGTCCAATGGCGACCGATGTAGACGAATTCGAAGGTGGTTCCAGCTCAATTGGTCGAAATTTGAATTTTGGAGACAAATGGGCGCACAAACGGCATCATCATCTCTCCACTATGTCCAATGAAAATGACTAACGGTTGAAAAACGCGTATTTTTATAAAAATTTGACATATTTGCGCTTTTGGCGCTTTTTCGCGATGACATCAGCATGACGTCATCAGCGGGTCCCGGGTACAAATGGGTAATGTGGACGCTGACTCGGATGAAGATGTGGCAGTGACATGGTGGCAAAGCGTGGACGCGGACAGACAAAGTGGCAAGTGACGTGGGGCAGCGGCGGGGACGAGGTGATGATGTCACAATTGACGTGATTGTTGACATCAGGGGATGGAGGGTGGTATCCAGTTTTCCCCGCACCACTTTTGAGCACAGACGGTATTGGGGGAGGGGCCTCTGAACACGTCGGGCGGTCAACACGTGGCGGGGTTACGGCAGGGAAACTGCCCATCCCCGGACGTTAACCTTCGGTGGATCAGGGGCTCAAAATGACCGCCCACCGTTGATCTGGGGCGCGCACAATCTGACGGTTGGCGGCACAGGTAAGGTGACGGGGGTTAGGGACGGGACCCGCCCGTATTATTTAAACAAAATGTGCCACGGGGGGTCATAAACTTTGGAAATGTGGGTTTTGCGGGTTAGGTTTAAGCGGGGGGAAATGATAATTTAATGTTTAATAAAACATTTAAACATTAACTTTGGGAAAATGACTACGGAGGGGTAGAAATATGAGGTTTTGATGGGTGAGGGATTAGGTATAGGTTATTAACCTAACGAGAGGTTAGATTAATTCCAAGGTTAGGATGCAAAAGGGTTAATAGTAGTCCCAGATGGACTATTATTTCCCAGGACTGTATTACATGGCTATAATGCCATAGGGTGGGATATTTAATATGTTTTTTGCTATTTCATATAGTTTTTGTAGTAATAGGGGTGGGAAAGTGACTAGGAGGTTAATATGAGTTTGTGAGGTGAAGGAGTAGGGGAGAGGCTAAGTTTATGTACTGAAACTTAGTCATAGGAAGTGAATGGAATGTAGAAGAGTGATTTTTACACAAGAAATGTGGCTTCTTTTCATTGAGAAAGCCAAACTTGACTCAATGTTTTTACACAAATGAAGTGAAAGTAGGACTGGTCGGGCAGATCCCAAAGTCCTTAAGGAGGTGTTAGTAAGAAACTTTGAGGGGGAGGGTGAAAGGGAGTTAAACATGCTACCAGAATTCTGCCACTAGACAACTGCTTTGACCTTTCTGTGATTGATGAGATGAGCTCTGATTAATAATACATCAGGCGATCCAAACCTTGCTTCTACAACCTCAAACTACCTACCCAGCCTCCTACACCTAACATTTTTTCTTCTTTTTTCATGGGTGCACTTAGACTTGCAGGCCCTGATTATCCCCATTTCTTTTGACTGCCCTCCTATATAAATCTGCCCTTATCTCTTCCAAGGACCCAGGTTAAGCAGTTGGGCTCCTTCATTTCTCTACCTAGCTACTCATCTGCCAAGCTTGAACTGTTTGGACAGATATCCATTCTCTAGTCTAGAACAAGCAATTTAAACCATGGCATGGTCCAGATTGAATTGTTGGGCCATCCATTAAACTAGCAGTGGTATTTGAACTAGCCGCTTTCCTGGTCTTTCTTTGGGGTTCATTTTTATCATTTTTTTGTGACCAATTTACTCTTTTTTCCCTTTGATAATTCTTTTAGGGCATACCCTCTTTACATTTTTTAATTCTGTCTCTGTACATAGAAAATATGGAACCTTTGCAGCATGAAAAGATGAACATATTTGGCACTTCCACTGTCAATCATGAAAAATGAAACCTATTGGTATAGGAACCTAACATACACAACGCCATCATTGAAACAGACTCTAAATTGGTTATTAATGTAGCCAAGCAGATATGTAATGGAAAAGAACCTGGAAAAGTTCCAAGACATTGGTGGCTTTTGCATGTCTTTCAATGTATTCATTCCCACCTGCAAACACTAAGAATGGTCAACTTCGTTCATGTGCGAAGAAAATCCAATATGCTAGTTAATCATCTGGAAAATGAAGGAGTGCTTTGCAAGGAAAGTTATAGTAGGTATGCTTGGGATTCAACACCCTTGGGGAAATTTCATGATGATTGTTAAAGATAGGTGGCCAAAGACATGGAGCACTTCTAGACCATGAGGAATGAATAGAAGGAAGACTAGTGGAAGTAGGAGAAAGTGGAAGCAGAAGTCTTTCATAATCATTGATCCCACAAAGAATGCTTAAACAGAGCTAATTACAGGGGAGGGGCACTTGGTAAATAGCAGGCTTGTTGGAAGGTCATCGACCATAGATTTTGATGGCCTTCGTCATCGAATGGCTATCGGGTTGGAAATTGATCGAAGGTTAAGTCTTCAAGTGGACCCAAAGATTTATAGATCAGCAATTTATAATCTTCATCGGATCTGTAAAGAGGGTAAAGATCAATCTAGTTTCCTATCCGATATCTCTGAGGACCATCAGATCAACAAGGACCTCATCATATGGATATCAGGTCTTAAAAGTGATTAGAGGTTAAGTCTTAGACCGAACCAGAACTTTTATAAACCAATGGCTTATAATCCTTATTGGATTTGTGAACCAGGTAAAAGGGGTGCATGTTGCCGAGGCGATATCATTAGTGACCATCGAATCTTATGGGATCTTGATCGAAAGGATATTGGGTTTCAAAATGGGAGGAGGTTAAGTCTAAGAACGGACCTGAATTTTTATACATTGATAGTTTATTTTCTTTGTAGGCTCTATAAAGAAAGGGTCGCGCAAGTGTCTGAAGTGATTTCTTTAAGGATCGTTGGATCACTGGGGGTCTTATCGAATGGCCATCGGGTTGGATAATGGGTAGAGGTTTATGTGTAAAATTTAGGTGCGAGGTTTTGGGTTTTTTTTCGAGTTATGTTGATGGTTAATCATCAACGAGTTTTCCCTTGCTGGTCTTTACACTTGTAAAGACATGTAACATATGTAATGTTTCTTGCGGTTAATTGAAGGCTCCACTCTTACTTGACGAGAAAAAGAAGAGGAGGGAGAAAGGGAACAAGAAACATTAAAAGAAGAATATATACAACAAGAACCAACCCTAGGGGTTAAAAAAGAAGAAATGAATCTGACATATCTTGTAATGCATTGGAAGGAATCACTACTCCTCAAACTCTCAATATAGAAGGATATATCAAGAAGAAAATATAATAATGTTGATTGATTCATGTAGTACCCATGATTTTATTCATTGTAAGATACCTAAGGATTTGAATTGCTTTCTATACCCAACACTTAGTATCAAGTGATGGTTGCAAGTGGAGTAATTATAAATCTCTTAGGGAAGTACCATAATATCATTGTAAGCACGGGGAAATATGTATTGAATATTCCATTGCTTTCCATTCCAATGAGTGGTGTTAATGTTGTATATGGAGTCTATTGGTTACAATCTTTGGGGACGATAGATTTTAATTGAACTTTTATTTTAATTTTTTTGGGAAGGAAAGTGTTATGTAACTAAATCACAAAATAGAAGAAAATATAGATCAATGACTTGAAAATAAGTCTCTTCGAAGGGGAAACCTCCTTTACATCACATAAATGAACAATTCTTGGATGATTCAAATGAAAATATCTTTTTGGTATACATAGGAGTCTAAGGGGTCAAAATATAATTAGGGTCTATATAAAAATAATAATTTAAGGGAAAAACAATAACAATAGTGCACCTCTATGGGGCACAATAATAACAATAGTGGGCTTCTATGGGGCACATCAATAACAATATGGGGCTACACTAGTACCATAGGGACCTAACATGCCCATGTACTTCAAAAACGTGTCATCCTCAATGCTTGAGTAGTTTTATATGATTCTACATAAAATAATCATCCTTCCATGTGGATTATTCAGTAGGTAAGTTCTTCCACTTAATGAGATACTCTGAAATTGATCTATTTTGTAGTTGTCGGATTCTTGTTTTTGTGATTACTTCAAGATCCAATATGATTTTTCCTTCTTTGTCAAGTTCTATAAATCTATTTTGAACTAGAAGCTTGTCACCTATAACTTTTTTTAAGCATGAAACATGGAAAACTAGGTGTACTCGCAAAGATATAGGTGATGAGCACCAGTATTGCAACAAGAATACTACAACTCCTGGAGCTACTAGATTTACTTTATCAACCCATGGTTCGTACAAACTTGGAGGTGAAAGTGTTGTATACACAAGTAAAAGTGATGGTTCTGCCTTTTCTCACTATTCAGCTATAGAGAGACTGCTAGGGTTTTCAAGCCAAACTTCTATGGATTCAGAAGAAGCTTGATTGTTGATGAAAGAAAGAGAAATCTACTCTAGGAGAAAGCTTGTCTACTGCAATAAGGAAAATGACTGAAATCCTATGCTAAAAACACACCATTCTCTAACTAACTGCTGAGAAACTATGCTTTACAAGAATTCCAAGCTAACATGTATGAAATTCTATTGTCTAAAGCATGGAAGTTCAAGACATCAAACATCACTACTATGCATGTAAAGGACTGAAATAAATATGTTTTGTTCTTTTTATTATTTTTATGGAAAATCAAGTGTAAACCCTAATCTCTTTTGGTGATGTGGCAGGTGGCTTAGTGATGCTGGTGGATGGTTGGGAGGTTTAGGAGATGGTTGGAAGGTTCGGGAGACCCTTGGGTGACCTGGTGTGGCTTCCTAGAGGTTTTCCCTCAATTCGGCCTCAAAACAGGCCACTATAGGAAAACCTACAGGATGTACTAGAAACCTACAGGATTCCCTGTATTTCTACAGGATACAACCGAGAGAAAAACGATGGTTGCTGGAGGTGATGGAAGGCTTACGGAAGGTGTTGTATGGGTGGAATGGAGTGAGAAAATTCCTAGGATCACTCACAACTCAAAACCAAAGTTAGGAGATGGTTGGATTTGCTCAACATGCTTGGAGGAATTTCTATATAAGATGATGAGATTGGTGAAGGTCTTGGTGAAAGCAAGGAATGATTATGGATGGATGAAGTTGGAAGGGGGTTGTCTGCTATGAGATCTCTTTATATTTCTGAAGCAGCTTCTATGCATCAAACATTTATAGTTGCCAAAAAGTCATGTAAACAAGAAGAATTCTAACAAGCTAGAAAAGAAAAATTTAATGAACTAGCTGTGTACTTCATGCATGAGGAAAATTGCTGAATAAAATGGAATTGTGGATGAGATCTACTGTAAGACTGAATATGGAAGAGATGGTAATTAAATCCTAAACTTGCAAAACTGATCAAATGTTGGTTCAAGTACAGTAAACTTTAAATCTTATGAGAAAATGGAAGTATGTCTTTTTGGGGTTGCATAAGGGTCTTTTCCTCAAATCATGATCCCTAGGGGAAGAGGTGAGGCTAAGACACCTACTGATGGCTTTGTGGTGCTCCTTTTATCCCTTCTAACCTGCTACTGAATTAAAGCACAAATGGAAGAAAACTATTATACAACTAATCAAATCCACATTACATGCAATGAAATACTTCTAAAGACAATTTAACCATGAATCCATGAAACTAAGCTAAGCATACAAAAAAACAAAGAGGAGCCTTTGCTACTAGGGTTGGTCCCTAACCCAAGATCTTAAACCCTCTGAGTTAACTCAGTGCTAGATCAAGAAAAAGCTCATTTTCATTATCAAAACAAAAAATTACGTTGCACAAGTCTGGATCTCGAAAATAACTAGCATTTTTATAATCAAAATTCAAATACTAATGAGGCTCTAGGCCTCTCTACTTATACAACTGAAGTCCCCAATGACTTCCTTAATTCTAGGGAGGCTCAGCTCCTAAACTCGAGATGAACTAAGTCTTTGTCTATCACTTGCTCAACTGCCTTTTGATCTTCATGACTTGGCTGATTACACTCTGAGCTGGTGTGATTAGTGGAGGAATATTTGAATGGGGGAGGAGTAAATGAGGAGGATTTACCTCCTACAATCTCTCTCCCTTGTCCCATTCGAGTTTCAAACCTTAGTCTTGCCAAAATTCCTTTATTTTCTCTTCCAAACCTGCATTCAATGCATATTAGTCCACTAGGCATAATATCTCACTTTAACTCATCTCATTAAACAAAATATAATCAAAACATGTAATAAATTGTGAGAAGAGTTGATTTGACTAGCTAGGAGGTGAATTAAGGCCCATAATTACCCAATGATGAAGCTCATCATCACCCCATACTAAACGTTTTGCTCATCCTATGAGCAACTCAATCAATATCCATGTCTTTCATAGCTTTAGTGGCCTCCCTGACATCCCATGCTTTTGCTATGGTTTCCTCTTCTTTTGCATAGAATCCTGCCTTCTTTTCTATCTCATCCCATTGCTTTCCTTCTTCTTCTTCATTCCTTCCTTCTAACATCCCCAAGAGCAACGATGGATTGAGTCTCAAGACAATCTAGTTGACTTTGAGCCTTTGGATGGATTTCTTGTACATGGGTGTCCTATTCAGTGCTTCTCTCATCATTTGAGGAGAGTGGTACTCTATGATATTCAAACTGTATGGAAAAGTATTCCATCTCCTTAGGAAATCTTGCATGCTATCATCCCCTAATAATTTGAACATGTCCTTAAAATGTGTAATGGCTTACTCTTGGGTAGCAGGATACCTGGGTGTATGTTGAGGATCATTTCCATTTAAATTATGTGTATTGATGAGAGCCATTCGATTGGAATACTCATATCTGATCATAAGAGGCTTTGTTTGTTCCCTTGCCAATATCCTCTTCATTTCTGCAACCCTTGCTTCCTCATGGTTCATCCATGATGCCAAAGCCATCAACTATAAATCCCCTAGCTTTGCATTAGGGTCCCATACATTCATATCTGTCAAATCCATGTTATGCAAGTAGAACTCATACATCTTAGCCCTATCTTCCAATGTGCTTTGATCACAAAGATCAATGAATGTTTATAATCCTAGAATGGCATAGTGCCTCTCTGCGCTAGGGTCTTGATTTTGAACTATAGCCATTGTTCCTTAAGGTATAGTGCATAGGACTTAGATGGAATCATGCACTAGATTTCTTCCAAAGATAGACTGGCCATGGATGCCAATTGATTCTCTCTTTCTTGTAGTTGTCCTTTCAACCATGCATTTTCTGCCTCCAACTAAGTCTTCATGATGGCCTCTTTGTCTCTCAAGCTACTTAGTTCTCTGCCCATCTCTTTGAGCTTTTCCTTCATGTGACCAATGTCCTCCACTCCCTTGGACTTGGCCATCTACATCCATCTATGAGTTATGGATCTTTCTTTCTCAAGCTCAAAGAATAATGGAATGGAAAATTTTTGTGGAATAACCCTGCCCCCCCTGAATAAATATGTAGTAGGAGTCAAGGTTAGGTTGAGGACTAGGTCCCCTTAGCTTTGGGTCTTCTCTCTTTGTTTTTAGCTACTTACTTCCTTCCTCATCCAATTTTTGAGTTTCTTGTAGGTTTAGCAAAGTTTCTTGTAGGGATGCCCCTGCTTCTTGTAGGTCCTGTTATGTATCCTGTAGGATGTATTTTCCTTTGGATGAGGTAGATCTAGTTATAGGAATTCTCACATAGGTGATAGGAGAGTTAGGGGAGGTTTGTGTTGAGGATCCTTCTTCTTGAGTTTTTATAAGAGGAGCCATCTTCTCCTGCTATTTAGGTGAGTCCTCAATAACAATGGGAACCTTGGTTGGAGTTTGGGGTTTTCCCTACCTTATCCTTGTACTTTTCCTTGTTCTGAAGTATAAGGGGGTTTGTCTTTGTATTTTTCCTTTTTGTTTGATAGGGGTGCTAAGGGCAGTGAGGGAAGTTGCTACCTCTCTCTCAATGGGTTATGGAGACACCCTAGGTGACTCCTCCTTGTCTTCTACCTCCTCTTTTCCATTGCCCTTTTTACCTATGCCTTTCCCCTCTTCTTCCCCCTTTAGATCCTCATCTTGTTTATTAGTGTCCTCCTTGACATCTTCCTATGTTTCTTCATCCCCTTATTTTTCTTTCTCTTCCTCTTTATCCTCATTTATCTCCTCTTCATTCCTCTCTTCTTCTTCTACATCTATTTCAGTCTCTTCTTCATCCTTTTCACTAATACTAGGGCTAATATCATATGTGAGGGCTTTGATATCCTCATATTTCTGCATATCTATGAAAATTGCCCATTGGATAGGAATTTTGAGGTTCTGGAGGGAATCTTCTATGATGGTTCTAATTAACCCATGGTGGGTTAACTGTTGGTAGTTTCCTTCGTGCACCTTTATGCTTGTATCTATTAGTGATTAAAGAAGGAAGTATGGTATGCTGAGCCTATGGTGAGGAGGTGTTTTTGCTCCAAACCTTAATTCTTCAAGGAGCCTAAAGTGATAACCATAAACCACACTATACGTACCTTCACATGATATGTATTTTATAAGGTGGTATCTTACCTCATTCTAGGGATATGGTAGGCTTGTTCTCCTTACTCCATTCTTGTCCTCAATGAGCTTGTCTTCCTCTAAAAATAATTTCTTCTTGGTAGTCTGGTTATCTCCCTTGTCTTCCTTTCTACAAGGCACTCCTAGGGGAAGTGTGGTATTTCTGCTTATGAGTTCAGGGGTGAGCTCTATGGAGAGGCCTCTCACCAAAATAATGGCATGGGTTCTAGTTAGTGGAATCAGGGAGAGAGCGAAATATCGGGCCACTTCATCATCATACCTCCTCAATTTCTCAAAATACCCCATCCAATTATGCCTAATGAATATTTCTAACATAGGAGAGTATTGGTGAATCCTCAGAATGTTAATGGGCTCCCTTCTATTAAACTCCCCTGTCATTTTGTCTGGTGATTTTTTTTGAGGAGAAGAGATGGTTGATACAAATTTTAATGTAGGAGGAAATGGGATTGAAATACTTGAGGACACAATCCCCTTACACAGCTATCAAAATCACTCAAAATAGGAGATTTTTCTATTCTATTCACTTGGAAAAATGGAAGGAAATGTAGAGCCTACCTCCTAATGGTGTTTGTTGTAGCCAACCATTGAGTTTCGTTCTCTGAAACTACTCTCTACCAATCCTGTAGACTGCCTGACTGTATCATGTAGGATTCCTGTGTGATCCTGTAGGAAGTCCTGTGCAGGAGAAAGATGGAATTTTTCTCTTCTGTAGGTTTCTTGGGTACGAGAGTGATTTTTCTACACTGAGCCTCAAGGAGATGAATGCATGAGTGCATGGGGATCAATGTTTATTTCCTCTTATGGTAGAGTTGAGTGAGGTGGTGTGCTGGCAGCTGAGGTGTGATTATTTTCTATTTTTGGACCATTGGTACCCACTACCACATCATCATTCCCCTTTCCTTGTAATCAACTCCCACTTTAGGCATCCATAGTCTCAACTACTTCCGATCTCATTCTCATTTTTCTTTTGACTTGATTGCTGCCATGTGTGTGGGGACTAGCTATTTTGTCCTCACTAATTGAATGAAGGTGGCCAAGTTAATTAGCCACCCTTCGCTTATAAACCAACTCGCTCACAACCTTTACATATTTTGACTACATTATGCAAATGAGAGAGTGAAGCGAGATACTTACTTGTGGCGATAATACTTGGCTACAGTTTGTTGAGGACATGAGGTGGCTGATGTGCATTGGTTGCATGTTATTTTTCCTTCCTTTTTTATTTCCCTCTAATGATTCCCTTGATGTGCAGGTACCTGATGTTGAATATGATGGTGCTACTATTTCTCTAGAGCTTCTTCTGCCCTTGGATCTTCATGCTGGAAGCTTGCTGTAGCTCATGATTTTTATTCTGTGGGATAGGTTGCTACAAAATTTCCTACAAGATGTCTTGTAGTTGCTTCTCCCTTAGAATTTTTAATCATATCCACTGCTGGGACTTTGAGGATGATGACAGGGATAGAGAGGAGGTCTAGGAGTGTGAATAATGAGAAGTACACTCAGGTTTTGTTCCCTTCTGCTCCCTGTTTCATTTTCCTCTGTGTTTTCTTTTGAAGACTGTGAAATTTTCTTTTGAAACTGATTTTTTTATGATGGATGCAGGGGTGATCATGGTGGAGAGAAGTATGGTAATGAAGTTGTCATGTAGGTTTTTTATTTTTGGCATGGGTAGGTCATTTCCTTGCCCTCGGTTTTTCTCATTTTAGGATTTCGAAGCCAATGTAATTCCTAAAAGATCATCTTGTAGGTTTTCAGGGGATCATGTAGCTTTACAGGGAATCCTATAGAAAACACAGTACCCTTACAAACAGAGGCAAAAGGGTGAAAAAAATGAAATAAATTGTGGAGCGATGAATGATAATGGATGGGGAAATAAAGCTATGAGTGGAATAGGTCCCTTTTCGATTCTCCTTTTCTCTCTGATCGTCCTCCTACTAACCTATAAACAATTTTTTCATGATTTTTATTTTCTCTCTTTTTTTTTTAATTAATTTTTTTTCTTGAAAATAACTAGCTTGCCTCTAAGAGATTTTCATTCTAGATTCTTGCCCTGGGTGCCTGAAGAGAGGTTTTCACCCATAGATCTTTTTGTTTCTCTTTTTTTCTTTTTTCTTTTTTTTTGACACCATTGGGCCGCCGCAAGGGGTTTTTAGCCCAATAGTGGGACTCGATTGCCTCATGGAGTTTTTCACCTCAGTCCTTATTTTTCATTTTTTTTCTTTTCTTAGTGACTTAATGAGAAAGGAGCTGAAACTTGCTCCACCACCATCACTGTTTATTGATACCATCAACGAACTCTTGCATTGACAATGACCTCTTGTAAACTTTTAGTCTATACCCATTAACAAGGAATGGCCTTTGCATCTATGGTTCTGATCTACACTGAACCATTATCATGACATCTCTCTATAACATAAGGCCCTAACCATCTTGTCCTTAACTTGCCCTTAAAGTATTTATATCTGGAATCATATAACAAAGCCCAACCACCTTCTTAAAATTTCTTATCCTTGATGTTGTTATCATGCCAAATCTTACTCTGAAGTTGAGTTACCTCTGTGTGTAGGAGGGCCTGCATTCTGAACTCATTTAAATTTTTAGGATATTCTGACACATAGGAAATAGTTAGGTATAACTTGGTCTAATGTAGAGTTAGGTAAAGTGTGTTTCTTTACTATGTACTTTTGTAACTTACAATCTGACGATCACGATATGTAGTGATTCGACAGTTCATTCTCTCCTCAGTATTATCGACACTTGATCCATGGCTTAACACCCGATTGGTCCATGATATCTATTTAAAGAGCATGGAGGGTCATTTGTAGGGTAACTATTCATGAGAGAAGCTTATGTCAATTTTCATTATTTTATTAATAAATTTCCTGAAGTGGTCGCGTTGGCTTAGGCCATGGATTGTTTCCCTCTTTAAGGGTTTTAACCACGTCATCAATACTAGTGTATTGATCTGTGATCTATTTGTGAGCAGTGTCCTTTGATGTTCTATCTGAGGAACTTACCCTGTAAATTGCTACATGGTATCTGAGCCAAGTTGAGGGCCACAACCATTGGTGATCCAAATTTGAAGCCGGTAGAACTGAATCCGATTGTTGTTTCTTAGATATACTATTTCTGACTACTTTCGTGCCAAGAGGACTGCTCTATTGTGTTAGGAGCATCTGTTCTAGTGAAGAAACCATTTTTTTCATGCGAAAATTTTTTCAGTAGCCTGAGCTACGTCATTTTAAGATATGGAGGTATAGAGTGTTTATTTGCAGTTTTTAGTTATTTTCTCTTTGTTTATTTCGGTTTATTTAGCTCCTTTTTTTTATTACTGGATCTATACCTTTCATTTTTGTGTATGCTCTTTTCCATGTGACTCTGTGTGATCTGGGCAAATCAGAAACAGAAAGGAAGGATTTTTCTCATGTGTATTCTCTTTTCTGCCACGCCTTAGTGTGATCTCGAAAAATCAGAAACATTGAGGAAAATATTTAGTTTCCGGCTAAAGCTAACTTCAATCGTAAGGTTTTTTTTTTTTTTTTTTTTTTTTTTTTTTGTCCGTGTTAGGTTTTGTGTTTTTTGTTTTGCAGGCCAAAAAAGAGCTTTCTCAAGTAAGCACACACCCCAAAGCTTCAGTGACTAAAAAAAAAAACTCATCCTTCCTCTTTTCCAAAAATTACTAACATTTTAATCTGGCTCACTTGGTCCAAACCTACTTTATGAGAATAGAGGTCTTGACTTCAAGTCTTTCTTTTTGTTGAGCTAATTAGATTAAGTTTGGAAAAGGGGTAGATTTTTTTTAAATATAACATTATCATTCATTTCCACACATTCCTGCACTTCGTTGGCATCTTCAACAAATTTTCTTCAAAAACCATAACTTCTTCATCCGGAAGCTGTTTTCAGAGCCATTTTGTTGAATCAGCCTATTTTTTCAAGATATTTCCATTGAAACACTTATTTTTAGCATCTACGTCTTCAATTTATGTTTAAATGGAAAGTCCATGCCAATTTATTCTTGAAAACACCAACTACTTCCAATGGTGGTCCTACATTGTGGATTTACTTAGAAGTAAAGGTATTTATAGAATAGCCTTAGGCCAAGAAACCAAACTGAAAGATGAAGATAAGTCAGCGAAATGGGAAAATAGGCAAGATCAAGCATTTGGGTTGATAGGGATGTCTATTTCTCCAAACCTTAGATTCCACATCGTAGAACTTGATACTCCTAATGAAGCAATGAAACAAATCACTAAAGTTTCTGGAAATAAAAATGAATTTAGAGCCCATCAACTTGAAAATGAGTTGCTTACATTGGAACCCAATAATTTTTCTTCATTGAATATTTTCTGTCCAAGTTCAAGACCCTTTGTTAAGTTTAGGTATGTTCTATGCTAGAGCAATTTATTTAAATTTTCATAGTTAGCAATCACATCAACATTACAATAAACTGCAGATAGAACATAAATATAAAATCGCAGAAGACAAGCCAAGACAAGAGGACACAAGATGTGGCGCGAGCCAGGGACAAACCCAACAATGTGTGGGGAAACCCTTTGATCAAATCTTCTTTTATCTTCAAAGTTCAGCAGAGAAGGAGAGAGAGAGAGATAATACATTTACAACAGAAGTCAACACTTTAACTTATCTGGATCTGAGCATAGATCATTTCCTATAATGATGAGATCAGTTCAAGATATTCTGCTTCAACTAAATATCCTAGGTGACGACTTCACCTATCCATTTCGTTCATCTGCTGCACCTTACCATGTAGCACCATCATGCTGCATCATGCATCTTCATGCTTCATGCTGCCCATGCATCATCGTTCTCATGCTGCCTGTGCATATGCTGCCCCTGCTAGTATGAATTATAGTCATCACGCTGCCTGTGCATCATCATGCCGCAACACTATAATATTGTTATCAGCCTTAGCTGCTTGCTATGGCTTGCAGCCTAGCAAAGCAACTAGGCTATAGTTCCGAAATCCTCCATGCAGTCTCAAACTACACAATCTTCTTATCGTCTACAGTAATCTGTTTCCATTACTGCGTGTATATATATATATATATATATTGCATGAATGAAGTTGTGCGTGTCTAGATATATATATATATATATATATATATTTACTGTGTGTATATATATACTGCCTGAGATATATATATATGCCTGGGCTGCGTTGAATATATACCTGAGTGACTGCGTGCCTGCGTATATGTATCTATTGTTGTGGAAGGAGTCTTTGGACAGCGTATGAGACCATATGTGGCTGCATTCCAATTTCATATATGACTGTGATCCATATATAAATGTCGTTGCGTTCCATATATGAATGCAAGTTATATATAACTGCGTTCCTGTTCCATATATAACTGAGAGTTATATGATCCATATATAAAAGCGGCTACGTTCCATATATATAAATGTGACTGTGTTCACATTACAACGTGTTCCTTCTGCCTTCACAACATTCCATCATGTGACTACGTTCCATGTATACTGCTTTCATTACCTTGACTGCGTTCATAAATACATCACTGCCTTCATATGTCCAACCTTCAGTACTTGACTGCGTTCATATGCGCGTTAGGGTTTATAGCATCAACATACCATAAATATATCAGCGTATACAGTGTATCAGCGTGTTAGGGTTCAGTTTGTAGATGAATACATCTCAACGGATCCATGATTGCGTTGGATTATGATCTACGTAACCATGAACAGATCATGACTACGTATATTATTTATAGCCATGAACAACGTATACTGTATAAGGTTTCCAATGTATCTGGTCTCCTTGAACATCATGTGAAGATTCATCATTTAGATAGATGTCTTCTTGACCTGCGCAGGATTAGAGCATCATTTTGCAACTAGGTCTTCCAATGAGCAGCGTATATATATTTCATTGCTGCGTGCATCTCAACATATGGTTGCGTCGATAAGGTTACCATTACAGCGTGTGGATGGCCTTCATTATAGCGCATGGACTGCTGCTCTTTCTACTGCAACTAGGGCATCCAACGTATTCTCTTTTATGTCTTCTCCTTCTCCAAAAACCCAAGAAGTGGAGAGGAGGAGTTCACATGGAGAATGTGTGTTCTAAATGACATCAAATCCTCTCTTATTTATACTAAAAATGTAGAGGTTGAATAGACACGTCGGTTGGGCTTCTAGAGCCTACATAAGTCCTGGTCAGCTTGATAATAATTACATAAACAAAATAAATTCATATCTCCATAAATACTTATCGGAATCAGATGATCTTTGGATAAATCCTACACCTCTCGACCAGAGGGATCCAATAAAAATATCAGCTGCCAGAAATAAGCCAGACCACATGGAGTTTGGCCCTAGTTTCCAATTCAACACTCCCTCTCAACTAGGGAGAACTCCATCCATTGATCCATAAGTCCGACTGTACTATCTCTGCCATTAGTGCCCTGCATTATTCCACCCAACTCTGCTCAGCTCTGCTGGCTCTGGTAGCTCTACTCTACTCAGCTCAGCTGGCTCTGCTCTGCTGAATTATGAAGAAGAATAATTGATCGATAATGTCTCATACCATTCTCCACTGACCCGAAGTCAGACTCAAAGTGCGTACCACTGGTCCCAGACCAGTCTCAACTGACCCAAAGTCAGCGTCATAGTAGGTACCACTCCTACTACTGGTCCCTGACCAGTATCGTAGTTTTAGAGAGTGTACCACTGGTCCCAGACCAATCTCAGCAGACCCGAATTCAGCGTCATAGAATGTACCACTCTCACTGGTCCTAGACCAGTACTACACTGACACGAAGTCAGTCTCGAAGTATGTACCACTGGTCCCAGACCAGTCTCAGCTGACCCGAAGTCAGCGTCATAGTATGTACAACTCCTACCACTGGTCCCAGACCAGTATCGCAGGCTCAAAGAGTGTACTACTGGTCCCAAACCAGTCTTATTGATCCCAAATCAATGGAGGTCATCCTAGCATAAGGAGTACGGTAGATACAACGATGTGTCCATCGGTACTACTATGGTCCCTAACTTCATTTCCCTGCTCATTGATCAGATGAGAGGTACTTCCCATGAGTCCCAGATTGCATGGGTAGGATGCCTCGACAGGAGAACTTAATCAATCCTATCCTCACAGGAGAACACATCAATCCTTCTACAATCACCATGGAGAACACATCAATCCAGGCCTCCATGGAGAACACATCAATCTAGGCCTCACAAGAGAACTAATCATCCTACTACACAAGAGAGCGAATCATCTTGTCCCACAAGAGAGCGAATCATCTTGTTTCAGTGCGCACCACCAGGGGACGGTGAGTCACCATATGGTCGTATGTTGCTCCAGTAAGAACTGCAAGGCCTCTAAAGCTCCCAGAGCTCAATGTATGCAACATGCATGACACTTTTACAAAGGTCTCTTGACGACTCCAAGTCGTTTGTTGACGCGTTTCGAACCAACCAGTGTGGTTCATCGTCAGGACAAGTTGAAGAAACAGATCCAGCTTAGCAAGTTAAATAGACAGAGCAGAGCCTCCAATGGCTAAAAAGACCAACAGCTACTTTTGACTAAGTACCGGGAACTCATATTTGATCTTTCCCTCGAGGCTTTAGCAACCTGTACATCATCTCAATACGATGGAGCCTCCTTGCTCATCGACTTTCCATATCCCAGATAAGGCAATATCGGATGTCTGTCTGCTAGAGCAATTGTCGAATACAGGATTCCTCAATAATTGAATCCTACCTCTGGTTGTCACAGAGAAAAAACAACTCACTTAAGAGCTTCCGCAACCATGCAGCTTCATACGAGATCATACTCGTAGCCATGTATTCAGTCTTGGTGATGCTCATAGCAACCGACTTTTGCTTCCTGCATCGTAGCAGAATCCAAAGAGAACCAACACTAAAAAGTGCTCTAGTGATCCCCCATATTGCCTGCCCATTCAACATTTGAATAATAATGCAATTTCTTCTTTCTGGTAGTGTATCTCAATCCATGAGGGATTGTGCCTTGAAGATATCTTAGAAGATTCTTGGCACCAATCTAGTGAGGCTCAACCAAATATGAGCTCACCATGCTAACTGCAACATAGATGTCTGGACAGAGGTTCTCCAAAAACGTCAACACGAATGAGTTTATGAAACTCAGAGGCATTTCCCAAATCTGGTCAGACATCATTACCATATAACTTCTGAAAGTTAAGATCCTCGAGGTAGTCACAAGCTTGCAGCTTATCTTCCCACATTCAGAATCCAACTCCCTCTGTCTCCTATAAATGAGAGGGTCTGCACCTGTCAGACATAGGTGCCGGTACGAGAGGTTTATCATCCACAACCTTCGAGTAATGGTTTTGGATCGGTTTCACTCCTAGTGAATCTCAGCTGCATTAGACAGCTATCAATCCTCTCATACTACACCTAAGGTGATTTTCTTCAAGCCATAAAGGGCTTTCTTCCACCTGTATACATGAGATTCTTGATCATGAGTCTCAAACTCCTTGGGTTGTTCCAAGCCTATGGACTTGTTGTAGGAGGGGAATGGTCCCCTTATAATATTTTCCTTCGGTACATTTCAGACATGTACCTTCATGCTTCTTTTTTAATTCAGGAAT
This sequence comes from Pinus tabuliformis, assembly GCA_031772625.1. NCBI lineage: Eukaryota > Viridiplantae > Streptophyta > Pinopsida > Pinales > Pinaceae > Pinus > Pinus tabuliformis. The sequence goes on along the minus strand of CM062816.1, from coordinate 1,933,593,042 downwards.
CCTAGTCACCATCTGACTCACAGACCTCCGGAGCTGAGTCAATGGACATGGTCCCCAGTGGACATCCTGCAGCTTGATACAACCCTGAACTCAAAAACATCTTTAAAAGATCTATTTTCAAACACGTACCTTTCCATCGATAAGTGCCGCCCTGTAACGTTTGACTTCCATTTCCGAGATGGACACCAGGTTCGATCAGGTACATAAAAGAGATTTTGGGGTTCTTTGCTTTCGTGGAAGAGTCGACCATTTCCTTGATGACCTGCATTACCAGCCATTCTTTTGATAATTGAAGATGTCCCAGGAATGATTGTAATCTTCATCAAGAGATGTGTCTCTACCATTCAGACACTCCTTCGCATAACTTTCAAACTTATTTCAACAAGACATCCACCTTTCCTTCCACCCTTAGATCTGAACTTCCCAATGAAGTGATCTTAAGATGGACCATCAGAATCTTCCGCTGCGCCATTCTGATAACATTCTCTGCTTTGACTTCACCCTAGGCGAATTATGAGGAACCCATTGATCCTTCTATCTTGTCCCAATTGTCTTCGGTGATTGCTCTTTCACTCTTTCTTAGGCATTGTCTTCACCTAAGCTCTGATCCCATGTTAAGTTTAGGTATGTTCTGTGCTAGAGCAATTTATTTAAATTTTCATAGTTAGCAATCACATCAACATTACAATAAACTGCAGATAGAACATAAATATAAAATCGCAGAAGACAAGCCATGACAAGAGGACACAAGATGTGGCGTGAGCCAGGGACAAACCCCACAATGTGTGGGGAAACCCTTTGATCAAATATTCTTTTATCTTCAAAGTTCAGCAGAGAAGGAGAGAGAGAGAGATAATACATTTACAACAGAAGTCAACACTTTGACTTATCTGGATCTGAGCATAGATCATTTCCTATAATGATGAGATCAGTTGAAGATATTCTGCTTCAACTAAATCTCCTAGGTGACGACTTCACCTATCCATTTCGTTCATCTGCTACACCTTACCATGTAGCATCATCATGCTGCATCATGCATCTTCATGCTTCATGTTGCCCATGCATCATCATTATGATGCTGCCTGTGCATATGCTGCCCCTGCTAGTATGAATCATAGTCATCATGCTGCCTGTGCATCATCATGCAGCAACACTATAATACTATTATCAGCCTTAGCTGCTTGCTATGGCTTGCAGCCTAGCAAAGCAGCTAGGCTATAGTTCCGAAATCCTCCATGCAATCTCAAACTACACAATCATGTTATCGTCTACAGTAATCCGTTTCCATTACTGCATATATATATATATATATATATATATATATATATATATATATATATATATATATATATATATATATATATATTGCATGAATGAAGATGTGCGTGTATATATATATATATATATATACACGCACATCTTCATTCATGCAATATATATATATATATATATATATATATATATATATTTACTGTGTATATATATATACTGCCTGAGATATATATATGCCTGGGTTGCGTTGAATATATACCTGAGTGACTGCGTGCCTGCATATATGTATCTATTGCTGTGGAAGGAGTCTCTAGATAGCGTATGAGACCATATGTGACTGCATTCCAATTTCATATATGACTGCAATCCATATATAAATGTTGTTGCGTTCCATGTATGAATGCAAGTTATATATAATTGTGTTCCTGTTCCATATATAATTGAGAGTTATATGATCCATATATAAAAGCGGCTACGTTCCATATATATAAATGTGACTGCGTTCACATTACAACGTGTTCCTTCTGCCTTGACAACATTCCATCATGTTACTGCGTTCCATGTATACTACCTTCATTACCTTAACTGCGTTCATAAATACATCACTACCTTCATATGTCCAGCCTTCATTGCTTGACTGCGTTCATATGCGTGTTAGGGTTTATAGCATCAGCATACCATAAATATATCAGCGTATACAGCGTATCAGCGTGTTAGGGTTCAGTTTGTAGATGAATACATCTCAGCGGATCCATGACTGCGTTGGATTATGACCTGCGTAACCATGAACAGATCATGACTGCGTATATTATTTATAGCCATGAACAGCGTATACTGTATAAGGTTTCCAATGTATCTGGTCTCCTTGAACAGCACGTGAAGATTCATCATTTAGATAGATGTCTTATTGACCTGCGCAGGATTAGAGCAGCATTTTGCAGCTAGGTCTTCCAATGAGCAGCGTATATATATTTCATTGCTGCGTGCATCTCAACGTATGGTTGCGTCGATAAGGTTACCATTACAGCATGTGGATGGCCTTCATTATAGCATATGGGATGCTGCTCTTTCTACTGCAACTAGGGCATCCAACGTATTCTCTTTTGTGTCTTCTCCTTCTCCAAAAACCCAAGACATGGAGAGGAGGAGTTCACATGGAGAATTTGTGTTCTAAATGACATCAATTCCTCTCTTATTTATACTAAAAATGTAGAGGTTGAATAGACACGTCGGTTGGGCTTCTAGAGCCTACATAAGTGCTGGTCGGCTTAATAATAAACACATAAACAAAATAAACTCATATCTCCATAAATATTTATCGGAATCAGATGATCTTTGGATCAATCCTACACCTCTCGACGAGAGGGATCCAATAAAAATATCAGCTGCCAAAAATAAGCCAACCCACATGGATTTTGGCCCTAGTTGCGAATTTAACACCCTTAGACTTCTCTTGGAAGGTGTTAAGGTTAAGAAAGAATATGGTAACCTTATCTATTCCATTCTTACTAAGTTGGGACCAGCCTACTCTGTGTTTGTTTCCACCTTCCATTCTACAAGAGAAGCCTTCATTTCTCAAGGACAAGACTACAAGTCCCCTTCCTTCGATTCCTTTTGTGATTCTTTAATAAGAGAACAAGAAAAATTCTTACACCTTGGTCTTATTAATCTTGGAAACTCTTCTAAGAAAGCCTTAGCTACCCAACAACAACCAAATTCAAAGAATCCTAAGAAGTCGTATCCTAAAAAGAATGGTCCTAAACCAAACAAGGGTCCTAAGCAATTTCAGCCTCAAAATGAAAAATCATTTCAACAAAATGATAAGGCAAATAAAAACAAAGGGAAGAAGATTGATAGACATTGCCACTTTTGTAATCGAGATGGCCACTTAGAATCCAAATGCTTTAAGAAGATGGAAGCCTTCGAAGCATAAATGAAGAAGCATAACATCCATTTGGAGCACTCTTCAACTTCAACTTCATCTTCAGGAATAGCACTTTCTACATGTGGTTGTCAAACATATTGGTCTAGATATGCACTAAATGTATCTTCTTCTTCTAATTCTCATGAGTGGCTCATTGATTTTGGAGCTTCTTATCACATGGCCAAAAACAAAGCCATGTTTTCTTCTTTAAATGATTGTAACACCAAAAATATATAGATTAGTGATGATAGATATCTTAGTGTTGTAGGGATTGGAACTGTTCATATAGACAATGGTCAATTTAATCATGTATTATGTGTTCCAACCTTATCCTACAACCTTCTATCTATATATCAGATAACTCATTCAGGTGAAGGTAAAATCGTTGAATTTTCACCTCACGATTTTGTAATTAAGGACCTAAGAGATCCTAGACAGATTTTAGCTACTGGAATTGCTAATGATTCTACAAGGTTGTATAAGTTTAACAACTTTGGTTCATCAAATCTTCCCTCGGTATTTGTTTCCCATAATGATGAAGTGAGCAAACTTTGCATGAGCGATTTGGTCACTTAAACTATCCCTCCCTTTAGAATCTATGTAAAGAAAATATGGTGACAGGTCTTCCAATGGTATCCTGTAGAGATGGTGTTTGTTCTGGATGTGTACTCAGAAAACATCATCGAGATAGTTTTGAAAAACGTGCCTCTTGGCACGCCTCAACCCCTTTACAGCTTGTGCGTAGTGATTTATGTGGTCCACTTCCAATTGTTTCATTCTATGGCTACAAGTATTTCTTAACTTTCATTCATGATTTCTCCAGATGCACTTGGGTATACTTCTTAAAACTCAAGAGTGAAGTATTTAACATGTTCTTGGCCTTTAAGGCCTTTGCTAAAAAAAAATCTAGACATCAAATTCTTAAGCTAAGATATGATAATGATGGAGAATATGTTAACAACAAATTCATTAAATTTTTCACTAAGAATGGAATTCAAATGCAACATATTGTTCCATATACTCCACAACAAAATTGTCTAGCTGAAAGGAAGAATCGCACCTTAAAGGAGATGGCTAATTGTATGATTCAATCTAAAGGACTTAGTCTTAATTTTTGGGTAGAAGCAATTAACTGTGAAAATTATATAGTAAATCGCACTCCTACTAAGGTTTTAAAGAATATCACTCCAGAAGAAGCATGGAGCTCAATTAAACCAAGTGTAAGTCACTTTCGTGTCTTTGGAAGTGAAACATGGGCCCATATTCCAGATGAGAAACATGAAGCTTTAGAACGTAAGAGTGAAAAATATATTTTTTTTGGATATTCTGAAGATGTCAAAGGATGTAGACTTATTCCACTTAAGTCCAAAAATATTATCATTAGAAGAGATGTAAAGTTTGTTGAAAATATATCAGCCTACAAGGCTAGTTTGGCGAATGTGCCACCTCTCTCTATCTCTTCCACTTTTGAAAATATTTCTTCTTCTGATGATGAAAGCAAAGATGAAAATCCTCCCCCACCTTCTCAGGATCCTCCTTCAGCTCCTTATCTTCCAAAATGGGTCCATGCTACTCAGGATGTAGCAGGCGCTCTTGCCGGTGATCCTATTGATTAGTGACGTACACGTTCTCAATTCGATAGAGCCTCTTCTTTATTAGCTCAAGCTTCAGCAAATTATGATCCTAACACCTTTGCAGAAGCTTTAGGCCATCCAGATTGGGATGAAACTGTGAATGAAGAATATCATTCATTATTAGAAAATGATACATGGGATCTTGTTCCTCTACCAAAGGGACGAAAACTTGTTAGATGCAAATTGGTTTACAGAACCAAGTATGGAACAGATGGAAAAGTCGATAAACATAAAGCTCGTCTTGTTGCTAAGGGTTTTTCACAAGTTGAAGGCATTGAATATATTGAAACCTTCTCCCCTGTTGCCCAAATGAACTCTATCCACCTTGTTCTTTCCCTTGCTGCCTCTTTCAAATGGGAAGTCCATCAAATGGATGTTAAATCTACCTTCTTGCATGGGGACTTGCATGAAGAAATCTATATGGAACAACCTACTGGCTTTATACAAACAAACTCCAGCCTTGTATGCTGGCTTAAGAAATCCCTTTATGGTATCAAGCAAGCTCCTTGGGATTGGTATTCCAAAATGGATAGCTTTCTTTTAGAAAATGGATTTTCTAGGTGTCATTCTGATAATACTGTCTACACCAAGAAAGTGGGCAAGTCTCTTATCATTCTTATTCTTTATGTTGATGATCTTATCCTTACTAGTAGTGATACCAACCTTATAAACCATGTGAAGTGTAGCCTTAAAAAGAAATTTGAAATGACAGACTTAGGACACTTGCATTATTTTCTTGGTCTTCAAGTCTTGCAATCCAAGGAAGGTATTTCCCTTTCCCTGTCCAAGTATGCTTGTGATCTTCTACGCCATTTTCAAATGGAAGACTGTAAGCTAGCCCCTTCTCCCTTTCAGTCTGGAGCCAAACTTTTAGTCACTTGTACTTCCCCTGAAGTTGATGTTACCTTATAACATCAACTTGTAGGAAAACTTTTGTACTTGATCCATACTCATCCTAACCATTCCTTTGTTGTTGGCCTTATTGCTTGGTTTATGCAAAACCCACATGAAAGTCATTGGAAAGCAGCTAAAGGAATACTTTGTTATGTTTGAGGTACAGTTCAGTTTTGGATTCATTACAGTGCATAAGCATCTTCTTTATTGGTTGGTTTCAATGATTCTGATTGGGCTGGTGACCCTGATGATCGAAAGTCTACTGCAAGTTATGTGTTCACTCTTGGTTCAGGACCTATTACATGGGCTTGCAAGAAACAAAGTTCCATTTCTCTTTCTTTAGCATAAACAGAGTATCGTGGTGCCATAGAAGCTAGTAAGGAAGCCCTGTGGCTTCGTCAGATCCTGTCAAAGTTTGGCTTTCAGCAGCAACATCTGACTTCACTTTGGTGTGATAATCAAAGTGTCATTCAAATATGCAAAGATCCAATCCAACATCAATGCAACAAACACATTGAACTGCACATTCACTTCATCAAAAAGCTCATTCACAACCATGTTCTTCAAGTGCAATATTGTTCAACAGATGATCAAGTTGCAGATATCTTTACAAAGGCTCTCACAGAGGCGAAGTTTACTAAACTTCGATTTATGGTTGGAGTTTAGGAAGTTGTTACTAAGGGGGGATAGGCTCTAATGCCTCCTTCCTTCTCCTATTATGTCATATTTGTACATCCTTCAATCCTATCCCAAGTTTTTCTTAAGGGGGGATGTTAGGATATTCCGACACATAGGAAATAGTTAATTATAACTTGGTCTAGTGTAGAGTTAGGTAAAGTGTATTTCTTTACTATGTACTTTTGTAGCTTATAATCAGACGGTCATGATATGTATTGATATGATGGTTCATTCTCTCCTTGGTATTATCGACACTTGATCCGTGGCTTAACACCCGATTGGTCCATGATCTCTATTTAAAGAGCATGGAGTTTCATTTGGAGGGTAACTATAAATGAGAGAAGCTTATGTAAATTTTCATTCTTTTATTAATAAATTTCCTAAAGTGGCCAAGTTGGCTCAAGCCATGGACTCTTTCCCTCTTTGAGGGTTTTAACCATGTCAACAATACTGGTGTATTGATCTGTGATCTGTTTGTGAGCGGTGTCCTTTGGTGTTCTGTTTGAGGAACTTACCCTGTAAATTCCTACATAAACCATTCAACTGGAGCAACCTCTCTTTTTGTGCACTGCTGAGGTCTAGATCTAGTTGGGATACCATCATCAATGTGTTATACTCAAATTTAATGGACAATAGGGCCTTTTTCCCATAGACCAACCCATAGGGTGTGAATCCAATGGTGGTCTTCTAGGTGGTATTATAGGCCCAAGTGGCCTCAACTAGCCTATCTACCCAATCTTTCCTGTTACGACTAAACACCTTGGTCAACATGTCCTCTAGTGCTCTATTGGTCACCTCCACTTCCCTATTAGTTTGTGGGTGATAGGGAGTGGAGGTCCTATGCTTGATCTTGTACTGGCTGAGCAAGTCTTCAATCATGTTGGAGGTAAACTGGTTGCCTTGATCAGTGACCAGTTCTCTACGGTACCCAAATTTGTAAAATACATTCTCCCTTAAGAACTCATCCACCTTCTCCTTCGTTGCTTCCTTAATTCCTTGGTTTCAACCCACTTAGTCAGATAGTTAGTGAACACAATGATGTACTAACTTTTCTTGGAAGGAGGTTCAATAGGTCCAATGAAGTCCATGCCCCACTTGTCAAATGGCTTGAAAGTCATTTGATGTTGCAGAGGCATTTCATCTCTTGGAGTAGGCCTTCCCATCCTTTGTCATCGATCACACTTACTAGTATATATTTTCACATCCTGATGAAGAGTGGGCCAATAATACCTAGTTTGTAACACTTTAAATGTTTTCCTCTTTGCTGCAAAGTGACCTCCACAAGGCCCATCATGACAAGTTAGAAGGATGTCAAGGAATTCCTCCTCTATAACACATCTTATCAAAATTTGATCTGGGCCAAGTTTGAAGAGGTTGCCCTCAATCTAGGTGAAGGGGGTGCTCTTCCTCACAATCTTGCTTTTCTCTTTGGAGGACAAATTCGGTGGGAACTGTGAAGATACCAAATAGTTTGCTATGTCAGCAAACCATGGAGAGAGAATTGAGATGGTAAATAAGTGCTCATCTAGTAACTAATAATCAACCATTCCCTCCTCAGCTGTAGGAAAAGTTAATCTAGACAAAATGTCTGCAACAATGTTTTCCTTGCCAAACTTATCAACAATAGTTAGATCAAACTGATGTAATAAAAGTAACCATCTAATAATTCAGGCATTCACATTAGGTTTATTCATGAAATATTTTATTGCAACATGGTGAGTATGTACAAATGTTTGATAACCTATAATATAATTCCTAAATTTGTTCAATGAATGCACAATAACTAGGAGCTCCTTTTTGGTCACTGTGTAGTTCAGTTCAACCTTTGACAGATTCTTACTAATAAAGTAAATGGCATAAGGAAATTTTTCATCTATCTGGCCTAGGTTTGCTCCTATGGCCTTGTGTGAGGCATCAACATGAATATGAAAAAGAAGGTCCCAATTTGGGCCTCGGAGAATCGGTGCAGTGGTTAACTTGTCCTTCAGGGTGTTCGGGCCTCTTGACAGCTTTTTGACCATACAAACTCAGAGTCTTTGGCCAACAACCCAAATAAAGGAGAAGCCAACTTTCTGAAGTCTTTTATAAACCTTTGGTAGTATCGAGATAACCCTAGAAAACTTTTGAAATTTCTCTACTTTTGTGGAGGTGGGACCCTTTGGATGATAGATATTTTGTTTGGGTCCACCTGCAGTCCTTACTAAGATATTGAATGACCTAGCACGGTCCCTACAGTCATCAAGAATTCACATTTTTTGGGACTGAGAGACAGGTTCATTTTAATGCATTTTTGCAGAACCTTACCTAAGTTGGATAGAGCCTCCTCGAAATCACCTCCATAAGGTGTAAAATCATCCATATAAATTTCTATCGCATCATGGACTAGCTCGACAAAGAAGATACTCAGGAATTCTCTCCAAAAAGTGGCAGGAGCATTGCATAGGCCAAAAGGAAGGACCCTATAGGAAAAAGTACCTCAAGGACAAGTGAAGGTGGTTTTATCTTGCTCTTTCGGGATGATATGGATTTGATTGTACCCGGTAAATCCATCTAGGAAAGAGAAAAAAAATTCCTTGCCAAGCCATCTACCACTTGGTCGATGAAAGGTAAAGGTAAATTGTCCTTCTTTGTGGCTTTGTTTAAATCCTTGTAACTGACACAAATCCTCCGCTTACCATTTTTCTTTGGAATGAACACCAAAGGAGAGACCCACTCACTATCTGAGATAGGGTAAATGAATCCTGCATCTAGTAATTTTTGGAGTTCTTCTTTGACGATATCTTTAAGAGCTGGATTCATCCTCCTTTAGGGTTGTCAGACTGGCTTGCAACCTTCTTTGATATAAATGCGGTGAGTACACACCGAGGGGTGCCCTCCCTTCATTTATTTGTAACTCCAAGCGAAGGAATTCAAATGTTCCTTTAGCATGTTGCACAACTTTTCTTCTTGGAGAACAGAAAGAGATGGATTGATTCTAAAAGTTCTCTCAGGGCTGAATTCTATGGTTTTGACATGGATAGGGTTGGAATCAGCTAAGAATATATCAATTTGATGGTTTTTTTGGGTTTCCTTTACTACTTCCTCTAAGGACAATGTACTGGGAATTGGAGTTTGTAGTATGTGTTCGATAAAATCATCTTCACCCTGTTGTCGCCGTCCCAGGGTTGTTTCTAAAGCGGGAAGAATAAATTTCATCTTCCTCCTCCTCTTCTAGCCACAAAGGTAAGTCATGTTCTAGAGATGGCTAAGTAGGAGGGTATAGGACTAACTACTTGGACATATGCCCATTCTTTATGACCATATTTCCAGCTCTACAACTAATGTAAGCATTGACAGTGGCTAGCCAGGGCCTCCCAAGGATGAGAGGGTAACAAGTAAGCTCAGCCTTAGGCTGGAGAACTAGGAAATCTGCAAGGTATTCCAAGAATCAATGGAGACCATTACATCCTCCACAACTATGGAGCGGTCTGCAAGTTGCAGAACTGTTGTGGTATTTCTAAATGAAAATTGGAGGTTGATCTTGAGCATGGTGTCCTTGGTCATCACATTAATGGCAGCCCCAAGATTGATCAAATTGTGTGGGATATTAGTGCCATTAATTTGCACATCTACTACAAGGCTTCTATGGTCCAAATACTTTGGAAAGATTACCTGCCCCAGCATTAAGTATGATAGTTGTCCAATGACATTAATGGTAGGAGCATCTCTTCTTCACCTCCCTGGGTGCTTGAAGCACTTCTCCTTAATCAACTTGTTGTAAATAGGTACATCTTTAATAGCTTGGAGAAGTGGAATTTTGACACATAGTTTTTTCAATTCTACCAGAAGTTCAATCTCTTCTGGGGTAGGCTGGAGTGGCTGGTGTTATGTGGAATTTTTCATCTACAAATAAATACAATTTCCCTAGGTGGGTAGCTACACCTAGAACAACATATTTAAAGAGTTTAACTTTTTTCTATAGAAGATAAATAAGACAAGGGCCCTACTTGTTATCTTTCGATTTCCCTTTGTCTCCTTTGTATGGCTCCCGTTTCTCCTTCTTGAACTTAATCCGCTCGACAAGTACCTTCAATCATAAAAAAGGACAAAAACCAATCAAAGAAAGAGATCTATCTCCTATAATCAAATGGAATCAAAATAATTTACACATATAATCGTCAGACATAAAGACAAGAATATGGGAAATTGTGTAAACAACTTTATTAAGTAGAAGGAAGTTTTACAACCAAGAAGTCTGATCCCATGTCACTCAGCCAGCTTGAGTTCCATCCTTCATCACACCATAAGCAAAAAACTCTAACAACATAAAAATACTTGCTTATAATCTCAAACCTCGCACCAACATTATCTCCTTACAAATTATCAAAGTCCAGCCCCTGATCACTATTATGAGTTCTCAATTTATAGGGAAATGGAGGTGGTTTTGTGATAAATTGGGCATTGAATGGATTTCCAATTCGGGAGTTAGTTTCCATGGAGGAATAGATGAGAGGATAGGAGGTTATTTGATTCATTCCCTATCCAATTTCGAGTTCATAGGAGAGGATAAGAGGTGGGAATCTTGTAGAATGGTATAGAATGGAAGAATATTCCCAAAACCCTATGATGATTTCACTCAATCTAACTCAGTGCAGGTCAAAGTGGGCCTAGGTGCTCTATAGAGTAGGCTTGAATGGGCCTAAGTGCTTTGGAGTGCACTTACCCCTGACCAAGGCTGTGATGGTCCCTCAAGGAGTCATTTCAAAATTTCTTCAGGCCAAGAAACTATCAGGAATGATGGCATTCAATGTGATGACTTTCTTAGGGCATGTAGAAACTGAATTAGTGTTTGATGAGCCCTAAAAGTACTGACCTGAATGATGGGAGTGATGTGCCCAAATAGACCTATAACAATTGCCCCCTAAAGCATGAATTCAAAAATGATAATGTCAAGTTATATGCTTTACAATGTGATGAGGAGGTTCTGAAGCGCATGGTAACCTGCATCAATTACAATACATAACATCATGATATTTTGAATTTTTTAATGAATCACTGAGGGAAAGCATACCCATGCTCAACATATAAACTTTTCATTACATGTACATAGATAGTCGTCTATAGATATAGACCCATGATGGGATGACCATTAGTGTAAAGCCATCATACATATGATTTAGCACTCTCCTGAAATCGCAGCCCGGATGGATGAAACTAGATTGCACCATGTGAATATGTCATCTAAAGTTGAACATGGGAAGGCATTGCCTGATTACCAGCGAATGATGTAAGCTATTAATAGATGTGAGAGAAATCTTCGATAACGATAATGATCCTCAAGGTACTGCAGTACATTCTACATGGTGTGAATGGATGTTTTTATGTCGAACACCATACAAATTATTTCGGTCAAAGGCCAGTGATGTCAACCTATCGCCGGAAGCGAGAAACTTGCCATTGATGTATGCAAGCCCCAAGGTACTGAAAGGGTGTTTCTAAGTCAACTTCTTCGATAATGTGCTGATGTCGACAAGAAGTGACTTATCGCAAGAGGGCCTTGATGTATCCCACATCAATGACCCGAAATGAGTGTAATGATTTTTGGAGAGGGAATGTGACTAACGACACAAGGTTCAGGAATGGTGGTCATGAAAATTAAGGTTTATGAGTATTGCAAAGGATGAACTTTAACTGAGTGACTTTTCTTGAACATGTCGGCGACACTGAATGAATTGGCAGCATTGACCCAAAATCAAAGTAATGGATGGTATGATAGACCATAGGTATGAAAACCATCAAGCAGATAATCCAACCCAAGTAGTCACAGAGATGAAGTGAAAGTGTCATGTTCAAGAGCGACCTGTTGCCATAAAGTGGTTTACCCCTTTTCCCATTTTCCCCAGTGATTTCTAACCAATACCTCTCTATCTTTTATCAAGCTTGAGGAGGATAACATATGCTTGTTGTATAATTCCACCCTCCGGGTGAATCCATCATTATGTGATGTTTTAATGAGTCTAGCGAAGTTGAAACTCGGTCTTGTCATGATGGACAAGTTTGTTGCTATTTTATGTTTTAACGAGTTTAATGACAATGATAACTCAGTCCTTTTCATGTTTAGAGAGTTTTAAAAGGGACAAAAAGAAAAATCCACAAGTTCTTTTCGTAAATTTGTCTCTCAAGTTCGAAAAAGTGTAAAATAATACAAGAGAGAACCTATTGACCATGTTCAGTCAATGTATTCCTTTTTTGTAAGTAATCTATCTCAGTCCAGAAAAGGGTTAAACTTATACTGAGTAGATGTCATTTCCAATACGTTAATGAGCTAAAAAGTACAAGCACTCGACAATCTTTTCATATTTTGAGAGTTTGAAAAGAGCTTAAAGAGGACTCCACTTTGAGGAACGAGTGGTGTCTAGGATAGCAACTGGTTCCAGTGACGTTGGAACTTCTAAAAACATGTTGATTTATGTGAAGAGGCTGGCTAATAAGACCACTCATTGCAACTGTTCCTCAAAAAGGGTTAAAAAACCAAGTGAAATCATATGATTGGCCAAGCAGATAGTGATGATGGAAGGAGAAAAACCAAGGCTCATCTGATGGAAGAGGCTGATAGAATGGCAATCATGAGGGTTAAAATGGAAATGGGTTCATTTTTACACAAGCTTGAACCATAGGGAACTATGCTTCGATTCAGTTTCATGTATACACAAACTTGATGTAGGTTTTAACCCCGTACAAAAATTACTTGCATATGAATTCTAAAACATAGAAAATAAACAATGTGCGAGCATAACACATAAAACACATAAACACAGAGATTTTTCCCCTGAATCCCAAAACTGAGACTACCAGCATGATTTTTCATTATATTCCTTTCAATGTTACAATACATATTTATACATGTCAAAGCATCCAATACCATGGACCGAAAACCATCGCGTCCAAAACCATGTGCAAAAACCATGCACAAAACCATAGGTAGGTTTGCCCAACCTAATATAGGGTCCAAAAACAATTTCCCCGGGGCGTTGCCCCTGACCCCGTGCAGCGGGGGATGCCAACCCCCCATTGTGCAGTCGAGGTAATAAAAGGGGGGCTCTGCCCCTGTGTAAACTATGAGGGCTAGTTGTGGAAATAATATAACACAACCCAACATTCTACCACTTGTTGTATTCCTTCCATAGGGGGCAATATGAGAGATTATTCATTTATCCAGCCCTGAAAAACCCATTGTTTCTCTACACCAAGATAACTTCTCATAGCTCGCAAATTTTGTCAATGCATCTATAGTATTCTTCAAAGTGTCCACCTTTACCAGTAACACCTTTTTTTCTTCTATCATATCCCTCACAAAGTGATACTGAACATCAATGTGCTTTGTCTTTGAATGGTAAGAAGGGTTCTTTGCCAAGAAAATTGCACTTTGGCTATCACAGTATATCCTTATAGCTCCCTATACTAACAACTTACTTGAACACAATCTCTGCAATCAAGCTACTTCCTTGCTTTGATGAGTGGTTGTTATGTATTCTGCCTCTGTAGTTGATAGTCCCACTAAAAATTGTTTCTTACTCATCCAATTGACTACACGTCCAAATAGTTTAAACACATACCCACTTGTAAATCTTCTCTGATCCAAATCTCTAGCCCAGTTTGCATCAACAAAGCCAAGAATATCCAAAACTTTGTCTAATCCTAGTCTTCCTTAGTAGCACAAACCATAATCACTAGTGCCACGCAAATACCTGAAGACCCGCTTCATTGTTGTCTAATGCTCCTTCCTTGTTTTTGACATAAACCTGCTTAATACTCCCACTGCATGTGAAATGTCTTGTCTAGTATCGACCATCGCATACATCAGGCTACCGACTACACTTGCATATGGAACATAGGACATTTCCTCTTCTTCTTCTTGTGTCTTGGGACACTATTTAGCAGATAACTTTACATCTAGAGGAATAGGAACCTTCACCGATTTACTATCCTACATATTAAACCTATGAAGTATTGCCTCGACATACTTCCTCTAGTTTAACCATAGCTTCCTCTTTGCGTGATCTATTTTGATTTCCATGCCCAAAATATAGTTTGCAGCACCAAGATCTTTCATGTCGAATTGGGAGGACAATTGGGTCTTCAAATCCTAGATAATTTCTTTGTCATTTCCAACCAACAACATATCATCCACATACAAAACCAGATAGATAACATGGTCACCAATTAATTTAAAATACACACAATGATCTACTTTGCTTCTAGTGAAGCCAAGTCCTCGTATAAATGTATCAAATTTCTGATACCACATACTTGGTGATTTTTCTAACCGATACAGAGACTTCTTTAACTTTCAAGCCAGTTCTTTCTTACCCTTCAACGCAAAGCCTTCGGGTTGCTTCATGTATATCTCCTCTTCCATATCCACGTGAAGAAATGTTGTCTTCACATCCATCTGTTCTACCTCAAAATCAAAAGTAGCAACAACAGATAACAGTAATCTAATTGAAGCTACCTTGGCAACAGGAGAAAAGATATCACCAAAATCAATTCCCGACACCTGGGAATAGCCTTTTTCTACCAATCAAGCTTTGTATTTCTCCACCTTTCCTTTTGCATTTGTCTTCTTCGTGAACACCCATTTTCTTCCAACGGGTTTCCTTCCAGTTGGAAACTCCACCAGATCCCAAGCCTCATTTTTGTGCAAAATATGCCATTTCATCAATCATGGCCTCTTTCCAGAGTTTTCAATCCTCTGAATCTACTACTTCCCTCACAGTTCTGGGATCATCATCAATAATAGATAAAGCAAAATTTGAATAGAAAGAAGATGGACTATACCTTTTTGGCTGCCTTCTTTCCCGAACTAATCCTCTCACACCCGGAGTTTGTGGCTCTTCATCTTTTGTTTCCTCTTCTGCTTTGGAGTTAGATTCTTCCTCCTTAAGATCAAACTCTATCTTCTCAGGTTCCTTTGGTTGGACTTCATGTTTAATAACATATTTCACTTCTATGAACATCACATCTTGTTTGTGCACAACCTTCCTTGTTACTGGGTTCCAAAGCTTATAACCCTTTAAACAATCCTTATACCTAATAAAGATGCACTTTTCAGATTTACTATCCAACTTGGTTCTTTTCTCCTTTGGAACATGTACATATGCATCACATCTAAATACCCTCAGATGTGAAAGAGAGGGTTTCTTACTAGTCCATAACTCTTGTGGAGTCTTATCCTCCAACACTGATGAAGGTGATCTGCTGACAAGGTAACATGTTGTCCCCACTGCTTCTGCCCAAAATTCCTGTCCTAACCCAGCACCAATGAGCATGCTTCTTTCCTTTCCATATACGTTTTGTTCATTCTTTCTGCAACTCTATTTTTCTTAGGTGTGTATGGAGTAGTCTTCTTTCATGTTATACCACACTTCTTACAGAATTCTTCAAATTCCTTGCTGCAAAACTCTCCATCGTTATCTGGCCTCACCACCTTTATCTTCTTCTCTATTTGGTTTTCTACCAGAGCCTTAAATTCTTTAAACCTGTCAAAGACTTCATATTTATTCTTAAGGAAATATATCCATGCATTCCTTGAGAATTCAGCTATAAATGATACATAGTACACAGACTTACCTAGTGATGGAACCTTCACAGGTCCAAACACATCACTGTGCACAAGCTCTAATATCTATTTCGCCCTCTTACCACCAGAGGGGAAACTCACCCGATTTTACTTCCCATATACACGATTTTCACAGAAATAAATTCCAGAGAGCTATTACTCATACCTTCTACCATACCTTTACCATGAAGTATTCGAAGGCCCTTCTCACCAATATGTCCAAGCCTTTGATGCCACAACATGGTCTTCTCTCCAGAGACCACTAGATTTTATGCTCCACTTTTAGGAACCACAGAACTGTTGCACCCATCAACAACAGTGTTACCTTGTAGCTTGTACAAACTTCCAATTCGAACTCTCCACATCAATACCAGTGCTCCCTGAACCATCTTGAAGTTATCCTTCTCGAACATTGTTTTACACCTGCATCATCCAACTTTCTTACAGAAATAAGTTTTCTAGCCAATGCTGGAATATGCAGAATTCCCAAAAGTGTTCTAACCCTTCCACCTTGCAACTTCAACTTTAATTTTCTGCAACCAACGATTCTAACCTTCCTATCTTCCCCTAAGAAGACATCACCACCATCATATTTCTCATAATCATAGAACCACTCTCTATGGGGAGTGAATTGAAAGGATGCACTTGAGTCAATCAAACATGCCTCATGATCTACATGTGTACTTGAAGAAGAAAAGTACACATCTCCACCTTCATTTGAGGTGGTTTTTGCTAATGCATAAGGAGCATAATCAAACCCCTTTCCCTTTTCAGGATCTTTATATTTACAATCCCTTTTGTAGTGCCCTTCCTTTCTGCATTTCCAGCATGCCACCTTTCTAAGTTTTCCTGGAGATTTAGATCTCCCTCTATATTTATATCTCCCACTCGATGACTTATTTTTCTTTATGTTCTATGACTGTTCTCATATAGACAAGGCACCACCATTCTGGCTCTCCATTTTTATCCATCTCATCTCCTCCGTCAACAAGGATGAGACTATTTCATCAAACCGCAAGGCAGTTTCATTGCTACCTATTGCAATAACGAGACTATCCCATGAATCTAGTAGAGAACATAGCAAACTGATGCACTTATCTTCATTTGAAATTTTAATATCAACAGATAATAATCGACTAACTTACCATGGTATTAAATGCGTTGAAATGCTTTGTCACTGAGTCTCCATCTTTCATCCTCAGATTATACAACTTTTTCCGTAGGAACACTTTATTCACCAGAGACTTGGATTGGTACAAAGTCCCTAACTTGTCCCACAAAGCCTTCACCATAGCTTCCCCTGATACATTCAACAATACTAAATCTAAGGCTCACAATTGTATTATGATCTTTTCCTTCTAATACAACTTCTTCCATTCTTCATCGGACACTCTCGTTGGTTTAGTACCCAGATCTACTGTGATCCACTCATCTTTATCCACCAACAGATCCTCCATCTTGAGTTTCCACAACTCAAAACTCTAACCATTAAATTTATCGATCTTTATCTTTCCACTACTCACCATCTTCTTTCACCAATAGAATCAATCCCATAAATCTCCCACTGAATAGGGCCTACCACAAGCCTGAGCAAAACCCCTTAGCGACAAAGGCATCCCCTTGAAGCCAAAATAGCTCTAATACAAAATGTAGGTTTTAACCCCGTACATAAATTACTTGCATATGAATTCTAAAACACAAAAAATAAACAATGCGAGAGCATAACACATAAAACACATATACACAAAGATTTTTCCCCTGGATCCCAAAACCAGGACTACCAGATTGATTTTTCATTATATTCCTTTCAATGTTACAATACATATTTATACATGATGAAGCATCCAATACCATGGACCAAAAACCATCGCGTCCGAAACCATGTGCAAAAACCATGCACAAAAACATAGGTAGGTTCACCCAACCTAATATATGTCAAAAAAGGGGCGCTAACTGCCCCCCCAAAGCCCCCGTATAGAGCCGGACCCCTGTGACACCCCACTGTGCAGTTGATGCAATGAAGGGGGGGCTCTAGCCCCCCTCTAAACCCCCTGTAGACTACATGGAAAGAATATAACACAACCCAACACTTGAAATGAAAAACTATGCTTAGATTCAGTTTCATGTTTACAAAAGCTTGAAACAAGGCAAAACTATGCTTGAAATTGGTTTACATGCCCCTAGCATGATGACTCGATTCTAGGTGCATTCCCCCCAAGCTTCATTGCATTCACCTAAGTAGACTACTCATGGCTATCAGGTGCATGGAATGAAGGTTCATATACGAGATCAAGTGAAAGACTCGACTGGGATTTTATGAGGTCTAATCAAAGACTCGAATTGGAACTTTATTGTCGGGGACCTTGTTTCATTTTTTAATTAGCTTGACACAAGACAAGGAACTCTGCTCATATTCCTTGTTTAATTTTTTAACAAGATTGACACAAGACAAGGAACTATGCTCTGGGATTTTTTTCATTTTTTAATGAGGTTGACACAGTAAAAGAACTATCCTCATATTCCTTGTTTCATTTTTTTAACGAGCTTGACACAAGACAAGGAACTCTGCTCATGGACCTGTTTCATTTTTTAATGAGGTTGACACAGTAAAATAACTATCCTCATATTCCTTGTTTCATTTTTTAATGAGATTGACACAAGACAAGGAACTATACTCATACCCTTTGTTTCATTTTTTAACGAGGTTGACACGAGAACATGAACTGTCCTCATACCCTTTGTTCCATTTTTCAACGAGGTTGACATAGGACCAGGAACTATCCTCATATCCCTTTGTTTCATTTTTTAACAAGGTTGACACAAGACAAGGAACTATCCTCATATTCCTTGTTTCATTTTTCAATGAGGTTGACATAAGACTAGGAACTATCCTCGTATTCCTTGTTTCATTTTTTAATGAGGTTGACACAAGACTTGTTGGGTGTGGAGCTTGATTATTTTTTGTATTCAAAGGTATTGCCGCATTGGACCCTAGTTCGAAACGTGGTGGCAACGCTGCCCGTAAAATAGTCGCTACGGGGGGGGGGGTGGGGCTCTAGTGGGGGGCGACTGCGACCTTTGCGGAGCCCCCCCCTGGCCGAGGGTTTCGGGGGCATCGCCCCTCGAGCTAAGAATAAATGTAAAATTGCCTTGTAAAAGTATAGTAATTTCTAGTCAATCTGGGCCATTCATTAGGTGGAGATTTGATGATAGAATTTATGTTTAATTTAGGGTTTTTTGCCCTTGAAGGCAACCCCTCACTATATATGAGGGAATTGTATTACGTCTATGTAGAGATGTATTCTGAGTGAGAAAGAAAGAGGAGATTGAGAGTGAAGAGGGTGTTACAGCGGATCTGTTGTAGGTTGTATCTCTTCAATTTGTGGGATAATATAAAAGGAAGGACTAGTTGTTTTTCTATGGACGTAGCCCAAACTGGGTGAACCACATATATCTATATCTCTCTTGTTTTATGTGTTTTCTGTGTTTATATTTCTGCAATATTTTATGTGTTCCATTGCTCTGTAATATATAATTTTCTAACAAGACTAGAAACTATCCTTCTATTCCTTGTTTCATTTTTTAACGAGGTTGACACAAGACTAGGAAATATCCTCGTACCTTTTGTTTCATTTTTTAACAAGGTTGACACAAGACAAGGAACTATCCTCATATTCCTTGTTTTCATTTTTTAATGAGGTTGACACAAGACTAGGAACTATCCTCGTATTCCTTGTTTCATTTTTTAATGAGGTTGACACAAGACTAGCAACTATCCTCGTACCCTTTGTTTCATTTTTTTACGAGATTGACACAAGACAAGGAACTATCCTCATATTCCTTGTTTCATTTTTTAACAAGGTTGACACAAGAGTAGGAACCGAATCATAGGAAAATGGTATCTTCACCGGGGGTGAAAGGGGCTTTGCCTTCTTCTCCAGCTGAATAGGTACAGGGAAAATATGAAGGAAAGCAACAGATGCATGAGTGGGGCCCTACTAAAGGGCAAGAAAAGGATTTTGTCTTGGTTGAGGAGGATGACATTGATTTGGGTTCGCAAAGCTCAAAACCCAAAGACATGATTATCAAAGAGAAGGAGGCTAAAGTACAAGCCTTATCTCTTGATCTTGAGAGGGAAAAATGGATTATCAATTTTATTCAGCAAGAGAACAAGCAACTGGAAGACAAGCTAGCTATTATGGAGCTGCAAACCATTAGAGAAAATAGGCAAGTGGCAAAGAGAAGAAAAATCAAAATGAAATCCCTTGAGCAACAAATTGAGGCTGACTGGGAATCATGGTTAGAGAGGGAAAAAATTCACCTAGAGAAATTTCTTGAGAAAGCCAACAAAGAGAAGAAAATGTTGCACCATATGGCCTATCACTACCTAACCCAGAAAAAAATTTGCAAAACAAGGGTGAAGAGGTTAAAGGCTAAGCTAAAAAGAGTTTTGAGAAGAAAAAAATAGCAAGATAAGATCAAGATATTTGCTGAAACATCATTGGCCCAGCGAAGCACCTAAAAAGGATCACTCATGCCAAATTTCAAGAAATTTGGAGCATTTTTTGTCATTTTAAAAATTTTTGAAGTAAAAAACTGGTCTTTTTAGCAGGTGGCGCTGCGCTTTTGTTGGGGGCATCCATTTGCAAAAAGGTTTGTATTTTTGGAATTAGAATGAAAAATTATGCATGCTTAGAAATGGCTGAGAATTTTGGACAAGATTTGGGTCTCTAGCAGGGCAAAAAAGACCCAAAAAGTGCCTTCTCTGCCACTTTTTTTCCACACAAGAAGCAGTCTTGGGAGATTCCATTTTTGGAGGAGCAAATGGACTCCAAATCCAAAAATTCAAGTTGTTATGGAAATTAGACTCACCAAGCGTTTCAATGAGCTATTCTGAACCTGATTTGGACTTCAGGAGGCCTTCCAAAGGTGGCCTATAAAAAGCATTTTCCATAGGAGGAATTTTGCCAGTTTTGCATGTTTGTCTAGAATTTCACCCAATTTGACTATCAGTTGACTTTTTCTCTTCTCCTTGGTAAATTTGTAATGGTAAATCATGTAAGATGATGTAAATTTGATGAAAAATGACTTTTGAGGATAGATACATCAGTTAGAGGTAGTTTAAGGGTGAATGAATCAGTTTCCATGGTTTTAGAGGCAAGCTGTTCCACTGCCTATATTCCTGTTCCTAGTTTAGATATGGTTGAAACCACCCCTCTTCTCATGGATTCAACCCTGATAGCTAGCTTGAGTAGTTTCCTTGCCTATATCATGTACTTTTTGATTCATTTGTAAAGGTTGGACTTTGGCAGAAGTGTTGGACTCACTGAACATTTTGTATCAGCAGTTGGCAAGGAATAAAACCAGGTTTCACAGCTATTTTTGTGGGATTCTTGTGAAAGTGATTTTTTTGTATTGTTTCTTATTTTTAATGATCTTTTTCTAATGTGTATATGTATCCACATCTCTCTCTTTCTTATAAACTAAGTGAATCAAGGTGAATAGACAGAATACACTAGATTTATAGTGCTTTGTCTTGGGATTTCATTTAGTTTTCAATGTTTTCACTATTTGAAGAGGATTCATAGCTTCTTATGCCCTCCTCAACTGTTTTACTCTACCATGTCAAATCCTTTGCCAATACATGAAGCTCTTGTCTACCCTACCCCATAGGACATGACTATATTCTTGAGTGGATTTCCTGGATCCAAGCTGCCTTCTCCAATTGATCCAGCAACCAACCATCAAAATTAAACAAAATCCTCTGACATAATATACCTAACCTAAAATAAACATTCATTTTAGTCATCGCAAGCCCTAGTTTCCATATTCTAATTGATATTGACAAGGAGAGAGTCGTCTCCCAACCTGGTAGGGCTAGCTACCAAGTTAAGAGTGGTTTGATGTTACCCTAGACCTACCTTCCTTCAGCCTGAGGTAGATTTAGGCACTAACACCAATCAGCCACCATCAATTGTGACAAAAGAAAATAAGAGAATAAAGAGATCACTTAGAAACAAGTGACAACAACCAAATAAAGGAAAATTTAAATAAAAATTAGGTCTTAGGTGTTACTTGATCAACTAACCAAATATGAAAAATTGGATCCAAATATGAGGACAATAGCCCCAACCAAAGCACAACAAAACTCCAAGGAAAACCTTAGAGTAGCAACAAAGGAAGGATCCCTAAAAAAGCAAATAAGATTATGCTCGTATATGATATGTTTCATAGTTGAAAGAAACATTAAGAAATATATCCAACAAGTAGTAGCAAGTTCGCGAGAAAAACACATGAAAAAACAAGTAAATAAGCTGAAAGAAAACCTAAAAATTGGGAAAAATGGATAGAAAATAGGTTGAATTTTCAATCAGTCATAGCTTCCTCATACAGACTCCATTTAAGGTGGTTTTTTTTTTTGAGTTAAAATTTAAAGAGGATTACAGATGCATAATTGTTTTTACTTAGTTATGTACAAAAAAAAACATAAATGAATAGAAAAAATAGTTGCGCGCAAAGGCAGAAGAAAAACAAACTGGTTGATCTTCAATTGGCCATAACTTTATCATAAGGATTTTGTTTTCAATGATTTTGTTTTTGTTTTGGGGTAGAAATATGAGAGGAATCCAGATCTATGGTTATTTTTATCAAATTCTATACAAAAAAGAGCAGAAATTGATAAAATAGTCACGATGTGTAATTCTTTCATTAAAAAATTGAAAAAAAAAACTATTTAAATATAATCCTAACATCTACATTTATTTTTTAGCCTAAGTATCCTTGACTTAGCCACATGCACTAAAAATCATGTTCAGACTTGGTTTTTGGTAAACTAGCTCGGTGAACCAACTTTCCCTTATTTTTTGTCTTTAAAGGCTTAATATTATGGAAATATTGGTCAAACCACTTTCCTAAACCATTTAAGCATCTAAGTGCATGTTCACACCTAACCACACCTCATCCACTTGAGTTATTCGAGGATTGGTGCCCCACATGAAGATTCCCCCTTAAATCAAGGGATTTGGTCCTCCGGACCATTTTAGCATGTTTTAAAGTTGTCTTCCTTGGGAAATGTGCCCCTCCTCATGCTTTCCTCATGGCTGATAGTTGGCATAGGTTTTCTTGAGTCATTGTTGCTATTTTAGGCCTCCCTTTAGCTTTTCTTAGCCTTTTCTAGTTTTTTACAAGTTTTTAACTAGTTTTTTCCTAGTTTTCTAGATTCGGCAATTTCTATATAACCACCTCCCTTTGGGATTAGAGGTTTTGTTGCTCATGTGTTACTATTCTTAATTAGTTTAATAAATTGATTTTATGGAGCAAATTCTTTCTCTCCTCTCTTGAATATCATTAAATTACTTGTGTTTAATTTAACTAGAATTCTAGATCTATCGGAGTTTCTACAGAAATTCGACATGGTATCAGAGCCAGTTCGAATCTAGTGGATTGTATATAGTTCTATTTATAGGTATAGATCATCAAGAGGTGCATAAAGCAGCAATGGATCATCTCTCTTAGCCCAAAAAACTCATTCTAAATCCTTTCAATTACTTCGAATGGAAGACAGAGATCACTCTGCTCCTTCAAAGCAAAGGGATTTACAGGGTAACAATGGTAACAGAGACTGAACTGAATTCTACAATGGAGAAGATAAAGTATTTCAACAAATTATATGAATAAATTTGTCTAATATTCCTATTAATTTCCAAATAACTCCTCTTTCATGTAAGTGAAGCCACTACTCCCAACACGGTCTAGACCACATTGGAAGGACTATTCGGCAAGCAGGATGAAATGAGAGGGCATCAACTAGAGAATGAACTCATATCCCTTAGTCCAACTCATTTCAGAAACCTACAAGAATACTACACCAATTTTAAATCCCTCCTCATTGAACTTGATGCATGTGGAGTCAAGAAAAAGGAAGATCAACCCATCCTTTCGATTCTCTCGAAATTAGGCCTTGATATTCTGTATTTATATCATCTTTTCAAGAATTTAAATTGACTCAGGAAAAATGGAAAATGCATCCATTGAATGACTTCATTATAGCATTGACTCAAGAGTAAGCTAATTTAGTCCAAATGGGTTCCATCAAGTGTTCAAAGAGCCAAGCACTTGCAGCTAGTGATGCTCCAAAGAGCAGTGGAAGAGACAAGCAAAAAGGGAAGGGTAAATTTAATGAATCAAAGAATGAGAGACATGTATAATCTTCAGAGAGTTATTCTTTGCCTAAGGGTAAGAAGAAGAAGGAAAGAAAAATTTGTAGCTACTATTCCAAAGGTTTTCATCTCAAAGAAAATTGCATGAGGAAAACAATCGATGAGATGGCTAAGCAATTGCAGCAACACAATCTCACTCTGCCTAAGACTGCAAAGAAGAAGGACGATAACAGAACGAGAGATCGGAGAGGGAGAGCACAATATGGTCATGCTTTAATGGTTGTCACATCCACTCCATCAGCTTGGATCCTTGATTCAGGTGCATCGAACCATATGGCTGCATCAAAAAATGAATTTTCCTCCATTGAAGAAAGCACCAGATCCCTAATTTAACTTGGGAGATGCCACACCCACAAAGGTGTGCAAAGAAGGAATTGTAGAACTTGAAGGGGGATGCTACACAAATGTGCTTCATGTTCCCTCGCTGTTCGTAAATCTTCTCTCGATATATCAGATCACTCATTTCGGCTCTGGAAGGAAGGTGGAGTTCACTCCACACTCCGCAGTGATTACTGACATTTCCACAGGCTCACAACTTGCACATGGAATTGTAGATCACGGTTCTCGTTTGTATTTCTTCCCCCACTTTGTTCCTAAATCTATTAGAACTGTATTTCTGTCACAATCTAATGATATCAATAGGTTATGGCATGAAATTTTTGGCCATCTAAACTATAATTACTTGCATCAACTCAGCAAGGAAAACATGGTAGAAGGATTGCTCGCTATTAAATTCACAAGCGGTGTATGTCAAGGATGCATTCTTGGCAAGCATCCGGAGCAAAATTTTGACAAAGGGAAGGCACAGAGAGCTTCTTCACCTCTTGGGCTGATTCACAGTGACATCATGGGCCCATTCCCGTAGACTTCAATCAGTAGGGCTCGATATGTACTCACCTTCATAGATGATTTCTTGCGCTTTACTTGGTTATTTTTTCTAAAATTAAAATTGGAAGTATTTGAATGCCTTATAGAATTTAAAGCACTTGCTGAGAATGAGTCTGCGTGTAAGATTAAGATACTCCGTACTGATAATGGGGTGGAGTATGTCAACAAAGATGTATAGCAACTTTGTATTGATCCAGGTATACAACTACAACACACAGTGCCATATACACCACAGCAGAATGATGTTGCGAAGAGGAAAATCGGTCATTAAAACCACCTGCTGCAATATGTCTCTATCTTCTTTCAATTAGAAACTTCTTTTACAATGATTATGTATTGGTGCATTCCTTTACTAGTACGCAGGCTGCAACCTGCTGAGAGCTACAACCCTCTCTCATTTTCCAGTCTCTCCTGGAAGGGAGCTACAACCCCCTTAGCTCTTCTACTAGCTGATCTACTAGTACATAGGTGCTGACCTACTTCTTTTCTTCCAAGGACCAAGTTTCATAAATTTTCAGACTGGATCCATGGACATCAAATAATCATCAAGTACATGTGAATCAACCAATCTCCTTCTACAATCATCAAATGAGTCAACCAATAACTTCTCAGAATGCAGTAACCAGAAAAGCAATACCATTAATCTAAACCCAGAACTTTGTAGTAATAGATAAAAGGAAGCCAACAAATATTTTAAGAAAAGTCCACAACTTCACCAATAGAAACCTGCGAATATCCACAGTTCTTCTATGTCTGGACTGCGTAGCTCCGCACCTGCTCTATTTGCCCGACAGCGTACCTCTGCACCTGAGCCTTCTGCTGCTCTGCGTACCTCCACACCTGTGCCTTCTGCTGCGCTTCGTACCTCCGCACCTGCGCCTTCTGCTGCGCTGCGGACCTCCGCACCTGCGCCTTCTGCTGCGCTGCGGACCTCCGCACCTACGTCTTCTGCTGCACTGCGGACCCCTGCACCTGTGCATTCTGCTACACTGCGTACCTCCGCACCTGCGCTTTGGATCGCTTGCGGACCTTCGCACCTGCATCTTCTGCTGCGCTCCGGAACCCCGCACCTGCGCCTTCTACTGTGCTGCATACCTTCGCACCTGCACTGTGGATCGCCTACGGACCTCCGAATAGAGTCAAGTTAATAGTCCTCCAATGTGCCACAGATAGTCAGATCCACAGATCTAATAATGCGCCAGAAAAATCACGACCTATCAATAGATCCACCTTACAATTTATAGATTACACCTTAATTTAGATCTAGCTTTTCAACCCGATCACCCAAAATTTCAGATCTTAAGATATTCAAATTCCACAAGTGACTAGCCAAGTGATCTCCTTTCCTATTTATAGGCAAGCCCTTATTCAAAGCATGGAACAAAACCATCGAAAACCAAAACAAGGGATCCAAAACCGGGGTTCAATAATTTAGATCCTATACCATGGACCAAAACCATAGGATCATGTACGTCGGACTAAATACCATGGACCAATCATAAAAATTCCCACGTGTGCGCGCTTCTCTGCATTGAAGTGAGTGAATTTGATGCCCACACCTTTCGTTCGGTGAACCTGCAGGTATGCCCGCACTTCTTGTTCGGGGAACCTATGGGTCCGTAGCTTTTCTTAAGCTCACCTATGGGTATCTCTTTTTCTATGATTTTGAGTGCCTGAACAAAGATTTTCCACCTGAGTGAGTTGCCATCAAGTACAACACCTGTGTCATAGCGCCAAACCTGAATCATAATGCCAACAATCTCCCCTTTTGGACTTGATGGCAACCCCAAGATCCTCAAATTCATTCTCCCCCTTTGTCATCAAGGGCAAAGGGTTGTGCTCCCCCTGAGTACATGTTGAAATTTCTGTCCTGCAGTGCTGACCATGCTCCCCCCGACTGTAGGCAAGGTCTGCAAAAAGATGTTCTTCAAGTAGAACCATGGCTTATACATCATAAAAGACCTTCCTATCACCAAAAGACTCAATACATACATTCATCACCCAACCAAGTGGGGATCATCCACCCAACCAAGTGGGAATACATCAAAAATTACATATGTCAACCACGTACATTACATATTCATCCCAGGCATAATGGGGAAACCAAAATAGGTCGTTACATGACCTTGACAAAAGAGATATAAGACATAGAGACAAAACATTAGCAGCAATATTCAGATCAACATCCTTCTGAACTTTCTCCTCCAAGATCTTCTATAATAATGCCAACAATGTATTATTAGAAGAATAAATGCTCCCCCTGAACCTGTGCCAGATGGCCTTTGACCAATCCATAAACCAGCGAATGTACGCATATACCCCATATGAAACTCACGTACAACCAACAATCTCTGAAACATATAAGATTCAACAACAAGATGATGCATCAACTACCCCTAGCTTTTGCCTGAGGTATTCAAAGGTATCTTTTTTGTGGCCCTAGCCTTTGCATTTTATGCACCATAATTCCTTGTGCGCTTCTGGTCGGGGTGCCCTATCCTGTTTCAAACTCTGCATTTCTAGATAGAGATTCTGTAGCTGCGTATGGATCTATTGGGCTCGCAATCCAGGGTCTTGTATAGGGGTCTCATGCAACCTCATTGCCATCTCCAACAATTCGGCCTGGGTGGAAAGTTTCTGTTGTGATAGCGCCGTCCTTAAGTGTGGTGTAAGTGAGGCCACAAACCATGTGCGATGTTGTGCATCCATTAACGTCATATTTGCTTCGTGAATCATACTCTTCAGCCTTTGGTCTAGATCCCAAGGGGTCTCACCTGGGAGCATCACGATATCTTTAAACCCGATGATTGACTGTGTCTCTGATTTTGGCCTACTAAATTCCCTGTTCAACGCATTCTGGTTCTCTACAATTCCTGCGTTCAAGTGGTCATTAGAATGCTTGATATACCACATTAATGCATGATCCTATAGTGCGCTCATGAGTGTAGCCTTTTTTATATTATCATCCACGACACCCTGTGATTCCCATACTGCTCTTATTACGAACCAGAATTGGTCCGGATCCTCATTCCCTACTCCTCTGAATACTAGTAGTTTGATCGTGCTCACCATACTAAACTGTGGAGGTGTTGGAGGTGGAGTGCAAGGAGATGGAGGTGAGGGGGGTGAAGCAGGTCGCGATGTGGGAGGAGGTGGTAAACACGGAATTCACTGCCTTATCAAACTGACCATGCTTCTCAGAGAAACCTTCGCGAGCTCATCCTCGCTCTACTGCGAGGGTGAAATTAAGGGATTGTTTTCTAACTCTTCACTACTTCCTCTTCTGTAAATCTTTCTGCTTCGCGTAGTCCCAAACATTAATTTATTCACATAACCAACTTTTCACACAATAGCATCTTAATCCAAGTGTTCAAATATTTAACATACTTACCTCATGGTCCCTTGAGAAAACGTTGCTCTACCTTGTTGTAGTTGACAGTCATGTCTACCATGAACTCAATGATAAATCCTCCTATTATTCGGTCGAGCCTATGGTCCACAGCTCGCGTTATCTTCTCTTCCGAGGCTTCTAGTCTACACACTAGTTCCGAAGTCCAAACTATTGGTTTGTCGATCCTACACCTTCCCTAGTTGTCTGCTAGCTTTGTGATCCACTCATACAGCCCAGATGGAAAATATGTAAAGAAAATTTGATGGATTTCAGTGTACAAGTAGCGATCCAACCACTGCTCCTTAGATACTCGTGGATTTCTGTTTTCCTGTGTCATGAACTCGTGAATATTCTTGTCCAACCACTCTTCAATTTCTTTCTTTGTAGGGTTACAGTGGCATGATATCAGACATCCATCTTGTAGATCCTGATCCTGACAACCGAACCATTTATTGGCTTAGTGGGTCCTAACCCAGGTTCAAAGGTGATTTAGCCAAGAAAATCCCAGTACTACTAGCCCTTTCGGCAACAGTCCATGGAGCACGAGCTGAGGTCTCACGCGAAGTAGTATAGGAGGGTGTTAGAACTCGATTTCTGCGCCCTTGGGATGTCTGATGGGGTTCACGGTCTGACTTGTTGCCGCGTGCACCTGCGGTCCCTTCACAACCTATGGTGCGGCTTCCACGTAGCCCTACTCGGGGCATGACCCATATAATACTTGAGTTCCTTGCTTATTAACCGATTACTTAACTTGTGTGTGTGATATTTGTGGTTATTACAGCATAATCATCAATCATATTAGTGCGCACAATACATAAACGAATGTAAATATAAAGAAGATAAGGCACAACAATTATATAGAATTATGATAAACTTCTTTTTATTAGCTTTATGACCGACTTACATACTTGAGTCTGCCCTGCGCACTCAGCTGCAGGGGTCCGCGCACTCAGCTGCGGACTCTTCTAGGCCTCTTTGTACTTAGATATAGAGCTTGTTCCTACTACTACAACCCAAGACACTTAGACTTCTACTCTAAGCTCAAACCATTCCTTCGCTACTCTCTCTATTATTCACTATCTTTACAACTTAGGGCCTCGCTCTATTTATAAAATCCCATGGTCCATAGACCATGGGTAGGCTGAATTTACACTAGTTTACAATACAATGCCCTTCCTTCCTACGGTAAAGGAATGGGTAAATTTACCCCATGTTCATCGGAGTCTGTGCTTACGAAAAGAATTTGGATGGTGTCATCCTTGTTCTCTTCGGTGACTGTATCATATGAAGATGGAACCTCTAAAGGCAAGACTGGGTCAACTGCCACCTCGACCTTTTGACTTTCGTCTGGTATGGGTTCAGATGGTTTGTCTTCAATGATAGACGCTTCGGCCAACCACCTAGGCGGGTTAGCCGGATTTTCAACTAGTGACGGACTCGGCAAGAGTTTTTTATATCCAGGAGGAAGTCGTAACAGTGAAACTGGACGATCGTCCAAAACTCTTTTAGCCTCGTCTAAGAAGGGACAACGGTGGACGGCATGATCGCCTTCGCACAGTTTACAAGGAAATCTATATTTTCCTTTTTGTCCTGGGGCTTCACTTTCACTAGTCGACGGTGTTTTTTGAACATGATCATTAGAGGTTGATGACACCGGGTTGTGCAAACGAGGAGACCAGTACCTTAAGATCCGAGGGATCCAGGGACAATCTTTGTGATAGTGGTCTCCTTTGCAAATGACACATGGCGATTTAGGCCTAGTCGGTGCAGTGTGGATTTTCGCTAGACGACGCTTGGTTGCCCCCTTTCGCTTTTGGCTCCTTCTTCTTCTTCTCTTTCTTCTTCTTTTCCTTCTTCTTCTCAAATACTTGATTTTTGGCCTTACCAGCCCCATCAAGCGAAGAGGAAGGAGGAGAGGAAGAATTGGAGGAATTAGAGGGTTGGGGGGTAACTCTGGAATCGTTTAATTGCTGACTCGATTGTTTAGGAATTGCGGTGTCTTGAACGAAAGAGGTTGAGAAGAGCCATACGGGAAAGTCGATTGTCAATCTTGGAAGCAACAATGTGGCCAAGTGGGGTGCACCAACATCTCCCCAAGAGGAGAAGGGACTAGGATTTCCTCCAAGGGGAATTCCTTGGTTGGTGGATTCCATTTTCTCAACCTAAGATCAACGTAGGAAAGGGTGATGATTATTCCGTTTAAAATAAATTTTAGACGCTTTGACACAACTTGTTTTTTCAATTTTAAAGAGTCGAGGAAAAACAAAAGATGACTCTAGTCACCTTCAATTTTTAATGAGCTTGAAGTGACCAGTGCTCAGATGGACCTTTTCCGTTAAGGAGTCTGAAAAGGAACGAAAGGGACTGCTTTGGAAATCTAGGCAGAGGGATTACCAAACCAATTGCAAAACTGCAGAATACTTTTTACGGTATGGCAGTCAATATTCCCGAATACTGTGTTCAGTGCATTGCGATTGATAGGGCGGCAG
Source organism: Pinus tabuliformis (assembly GCA_031772625.1). NCBI lineage: Eukaryota > Viridiplantae > Streptophyta > Pinopsida > Pinales > Pinaceae > Pinus > Pinus tabuliformis. The sequence goes on along the minus strand of CM062816.1, from coordinate 1,933,562,055 downwards.
ACACGGCTTCCTATGGATAAAGGATTAAACCTATTGTGGTCTCCCAAAATATACTCGATGGTACGTGGGAGCACAAGTCCGTACTGGCACTTATCATCTCAAAGTGGAGGAATCACCCAACCAACAGTGAGAACAACAGTTACCAGGCTTTACGACACCGAAATACGTCTCTAGCCTAGACTTCTAGATGTTGTGCGTTAGGTTCCAAAGCGTTGTTAGATTCATTAAATTTATTTTATAGTTGATCTTGCTTAAGAAATTTTCCTTTCAGGTTCACCGCGTGATGTAGATGTACAATTCCTAAAATGCAATTTAAGATGATAAACAGTGTTTTTATCTTCTTTGTGCAATGAAAATCCTAGCTACTAAGGAAAGAGAGACAGTATTCTTTCACAAAGAGCATAGAGCACACATTATATGCATTGTCCTCAATCAAACCAATCAAACAGTCTAAATGCAAATGCACATGCATGTATTTGTTTTCGGCCTTCTTAATATGTGAATGATAAAAAGAAAGCTAATGCGCAAATCTGAATTACTTTTCAAAGCGACAATTACTAACAAGTTTCTTTTCAAAATCAAAATGGAGAAAATGACAACACTTTGCGATTTGGAAATGAAAACTTGCTTTCGACACTAGAAAAACTACAAATTCAAATCAAATACAACAGTAACAGGGTAATCGACTATCAAGAGCAATTAGACTCTCTTTTATGACTGAAAACGACACTTGTGACACTTTCAAATCAAGAAACGACAGTACAATTACGTTACTTTTTTGCAAAGGAGAACTGAAAATGACTCAACAAATACACAAAAACATTTACAGTTCTTTGCACAATGGAGGCGGAATATTAGTAAGGAAAGGGGTTTCAAATAGAGGTATACAGACTACAGGCGGCAAAATTCTTGAATAGATCTGAAAAGAGTGAACACAAAAACCAACATTCAGGAACAATGCCTAGTCTGATCAGTGCACCTGTAACACAGTGAACTTGAAATGAAGCGCACCTACTACACTTGGGAAGTGAGCTGAATTGCAGATTCATAGAACATAGACTGCGCTGGGCCAGAGACGAGACTTTTCTTGGGTTTCGAGTCATAGTTTGCAGTTCAGTTCAGGGATTTTGGCCGAGCAAGTGGTAATCAATAAATCAACAACAGGGGTAGATCTAAGGAGGTTACTAGAGCCACCACAAGGGCAATTAGAGAGTTTGTAAATCAGTTGTTTAATTCATAAACAAAACCCCGAGATTGACTGAAGCGGCATTTATCCACTATGCATTTGCATAGAAAATGCAGTTCGAAAGCTACCTGGCTCAACTTCAGGCTCCGTTTGTAATTTTATAAAGTAAACAACAAGGTAGATAAACAAACAACCTAGTCGCTCCCCAGTGGAGTCGCCATTTTGTTACAAGGAAAAGTGTCTATGCAGAACTGCTAATCCCACTAAGGTGTGGTAGCTACCTTAGAAACAAACAAAGTAAAGCTACTTTTGTTTTTCCTTTATGAAAGATAGATGAGAGAAGAATAAAGGAGACCAACCTCTGTCTTGCACTTGGCTCCTAGTTCGATTCCTCTCTCTTCTGATAGTCATTTGCTACTTGCTTCCTTGTGCACCCAGCTTCACAGAGTACCTGTAGAATCAAAGTAGCATAACACTATACAAGAACATGGATCTATTATCATAAACAATCTAGGATCAGATGTAAATTGACCATACAAATGCATAAAACATAAACGACACAAGAGTATGGAGGAAAACTTGAATAGCTTTTATTGATAATCAAGAAAGAGCCAAGAGAGTTACAACCAGTTGTTATGACCCAGCATCATCCTCTCAGCAAGTAAGCCCTTCTTCACCTCATACAAAGCTTAGATCACCCAACACTATGATGTTGTCTCAAGAAACCAACAGCAATTCCTTACAAGATGCAAAATTCCAACCCCTAGATCTCTGGGATGAGGGATCCATATATAGATATCTGTAAGGGAGATGAGTCAGCTTGTGATTTGATTAGTGTCTTCCCTCTGATAGTTCTTGTTTCCACTTGGAGATTGATGATCTCTTATTCATCCTTGGTCGAATTCAGAGAGGCAAGTGTCACAGGAGAAGTTTCTGGAAGATTCCATGCCTCTCCACCTCGCGGATTGACACTGCCATTTGTCACTTCTCGCCCATCGCACCCCATAGAAGGGCTTTTTGAAATGCAACGCACCCACAGAGTGTACTTAGGTGAGATGCAACGCACTTTGCCTATGGTGCAGGTGAAATGATCCTGTTTTGACAAGTTCTGAGCAGTTTTTCATGGAGAACTTCTGGGAGAAGCTATAATCAGTTGACCTTGTTCCTTTAGGGGTTAGAATAACACTTTTAGGGACTTAGGAGCCTTTGTTTTATGGACATTTTATGCTCGGGGTTGCAGTGCCCAAAAATGCCTATAACAGGGAGGGAATTAAATTGTTTAATTATTTAATTATTTATAAATTATTATTATTATTATTAAAAACTAAATGGCTATATTGGACTTGGGGGGGGTTATTTAGATAATTAATAATTAGTAAATATTTGTTTAATTAATTTATTCATTCATTCATGTATTTATTTACTCCTTATTATTATTTAATTATTATCTGACTTGGAAAAAGTAATAACTAAAAAAATATAAACAATGATAATGAATCAATAAATAATAATATTCATCAAAATTAAAAATAAATTAAATGAAGAGGTAACATAATAATAAGAATAAGAATAAAATTAAATAAATACATGAATAAATAAATAAAAATATATATAAAAAATGATTAAATATTAAAATAAAAATACCAAATACCAAAAATAAAATAAATAAATAAATATAAAAGAAAAATAAAAATGAATAAATAAAAAAAAAAAAAAATATTAAAAGTGAATAAAAAAATAAAAAATAAAAAATAATGAAAATAATAATAGTAATAAACAAAAATACTAATAATGAATACAAAAATAAGACTACTAACAAAAATTACTAAAACAAATAAAAAGAGAGGGTAATCCTCTTTAATGAAAATTAATAAGGAAGAATAAAAAGTGGAAAACGAACATAGAACTAATAAGAAAGGGGATCAATAATGTTGAAATATGGCAACGAGAATATTCCAATTTAATTTGTCCTTGAATTAAATTGTGAATTAAAATCAAATTTAGTCTTAATAGCTACTTGGAAATAATTAGTTAATAAATCTTAAATTAATTAGTTGGAGAAATTCAAGTTAGAAGTCTTTATGAAGTCATGCAAGAGTTATCCTTTAAATTATGGAGATGTTGGCATTATGACACAGGTTTGGCACTATGGCACAGGTGGTTTCCTTGATGGCAACTCACTCAAAGGGCAGATCACAGTTTAGGCTCGAATGAAAGAAAATGAGGTATACGTAGGTTCCTCTTAACAAAATCACGTATACACGCGGGATTATTGACCAAAAGGAGCGTATAAGTATGCACACACTTTCATGAAAAGAAAAGCACGTACATGTGGGAAATCTTATGTTTGGTCCATGGTATTTAGTTCGACATATTTGAACCTATGGTTTTGGTCCTCGGTATTGCATCCAAAGTGTTGAACCCAGGTATTGGGTCCCTAGAATTGGTTCTCAATGGTTTTGGACCATGGTTTGAGTAAGGCCTAAGACTATAAAAAGTGAAGGAGATCATTTGGCAAGGGTATTGACTTAAGCATTGAATATCTTATGAAGTTCAAGATCTAGAATACTGGTCATTGGGTTATGGTGCATAACTGGATTTGAATCAAGGAGGAACCTGAGCGCAAGGAGAAGGATAAGTTCTATTGATGGATAAAAATCTTAAGGCAACTTGAAGAGAAGTATCTTTGTGTAATTTTGATCTGTTATATTTGGCACATGACTTGATCTATAAATATGATAATATGGCTGTAACTGATGTTTGAATAAGTGAAAAGGGTAAATTATCATTTGTAGATCTGTATGCAGGTTCAGTGCAGCAGAGGTGTGTATACATGCTGGTTCACTAACTTAAAACAACGTATACGCCAGTTTGCCTTGATCAAGAAGCGTATGCATGCAGGTTCCACATATTGAAGTAGCGTACATCTCATGAAATATGTTTTAGCTGCTTCTATTTATTGCTGCAGTGTTCCGGGTTCAAAATTGGTGTCTGGTTACTAGTATTGTTTTTTTGGTTACAGCAATATGAGAAGTTATTGGTTGATTCAGTATTTTTTTGTATAAAGGAGATTGGTTGATGCAGATATACTTGATGTTTGATTGATATTCATGGATCCAGTCTGAAAATTTATGAAATGTGGTCCCTGGAAAAAAAGAGAAGGTTGTAGCCTTCTGTAGGTCAGCACCTATGTACTAGTATCTCAGCTAGTACAAGAGCTAAGGGGTTGTAGCTCCCTTCCAGGAGAAGCTAGAGAAGGAGAGAAGGTTGTAGCCTTCTGCAGGTAGCAGCCTGTGTATTGGCATAATATTGCACCAGTACAGAATCATTGTAAAAAGAAGTTTCTAATTTAAAAGAAGATAGAGACAAATTGTAGCAGGTGGTTTTCGCCCACATTGGGTTTCCACCTTACATCTTAGTGTTCATGTGTGTTGATTATTTGTGATGATTTGCTCTACTTTACTACTCCTGTTTACTGATCATATGGTTAATAATGTTCTGATGCACTCATTAAGAAGCAACTAACTGATTTATAAGTTTACTGAATATACGTTGGTTGCATTATACACAGTTGCATATACATGTGGTTTTCCTTAACTGAAGTAGCGTATATGAATCTGAATATGGAAATGAAAAAGTTATATTGATTAGATAATAATGATTCACCCCCCCCCCCCCCTAGTATTATTTCCAACAATTGGTATGAGAGTAGGTCCTTCAGAAGAAGCTTGATTGCTTCAAGGAAGATCTATCATCATGAGAAACTAAGAAAAAGAAGCATCAATCAGGCCACCAATTTTTTATGGGAGAAACTTCATCTATTAGAAGGTAAGAATCACTGCCTATCTTCAATCTCTTGGTACAGAAGTTTGGGATATTGTGGAAAAAGGATACACATTTCCATTAGCAACTCCTACAGATATGGCTGGTAAGAAGCAGTATGAAACAAATGGAAAGGCTGTCAATACTCTATTAGGGAGCCTATCTCAATCAAAATTCGTCAAGGTTATGCAGCTCAAAACCACAAAATAAATATGGGACAAGATTGTTCTGAGCTATGAAGGAGATGAACATGTAAAATGAGAAAAACTACAAACTCTCAGAATTCAATATGAAAATCTTAGAATGCACAATGATGAAAGCATGGCTAACTATTTCCTATCTATAGATGAGATTGTTAATTGTATGAAAAACTTGGGTGAAGAAATAAAAGAAGTTGTTTTGGTTGAAAAGGTTCTAAGATCTTTGTCTCCTAAGTTTGATTCAAAAGTTTCTGCCATAGAAGAAAAATAGAATCTATAGAGCATTACCATGTCACAACTGCATGGAATCCTAACTGCTTATGAAATGAGAAAAGAGGGACCATCAGACAAGAGAGAAGCCGCATTCAAAGCCTCAAGAAAAGGAGATTACAATGAGTAAGGACATATGTCAGAAGAAGAGGAAGAATCAAATTTTGTCAAGAACCTTCAACGGGGAACTAGAAGATTCAGAGGTAAGCTACCTTTCAAATTCTTTGCTTGTGGAAGAGTTGGTCATTATGCTACCAAGTGTCCTCATAAAGGTAAACTTGACAAAGGTAAGGAACTAGTTAAATGGAATAGAAAACATAATGTAAGTAAGAAGAGCTATTATACACATGAAGACAATGTTGGATATTCAAATAGTGATGAAGATGAACAACGTAATGATTATAGACTTTTGATGGCTTTTGAAGATGATGATTTCTTGGATGCTATAGATGAAGAAGGTCTCTATGAAGAAATTTCTAAACTCAAAATTTGTTTAGAGGAAAAGAATATGATTATAGATACTCTGACATTCCAACTTGCTGAAAGAGAATAACACAATGAAAAGTTAGAATGTGAAATTGTGGGACTTAGAAAAGATATTGAGAAATCAAAAGCTCTTAATCTTATATTTGCTAAAGGATCTGAAACTTTAGATGATACTATTAAAGTGCAGCGTTCTCCTCTAATCAAGACAGGTCTTGGATATACTAAAGAAGTGTCTCAAGCACAGAAGCAAGCACAAAATCCATCCACCTCCAAAATTTATCTTGAGGTAGGAAGAAAAAGTGAACAGGTTGACAATCGACATCAAAAGCATAATGCAGATCACCAAGTAAATCAAGGACAATTTGCCAAGTAAATCGGGGGAAATCTACTTCAAGGATGAACAGAAGCTTCAACCAACCACAGGTAAATCATTCTCAATTTGCATCAAGAATGGATATCAATGGAAACTACAATCATTTGGTTGGTAGGTTTGATAAGCGCAGAAATTTCTTCAATGGCCAATGTTTCTCTTAGCATAACTTTGGTCACAAAGCTGCTCAATGTGTTGCCTACAAGACCATCATGACTAGAGAAGCTCAAAAACAAAGGAGTATGACTGGGATCATGAAAAGGACCTACAATAACTTTTCTGCTCTTGAGAATGAAGTAGAATGTTCTATTTGTAACAACTTCGGTCATGAAGATTTTGAATGCAGGAGTAGGTTTTGGCAAACAACTCAGAAGGAGCAAGTTTCATTGAATTCTAAAACATGGAGAAAGAAATAATTGCAACCAGAAAGATGTGGGATAGCCTTATATGCGGAAGGACAGGAAAATCGGTGGTACATCCACAGTGGATGCTCGAAACATATGACAGGTGATAAAGAAAAACTTCAGTCATATAGTGCCTTAGAAAAGGAAAATAAGGTCTCATTTGGAAATGACACTCCTGCTCTCATAAAAGGTAAAGGTTTTGTGTTTTTGAAAGAAAAGGTCAAGGCTGGAAATGTTATGTATGTTTTTGGTTTAAAGAATAATCTATTGAGTGTCAGTCAAATGTGTGATCAAGGAAATGAAGTAATATTTCGATCAAATGGATGCATCATTCGTGAGCTTGATATAGGAGAAACAGTGATCAAAGGCATAAGAACTCAAAATAATTTATACATACTCAAGGGAGGACAATAACAATGCTATCTAAGCAAGAATGATGAACACTGGCTATGGCATAGAAGATTAGGGCATCTAAGCTTCTCTCAGATAAGGAAAGAATACAAATATCAGGTGGTTCGTGATCTCCCTGACATCAGAATTCCAGACAATACAATATGCAAATCATGTCAGTTTGGTAAGCAAACCAGAACTAATTTTCCTGGGAAGGAAGGATCAGCTAGCAGGCCACTTGAACTTGTCCATACTAATGTATGTGGTCCATCTAGGAAAAGGTCACCTCGAGGAGAAGAATATTTTATATTGTTCATTGACGAATTTTCCAGAATGTGTTGGATAGGAATTATGAAGCATAAAGACGAAGCTTTCGATAAGTTCAAAGCATTCAAAGCCTTGGTTGAAAACGAGTCAGATCGGAGAATCAAATGCCTCAGGTCTGATCGAGGAGGGGAATTTACCTCAGATGAATTTTTTGGTTTTTGTGAAGAACGCGGAATAAGAAGGGAATTATCTACTGCAAGGACCCCTCAGCAAAATGGAGTAGTGGAAAGGCTGAACAAAATGGTTCAATAAATGGCTCGTGCTATGCTTGATGAGTCTGGAACTCTCGCAACCTTCTGGGGTGAAGCCGCATTTGCTGCTGTTACTATTCTTAACAAGACAAACATCTGGGTAAACAACACTCTGACTCCTCATGAACTTTGGTATGGTAAGACTCCCACAGTTAAATACTTCAAAATTTTTGGAAGCAAATGCTACATCAAAAAGACTGATGAAAACCTTGGCAAGTTTGAACCTAGAGCAGATGAAGGCATTCTCCTTGGTTACTCTCATCACAGCAAAGCATATAAGTGTTACCATAAATGACTTGCAAAAATTGTTGAAAGTATTGATGTAGTGGTTGATGAAGAAGGGAACACTCCTAGGCAAGTAAAATATGAAGATTTCGAAGATGATGAAGACTATCCTTCAACATCAAATCAGATTCATGATGAAGAAGAAACCCATGAGGCACCAAAAGAACAGATAAGAATAGAAGAAAAGACTCCAGCCGGGTACGTTCAGAAGAATCATCCATAAACCCAAATTTTGGGGCAAAAGAAGGTAGGTGTACAAACAAGAAGAACCATTTCAAAATATTCAAGTTATCTAGCATTACTCTCCTCCACTGAACCACAAAATGTAAGAGAGGCATGCAAAGATGAATGCTGGGTAAAGGCCATGGAGGAAGAACTTGAGCAGATTGAAAAGAATAATACTTGGGAGTTGGTTCCTAGACCAAAAGATAAGAATGTCATAGAAACAAAATGGATATTCAAAAATAAGCTAAATGAAAATGGAGATGTGATTAGAAACAAGGCCAGACTTGTTTGTAAAGGGTATGCTCAACAAGAAGGTATAGAATTTGAAGAAACTTTTGCACCAGTTCCTAGACTTGAGGCCATAAGAATGTTCCTTGCTCTTTCTAGCTTTCAGAAGTTCAAAGTATTTCAAATGGACGTGAAGCCTGCCTTCCTGAATGGAGACTTGTATGAAGAAGTTTATATTGAACAACCAGATGGGTTTATTCTTGGAAATGATCCAAAACTTGTATGTAGACTCAAAAAGGCTCTCTATGGACTTAAACAAGCTCCAAGGGCTTGGTATTATCAGTTGGATAAGTACCTCCATCACCAAGGTTTTATAAACGGATCAACAGATAGCAATTTATATATAAAAATTGACAATGATAAGTTGTTAATACTTGTTGTGTATGTTGATGATATCATCTTTGGTATTAATGAAGAAGACATGAGTCAAAACTTTGCCTTGGTGATGCAAAAAGAATTTGAAATGTCCTTGCTTGGTGAGCTCACATATTTTCTTGGTTTATAATTCCAACAAAACAAATACGACATTTTTCTATCACAAACCAAGTATCTCAAGCAAATCTTGAAGAAATATGGGATGGAGGATTCGAAACCAGTGTGTACCCCTATGGTAACAGGATGTAGCCTCAGCGCAAATGATGAATCACCAGCAGTACATCAACCAACCTAAAGATCCATGATTAGTAGTATGCTCTATCTAACAAGTACCTGACCAGACATTATGCATGCAGTGGGAATAGTTGGAAGGTTTCAGGCAAATCCAAAGGAAACTCATCTTCAGGCAGTTAAGAGAATTTTCAAGTATCTTCAAGGAACTCAAAACTATGGCTTATGGTATCCTAGAGATCCAGATCTCACACTTCATGCATATACAGATGCAGATTGGGCAGGAAGCATGGATGATAGAAAAAGCATTAGTGGTGGTGCATTCTTTATGGGTTCTAGATTAGTATCTTAGTTCAAAAAGAAACAAGGTTCAATTGCATTATCAACAGCTGAAGCAGAATATGTGGCTGCTGCATCTTGTTGCACACAACTCCTTTGGATGATTCAAACATTGCAAGACCTTCAAATAACTTGTACTCCACCTATATCCATTTTTTGTGATAATACAAGTGCAATCAGTATTTCAAAGAGTCCTGTCATGCATTCAAAGACTAAGGACATACCTATCAAGTATCATTTTCTCCGAGAACAAGTGCTTGAACAAAAGGTTAAATTGGAGTATGTTCCCTCTAAGGAACAAGTTGTTGATATACTCACCAAACCACTGCCCAGGCAGACATTTGAATACCTCAGACAGAAGCTGGGGGTAGTTGATGCATCATCTTGCTACTGAATCTTGTCTGTTTCAGAGAAAAGTGGTTGTACGCGAGTTTCATGAGGAGGATCCGCGTACATACGCCGGTTTATGAAGATACAGTCACGTATATGTTGGTTTAAAGACAAACAATGGGCCAGGCTCAGGATGAAAAGAGTCTGATATGGGTCTGGTAGAGACCATCTGGCATAGGTTCAGGGGGAGCATATATTCTTCTAACAATGCATTGTTGGCATTATCCTAGAAGATCTTGGTTCACATTCACAGTTGTTTTGATTTCAGGTGGAACAGGTGCAGAGGGAGAACATGGTTGTTGGTCTGAATGATGATTGATAGATGCTGCTGATGATAGTTGTTGATAACTATCACAGTCTTGCTATAGATATTTCGTCTCTATGTCATGTATTTCTTTTCTTATAAGGGTCATGTAACGGCATATCTTGGTTTCCCCACTATTCCTAGGATGGATGAAGTAATGTTCTTATTTTTTGTCATGTGTAAATTATTGATGTTTCCCCACTTGGTTGGGTAGATGAGTCAATCCCCAGTTGGTTGAGAGATGGACGTATGTATGAGTCTTTGGTGGTAGGAAGGTCATTTATAATGTATAAAGTCATGTTTCTTTTGTAGAACATCTTCTTGCAAACCTTGCCTACAGTCAGGGAAGCTTGGACAACACAACAGAGAAGAGAATTCAACATGTATTCAGGGGGAGCATAACCCTTTGCCCTTGATGTCAAAGGGGGAGAATAATTTTGAGTGACTTGGGGCTGCCATCAAGTCCAAAGGGGGAGATTGTTGGCATTATGACACAGGTTTGGAAATATGGCACAAGTGTTGTCCTTGATGGCAACTCACTCAAATGGTAGATCACAGTTCAGGCTCTCAGAATGAAAGAAAATGAGGTATACATAGGTTCCTCTTAACAAAATCATGTATACACGCGAGATTACCAACCAAAAGGAGTGTATACATATGCACACACTTTCATGCAAAAAAAAGCGCGTACATGTGGGAAATCTTATGTTTGGTCCATGGTATTTAGTTCAACATATTTGAACTTATGGTTTTGGTCCTCAGTATTGCATCCAAAGTGTTGAACCCAGGTATTGTGTCCCTAGTATTGGTTCTCAATGTTTTTGGACCATGGTTTGAGTAAGGCCTAAGACTATAAAAAGGGAAGGAGATCATTTGGCAAGGGTATTGACTTAAGCATTGAATATCTTATGAAGAGAAAGATCTAGAATACTGGTCATTGGGTTATGGTGCATAACTAGATCTGAATCAAGTAGGAACCTAAGCGCAAGGAGAAGGATAAGTTCTATTGATGGGTCAAGATCTTAAGGCAGCTTGAAGAGAAGTATCTTTCTGTAATTTTGAACTGTTATATTTGGCGCATGAATTGATCTATAAATATGATAATCTGGGTATAACTGATGTCTGAATAATTGAAAAGGGTAAATTATCTTTTATAGATCTGTATGCAGGTTCAGTGCAGTAGAGGCACGTATACACACTAGTTCACTAACTTAAAACAACGTATACACTGGTTGGCCTTGATAAAGACGTGTATGCATGCAGGTTCCACATATTGAAGTAGCATACATCTCATGAAATATGTTTTAGCTGCTTTTGTTTATTGCCGTAGTGTTCTGGGTTCAAAATTGGTGTCTGGTTACTGCTACTGGTTTTTTGGTTATAGCATTCTCAGAAGTTGTTGGTTGATTCAATATTTGTTTGTACAAATGAGATTGGTTGATGCAAATATACTTTATGTTTGATTGATACTCATGGATCCAATTTGAAAATTTATGAAACGTGGTCCCTGGAAGAAAAGAGAAGGTTGTAGCCTTCTGTAGGTCAGCACTTACGTACTAGTATCTCATCTAGTACAAGAGCTAAGGGGGTTGTAGCTCCCTTCCAGGAGAAGCTGGAGAAGGAGAGAAGGCTGTAGCCTTCTTCAGGTAGCAGCCTGCATACTGGTATAAGACTGCACTAGTACAGAATCATTGTAAAAAGAAGTTTCTAATTTAAAAGAAGATAGAGACAAATTGCAACAGGTGGTTTTCAACCACATTGGGTTTCCACCTTACATCTTGGTGTTCATGTGTGTTGATTATGTGTGATGATTTGCTCTGCTTTACTGCTCCTATTTACTGATCATATGGTTAATAATGTTCTGATGCACTCATTAAGAAGCAACTAACTGATTTATATGTTTATTGAATAAATGTTGGTTGCATTATACATAGTTGCATATACACACGGTTTTCCTTAACTGAAGTAGCGTATATGAATCTAAATATGGAAATGAAAAAGTTATATTGATTAGATAATACTGATTCACCCCCCCCTCCCACTCTCAGTATTATTTCCAACAGGAGATAAGATTGAGTTATATTTGATTTGTAATTAGTTAACTCAATTTACTAAGTTAAATCCAGTTAAATTAGTTCCAAACTGTTTGAGGAACTAATAGTGAGTTAACAGTCAGTTGATTAATGCACTCAACTAGTGCTACTTCAGTTAACTGAAGATTACCTCATAAGAAACTCATGCATGCCTATTATGAGAAAGACCGAGTTGAGATTTATGTTCAAGGACAATGTACTATCAGTTGCATGTGTTTTCTCATGGAGAAAACTCATGCATGCAATCAAGGATTTATTCTTGAGGATTGCATAGTTTTGAAGGCTTGTTTTTCCACTTGGTAATAGCCTAATCATCCACAAGGAATAGTGCAAGGAAATAGGAGCTTGGAGGGCAGAGAGGAAGGCTGGAAATAAGCCAATATTTCCTATGAGCATCTGTGAGACTTGTACTAAGAGTTGGCTAGCTAAGAGAGCTAAGGATTTGTATAATTCCTATGTATTTCCACCATCTATGATAATACAATAGTGTGGGGTAATTTATCTCAGACTTTCCCCAAAGTATTTTCATGTGTATTGTGCCATTGATTCTTCTTCTTCTAGTTATATTGTTCAACTCGATATTTAGGCTTCTGCAAATTGATATTAGAAGTAGGTTATAGTATTCTGCTTTGATTTATATTGCATTATTGGGTTAACTTATCACAGATTTTCTACAAATAAGCTCAGACAATGAGGAGAAAAACTAAGAAGAGAGGGCGAGGATCCAACAGCTACTAATTTTCCAGTTGTCATCTCTATTAATATTATTAGAAGACCTCTCAATTTCAATGGCTTCCCTAAACTTGTGGTGATGAAAATGAGAAATATTTGCAATGACCTTAGCCTCTTCAATGCATATATGATGTTTGGTCTTCGTTGCATGTTCTGCCAAAGCAGAAGATCTAGTCCTCCCGTGCTTGAATCAGCAGCATGTTCTTTAATCGTTTAGTGAATAGATCGAACCGTTTCACCAATGTATGAGGTCCCACACAAACATGGGATTGTGTAACACCTTTCAAATCCATAGCGTTCACTTGGTCTTTAACAGACTTTAGGGAGCTTCTAATGGTGTTGAGGGGTCTAAAGGTTGTGGGGACATTATGCTTCTTCAGGATTGATGAGCCCCAGAAATGGGTAACTATATGGGCTCATTCTGCCTCTTATTTCGACTTAATCCACCATTCTCATTAGTTTTTTGCATGTTTTTTAATATATTTATGCTAATAGAATGAATTTGGTTAGTCACTTTGCCATGTAGTCTAATGAGTGTTTTATGCAGATTTTTTGGACAAATTTGGACAAAGACAAGGAATTTATGAGCATATGGTAGCCAAAACTCAAGGAAGACAGGGAAGAGGACTTGTAGGGGGGATGTCTCCTTCATTAATGACCCCTTTCTTCAAATCCTCCATCAACAACTCAGAGCACAAAGGCCCACGTTGATGATTCCAACGAGCAGCCGAGCAAGTCAATTAGGACTATTGTTTATCTTCTGTTCTAGGAAGTTGAGTTCCTTGATTTTAGGAGGAATGTTGGAAGTCCCCATTTGTATAAATAAGAAGGCTTCGAGCCTCAATAGGTTAGCTAGCTATTAGCAGATTTTCGCACTTTTTTGCAGCATTGTGTTCAACTCATTTTCGAGTTCTTTTATAGAATAGTTCATGTGATGTAACTGCTATTTTTGATAAATGGAGATGAAACAGTTTTTGAGCCATCACTAATCTCTTTCATAGGGATGAAGCTCTTGGGTTAGGGCCCAACCCAAGCTGCCTAGCACCTCCTTTGTGTACTTATATGTTTTTGCTTCCATTCATGAGTTAATTTCTGTTGCATAGATTCATTTTACTTTGTTAAATTAGGTTGCTTTTGATGGTTAACATAGTTTCTTTTGTTTCAGTTGCTTAGTAGGTTAGTTCAGTGACAAAATAAGATTCAAAAAGGCCATAGCAAGCCCTGATCTCCTTTCTCCCTTCCTGGGACTATGATTTGAGGTCAAGGCACTATTGCTGCCACCAAAAACACAATTTTTGCTCTTCCATGCAACTGCTAGTGTGATAACTTTGGTTTGGAAAGGTTGATAGTATTTTAGATTCACTTGCTTAGATCATTTCCTATTCATTTACCATATTTCTCTCGCATTCTTTTCTGTTCATAGGTTATTGATCAGCATTTTCTGTTTGTAGGTCAGAAATTAGGTCAAGCTAGATAAAATTCTGTTTTTAGTTCTTTCTTTGGTCAGTATTGATAAGTAAATGTGCAGATATCTTGCAGGACATCTTAGCTCACCATACCTCCATAGAATAGCCAGCACCAGCTCACTTGTCATAGATTTCCTAGCTCATGCACAACATTTCGCCAATTTTCCCTAATTTCTATGTTTCCTTCCATAAAGCTGCCTTCTTACCATTTGAACAAATCCAACTATCACATTCATCCCTGATCTTCCTTGACAAGTTATAGACACCTCAACATCTTCATCCAGCCTTCCTTTCCCTTTTCCCATCATTTTTCCACCTTTAAAACTCCAAAAACATCTTTCAGCCTCGTCCTATAGATCCTCCTATAGAACTTCTGGTAGATCCCCTGCAGCCTGCTGTAGAAATTCCTGTGGGTGATTTTTCATAGGTTGATCACAATGGAAGTATTCAGAAGGTACTAGGGGCTTCTTAGGACCTCTCCACACCTTCCTCACCCTCTGCAAAAGCCAACTCCACCTTCCTTTGCCACCAAACCTCTGCATAGTCATAACCAGATAAATCACAAGCATAATAATTTCACATAAAAACACTCAAAAGTACAAAACGATGATTTCTTCTCATTTATTTTATAAAGTAGCCTAAATAAATGAAATTTACCTTTTCGGTAGTCAATGGCACTCGTTTCATTAGTTTCCATCTCTTTTCTTGCAAAAGTAGGGTTAGTGGATAAACTAGGGTTTGCGTTTCATTTTAGTTCTCATTCTCTTTCTACACATAGAATAGCCTCTGTAGAGTTAGCTTTCTTCCATCAAAGTTAAAATCTTCTTTTGAGAACTCATAGAAGTTGGCTTAAGCTCCTAGCGAACTCGTACCACGTGATCAAGTGACAACTTGTAGTAAGAGCTCGTACTTGTGCATACAATATCGTCGCTTCCAAGTTTGTTATGAACTACCGGGTTGATAAAAGTAAAGAAGGAATCCCCAGGAGTTGCAACATCATTGTTGCAATACTAGAGCACACAATATTTTTGGCACCATTTCTGGGGAATCGTGAGAGCATTTTTTGATTACTGCTTTTCTTCTATTTTCTACTGCAACATTCTGCTAAGTAGTTTATTTCAGCAAAAGTAGAGTAGTTGTTTCATTTCAATTCTACAATTTCAATTCTGCAAAAGTAGATTAAGCGTTTCCTGCATTCATTTCAATTCTGCGATTTCCATTTCAGCAAGTGTAGATTAGTCATTTCTTGCTTTCATTTCAATTCTACAATTCCCATTTCAGCAAGCGTAGATTACTCATTTCCAGATTTCATTTCAATTATGCAATTTCCATTTCAACAAAGTAGATTAGTCATTTCCTTACTTTCATTTCAATTTCACAATTTCATTTAAGCAAGATTCATTTCAGTTAGTTGCAGTTTGTTGTTCAATCCATTTCAGTTTTGCAGGTGCAAGCAAAAAAAAAAACAAAAATCACCCAAAAACAGATTTCCTTTCATGCCTCGTAGGAATAGAGATAATTCAAGAAAATTCCTACCTAACACCCCCAACACATCATTAAGTCACCCTTCTCTCTTCTTTGATGGCAGTGATCCAAAAGAACCTATAGGTGAACCTCTAGAGATATATGAAGATCGTGTAATAGAAGAAGAGCAATAAACCATTCCCCCTGAGACCATGGCTGAAAACAGAAACATTACAGGAAATGGGGAAAGAATAGAGGGTGCCTTTCCTATCCGAGAGACCAATGGGGACACAAAAATTAAAAACATAAGTTCTTCAGCCTTACCTCACTTCCATGGATTAACTACCGAAGATCCTGATACCTTCTTGTTTGAATTTGTTGTTCTTTGTCAAACCTATGACTATGCAGAAGAAGAGAAAAAGGTGAAACTGTTTCCTTCTACCGTCAAGGATGCAGCATTGCACTGGTTCATGCGGTTACCTGGAAACAACATCACAACTTGGGCTCAGATGCAGCAAGAATTCAACAACAAATACCAGACTACTGTAGGTCAAAGGATACCAAGGAAGAAATCTTCCAAATGACCATGGGAAGTGATGAGTCCCTAGAGGACTATGAAGAGAGGTTTTAGCTCAGTTATAATAGGGCCAGGTGCACACTTGACCCCGAATCTCTGAATTTGGTTGTGCTCAGAGGAGTCCCTGAAGACCTTCTAGATACCCTCCATTTGTTGTCTGGGGGAGACATCTACCAACTACCTTATGATGACATAAAGATTGTGTTTAGAAACCATTCTAGGGCAACCAGAAAGAGAGGTAGGGGAATTCAACCTTTAGCCAGTACATCCTCATCCAGTTCATCCCTTAGAAGCAAACTTGAGAATCGGCTAGAAGATTTCAAGAGCGAGATGAGGCAGACTCTTGCCATGCAAATGGATACCTTGCATATCAAAAGGAAACAAGAGGAAGTCAAGAGGGATATTGCCATCTTTTTTCCTAGGTGTACTAGAAAGCATCCTAGAAACAAATGTCCATTGCACTCTATAGAAGTGTGTTCAGTCTGTGAAGAAGACCATCCTACAAATCAGTGCCCTTCCTTGCACAAACTTAAAGCTGCATACCAGGGAGCTGAAGGAGCCACTGAACCACTCTATTTCATGAACCAAAGGAGGCCACATGTGCCCAAACCTTACCAACAAATAATGCAAGGGACATCCCAGACCTATTACAACCCCAATCAAGCCACTTCCATGCCTTCTAGGGGTCCCCCTTCTCATCCTTCCCGGTCCACACCCCCTCCTTGGTTGTATCCAACTCAATACCATGCTCCTCTAGTTGCTCATTCGTTTCACTCTTATGCTCAGCCACAGCCTCAGTGGAATGCACCTCATCAGGGGTGTAGGCTCGAGTACAACTCTCCTCCCACTCTTTTGCCTCCACCACCTGCTCAACCACAACCATTGCCTCCTGCTCCACCAAGGCAACCCCAAATACCTGCTCAACCAAACCCGAACCCCAATAACAGACAGGCCCAACAGGTATATAGTGGAGAAACATCATGCCTGACCTATGCTATGGAAATTTAGGAGATTAACCTACGATCTGGGAAGGTTCTCCCAGATAGCCAGCCTCCTCCTAAGGAGGATGAGGAAGAAAAACAGGAAAGTGAACCAAAATCCATTCCACCCTTTCCTAAGAGACTAACTGGAACCACACAACCAACCCCAGAAGAAAATGAACTTCTGGGAGAACTGAAATAGTTATGTGTAAAGATACCACTTCTCCAAGCCATAAAAGATGTGCCTATATACAACAAGATAATCAAGGAGAAGTGCTTTAGGCACCCAGGCAAGTGCAAGAGAGATGTTCCAACTATCAATGTCATAGGACAACTGTCCGACCATATGTTGGGGCAGGTAATCTCTTCGAAATATCTAGACCCTGGGAGTCCTGTAGTTGATGTCCACATTAATGGCACCGTAATCCCCCATACCCTGATTGATCTAGGGGTTGCCATTAATGTGATGACCAAGGACACTATGCTCAAGCTCAACCTTCAAGGCTCCCTGAGGAAGACCACAACAGTATTGCAGCTAGCAAACCGCTCCACCATGACCCCTGAGGGGATTATGGAAGATGTAATCATCTCTATTGATTCTTGGGAGTACCTTGATGATTTCCCAGTCCTCCAACCAAAGGCAAAGCTCACTGGGTATCCTCTCATCCTGGGAAGACCTTGGTTGGCTACTATAGATGCCTACATTAGTTATCGAGCTGGGAACATGACAATCAAGAATGGGCATATGTCCAAACAGCTAGTCCTATATCCTCCTGCCCAACCTCTGTTAAAACATGATTTACCTCTTTGGTTGGAGGGGGAAGATGAGGATGATGTCTATTTCATGCCATTGTGTACAGTAGAAGCCACCATGTGGGGTCCACAAACCAAGGATGATCTTATTGAAAACTTGTTCTAGAATCCACCCCCCAATGTGTTGCCATTAGAAGAGCTGGTGGAAGAAACCCAAGCCAATCGTTTAGTTGATCTCTGTGTGGCTGATCCAACCTCTCTTTGAGTTAAAAATGTGGAATTCGGCCTAGAAAGAACCTTGAAGATCAATTCATCCCTATCCACCTCTCAGGAGAAAGAAATGTGCAGCTTATTGAAAAACCACTTGGATGCTTTTGCTTGGAGCTATAAGGAGATGAAGGGAGTCCACCCTTTAGTCTGTACTAATCACATTTACATTAAAGAATATTGTAAACCAGTCAGGCAGCCTCAAAGGAGGATGAATCTAGCCCTTAAGGACATTGTCAAAGAAGAACTGCAAAAGTTGTTGGATGTAGGATTCATCTACCCCATCTCTGACAGCGAATGGGTCTTTCCTTTGGTGCTAGTGCCAAAGAAATATGGGAAGTCGAGAATCTATGTTGATTATCAGGAACTAAACAAGGCCACCAAGAAGGACCATTTTCCTTTTCCTTTCATAGATCAAGTGTTAGATGGCTTGGTAGGGAAGAAGTTCTTCTCCTTCCTAGATGGGTTTAGCAGGTACAACCAGATCCAAATCAGCTCGGAAAACCAATATAAGACCACTTTCACTTGTCCTTGGGGTACTTTCGCATACTAGGTCCTTCCTTTTGGGTTGTGCAATGCTCCTGCCACTTTCCAGAGAGCAGTACTGAGCATATTTGCTGAACTGGTTCATGATTCAGTGGAAATCTATATGGATGACTTTAGCCCTTATGGTTCTAACTTCTAGGAAGCTTTGACTAACCTGGGAAAAGTTTTAGCCAAGTGTATTAAAATTAACATATCCCTCAATCCTGAAAAATGTGAATTCCTGATGACTAAAGGGACCGTGCTAGGTCATACAATTTCTCAGCAAGGACTACAGGTGGATGCCAACAAAATTGCCATCATCCAAAGGGTCCCACCTCCTCAAAAGGTAAGAGATGTTCAGAGTTTCCTAGGCTTAGCAGGTTATTATAGAAGATTCATTAAGGATTTTAGTAAGCTAGCCTCTCCATTGTTTGGTCTTTTGGGAAAAGATGCTGAGTTCAACTGGACTGACAATTGTCAAGAAGCTCTAGATACCTTGAAAGGTAAACTGGTAACTACCCCAATTTTGAGAGGTCCAAACTGGGCCCTACCTTTCCACATCCATATTGATGCCTCGAACAAAGCAATAGGAGCAGCCTTAGGACAAGTTGATGAGAAGCTGCCTTATGCCATATATTTTGTAAGTAAAAACTTGTCCAAGGTAGAATTAAACTACACTGTAACCGAAAAGGAGCTCCTAGCTGTAGTCCATTCCCTAAATAAGTTCAGACATTACATCATTGACTATCAAACATTCGTACACACTAATCATGCTGAAATTAGGTATTTGATGAATAAACCAGATGTAAATGCTCATATTATTAGATGGTTACTTTTATTACAGTAATTTGATTTAACCATTGTTGATAAGCCGGGTAAGGAAAATGTTGTTGTTGATTTTCTATCTAGATTAGATCTGCCTGTAGGTGAAGAAGGAATGGTGGATGATAAAATGCCAGATGAACACCTATTTTCTATCTCAGTACTCTCTCCATGGTTTGCTGATATAGAAAATTACTTGGTTTCTGCACAGTTTCCGCCACACTTGTCCTCAAAAGAGAAGAGCAAGATCATAAGGAAAAGTGCCCCATTCACCTGGATCGGGGGCAACCTTTTTAAACTTGGCCCAGATTAGATTTTGAGGCAATGTGTTAGGGAGGAGGAAGTTTTTGACATTCTCCTAACCTATCATGATGGTCCCTGTGGGGGCCATTTTGCAGCAAAGAGGACTGCCTTCAAAATTCTGCAGGTAGGTTACTATTGACCGACTCTTCATCAAGATGTCAGGAGATATATCAGCCAATGTGACCGATGTCAAAGGATGGGGAAACCTACTCCAAGGGATGAGATGCCCCTGCAACCTCAAGTGACTTTCGAGCCATTTGAGAAGTGGGGCATGGATTTTGCGGGTCCTATCAACCCTCCCTCAAAACAAAAATATTACATCATTGTGTGTACTGATTATTTGACAAAATGGGCAAAAACAAAGGTGATCAAGGCAGCAATAGAAGAAAAGGTAGCTGAGTTTTTAAGAGAAAATATCTTCTACAAGTTTGGCTATCCAAGAGAATTAGTCACAGATCAAGGGAGTTAGTTTACCTCCAATCTAATTGAAGACCTACTCACACATCACAAAATTAAGCACAAAACTTCCACCCCTTATCATCTGCAAGCAAATGGACAGGTGGAAGTCACTAAGAGAGCTTTGGAAGGGATTTTGACCAAAGTAGTGAGCAGCAGCAGAAAATATTGGGCAGATCGATTGGTTGAGGCCACCTGAGCCTATAACACCACCTAGAAAACCACCACAGGATTCACACCCTATGAGCTAGTCTATGGGAAGAAGGCTTTCCTGTCAATAGAATTTTAATATAACACACTAAGGATGGTAGCTCAACTGGACCTAGATCTCAACCATGCACAATAGAAAAGGTTACTTTATCTAAATGGATTGGATGAATAGATATTGCAGGCCCTTCTCCACTCAAAGGTAGTCCAAATTCAAAGGAAAATATGGCATGATAGACACCTCAAAGAAAAACAGTTCCAGGAAGGAGACTAGGCACTGCTGTATGACTCAAGATATAAAGATTTCAAGGGAAAACTGAGGACAAGATGGCTAGGACCATACACAGTAGAAAAATTCAATGACAATGGTTCAGTTCTGATTCAGACCATCGATGAAGAAGCCATCTCCACGCTTGTCAATGGGAAAAGGATGAAGCTCTATAGGAGGCCCCTCTCCAAGTAGGAATTCATTGAGAATTTGAGTAAAACAATGTTGGTAGTGGAGCAGGTCTCTGCCTCCACTCCACCCACACCCTACACAAAACAAAAAAATAGGTCCCTGGGTGAAAACCTCTTGGAGGTGGCCAGGGCAGGTAGTGAGGGTGAAAGCCTCCTGGAGGTGCCCCAACTGTTTCATATATATATATATATATATATATATATATATATATATATATATATAAAAAATAGAAGAAAAAGAGAAAAAAAAAAACCAGAAAAACTAACTTCTTTTGAATGCATTGCAGATTGCAGGAGGGTCACAGAAGAAAAAGGACATGGCCAGGCTGCATACACCCTTGATAGCTCATTTTTCCATCACCATTGTCTTTTCCCAAGCCTTGGTCTCACTTGTTCTGGAAATTTTGCATCCTACAAGAAACTCTGTGCATTCTATAGGAGGCTCCTGCAGAAACCACAGAGAGCTCAAAATCAAGTTCAAAAAAGAATCCAAGGGCTAGAAATTTGTCCAGAAGGCCTGTGGACATCCCTGCCAACATTCATCCTCCTAACTCTCCATTCCATCCCTACACACCTACATCTCCACTCACTTATTTCTTCCTTGCACAGAAAACACAGAAATTATGTTTGTTTTGTTTTTTTTCAAAAAAAAATGATGAATAAAACAACAGCATTATTCACTTGTCTCTTACCTGATGCATTGAGCATCAGCTAGAAATTTTAGAGGGAGAAGCAGCTACAGGAAATCCTGCAGGATTCCTATAATAGCTGATCCCTTTAAAAAACCAAGCTCTAGAGGCAGGGTCAGTGCAGCCAAGATGTATGCAACATGCAAGGAGCGGTTTCTGATCAAAGATCACCAGCATATGGTAGCCAAATCATTAGTTGAGAAGCCACGAGCGCCAATAGCAGCAGTAATCAAAGAACAAAGTGCCAAAGTCTGAGCATGTGGAGCACGGTAGCGACTAACAGGTAAGTGGCTAAACCCATTCCTTTGTTGCATGAATATCATTTAGAAACTGCATGAACCATTGAGATGGTCACGATTAAACGAAATCAGTGGCCAGCTAACTGGCCACCCTCATCCAGTTCAAACAAGCCTCGTTCAATTCAAACAACATTCAGTGAATGCAATCAGCATGTGTGTTCAATCAACTCGGGAAGAAAAACTCAGAACAGGTAGTGGTGGTGGCGTATAACGGGAATGATGGAAGTAATTGCAAGCAGGTGACTTGAAATATCATAATGCCAGTAGATTAGAGACCAACGGTCTAGATGGGGATAACATACCCTTCCTGCCACCTCACCTCGTCACCGCAAAACATGCCATCAACTTAAGTAGACTGTGGTAGAAGCCTCCACCACCTTTTGTTTTCATTTGCATCGATGAGTTCTCAGCTACAACAACTTACTTACCACCTTCAGAACCTCGAGACAATTTCTCTCTGCCAGTTTCAAAACCCTTCCGCTTATCGGGCTCTACAGGAGCATTATCACACTCTACATGAGCGGAAACATAGCCTATAGGAGCCTTTATACAAGAAGGCCAGAGAGGAGCTCTGTAGAGGGAAAATTCAAAACTTTTGCCAAATTCAAGCTTGAAAAAAGGTAGGATTAGAAACCAACTCTGCATGTGATATATCTACAAAAACGGGTGGGATTTGAAACAAAGTACTGGGTTGAAAAAGGAAGGTAAAGTGAAAACAAAAGTCTACCTGTGATTTTCTGAAATACATACAGTCTCTCCATTTTATTCTTTGCACTAAAAGTATTCCTTTTTCCTCTCCGTATTCTCCTATAAAGAAGGGATGCAACCATGGAAAACCAAGCCTAAAAAAAAAGAGAGTGAATTTGCATTAGGAAGTCTGTTTATTTTGTGAGAAATAAAAAACATTGTTTTATATACTCTATGTTTTGTCAAAATATTGATTTCCTCAGAAATCCTGAGAAGTAAATTTAGGTTGAGAACATGGTTTGAAGGGCAGGAAAATTACAATTTGTTTTTTGATTAAAAAGAAGAAACATGAACAACTCTCTCTAGTTCTAAAGAAAAATCTCAGTTGTTCCTTTGTTTACGGTTTTGAAAATTTGTTGCCTTCTTGTTATAGACATTTTTGGGCACTGCAACCCCAACCATATATTCCATAAACCAAGGGCTCCTAAGTCCCTAAAAGTGTTGCTTAACACTCTAAAGAAACAAGGTCAGCTGATTGCATCATCTCCGAGAAGTTCTCCATGAAAAACTACTCGAAAATGGTCAAAACTGGACCATACTGATTGCTCAGTGCTGAGGGTGAGATGCATCTCACCTACTACACACATGGGAGTTGCGATGCATATTGAAAAGTCCTTCTATAGGGTGTAATGGATGAGAATAGACAAGTGGCAGAGACAGTTTGCGAGGTGGATGATCATGGAATCTTCCCGAAACTTCTCCTGTGACACTTGCCTCTCAGAATCTCCTAAGGATGAGTAAGAGATCAATGCGATCTCCAAGTGGAATCAAGAACTATCAGAGAGAAGACACTAATCAAAAACCCAGAGCTGACTCACACCTCTGCAAATATCTATATATAGATCTCTCATCCCAAAGATCTGGAGGTTGGAGGCTGGAATTTTGTATCTTGTAAGGAAGTGTTGCTAGTTTCTTGGTGTAACATCATAGTGTTGGGTGATCTAAGCTTTTCATGAGGTGAAGAAGGGCTTTCTTGCTGAGAGGATGACGTTGGGTCAGAACAATTGGTTGTAATCCTCTTTGTTATTCTTGATATTAATAAAGCTATTCAAGTTTTCCTCCACATTCTTGTATGATTGATGATATATGCATTTGTGTGGTCAATATATATCTGGTCCTATATTGTTTATGATAGTAGACATCTGTTCTTGGATATTGTTATGCTGCTTTGATTCCATAGGTTCTCTTTGAAGCTGGGTAGACGAGGAAGTGAGTGGTGAAGATCTATCAGAAGGGAGAGGAATCAAGAAAGGAACCAAGCGCAAGACAGAGGTTGGTCTCCTTTGTTCCCCTCTTATCTACTTCTCATAAAAGAAAACGAAAGTAGTTTTAGTTTGTTTGTTTCTAAGATAGCTACCAGTCTTAGTGGAACTAGCAGCTCTGCATAGACACTAGATTTCCCGATAACAAAATGGTGACTCCACTGGGGAGCAAATAGATTGTTTGTTTGTCTATATTTGTTGGCTTTATAAACTTACAGATGGAGCCTAAAGTCAAGCCAGCTAGCCTTCGAATTGCATTTGCTATACAAGTTAAAAGTAGATCAATGCTGCTTCAGTCTATCTCCGGGTTTTGTTTATGAACTAAACAATCGATTTACAAACTCTCTAATTACCCTTGTGGTGGCTCTAGTAACCTCCTTAGATCTACCCCTGTGATTTATTTACTGATTATCACTTGCTCGGCCTAAATCCCTGAACTGTGCTGCAAACTGTGATCAAGAACTGGATCAAAAGTCTCGCATTGTACCATTGCACCCTCTCTTCAAGGATATCAGTATGCATTGCACTTCCCATGTGCTGTAGGTGGGATGCATATTGGAATCCCTGTGAAATAGTTGCGCTGATCAGAGAAGGCTAATTTTGCCCCCAGACTTTGGTTTTTCTTCACTCTTTTTAGCTCTATCTAGGAGTTTTGCTATCTGTAATCAGTATACCTCATGGAAACCCCTTCCTTGCCATTATTCCGCCTCCATTGTGCAAAGAACTGTAAATGTTTTTATGTATTTTGAGCCATTTTTAGTTCTCTTTTACAAAGAAGTAGCATAATTGAACTGTCGTTTCTTGATTTGGAAGTGTCGCAAGTGTCGTTTTCAATCATAGAAGAGAATCTGATTGTTCTTGATAGTCGATTACACTGTTACTCTTGTATTTGATTTGAATTAGTAATTTTTCAAGCGTCGAAAGCAAGGTTTCAATTCCAAATCACAAAGTGTCGTCACTGTCTTCATTTTTTCTTGAAAAGAAGCTTTTTGGTAATGTCACTTTGAAAAATAATTCAGATTTGCGCTTAGCTTTCTTTTTATCATTCACACATTAAGAAGGCTGAAAACAAATACATGCATGTGCATTTGCATTTAGACTGTTTGTTGGTTTGATTTAGGACAGTGCATATAGTGTGTGCTCTCTGCTCTATATTGAAAGAATATCATCTCTCTTTCTTTAGTAGCTAGGATTTTCATTGCAAAAGGAAGATTAAACGATTGTTTATCATCTTAGATTGCATTTTAGGAATTGTATATCTACATCACACGGTGAACCTGAAAGGAAAATTTCTTAAACAAGATCAAATGTAAAATAAATTTAATGAATCTAAAAACGCTTTGGAACCTAATGCACAACATTTAGAAGTCTAGGCTAGAGACATATTCCGGCGTCGTAAAGCTTGGTAACTGTTATTTTCATTGTTGGTTGGGTGATTCCTCCACTTTGAGACGACAAGTGCCAGTATGGACTTGTGCTCCCACGTACCATCGAGTATATATTGGGAGACCACAATAGGCTATATCCTTTATTCATAGGAAGTTGTGTCTGCTGCCCTATCGATCGCAATGCACTGAACACAACATTCGGGAAGATTGACTGTCGTACCGTAAAAAGTATTTTGCAGTTTTGCGATTGGTTTGGTAATCCCTTTGTCTAGATTTCTAGAGTAGTCTCTTTCGTTCCTTTTCAAACTCCTTAAAGGAAAAGGTCCATCTGAGCACTTGTCACTTCAAGCTCATTAAAAATCGAAAGCGACTAGAGTCATCTTTTGTTTTTTCTTGACTCTTAAAAATTGAAAAAACAATATGTGTCAAAGCGTCTAAAATTCATTTAATTCGGAATCATTTTCCCCTTTATTTTGAGTTGATCGAGTAATCCGCAATCATGGAAGAAAGTCAATCGAAATCGCTAGAAAATCTTTTGGGTAGACTAGATATGTCTGAACAACCATCGACATCCAGGACTGTGTCATCTGACGTAGCAGCAGCAGAACCTCCTGCTGCTACTCCAACAATGTTCGCTGGTGTACCATCTGTCCCGGTAAGTTATCAACAACAAGCCAGAGTCGAATTAGGGACTGTTTCGATGACGTGGTCACTTCCTATTTCTTCATCCGGATTATCATCTGGTATTTCTTATGTTGAAACTCAATAAATTATTCCAATGTGTCTTCAAAGGCCAATCTACCCTTTAAGTACTGGATTACCACCATATGGGGGGTAGTATGCCTTTTCATTGTTCCCTCCCGGAGAACAACCATATGGGAGTTTACAACAAAGTTCAGGTCAAACTGGAATTACATCTAACAGTTGGGTGCCAATACTACCTCAACAACCAAGAGTTGTATACTCGATGCAGCAATGTTTACCTATGTCAAATATACCAACTACGTCGGCTATTGTGACAGTGTCACAAGTACAAGTGTTGCCTGTCGTATGCCAACCTCAGGTTTCTCAAGTCGTAATGCAACAGCCTCTTATCCCTGCGACTCAACCACAATCGCCAACTAGTGGAATGACACAGGCCCAAATGGGTACAATTACCCCTCATCTTGGTCAAACAGCCAGGATTGGATAGCAGCACATGGCTTCACAACCATGGCTTGTGCAATATCAACAACCGCAATTCCAACAATCTTACCAAGGATCTGAGCAACAAATCTTTGCAAATAATGGGCAGCCGTCTATTCAAAACGGTCAAAATCAACCATTCTAAAATGGTTATTCCCATCAACCTTACCCAAGTCACTAGCAGCAAATGCATTATGCTAGTATGCAAAGACCAAATGCTCAGGCAATTCCATCTTATCCTCAGTATGCTTTGCCAAACCTGAATCAACAGTTACCCTTCGTGGTGACATTAGAGTTATCAGATCTAAATCGGCTAACGAACAATCCAATTGCTTACGCCCCTTGGTGGCCAACGATTCCACATAAACTTCCGTCAGATATTCCTAAATTTAATGGAAATTCGGGTGAAGACTCATCGAATCATGTGATGACCTTTCATCTGTGGTGTTCATCAAACACCCTAAACGATGATTTGATTAGGCTTCGCCTTTTCCAGAGAACGTTAACTGGTCTGGCAGCAAAATGGTATATTGAGTTACCTAGAGCTTCGTTTGATAACTTCAGTACCCTAGCCACAACCTTTTTAACCCATTTTCAGTTACCCATAAGGTACGAAACGGGAACAAAACTTCTTACCAATTTCAAGCAAACGACGGCCACTCACATATCTGATCATATTCATGAGTTGCGACGTCGTTGTAGAATGGTAAAAACGTACGTTCCTGTTCAGCTTTTAGCTGAATGGTTTATTAATTCATTATTACCTTCAATTACAGAAGATGTGGAAAAGGGAGGAGTCGTCACTAAAGAGCAATTTATTGCTCGTGCGCAATATTTAGACTTGATTTATACTCAGTCTGGCACGCTCTACGATAAAATCTATGACGCTCCCAGACCGGAATGTTTTGTTCCTCCTCCTCCTAAATCGAGCAATGACTCTCATGCTGGCGATGGCGTGATTGGTACGACAAACACGAAATTGACAAAGGCTACATCTAAAAAGGCCCGTAAGATTTCTAGTCAAAATGAAAACGAGGAACTTCTCACCTCAGAAGTTAATGTCGTGCCGACCGACAAGGGCAAACAACTGAAGCAACCAGGGGGCAAGAAGGAAAATAAAGGGAGGAAAAAGAAGCAGGATGAGTCATCTCCTGAAAAACCTTCTGCAAACCCTTCTGGGCAAAGGAAACCCCCTGCAGGGTGTCAGAAATGCGATGAGGATCATCGGACGAGAGATTGTCCACATAAAGCTGAAGTTAAGAAACTCTTTAAGATTTTAAAAACCTCAGTGGTATTGACTGATCCGTTTCCAAACCCGGGAAACAAACTGGTTGCTAATCAAAATGCTTCCCAATCCCAAGTGCTTATGTTGTCCATTTTAAAACAGCAAAATGATGCTTTGATATCGACAAGGAATAAAGATTACAGGAATCCACAGCTGTTGAAAAACAAGGCTACTGATCAACTGAGTAGTTCGACAACAACTTCAACCAAAGTTGTGCCACCCATCATTCATGAGCTAACACTAAAGCCGCCAAAGGGAGTAGTACAAAAATTGACATTTAATCCTCGTGCTAAAGTAGCACAGAATTATAATACAGTAGAGGACCTGGCCCAATCGCCATCCGCTATGTCGACACTTCAGGTACCGCAAAATTGCCCCTCCCAAAAGCAGGCTCTATTATCAGTAATAGGTGGGATTGAGCCAACGGATTCCAATATTCTATCCTTTAATCACAAAGGATATGACCCTCAGTTACCAGCTCAACTAGCTTTCCTTTTCAAGTGAAAGCCCTCAACAAAACTGTTCATCGAACAATTATTGATGAGGGGGCATCTACATGTATTATGTCGATGAGTTGCTGGAAAAATTTAGGCTCACCACCCTTGTCGCGATCGTCAACAATGTTAAAAGAATTTGATGGACGATCATATACCCCATATGGGATTTTAAGTAACTTGCAAGTTGAACTGGGGGGAAAAACAATAGAAATTGATGTTGAAGTAATCGATGGAAACCTCGATTACAACATCCTATTGGGAAAACCCTGGATATATGCCATGGTCGTGGTTGTGTCGACCTACTTCAGGAAGATTGCATTTCCCTTCCAAGGAGGAACTACAATCGTCGACCAACAAACATTTCTCCCCAACAGTTCACAAGTTACGGGAAGCATTCCAATGATCCATGGAAGCAATAATTCACTTCAAAATATTGGAGTAGGCCTCCTAAAATACCCTGCCTTAATGGGTAATTTTTCCCTACCGCCTCCGAGTAACCTGGAGGAAGTGGCCACAGTGGAAACCTGCAATATGAAATCTTCTATATCTAATGGATTCGGAAGATTCCTAAACATTTTGTCAGCATGGATCATCGCCATTTTAGAAATATTGTAGCAATCAATTTTCTTGGCCTGGGGAGCAAACCCAAATCAATGCTCATCGAGTGTTTGGATAGATAGGTCTAAGGAATATGGCACCTCATCAGATCCTTGGTCACATGTACATTCTACAGATGAAGGAATCATTCAATCAATAATGTTAGGAGAGGCACCATGGGAAAATCACCACCATCATTCCCGTCTTCCGGATTACCACGAAGATTATTCCATCAACCTTAATCATCCTTCAGTTTCATATTTTCTATCAAATACTGTAAATATGGTGGATACCGAGGACGATTCTTATCTCGTGCCGACCTCGTTAAAAATGAAACAAGGAGTCATGAGGATAGTTCTTTTACTGTGCCAACCTCATTAAAAAATGAAACAACTCCCTTTCCAAATCGAGTCTTTGATTATGATCTCGTAAAATCCAAGTCGAGACTTTCAAAGATATCGGAGGTAAACCTTCATTCCAACCACCGTTTTGAACGCAATGAAGCTTGGGGGCCATGCACCTCGATTTCCGTCATTATGCTAGGGGCATGAAAACTTATCACAAGCAGTGTTACCGCAGGGTTAAAGCTCGTTAAAAAATAAACCTGCCTCGAGAAGTTTTTATGTGGAGTTCATGCTCGTTAAAAATTAAACATAAGCAGTGAGCAAATGTTTCCCCCAGAGTTTAAGCTCATTCATTAAAAAATGAACCAATTCCCGGTAAATAACCATCGTGAATGCATTATCATCAGACTTTGAGCCTTGGTCGTGTTCTCATCATCACCTCCACTCTATTTTGACCGATCATTCACCTCAATTTGATTGTTTACCCTTTTTGAGGAACAGCTGCGAAGAGTGATCCTGTTAGCCATCCTTGTGACACTGCCATTATTGGAAAATTCCAAACCTTACCTGGAATCAGCTACTACCCAAATTTATCACTCTTTCCTCGAAAAACGAGTCTCCTTTAAGCTCTTTTCATCTAACTCGTAAAATATGAAAAGATTGCCGAGAAATTAGCCTCTCTAGCTCGTTAAAGTAACTGGAAGTGCTATCCCTCCTCTATATTTTAATATTTTTGGACCTGAGGGATTATTACACAAAAAGATCGAGCGCTTGTTTTGTTCGGCTCGTTAAAATTACCGAAAATTCATCCCTTTTGTATTATTTTATACTTTTTCGGACTTAAGGGATTATAAGATGAAAAAGGATTATTGGATTTTTCTTTACGTCCCTTTCAGACTCTTTAAAATTGAAAAGGACCGAGTTATCTTTGTCGTTAAACTCGTTAAAACCGAATAGCGACAAACTTGTCCATACAGACAAGAACGAGTTTCACTATCGCTAGGCTCGTTAAAACATAGTGATGGGTTTGCCTGAAGGGTAGATTATAGAACAAGCATATGTTATCCTCCTCAAGCTTGACAAAAATAAAGAGGTATTGGTCAAAAATGACTAGGGAAAAATTGGTAAGAAAACTTGAAGAAATTTTATTGGTAGCAAGTCGCTCTTGAACATGACACTTTCACTCCGCATCCCAGTCGAGTTGGGTTGTTCCGTTCACTGGTCATATCACCATTGGTCCATCACACCATCCACATTTGGGGTTAACGCTACCAATCCATCATGTCAGTGTCGCCGGTATGTTCAAGAGAAGTCGCTCAGAGAATTCACGTGTGTCTCATCCACTACAATACATTCACGCTCCATTCTTTCATGACCGCCACCCTGAACCTTATATCATCATATCATTTTCACCTCCATTAAAATCATTTGCTTCGTTCCGTGTCATAGATGTGGGATTCATTAAGGCCCTCCTACGACGGATCGCTTCTTGTTGACATCAGCTCATTATCCAAGAAGTCGATCTAGGAACAACCCTTTCAGTACTTTGAAGCTTGCATGCCTCAATGGCAAGTTTCTCACTTCCGGCAATAGGTTTACATCAATGGCCTTTGACCGAAAGATTTTTCGTGGTGTTCGACACCAAGTCCCTTCTTCACACCACGTGAATTGTACTGTCATACCTTGAGGGTCATCATCATTATCGGTGATTCCTCTCGCGCTTGTTAACAACTTACATCGCTGGCTGGTAATCAGGCGATGTCTTTCCATGTTCAACTCCAGTTCATCTCTCACATGGATCGACTTGTACTTTGGGTGAAGATCGAATGATATTGAAGACCCCGGATCTATTTTCATCCATCCGGGCTACGATATATATTCAGGAAAATAAAGACATCAAATGTACATCATTGCTGCATAGATAATCATCCAATCTATGGGATGATGGCTCTACCAGAATCATCAGTCTGCACACAAACTATTGTCTGTCCTATGTACATGAAAATGAATTTATAAAGCTGAGAATGGGAATGCCCACCTCAGCTAGATCATGAAAATATTATGAAGATAATGTATTGTATTGTATCTTATTACAAGTCGCCTTCCAGCTCGAAAAAACTTCGGATCCTCATGATAAAGCATTTCACCCGACATCAAAAGATTAACGACCTCATGCTTTAGGGGGCAACTGTTATAGACATTTTTGGGCACTGCAACCCCAACCATATATGTCCATAAACCAAGGGCTCCTAAGTCCCTAAAAGTATTGCTTAACACTCTAAATAAACAAGGTCAGCTAATTGAATCATCTCCTAGAAGTTCTCCATGAAAAAATACTCAGAAATGGTCAAAATTGGACCATACTGATTGCTCAGTGCTGAGGGTGAGATGCATTGCACCTACTACACAGGGGAGGTGTGATGCATATTGAAAATTCCTTCTATAGGGTGTGATGGACGAGAATAGACAAGTGGCGGAGACAGTTTGTGAGGTGGATGATCATGGAATCTTCTAGAAACTTCTCCTGTGACACTTGCCTCTCAGAATTGCCCAAGGATGAGTAAGAGATCAATGAGATCTCCAAGTGGAATCAAGAACTATCAGAGAGAGGACACTAATCAAAAACCTAGAGCTAACTCACACCTCTACAAATATCTATATATAGATATCTCATCCCAGAGATCCGGAGGTTGGAGGCTGGAATTTTGTATCTTGTAAGGAAATGCTACTGGTTTCTTGGTGTAACATCATAGCATTGGGTGATCTAATCTTTTCATGAGTTGAAGAAGGGCTTTCTTGCTGAGAGGATGATGTTGGGTCAAAACAATTAGTTGTAATCCTCTTTGCTATTCTTGATATTAATAAAGCTATTCATGTTTTCCTCCACATTCTTGTATGATTGATGATATATGCATTTTTTTGGTCAATATATATCTGGTCCTATATTTTTTATGATAGTAGAAATTTGTTCTTGGATAGTGTTATGCTGCTTTGATTCCACAGGTTCTCTTTGAAGCTAGGTAGACAAGGAAGCGAGTGGCGAAGATCTATCAGAAGGGAGAGGAATCAAGCAAGGAACCAAGCGCAAGACAGAGGTTGGTCTCCTTTGTTCCCCTCTTATCTGCTTCTCATAAAGGAAAACGAAAGTAGTTTTAGTTTGTTTGTTTCTAAGATAGCTACCAGTCTCAGTGGGACTAGAAACTCTGCATAGACACTAGATTTCCCGATAACACTTCCTCCTTACCTGAGAATTTCCAGCAGTCACTAAACATCATGACAGGGGGTTTTATGAGGAAGGAGCCTCTGAATTCCACCAAATTGCATGAACACCCAGAAGTGGTAGCCCTTTTTACCAAGGAAAATTGGATTCCTTTCTTTGAGAGAATTCATGGGTATGATGAGGAAGTGCAGAGGAATTTTAATGTCTTTAAGATCCGATTCAAAAACCCATGCTACAGTCAGTTTCAGGGGTCTAACCATAGAACTTACACCAAAATTCATCAGCAGAATTACAGGTCTTCCACTTGGGCTCCCCTGGAGCAAAGAATAAAAACCACTAGGACAGGTTGCTAAAAAGACCTTTTTCTAGCCTGATGAACATCTTTTAGAGGATGAGAATGGGATTAGAAGGACAAGTATACCTTATCCATGGGATGATGTTAGCTACTAGACCATGAAATATATCTCCTGTGAAGGGAGATACAATATAGTCTATGGTTATTATTTCAGATTACTGCATGAACTAAGATATGGAATGGACCTACCTGCATCTAGAAAACTCAGTCTGCCATATTTTCTCCTCCAATATTTGATAGAGTGTGGCACCAAATTGAATACAGGGAATCAAACCAACTGGCCTACCATGGGCTCATTAAATCGCTGGTAGAGGATGCCCTCCACACATATACAATCCCTATAGCCTGGGAAATTTTCAGGAACATGACTAGGGAAGATGACATAAAAACTCTCACTTATGACCTTAGTCCATCTGGCAGCGAAGAAGAGGAGCAGAAAGAGGAACTTGAGAAGGAAATCCATGAGGAAGCATAAAATATACAATTAGAAGAAGGAAAAGAAGAAAAACAGAGAGAAGAGGAGAAACATGACACAACCACAATTGAACCTAAAGCAGAGAAGAAAACAACATCAAAAGCAGAGGAAAGGAAGAGGACAAGATCTGAGAAGAAGAAGCCCAAGACAACTCAAGAAAAGACTGCCACAAGAAAGGTAGAAACTCAGCAAGAAAAGGAGGAAACAACACTAGAGACAGTAGAAACAAAAACAGAAACAGTAGACACAAGAGAAACTGTAGAGGATGAAGACAAAAACAACAAGAAGAAGTGTCTCTTGAGGCACTAGCAGGAGAAGCGGCCGTTGTTCTTGTTGCACTTAGCACCCCAGCTAAGAAGAAATGGAAAAGAAAAAGACAAACATCTATGTCTTTCAAAGCTCAGAGTAGCACCAGAATCAAGGTGGGCAAACCCCAGGCACCTTCGAAAGAACCCATTATCATTAAGGATGCACGTACTGTAACAAAGGAGGAATCTCTCTCCAAAATCTCCATCACCTACGAGAGAGGGAGTCCTAATACCTCCACCTAGAAGGAAAGGATCAAATTAATGGACTCTAAAGCAGTCCTACAAGAGGCACAAACCTCTCTACAGGAGACATTGGCCAATATCAAAGAAATCAAAAAATTGGAAAGAAGGAAGAAGAATAGTCCCAAGAGGAAGGTAAGGCAAAAGAGATACCAGAGTCGGGACCTCAGCCTAACTTAGGCTCCTACTACAACCTTCTGGAAGGTGGGAAGATCATCCCACAAAAATTTTCAGTGCCTCTTTTCTTCGACCTGGAAAAGGAAAGAGTCAGGACCCACACCTGGATGTAGATTGCAAAATCCAAGGGGGTCGAAGATATAGGGCACATGGAAAACAAGTTGAGAGAGATGATCAAAGAATTGAGGATGGTAAGGGACACAGAGAGCATCAAAAGAGCTCAATTGCAGGAAGAAAATGAATTGTTGAAAAAGCAACTACAAGAAAGGGAACCTCAAGGAGGAAATAAGCTGTCAATCTTGGAAGGACAACAATAAAAAGAGGGATCCCAGGTAGATAGTGAGGTAGTAGAGAGACATCAACAAGAAGAAGAACCACAGACATATAGTGAGACACTGATGAAACAACAGCAAGAAAAAGAATCCCAGGTAGAAACTGAAGTGATGATTTTGAAAAGGTAGCTACAGGAAAAGGAAGCCTAGTTAGCCTGAGCTAGGGAATGGAGGCATTGCAGTGCAGAAAACCAGCCAAAACATATGCACTGTACCTCAAAGATCGGTGGCTCTAATTCCAGATTAAGACACTGGCCCAGAGGGGCACAATACCATTTCAATATTATGGCCAATTTATGCATTTATGTGATCATAGCTCAGCTGAGGATAAAGCAAAGCTAGTAGAATTTTACCTACACAACATGTCACTTACTGACATGAATTTATGGGATCCAAATGCTACATTGGGAGACTTGTAGCTAATGGCTATGGAATTGTGGATGAGCCATGAAGAAAAGAGAGCAGTGGAAATTCAGAAAATAATGGCAAAAGAGCTAAGTGAGCCCCTGATGATTAGAGCAGAACTAGCAAAACCCTTGGCTCTCATCTATGCCCACCAACACCTTGCAACCAATCCTCAAGTTCACCCTGACTATGTTGAAGAGCAAAAACATTATATTGCTCATTTCAAGGATATGGAGAGATTGTTTGGCGATGATTGCCTTAATGCCTGCCTGAGAAGGTGGAATACATTGCCACATAGCCTAAGGATCAGGGAGTATCACTCCCCAAACAGGATGAGGGAAGCCATGAGGAGAGTGCCCCTGTATAAGCACTCAATGAAAAACTTGAAAGCCAACTGGATTGGTCTTAAATTTAGTCCTCCGCTGCTGCTAGGACTATTGGAAGGAGTTAAGGAGAAGGAAGAACATAAACAATGGGAGGAAGTTGATAGGAAAGTAGGTTTCCATGATAGAGAAGAAGACATCACATCAGAGGCTTGGGATGTCAGGGAATCTATCAGAGCCATTAAAGATGAAGAGTTAGATTAGTTGCTCAGAGGATGAGCAACCCATTCAGCAGGAGGGTGATGATGAGCCCTAGAAATGGGTAACTATATGGGCTCATTCCGCCTCTCATTTCAACTTAATCCACCATTCTCATTAGTTTGTTGCATGTTTTTTAATATATTTATGCTAATAGAGTGAATAGGGTTAGTCACTTTGCCATGTAGTCTAATGAGTGTTTTATGCATATTTTTTGTACAATTTTGGACAAAGACAAGGAATTTATGAGCATATGGCAGCCAAAACTCGAGGAAGATAGGGAAGAGGACTTATAGGGGGGTGTCTCCTTCATTAATGACCCCTTTCCATGAATCCTCCATCAACAACTTGGAGCACAAAGGCCCACATTGATGATTCCAAGGGGTAGCCGAGCAAGTCAAGTAGGACTGTTGTTTATCTTCAGTTCTAGGAAGCTAGTTCCTTGATTTTAGGAGGACTGTTGGAAGTCCCCATTTGTATAAATAAGAAGGCTTCGAGCTTCAGTAGGTTAGCCAATTATTACTATATTTTCGCACTTTTGTGCAGCATTGTGTTCAACTCATTTTCGAGTTCTTTTTTAGAACAATTTATGTGATGTAACTGCTATTTTTGATAAATGGAGATGAAACTATTTTTGAGCCAGCACTGATCTATTTATGTAACACCTCCTTAGTGTAATTATATATTTTTGCTTCCATTCATGAGTTAATTTATGTTGCATAAATTCATTTTACTTTGTTAGATTAGGTTATTTTTCATGGTTAGCATAGTTTCTTTTATTTCAGTTGCTTAAGTAGGTTATTGAAGTGATAAAATAAGATTCAAAAAGGCCACAATAGGCCCTGATCTCCTTTCTCCCTTCTTATGACTATGATTTGAGGTCAAGGCACTACTGCTGCCACCAAAAACACAGTGTTTGCTCTTCCATGCAACTGCTAGTGTGATAACTTTGGTTTGGAAAGGTTGACAATAGTTTAGATTCACTTACTTAGATCATTTCCTGTTCTTTTACCATAGTTCTCTCACATTCTTTTCTATTCATAGGTTACTAATCAACATTTTCTATTTGTAGGTCAGAAATTGGTCAAGCTAGACAAAATTCTATTTTTAGTTCTTTCTTTGGTCAGTTTTGATAAGTAAATGTGCAAATCTCTTACAGGACATCTCAGCTTACCATCCCTCCATAGAATAGCCAGCACCAGCTCACTTCTCATAGATTTCCCAGCTCATGCACAACATTTCGCCATTCTGCCCTAATTTCTGCGTTTCTTTCCATAACGTTGCCTTCTTACCATTTGAACAAATCCAACCATCACATTCGTCCCCGATCTTCCTTGACAAGTTCTAGACACCTCAACACCTTCATCCAGCCTTCCTTTCCCTTTTCCCATCACTTTTCCACCTTTAAAACTCCAAGAATAGATTTCGGCCTCTTCCTGTAGATCCCCTACAGCCTGCTGTAGAATTTCCTCTGAGTGATTTTTCGAAGTCTGATCAAAATGGAAGTCTTCAGAAGGGTACTAGGAGCTTCTTAGAACCTCTCCACACCTTCCTCACCCTCTACAAAAGCCAACTCCACCTTCCTTTTCCATCAAACCTTTGCACAGTCATAACCAGATAAATCACAAGCATAATAATTTCACATAAAAACACTCAAAAGTACAAAAAGATGATTTCTTCTCATTTCTTTTCAGAAGTAGCCTAAATAGATGCAATTTACCTTTTCATTAGTCAATGGCACTCATTTCATTAGTTTCCATCTCTTTTCTTGGAAAAGTAGGGTTAGTGGGTAAACTAGGGTTTGCATTTCATTTCAGTTCTCATTCTCTTTCGACACA
This sequence comes from Pinus tabuliformis, assembly GCA_031772625.1. Taxonomy (NCBI): domain Eukaryota; kingdom Viridiplantae; phylum Streptophyta; class Pinopsida; order Pinales; family Pinaceae; genus Pinus; species Pinus tabuliformis. The sequence continues at coordinate 1,933,524,584 of CM062816.1, read as the reverse complement.
TAGAATAGCCTCTGTAGAGTTAGATTTATTCCATCACAGTTAAAAGATTCTCATGAGAACTCATAGAAGTTAGCTTAAGCTCCTAGTGAACTCGTGCCAGTTGATCAAGTGACAGCATGCAGTGAGAGCTAGTACTTGTGCATACAGCACCGTCGCTTCCAAGTTTGTTACGAACTATTGGGTTGATAAAAGTAATGAAGGAAGCCCCAAGAGTTGTAGCATCATTGTTGCAATACTGGAGCCCACCAAGGATTCTCGTAATCTTGTTTGTCATCCCTTGGATGAAGGGGAGGTGAACTCTTGAACGACGATCAGTTGTGTCATTCTTAACCTTAGGACCCTTACTAGCTTTGAGGAAAGCTTTAACACCTTGCTGCCTACTATAACCATTCTGGACAAAGACATTAAGGAGATGGGACTTTTCTTTAGAAAGGTGGTCTTCATCTAAAATCCTTAAAGCACAAGTGGATAATGTGCTGAGAACACCTATCTTTTGGGCTAGAAAATGATGGGAACTCGAATGAAGATACTACTCAATATGAGTCTTTTTTCGATACACCTGATGGGAAAAAGATCCATCAAATCTTCTTGAAATGAGGACATCAAGGAAAGGAAGGCAATCATCGAATTCTCGCTCCATGATGAACTTTATGGAGTTAGACTAATTGTTAGGATGCTTGAAAAAGCTATTTAACTTATCGGGGTCATACTGCCATATGGAGCAAGTGTCATCAACAAATCTTTTCCGAAGCTTAGGTTTAAAAGAAGCTGAGGATAAGGTTTTGGATTCAAAGTCTTCCATGAACAGGTTTTTAATAATAGGGGATAGGGGTGAACTCATGGCCACCCCACAGGTTTGTTCATAGAATTCACCTTCAAAACAGAAAAAAGTAGAAGTGAGGCAAATCTCAACAAGTCTAGCAATGTCGGGATCAGTAATGCGAAAGATGACATCAAGGACTTACTTTATGGGGATGTTAGTGTACAAGGAAACAACATCAAAACTGACAAGACTATCTCCTGGATCAAATTTCATATCCTGTAATTCACTAACAAATGATGCAGAGACTTTGACAAAGGACTTCGTCTGACACACCAAGGGCTTAAGTTTCGTGGCTAAATATTTAGCTAAAAACTAGGTAGACCCACCAATGTTATTTCCAATGGGTCTAAGAGGGACCCCTTCTTTGTGAATTTTAGGGAGCCCATAGGTCCTGGGAGTGATAGGGTTACTCTCAATAAGCTTATGGCTAAAGGAGCCAATAGTGCTACTAGATTTTAATGGCATGAGCAATCGTCCTAGAAATATTTTTCAAGGGATTTTTGTCAAGTTTTCTGTAGCTAACGTTGTTGATCAGGTGATCCAACATCTTCTTGCGATAATCTTCCTTATCAAAGGATGACAATAGCCCCACCCTTGTCTGCTTTTAAAAGGACAATGTCTAGGTTCCTATTCAAGGATTTTAGGGCTTCGAACTCATCCTTGCATATGTTATGCTTAGGGGGCTTTTCTTTCCTAAGGATAACAATGCAATCTTGCCGAATAATATCTTTGATATTATCTGAAAAGCCCTTTATCCCATATTCGACATCACACATGATATCTTCCACCAGAATTTTCTTGGGAGCCAGGGAAAAATTTAATCCCTTCTCTAAAAGCCTGAAGATCAGAGGGGGTAAAGAAAACTCGATAAATTAAAAACTCTATTATTAGGATGATTAATATTGTTATTACTGGGATAAACATTATTAATATTAATATTTTTATTATTACCTTCATCACCATTATCATTATTACTATATTTAAGTCCTCCCTTATTATTGTTATTATAACTAGATGTAATAAATCCTTTACTATTACTTGATCTACTATCATTAATATCACTCTTAATATTATCTTCTTTACTAATGTCTATATATTTAAAGGTGTTATCATTATTACTATTATAATTAATATTATCAAATTCTATACTCTTATTTCTAAAATAAGATTTATTATTAGGAGGGATGTTACATTTGAGGAAGATTTGACCCATGCAAAAGCTAGGGACCATCCTTTGCCTCCTCCTTATGAGAAGAATGATGATATGGATATTTTTGATGGTCCTTCTATGCTCGAATCTGAGACATATATTGTTGATGATCCAATGTAGCCCATGGATCCCGTAGATCCTCCTCCATGTGATCCTCTTGCCAGGAAGAGGCCACTTTGTCTTTGAGACAGATTACAGGATGATGAGAGATGAGCTCTCATTCAAAGATCATTTAGAGAAAGGAAGAAGCCATGCAGGTACCAGGGATATGTTGCAGCCATGGGCACTATGATTCAAGCCGAACCTACCACATTCAAATAATTTGTAAAAGAACAAGTTTGGAAAGGCGTTATGGCCAAAGAATATGAATCGATTATGAAGAATGATGTATGGGATATTGTTTCGAGACCGAAAGGGAAATCTGTGGTGACCTCAAAGTGGCTATTCGAGATCAAGCATGGAGTTCATGGTAGCATTGATAAATACAAGGAAAGGTTCGTGGCATGAGGATTATCCAAGAAAGAGGGAGAATATTATGTTGATATGTTTTCACCTGTGGCTCGATATACAACCATTCATTAGATATTTTCCCTTGCCACAAGTCAAGGATGGAAATTTTATCAGATGGACGTGAAAACTACATTCCTTCATGGCATGTTACAAGAAGAAGTGTGTATTGAGCAATCTCAGCTATTTAATGATGGGCCTATAAATTAGACATAAATTAAGGCCCATGCCTCTAATTTAAAACATAAATTAAGGCCTATGACCATCCTTCAACGCATTAAACCTCTCATTTTGCATTAGATAATTTATTTTAACTTTAATATATTCATTAGGAATGTTTATAAATAATTGAATATTTGTGCCTAATATTATTTATTTTTTGTGGAATATTATGAGAATATTGGGCAGATTATGAAGAGTTGGAGGAGGAGATAATTTAGGGACTTGTTCCCCACTACTGGAGGATCAATAATAAATAATAAGTCAACGAGATATTATGGAATTATGGCACAAATTATGGAACTCTAATGATTGAGAAAATCTAGGAATGTGTTCCACTAATCAAGGGAGCAGATCCACTAATCAAGGGATTTCGGTAGGGAAATATTCCTCCATTCATGGGGAATGATTCTTAAATATTTTGTATAAATACCAAGTCGAATTTTCCTCTAGGGAATGAATGAGAAAACCTAGGGATGTGTTCCCTGCCATTTAATGCAAATTCCTAGTATTGGGGACTAGATCCACTAATCAAGGGATTTTGGTGGGGAAAGCCTCCTCCATTCATGTGGAATGATTCCTAATCATTTTATATAAGTACAAAGTCAAATTTGCGTCTAGGGAGAAATTTTCATTAGTGTTATTGTGGAGAGAGCTTGTATTTCTGCAGCTCCATTGTATTTTCTTGCAGGGATGTAATCGTATTGTTGGAATAATGAAGATTGGTGCCATGTTCAGCTTCTAAATCTTGTCCTCATCCATAGGTCTCTAATTTTCCTTTGGGTTGGCCATCCTAGGAACCTCAGGGCCCTTTTGTATCATTCTATTTCCTTCTTTTCATTGCTTATTCACATGCATCTCTAGTTTTTATATCTTTCTATTTCTGCATTTAGTATTAATGATGTCTTGTTGTAGGATTGAGTTAAATGGTTGATGTAAGTTCTTTTGTAGGATCATGAGCATTATTTAATCCTTGGAAAATCTTTGGAATTTCATACTAATCATTGAGTTTCTTTGATTAGTCTTCTTATTCCTAGATCTAGATTGTTGGACCTCCTTTTTAGCAAAAAACAATAGATTTCTGCTATTTTTTAGAGCATGCTAACGAGCTTCAATCGACTTGATTCCACTTGAATTATATCACAAAAACATTCTAGTTCATAACAAAAATTACCCCATTGCATTTTCACTTGATCTGGTTAGGAATTTTTTAGATTTACTAGCTCACTAGTTCTCGAATTTCTAGATTTTCGACAAGTAATGTTTTTTATTTTTTTAGAATGGGTTAATAGAGGTATTTTTGAGTGATTTCACTTGGAATGGTGACCTAAGACATCCTAGTTAATAACAAAATTTTTCCCATCCAATTTGGATTTGATTTATTGGTCATTAAACCCTCACCAATTTCATCATTTCATAAGGAAACTTCTCCAAGTTTTTTGAGCGAATCCATCCATATCCCGACTTTGGTTTTGAGTTCTGAGTGATCCTAGGGATTTTATCACTCCATTCTACCCATCACACACCTTTCCTAAGACTCCCATCACCTCCAGCACCTCACATCTTTCTCTCGGTTGTATCCTTTAGGTTTTCTGGAATTCCTATAGGATCATCCTGTAGGTTTTCCTAAAACGGCCTATTTTGGGGCCAAATTGATGGAAAACCTCTAGGAAGTCATAAATAGCCTCCTAGGGGTCCTCCACACCATCCAACCATCTAATAACTGTTCCAGCCATCCTAAAATACCCTTAATGCACCTGCCACTTCCATAAAAATAATTAGTTCCATACTTGATTTTGCATAAAAAGACAAAAAAAGAAAAAAAAAATAGTTTCGTCTCTTTACTTGCACATTAGTGTTTTTTAATGCTTATTACTTCTAAAACATAGATAGTAGCATTTTTTTCACGTTGATTTAACATTTCTTCCTAGCATAGCTTATTAAATGGTTAGTTAAAAAATGGTGTGTTTTAGCATTCGATTTCAATTTCTTTCCTTGTACTTTTTTTCTTGCAATAGGTTAAAGTTCCATTTCGAACATTTCATTTTCTGCAATTATTTTAGGATTTGACTTCAGTACATGCACTCAATTACATAATGACAACGTAGGAAGGACACATTGTATGTTGCACATGTAGTGCCGATACCTCTTAAGTTTGTATGAACCCCGAGTTGATATTTAAAGTTGATAGCCTTGGGAGTTGCATCATTTTTATTGCAATACAGAGGCTCATCATTCAACATAGAGGATCTAAAGACACATGTTTGTAGATTGAAGAAGGCATTGTATGGTTAGAAACAAGACCCCAGAGAATGGTACACCTGCATAGACAGTTATCTGGGATTCACAAGAAGCAATGTTGATCCCAACCTCTACTTCAAGGTAGTCCAAGGTTTTTCATTGATTTTGGTTTTATATGTTGAAGATCTATTATTGATAGGTAGTGAGCTCCTAATGACAGAGTGTAAGAGGGAGTTAGCCTCTGAATTCGAGATGAAGGACCTTGTACTCATGCACTTCTTTCTAGGACTTAAGGTGTGGTAAAGGCCTGGTGATATTTTCCTTTCACAAGGAAAATATGTTGTGAATCTATTCGAAATATTTGGAATGACAGAATGAAAGTCTCTACCCACACTGATGGAAATGAACTTCAAGAAGTTATGTGGAGAATTTGCAGGACCTGTTTTCGCGAATCCATCTAAGTATATATAGTTGATTAGGGCTCTAATGTTCCTAGTGAACACCTATCCAGACATATGCTATGCAGTAAATACATTCATTCAATTCATCATCGATCCTCTCCATGCACATTGGATTTTTGCTTAAGATATTTGCATGGGACGATCACACATGGTCTAATATATTATACCAGAGATGTTCAAATTCATGGATACACCGATGTTGACTAGGAAAGTAACGTTGTAGGTAGGAAGAGTACATTTGGATGTTGTTTTAGCCTTAGATCTACCTTCTTTCTTGGATGAGAAAGAAGCATAATGTTGTAGCATTGAGTACCGTTGAGGTAGAATATATTGCTGCTAGCATGGCTAGCTATGAACCAGTTTGGTTGAGGAATCTCTTTGGAGAGCTATTTGAGTAGGTCCTAGACACTACAGTGATATATTGTGACAAAAAGATTAGGATCCGTCTGGTAGAGAATCCCATATTTCATGACAAGTCTGATCACATATAGATCGATATCACTTCATTCGAGACATGGTGTAGAGAGGATCCATCAGACTACATCACATATTGACAAATGATCAAATTACAGATATTCTCACCAAGTATTTTCTTAAAGGTAAGTTTTTGGTCTTCACGGAGTAACTTGGAATTATGGATGTGACCCATTCTGATAAGGGGAATCACTGATTGAGAACATTGAGCGAGCTCTTCCCCCCTGTTTGAGCTCTCAGGGTGTGGAATTGAGATACAGGGCTCCTGGTTTTGAGGGATCTCTGGAAAATAAGGTATCACCCCTATCTATTACCCATAGGGTCAGAGATGTTGCTACCATATCTTGGTCTTTGTAAAGTATACCCTAGTTGGTATTATACCCATAAGTCGGGTTGTTTGGGATTGTCCCTCCTAATCTGGCTAAAGTATTGTGGAGGCTTGGGGCATATGATCCTTACCTTTTGGTAAGTCGGGAATCTATCCCAAGCTTGGATTATGATTCAGGTTTTCTACCACATGAATCTTGAAGGTCATTATTGGGAATATCAGTAGGTAATAGGATGGGTTGATATTTTCTCCCCTATATCACCAATTTCTCGATATGGGGCCAAAGATATTTATCTCCCCCATGATATTCCAGGTTGATATGTACTCATCAATGTGCCTTCAGATTGAGATATGCTCTCCGACGATGTAGAGGGTGGTAGCTTTAGATCCTCGATGATTCATCTTCTTTAGGTTAGATAATGTTTTAGTAGATAGAGTTGAGTAGAGATGGGACATGATTTGATGACAAGATGACATGTTGATCAATGGTCATATATTGATAGGTGGAAGTATCCCTCATTGAGAGGGAGTGTTAAATTATGCGACTAAGGTCAAATTCCACTTTGGAAAAATCATTTAATGGAGATTCTGATTGCATTGAAATCCTCTTTTCGAGAGGACCGAAATTGGCCTAAATATCATCAAATTTGGAAAAGGGGAAGTGCACTTATGAAGAAAAGCTCACATATGCACATTTGGACAATTCGATCCTAATGGTAAATTGGTCACACTTGGAAGCCTATAAATACAAGTGACCTTAAGCTCATTTGGACATCACCAAGCATCTTCTTCTTCTCTTCTTCATTGATTGGTTTGTACAAGTTTGAGGCTAGGATGATAAAAGCAGTTCGCAAAGGTTTGAAATTACAAGGTCTAAGGCTCACATATGTTTTAGGTTTTTTCAATTATAGTCACTCGTTTGTCACAGGAAAAATTAGACCACAGTCACTAGATTTTAGGTTCAAGGGAGTGACTAGAAGCCTTCAGTCCCTCACACATCTCCTCCTCCATGCGACTAGGAAGATTGAATGAAATTGACCATAGACCAAAGTTAACCACAGACAATAAAATTTGTGTATGATATGTTATGATGTTGGAAACATATTTTTGAATGTTATTGGGTTATTTTTCTGGATGATATTGTATTCGTCTCATTGTACTCTCTACAAAACATTTTATGACAATCTAATAGAAGAAGACTTTCAAAGGGGTTTCCCCCTTGTGGGGTTTTTCCTGGTCTTTCACCAAACCTGGTGTCTCTTGTTGATGTGTTGATTGTCTCCTTTGTCATCACATTTATTGTTCTATCTTCAATTATTGTTGATGAATGGAAAAACTAATTGGTATTAAAAAAATTGTTAATTGAAGTATTGAATTCAGCTAAAGTAATTGATACAACATAGAACAATCTGAAAATTTAACATAAATTATTCAAGTTGGATATGAACAAGAGAAAATGATTAGATTAAGCAAGCCATTATCTCACTTACAGAAATAAGGTCAAGCAAAGGCCATAGAGGTTGTAAATATGAAATCATTATTAGAACAAAGAAATGATATCACAAATCAAAATCATTGTGACGTTGTTAAAAAATACAACATATAATTTAAACAATAGAAAAGGTGATTATGTATGAATATTTGAATAAAAAAGTTAGCTAAAGATTAGAAATGAAGAAATATTTGTTGGGATACAAACATTGTATTTGGGATAAAATGAAAGAAGTAATTAGCAAGTTGAAAACCTAGTTCACCATCTTGAAAGACATTGATAATATGGAGAGAGGCCTCGACCTGCATATTGAAAAAGTGTGGGAGCGGTTGGGAAATAAGGTGGAGGTGGCCAACAATGTGATCAAATTTGTGAATAACTATACATGGAAAATTTAAAATCCCTAGGAATAATAGACATAACTTCTTTTATCATGGAAGTGATGTTAGTTAAAGGAAAAAACAATCTAATCTTTACTACTCATGAAAAATGAAAATATATTAGGATATTTGCTTAGGATTTTAGAGGTAAAATTTTCAAATATTTTGAATGTGGTTTACCTATACCATGGGGCTATAAATCATGACTTTATGATAATGATAACTATTTATATAAATTGGAAAAAGGAAGAAATGAGCTGAAACCATTACAGTATGTTACTACTCCCACCGGGGAAATTTGATTTATGAAAAATTAATATCTGAATTCTCAATTTAAGTAATGGTTTCAAAAATCCAAAGGTCCCTTCCAATGATGACTTGTAATCTATACACTAAGTTACATATTGTTTTATGGAGGATGAAAGATAGATGGCAATTGATTGAATGAATAAAGAATAAAACACTATTATTAAATACACCTTTAGATTTTGTACCCTATCTGGAACCATTGACAGTGATGGCAATACCTAAGCCATCTTCCATTTCATTCTAGATCTTTACATCAAATCTTCATTAGTATATAGTAAGTCAAAATCAGGAGAAAGAGAATAATATGTCGACAAATAAGAAAATAGTTACCAAAGAATAACAATCAAAACTTCCTCAACAAGGGATAGAAGGAAACATGGAAAACATTAAAGGGATCATTGTTTTTCGGGAAGGCTTAAACTTTGTTTCACTAGACCTGGAATTGATCATTGGGTCAAGAACTATGATTATAAGATTTATTATGGATTTATCAATATATTAACTAGTTTTTGTTACTCTTATTTACATTTGAGACTTTCAACTTTGAAGCATTTATGTTTTTATAACAGGGTGGGAAAACCTATCATAACTCAGTTTTCAAACCAACAGTGAGGACAACCATCTTTGGATGACTCATCACCATTATTCAAGGAAAACCACACCACCTAAAATAACTCGTTGGTGGCATGTAAGGGGTCAGGCTTTCACTCCTGCCAGATGCCTCTGGGTCTTGGGTTGTTAACATGTTTCCTTACGTTTGAGGAAGACGAGCTCTTAGAAAATAAGAAGTAGCTTTAGGGCATACTCCAGGACCATGAAGCATTTATGTTACTATAGACTTGATCTCACATAAAACATCAATTATAAAACCTTTAAAACTGACGAATACATTTACCTTTTAGTTGATGAGAGATTGTTTGCATACTCTATATATCAAATTATATTTTATCATGGTTACACTATTGGAATAGTATTTAATACCAAAAATATTTTGAGTAAATAAGTTTCATATCTACCATGATTCATTTGTTTCTCAGTTATTTCCATATATTACCTCCTTTTTTTTGCAATAATGGTATTGTACAATTATTTTGAATAAAGATTACTTTGTTTCTTCCACTTTTTTTAATATATTAGTTGAAAGATAGAGGTCATTTTTTCCTACTTAAGGTTTCCTTATTTTTGTAATTCTTTTATGTTGTTTTAATTATACACATATAGTTTGAGGTTTTATACCTCAAGGTTATACATTTTCCCATAATCTCAAAATAAATTAAAAACATATAATATTTGATTTGAGGGATGCCCCCTTTGTTGATGAAACTTTTAATTAACTTCAATTGGGGGATATTTTTATCCATAAGGTTTGAAGGAACAACACAATGTACATACTACTGAGAAATCACCAAATATTTTAGCTTTGATGTATCTTCTAATACTGAATTATCGTTGGTTATGTATGTCCATAACTTTTTATTGTTGAGGAATGCCGCAATTAGAATTTCAAGAGTCATACTTTTACCAAGTAAATATTAACCCCAATTTCTTCATTAATATTCATTTTAAAATATGAGGTACAACAATTTTCAATGATCTGCCTTTGAGGGTATCTTAGGAAGTCCATTCAATCCCTCTAGATTCACACATTTTTATATTAAGAGATAGTCGAAATGAAGAGAATTGATCCTTTCTATTAAGTGAGATCATCACCTGCGAAACATATCAAAGATGAGTACATATGCAATCAAGGGATACTATAAAATATTTTATACTAATGGTGTTTCATAAGTGATATCCAGTATAATGAGAGATAACTCAATTATATAGTGTAATATGTAAAGGACTGTGATCACTCACTCACACCCCAAACATATAATGATGGTAGTAATAATGATAATAAGACCTAAGTCAATATAAGGATAGGGAATAAGTAATGAAATTAAAATATCTAAAAGGAAAGTATATGGAAATATGTTTTAGAATGGAAAGGAAAAGTATACAAGAATTTATATTGTTGCTAAAGCATTGATTAGGGCTTTCCCTTTAGTTGGAAAATGGTTAGCATGAAAAAGTAGGAAGAGGAAATAAATTGACAAAGGAAGATCCTTTGATCAGTTGTAAGAGAAGTTTTAGGTTTTCATAATCCCTAATATATTATTTCCATTCTATGGGGATTTTCTCTTTAAATGATGTAGTATGTTTTAATAGAAGAAATGGTTTGTCCTAATGTTGGAAATTTATAGAAATCTTGAATTTATAGGGAGAATAAATAAATAAATTTGTCTCAATATGTAAATTAGTTAAATCATGATGCCATGAAGCTTCCAAAATAGGAAGATATAATCAAATGGCCTAAGATTTAGGGAATATGGGTGCATATAATTTTCTTTTAGTTATTTAGGTAAATATTGAGAAGGAGAAAAAGGCAAGTGGTGTAAAATACTCTCGAAGTTGGAGTCATTTAAAATATAAAATTTTTATTTAGTTGACTTTGGATAATAAAATATCAACGTAGGACAACCCCTAAAAGAAGAAGTGGCACAAACTAAGGTGTTTTAAGTTGTGTGTATGTAGTGAGGAATCTATGGATCAGAATTTTGTTACATTCTCCTTTTCCATATCCTTTTTGGAATGAAATATTACAAATAACAAGTGATAGGAAAAAACAAGATAGGATGTTTTTGTTAAAGTTCCTTTTTTCATGGATATTAGATAAATCTTCATAAAGCCTTTATGACTTTTCCTTTCCTTGTAAATGCGGGTTATTTCGATTTTGAGGAACAATATTATTTTTCGAAGTCTTTGAAATTACTCCAACATAAGTTTTTCTTTAAGTCATGTTCTTTATTAATGGGAGCTAGAAACCTTAAAAAGAAAAACCTCATAGAAATCCTAAAAAATAATCATTCATTATGATAAGGCCTAGATATCCTTGATGGGTCATGTCAAGAATTGTCATTTATGTGTGGGAAAATGGTAATTATTTTCTTTGAATGCAGACACTATATTTCTTTAAAATGTATGTGTTGTTGGTCAAGGAACAAATAATTGAGTTGAGTTTTATGCATTGTGGCTTCTTTGGAAAACAATGATATACAAAGGTATAAAATAATTGCAAGTATTTGGAGATTCCAAGATGCTAATTGATTATGGACAATAATAAATGTAGAATTGAAAATACATTATCAATCCAAATCAGAAATCAAGTTCTGTAGGTAAAAAAAGTTTTGACGTTTTATAATTACTCATATTAATAGAGGGTTCAACACCAAATCCAATTGACTATCTAACGAAGCTATATTATTACAGAAGGGATTCTTATCTCAACAATAGTTCAAAGGAGGGACTCAAATTTCAATATCTGAGAGATCACTTTATTGATGCTAGAAATTAAAAGAGGGATTAAATGTGTTTTTATTAGTTTTTTTTTTCTTATTTATTGATATAGCCATAAGGTATAGATAATTTTGTGAAACAAGCTTGCAGGATGCCTAGGAGGAGCCTAAGAAGATTGTGGTATGTAGTTATAAGACATAAATATAAGCAGTTTCAAAGGTAGTAAAGAAACTATTTTTTAAACCTTTTAAGATAGTCAAACATATATTTTGATTTTACTTTTGAAATATCAAATATACAAAAATAAAAAATAAAAAAATTTGAAAACAAAGCACTAAGTCAAAATTATACACTAATAATTTATAATACGTTATCCTAAATAATAATAAAAAATAAATAGAAAAGTTAGCTTTGTTTCTATTTTCCATTTTTCTCAACCTTAATAGTGCTCGCTTAAAAAACATGCACATTAGTTTATTTATTGTTATTCTTCAAACATAAGGAAAAAATTAAATTCAATCTTAGGTATATTTATCTTGGAATAATTATGTAAAATGAGTACAATTTTTTAAGTGGCATGTGTGTTGTGAATAATGTTACATGGAAGGTAATTTATGAGGCATCAATCACGTTAAAACACATAAATGTTGTGCATATGTGTGTGTGTGTGTGTGTGTGTGTGTGTGTGTGTGTGTGTGTGTGTGTGTGTGTGTGTGTGCGTGTGCGTATGCATGTGTGTGTGTGTGTGGAAGAAATATGTTCCATAATGAAGATATAAAGAGCTTTTCTTTTTTAATCTAATGTTGTAGCCAAAGGATTCTATTCTAGGCCACAATTTGGAGAAGAACCCCTAGAAATTTTAAGCATAACGAAAATTCCACCATGAATTTTGAGTTTTGAGTTCTATGCATGTGGAAGGATTCCCTTATAGGTTTTTTTCAATTTTGAATCAACTCAAATCCTAAAAAAAATGATTATTATGTCAAATCCATTGAAAATTCAACTTCTTATATCTCTTATATTAAGCCTATGTAGAAAATAAATATAAGATAAGTAGTTTTTATCTAAGGTAGGCATTATTTGTATTGATAAAAAAATTTATGGGCTAACTAATACAACCATATCCAAAACTAATTCAAAATAATTTCTATAATGAAGTTGTCCCCACTTCTCCTAAAAGGGATTTGTGGTCCAACTTACATTCTTGAGTATATTCTTAAATTCTAATATGTTTTGCATGAATTCAAGAAACATGCAATTAAAAAGAACTCATACAAACATCAAGAAACATATGCATTAATAAAGAAATACATATCTATCACACAATGCATGGCGTTAATAGATATACAAAACATAGACCATAAGATGAAACAAAGTAAAAATTCCATGGATATAATAAATAGAGAACAACTATCTTTATTAAATAAGCACATTGATTTGATGCAAAAGTTAGACGTTCCACCAACCAAAAACATCACTACTCAAAATCTCTTAGCATTAGGCCACCATTGAGTTGAGGCTATGAATCCACAAGGCCAAGTGCCTTTGTCAACTCTACTCTCACACAAATAGATAAAAATCTCATGTTATCATAATTTACATAGTCACACAACAATCCCATGCTATCATAGTCTATTAACCAATCACACAATAATCTCAATGTATTGACTCTCTTTCCCCTTTAGCCTACATATTAAAAGAAATAAATTCCATTCTTTGCAATGCAACACCTCAAGTTATTATATTTACCTCTAGTGCTCTAATGCTACTAGTCAAGAAATCTCAATGTTGGAAGTTTTAGAGATTCACAACCATGGGTATTTTCCTCAACATGCCAATGCATCCATGCACTCAAGCTCCTTCACATTGCTAGACAATAACCATTACTCTCATAAAACCAACTAGCAATGTCTTTCTACAAACATAAATATTATGTTCTCACCAAGAAGCAAGAATAAGAGTGAACGAGAATGAAAGAAAGAGAAATATTCTCCCACCGTCCAAAAACATTGTTAATGTATGAATCCTCACAATGTGCCATGTGTCTCCCCCAGAAGCTCTTGTAACTAATTTTCTCAGCTAAATCAGTTATGTATTAAATAAAAATAGATAATGTTGGTCAATCCTTTCCAACTACCCCATCTCACATGGAATCATAAACCATGTAACTCTTGTCCTTATTTGTTTGTAGTCGATGAGTATTTTATTATTAATATTTAAAACTATTACTTCACTAGGCTCTCCAACCTCCATCACGCATAATCATATATTATTAATTCAAGGATCATAATGGATTATGATCCTAATGCTACATTTCTTTTATCTTCTCTCCCTAAAGGACCCTTCTTTATGTTTTTGTCTCTCATAACGAGGGGCTTAAGCCTTATTATGGATTGAACTTTCAAATTAGGAAGGATTCTTACCACAAATTCTACGAGTTATGTCATAACTATTCCCCTTGACTTTTTCAAACATACTACCTTCTTTTCCTTGATATATTCATGGTTTTTATTAAGTTATTCTAGTTATATCTCTTATTTGGTGGGTTCTCAACTAGGTAAGCCCATATTACTTTTGTGACTACTTCTCCTATGAATAGCCCCATTCAATTTTTTAAAGAATCATCAATTGGTTGATATTTTTGGGCTATTTCTTTTGGGGCAATCTATCATTTCATTTCTCAATGGTTTCCTCCCTCAATTAGAGGGGTGCTACATTTCCTTTTCTAAGAGATTTTTGGACAATTTCCAAGGCAAAAATTTTGTTCCATATTATACATTCCTTTGGTTCAATTATGGTTTGGGAAGTTGTCAAGGGTTGTCTTCTCCTTCTATTTAAAGACCTAGATATTGATTGAAACCCTCCATAACTTCTTTGGAGTTCGTGGGGCATGCTTATTTGAGAATCTCTTGCTAAAGTGCTCATATTCATGGTAGTCACTATACTTAAACGGAATTGTTCATATTCCAATAGTTTGTACATCAATCATGTTGTCAATTTGGAGCTTCATGGCCTCTAAAGTTCTTTTTGATGGTTTACATCAATAGATATTCATAACTGAAAAGCCTATTCTTGACTCAAATTTGGCTACAAATATCCTTAGCTTCCTCCATTTTTCCTTAATGGTTTTTACATCCATGAGATTAAGTGGGAGTTGGGAAATCACATTCATATTGGGATATAAGATGCAAGATTATCCTCCAAGTCAAAACTAGAGACTAATGATTAAGACATAATCCTCCAAATTGCTTGCCACATCTTAAGATTGAATCAAAATCATCCTTGTATTAAAATGGAGCCAAATAAATCCTTACCACAAAAATAATTATAAACTCCTTTCATTTCCGAGACTGAATGACTTTGATTAATGGTTAAGAACATTTATTTCCTCCTAAGAAGTCATGAGTTCAAATCTAGAAGGAATAAGAGTATGTACACCTTCTAGACTTTAGCAATCAAATCATTGCATAGAAAAAGATCCCTTCTTCCACAAACAAGAAAATTTCATACACCAATTCTGTATTTATTTAATTGTAGCTTCAAAATTAAATTTTTATTATTTATTATTTCTAATAAAAAACATATACAACTCCATATAAATAAGTTATATAATATAAAATAATATTAACCAACTAAATTTAAAAAAAACTATTAAAACATTTAAAAATGAAAATTCAAAACATACTCCCCTTGATGATATTTACAAAAAAAAATTAATAATAAAAAAATTTAATATAAACAAAACTAACCCTGCTGCTTAAGTATCAACAAATTTGTACTCATGATGAATACATTGGGAATTAAAATACATCTAATTAAGTAAAATAATACACCATTTTTCCATAACATATATGTCAGGAATATTTTCACATGTAAAAAAGTTATGAGATTGATGTGTAAAGAAATTTGCTAATTGATATTTATTCAATGTTTTATTTTATTTATTTATTTTTTCAAATATTTTTATTAGAGTTATGAAATTTTCACTCAATTTACTACTAATAATATGTATAGGAATATTTCACTGTTCAAAATTAGACATAGGTAAAAGAAACATTTGTAGAATACAATTCACTCTATAATAGTTGAATTTAATTTCATATCAATAAAATATATATATATATATATATATATATATATATATATAATTTTGTGAGATAAAGAATAACTAATTTCCATTTATAATTAAATTTTATTCGTGTAATTTTGTCCTTTCTATTTATATTTATTTTGTGAATAAGTCTGACAATTTCTTACACATATTAATTAAAATGGTGAGACAAAGCCTAACAGATTCTAATTTTAACATTATAAATTAATTTTAAGTAATTCTTTCCAATTTAATTACATATTAATATTTTTATATAAAGTTAGGACAAATAATGAGTATATTGAAACACCCGTTTACAAGTTAACATGAATCTTACTCCAAATTAATAAAATAAAATATTTTATTTAATAAAAAATAAATATTCTTCACTCTAAATTAATAAAAAAAATATTTTATTATTTTGGCTCAAGCATATTTAATTGTGGAGTTTTCCCCACGATCAAACTCATTTAGCTTGCTACTGCATTTGCAAAACTTTAGCAATACTTAATTTAATACTGTAAAATATATGATATTAAGGTCTAATATTTAGAATTGTATTAACTCAAATTAAATTTTACATGGGGTGTTTTACATTTTAATATATAAGAAATTTGTTAAGAACAAACAAACATAACAATATTAAAAAATTAAATAAAGAATAAAGAATAATTAGACTACCCACACACACATACAGACACAGAGATATATAACTTAAACACACCTAAATATATTGTAAACCTAAATCTATCAAATATTTGAAATAAATCAAATTTCTTAATTTGTAAATGATACGAAATTGGTCTAAATATTTGATAAATTTATATTTAAAATAATTTTATTTAAATTAATTAGGAAATAAAAAATTAAAAATACCAATTTCCAATACTAATTCACAAAACCATCCAAATTACAAATAATCTATTTGATCACATTTCAGTTGTCCATAACACATTTTAGAGAGACATTTTTGTAATAATCTATTTTATCACATTTCAATTGTCCATAACACATTTTAGAGAGACATTTTTGTAATAATCTATTTTAGCAGATTTCAATTGTCCATAACCTATTTGAGAGACATTTTTGCTTTATACCCTTTTTATTTTGATACAATAATGATTCTCGAAAAACCACTTGGCTTCTCTAAAAAATAACTAGATGTAAAGGACCTGAGTTGAGCAGATTAGGACTAGTTGGGAGTGCAAAAGCTATTCAAATGTTAGGGGTAGATTATTTAGAGGAAGTGATGCAAATTATCACTATAACATAAAGCCTAATTCTGTCGAGTTCGAGTGTCAATTCATTTCGATTTTCTTACTCCGAAAAATATGAAGCCTTGGTCTTGAGAACATCTTCTAATCTAGTCACTTGTGAGGTTTATTTTCATGGCCATGTCCCAACTTGGCACATCATTGCTCCATTTCTTTCCTTGCAAACTCATTTCCTAGGGGAAAGGCCTATTTGAAGCCCAAAACACCCTAAGCTTGGTGAAGTCCTATCAAACCCTGTTACAGTCTGTCTGTGGAAACGACTGAGTTACATCATCCATCCATTTCACAGTTAGACTTGTGCAAAAAGCTCCACACATTGTTGGTTTCCCACACGAAATGAAGAAGGGATAAGTAAATTTGGTTTTTCGCCCAATTTGAAGAATGGACACGGAGCTATGAAGGCGGTGGATTCTGGGAGGTTTATTGTCACCGAAAGATGCTGAGACATTATTTTTGAACTGTGGAGCAGCCTATATCCGTTGTTGACGTTGCATCTGTCCTGTTTCTCGACTAAACATGTTTCAAGTTTGCTTCTTGGGTATTATCTCAATATTTCCTTACAACCTCTACAATATATATTGGTTATTACTATATGACGTTCCCACCCTACACCACTCTTCTCGCCATTATTCACTATGAAGTCTTTCATATCATTGTTCTTCTCTATATTGCTACATACCTCCTCATCTGCATATTTCGTCTGCACCTATTGCCTCCTCCCAGACGTCCATATGCCCCTCTGGACTAACCTCCACCATCCCATTTTTCCTCAAATTCTCCTGGGAGGAGTTGTTTACAACATTCTCTATTATCATTGTTATAATTCCTTCATCATCTCCCGTCCCTGCAACTCTTTTGGTATCCGTCTTTGTGACAATTGGTGGACCTTCCCCGATTGTTGTTGATGTGATGGGCATTAATTGACTTCACTCCATACCATCGATCCATTATTACCCTCTCTATGCCTCCCATGCTCAGCTCTAGTTCGGCTTCAACCTAATTTTGATTTTCCGGCACTAGCTTATTCTCGATTCCAACATAGTTTAAAATTGACTGGTGTTGTTTTCGCTCCCTCTGCTATGACATGGCAGGGGTCTAAATCCCACATTCTTTTCTGCCATTCGCCATCTACACATCTAGATTGGGATCTCCACCCACCATCTTTCTCCATATACTATATTTAAACTCTTCCTAACACATGGTACTTACCACATTTAGATTTTATTTCTAGCAGCGTCCCCCTCTGTTTTCATCTATTCTCGGTACCCTCTTCGAAGTAGAATTTTCCTCAACTTTTGACCATTGTAGATCCCTAAACATCCCTGTCAGAGTCTCATTTACCACCCACCCACCCTTTGTACTCTCAGTATTAATCACATCATACATTCTCCTAATTCTATTGGCACCTATCTACTGGTACATGTGGCAATGGACATCCCTACATCAGACACCTCTACTTAGGAAGCATTCATCTGCGCCACGATGGATGAAGCATTTGGGCAGTGGGCCCCTTCCAAGAACACTTGGCATTGGTCTCCTCCATCGCTCTTACTGCCAGATGGCACATATGCAGCCTCGTCTCTACATGGGCTCTCGCATGCAGTACATGATCGTCGATCTCGCCACTCCAATAGATCAATTAAGATCATCGAACCTGCACTTTCTCTGGCCTTTGGCCAAGATGTGCTTACTAATTGTGTAATCAATCTCTAGAAACGAGCTCTTGTGGGGAAGTGGCATTTTTCCGATATGGGTGACGCGGACATGCGGGTCTGGTTAAAATCTAAATGGAGAATTATGTTAGACTACATGCCTACGGTGGTTCGTCTTCTCAACGGATGGTATAGCTTCCATTTTCTCTGCCAAGAAGACCTCATGAAAATTAAGTCCATTCCTTGGGTTAATGGGCAGAGTTTCCTGGCTTTACATTCCTGGTACATAGGTTTCAACTTGCTGAAGTAGACTCCCCAGAACAAGCTCATTTGGGTTAGGTTTCTTGACTTTCCCATAGAATTCTGGACAAAGCGAATCTTTACTAATATTGGTAATGCTATTGGTAAGTTCGTGTATGTTGATCCTTGGTGTCTTGGGGCTCCTGATAATTGGGTTGCATGGATTCTCATTGAAAAGGAATACAAAGACGGTTTTCCAGACCACATTGCACTTAGCTAGGGTGATACTCAATTGATTCAGCGATTGGATTTCTAGGGCGTTCCATTTCGTTGTCTTAATTGTCATCGCACTGGGCATTTACTGGCTCATTTCCCTCGGCATTTGGGTTCGAGACCCATGGCGACTCGATGTCCCTGGAATGGCTACTAGCAAAAATTCAAAGGAGTACCTACTACTACTTCATCTCACGGGGGGTCCGAAACCACATCACTTGGCATCGACTCTCCACAGACTACAAGTAACGCTAAGGCCACTACTCATAGTCTCTAGTTCAATCATTTTTTCTGCTAATATATTAGAATTTGCCCCTATCCCCATTTAATCTTCTTCACTACATTCCGAAGAGTTGGATTTCCCTTCCATTGATGCCACATCACCACATCCAACTGCTCCTAACATATCACCGCCTCGTGACTACCTGTCACCCCTGCCAGCTGCACTGCGACATCCGACGTCATGAGATCCGCTCTCCTCCATCCACATTATGTATGCCCTGGCAAAGGAACCCCCCCGCATCATCTCGTCTTCCCCGACTATTGACCCGACTCTTGTATCACCTCACTTACCCCTATACTCTCCCACAAACTTTGTGGATAATGACCTAGACTTCCTCCTTTAGAATAAAACATTGGACCTCTGGTTGCTCAGTATTCACAAACCTATTGGCCCCTCTTCCCCACACATCATCCCTATTTCTGCTGGGAATATCATCGTTCACCACAAAAATCCTCGTGACAGTAGGCACTTTCGTGGACGTCCATGTTGCCTTCCCTCTTTCAGTCCTGCTAATTCTCATACCCTCATTGATGTTCCCATTGTTGATTCTACCCCAACTCGGGCCCTTGGAGCACAGAAGCCCATAGAAGGCCAAACATGACCTTTATCGTCTCTCTTAATATGAAGGGACTAGGGGCCGCCCCTAAATTTCTAGCCCTAAAGGAACTTTCTCCTCTCTCCACCCCTACATCATTCTTCTATAGGAAACTATGCATGTTGCTCCTCAGGCGATTGATTACTTTTGAAAAATGGTTCCAGACTCGCATATGGCCGCCAAAGATGCACACAGACTCTCAGGTGGCCTGGTTGCTATCTGGGATCCTCGGTGGGTCAAGGTCAAGGATTTCTCCTGTTTTGCTGGGATTCTCCTTACTGGTCACATTCATGGCCTCATGGGAAGAATTCATATGCTTAATGTATATGCTCCTTACCAAGATTAGGATAATTCTTGGAAAAATATGATTGAGACAGAGTTACTTGATCTTTCTTCACTTGTCATTGTGGGAGATCTTAATTGCACTGTCGGTTCGCATGAGAACTGGGGTTGCACCAGAAGGGCTGATGTCATGGTGGACTGGTTTAAGGATATTATTCTGGAACACAATTTGGTGGATATCTGTCCCTCCACTATTATTCCTACTTGGGACAATGGGAGGTTAGGCGTGGGTTACATTGCAAAGAAACTTGATCGCTTTCTTCTACATGAAAAAATCATTGAGAGGCTTGGGATGGTTTCCTCTGAAATTATTAGTTGTCACATATCTAACCATTGGCCTATTGCACTCCATTGGCGATAGGATGAGTACCGTGGTGGCTTTCCCTTCAAATTTAATCGGGTTTGGCTGGAGGATCTCACATATCTTGACCTTGTTAAAGATGTATGTCATAGAGATGGGATTCAAAACCCCTCCCATATGGGGCATATTCTAGATAAGCTTTGGGTCCTATGGAAGTAGACAAGGCAATGGGAGAAAAGGAAGAAGTGGCATCTGAACAAAGAACTCGCTACTATTTCAAAGGAACTCCTAGATATTTACCCCTACTTATCAAAACATTCTCTCTCGGATGGAATTCGAAGCTGCATACATGTATTGGAATCACAAAGTCAAACACTGTTGCATATCAAGGAGATTACATGGAAATTAAAAGGTGGAGCAATCTAGATCTAGGATAGCGATCAGAATACTAAATTCTTCCACAGATATGCTAATTGCAAGCGTCGCAAAAACTCTATATGGGAGATATTTGACTCAAATGGAAACAAATTCCATACAAAAAAGGATATTAGTCAGGCCGCCATCTCCCACTTTCAACAAGCTTACTGTCAAAGAACACTGGACTGCCCAGAGGATCAAATTTGGGGGATTCAACACTTCCCCACCATGTTCGATGCCAATGCAAATCGGGCTCTCTTCCAATCTGTCTCAGTGGCGGAAATATTGGACGTCCTCAAATCATTCAAAGGTGACAAGAGCCCCATCCTAACAGTTGGACCGTCGAACTATTCACTCATTTCTTCGACCTCTTTCAATCAGATCTGGTAAAAATGGTTGAGGAATCTCGTGTATTGGGTTATATTCATCCCCACTTAAACTCCACTTATATTGCATTGATTTTGAAGAAGCCACTTTCCCATACTTTCTCGGACTTCCGCCCTATATCTCTCTGCAATATTGTCCACAAGATTATCTCCAAGACCATTGCAAATCGTATGCGGCTCATCCTCTCCTCATTCATCTCTCCTCAGCAATTCAGTTTTCTAAAAAATCAAAAAATTCATGACGCTATTGCAATCGCACAAGAATATTTGCATTCTATCCACATAAAGAAATTAAGTGTAGCAATCATGAAAGTGGACCTTAAAAAAGCCTTTGACTGTCTGGATTGGGGTTATTTGCGATTGGTTCTCCACAAAGTGGGTATACAATCCTGTGCTGCTGAGTGGATCATGGCATGCGTATCCAATGTTCAATTTGCTGTGATTATAAATGGATACCCAACGACATACTTCAAGGCTGGGTGGGGACTTTGACAAGGTTGTTCTCTATCACCCCTCCTTTTTATTCTGGCTATGGATGGACTGAGCCTACACATTTCAAATGTTGTCGTTGAGGGCCATTTTCATCCACTCCACATCGGCAAAAATATTCAGATCTCCCACAGCTTCTTTGTCGACGACGTGCTCATCATGGAGATCCTCAACAGGTTTGCTTGGCTACACCTTTTCCATATTTTCACTAAATTCGGGAATGCATCTGGTCTTATAATGAATCAAGTTAAATCCTCTATTGTGCATGATCAATGCAATATGGATATTACTAACTACATTTCAAGGTTGTTTGGGGTTGCTTCCGAGCATATGTCTGGAGGTATGAAATATCTTAGTTTCCATATTAAGCCATGTAATTACAGGATCCTAGACTAGTAGTGGCTTGTCGACAGATTCTATCAGAAAATTTCGGGCTGGGAATTTAGATGCCTTTCTATGGGAGGCCGCTTCACTTTAACACAGGTTGTGATTACTCAAATGGGTGTGTACTAGGCACACTTATTCCATCTGCCTATCACCATCATCAAAAAACTAAATGGGATTATAACTAACTTCATCTAGTCTGGAATGCGTTAGAAGCATAAATATCATCTTACCAAACTAGATCTCATCTCCATGCCGAAGCATCTAGGAGGTTGGGGAATTTGAATTTGAAGATATTTGGCTATGCTCTTCTACTCAAATCTTTATGGCGAGGGATCTTTGGCAATGGCACCTAGAGTTTAATCATCAAACATAAGTGTCTGAAGGACATCGACTTCGTGGTTTGGCTGCGTAGAGGGTGTATCGGCTGTAACACTGGCTCCGCTGTCTGGCGTAGCTTTACAAAAGTCACCACTATTTTCTATCACTCCTCTCTTGGAAACTGGGTTTTGGTCACCACATTGCTATTGGACAGGATTACATTCGGGGCCTTGATGATCTCAACAAATTCATGGTTCTCGTCATTCATGGACTTAACAACAATGGCATTTACTTCTGGCAACAAGTCATTTCAACTTGGCATAACAGATGCCCCATTTGGAAATGCTTTGTGGAGCTAGGACTTATTGGACAGAACACAGAGGAATGGGAAAAGCTATGCACACAGCTACAACTCGCTGAAATTTGCAGAGATGCGAAAAGAGATTTGATTGTATGGAGGGGAAAATGAAGGGTGTCAACATAATGGTGGTGGATGCATATCACCATCCCTGTTGTCGGGACACCATACATCCTGAGGTATGCTGGCTTTTTAAATTCTAGAATCCTCACATTCCTACTAAAATCACTCTTTTTCTCTCGTTAGTATGGAGAAATAAAAATTTAACGTGGGCAAACCTTCAGAAAAGAAATTGGTTCGTCCCTGGGATATGCGTTCTTTGCAGGAGTGCGGAAGAAGATAATTTTCATTTGTTCATTATGTGCCCTATTGTTTCTAAAATTTGGCAAAATCTGGCTACCATTTTTGGTCTCCAACTCCCATAGTTCACCTGCATTTCTGACTGCCTTGAATGGTGGAGTCAGCAGAATGTCACCTGGCGCTACATTCCTCCTATTTTCCTTTGGGAGATCTGGAGATGGAGAAACAACATTATCTTCAATAACTACAGAGAAAACAGTGCATTGGTGACAGAGAGAATCAGAATCACACTCTCTTCTGGACTACAAATTGGCATGAACACTAAAAAATCCAAAAAATCACAAACATGCCCAGAGATCATATACCCTACGGGGTTTTTTGATGGTGCATCACAAAGCAGCACATGCAGATGTGGTTTCTTGATCCTATTTTCACCTGAGCAGGCATATCATGTTCACTGGGGTGCGGGTATAGGCACTAATACAAAGGCAGAGGCCATGGCATTATGGGGCCTACTATGGTTCACTAATTTCCTGAATATTCCTACTATCCACATATTCAGAGATTCCAAGATCATCATTGATTGTGTCCGTGGCCAAGCTACAATATCCAAGCCCACACTACAAGGCTAGTTACAACAAATTGCATCACTTTGGAATTCACTACATCTCTCTTCGATTCAACATATTAGCAGGGAGTTCAATCAAGCTGCGGACAGTCTCTCCAAGAAAGGCATACTGGACAACCTGGATGGTTTACACATTGAGATCAAGATGGGAGACACATGCATGGAGGTCGGGGTGCTTCCACTGCCAAGATAAATCTACTCACCTTGACTTATCAGCCTTGCATGAAATTATCTTGAGCATTAGATCTTTCTCTTATCTTCTAAATTATATATACCATGATACAGGTACATGGATTGGTTATAAAGATGACTATATGTATAACTATTGCTCATAGGTATGCACGTGTTACTATCACTAATATGTTGATGTATTGGATGCTTCTTAATGAAGCAAATGTAACTTTTTTGAGATTGAATATATCACCTTTTTCATGCTGAAAAAAAAAAGAAAAAAAAAAACTAAAAATAGATATAAAAGACCTGCTGAGAAAAGGTCTTTTTAAAACCACTTCGCTGTCCTAAAACCACTTGGCTTCTCTCTATAATAACTAGTGTAAAGGACTTGCCAAGGAAGGTTTTCTTTGCCCTTTTTCAAAGAATGAAATGATGTAAAGTACTTGCCAAAGAAGGATTTTTTCTTGGGGCGAAGAATGAAATGATGAGAAGGTATCTTACATATCCATTTGGTTCCAAGGCATGAAATCTAAAAAAAAAAAGAGGAGAGCATTGTAGTGGGGGCAATCTTTGTCAGAGTGATTATGAATCGAGTTGGATGAAAGGAACCCCGAACTTGGAATGTATGCGTGCGTCAGATCGACACTCTGTACCTTTCTGACAATACCGAACGGGACGGACGATTGACGATAATGCAACGTGTACTCCAATCATAACAAATTCCGGTCATGACACAGCACATTGTAATATGAGCACAAAGCTGTAAATGGAACATGTGGAGGATTCGTCGCCACTCCACTACTCCATTAATCTATGGACTACTATTCTTGGCGATTGCTTCTGTATCTACACTCCTCCATAAATTTATAGACTGCTACTTGCTGCTTCCGCCGCCATTTGCACTTTCGGCTAAGGAATCTCAAAGGAATTGATTGAGTATACTGCAAAACGAAAAGGGACATATACATTTGATATAATATATTTTTGTGTATATATATCAAGTTCGAGAGTTGCAGGAGAGTGGATCGATAATGGATCGTTACGAGTTAGTTAAGGACATCGGGTCTGGTAATTTCGGAGTGGCGAGGCTCGTGCGGGACAAGAAGACACGGGAGCTCGTTGCAGTCAAGTATATCGAGCGAGGCCAAAAGGCAAGGAAGGGATTCATTCAATGGAATTTTGGGATTCATTCAATGGAATTGTGAAAAATGGAAGGGAATTAATCATGTCTTTATGCTTGTGCTTGCTACCGAGTAAAATTAAAATTGGGAACTCAGAGATTGATGGGGTGATTTTAATTTGTTTGTGAGCACAGATTGATGAAAATGTGAGGCGGGAGATTATTAATCACAGATCTCTGCGACATCCCAACATAGTTCGCTTCAAGGAGGTAGGTAATCTGTGCGTGATTACTTGTACCCTTTGCTAGTTTCAATTGGTATGTATTTTGAGTTTTCTGTAAGAGGTCTCTTGGTTTATTCCTTTTGGATGCCTCACTCTCTGTTCTTCAGCTCAGACAGGAGTCTGCCTATTAATTTAAATGTAGGAACCTGCTAGAAAATCACTTGGGTAATTTCTAAGCATGAATCTCGGATTTGGTTTGTAGGACTAGTTGTGATAGAGTCTGCTCATTGCTGCTTTATAATTGTCTTTCAAAGCATGAATCTGGGAATAGTTGTCATAGAGTCTGCTCATTGCTGCTTTATAATTATCTTGATCAGCATGAATCTGGGATTCGACTTGTAGGATTAGTTGCGATAGTCTGCTCATTGCTGGTTTATAATTATCTCATGGTTTATATATTTTGAATGCCTCACTCTATGTTCTTCAGTTCAGACAAAAGTTTGCTTATGAATGCAATTTTGGAAACCTTCTACACAATTACTTGGGTAATTTCTAAGCATGAATCTGGGATTTCGTTTGGAGAATTAATTGTGAAAGAGTCTCCTCATTATTGGTTTATAATTATCTATTATGAAACATCAAATTTATTCAGTTTTTTTTCAGCTTAGCATGTAAGAGATGTTTTAAGGTTACGTGAATATTTTTTTGAGTTAAATTATTAATTGTTTTTGGACTTCAAGTTTTGTGGCTCTGGTTTTTGATAACCTATGGTTTTTACCATAATATTATATAACTTCATAATATTATATAACTTATTTAAGGCATAACATTAAACTAACTCAATTAGTTTAAAATTAGCCTATTTAATAGGCCAGCCATAAATAAAAATATTAAACACTATATTAAACATATTGCATTATTATACTTTAATAGAAAAAAAATAAAAATAAAACCATATAAATATATAATTAAATAATTTACTTTTAACATAAAAATATTAAATTATCTTAATAAATGACAAATTAAAATAAATCTAAATTAATTTATACCAATTATAATAAAATATCAGTTATATTTATCTTTTTAAAATAGCTGTAATATAATCTTCTTATTGCTGTTCGACTATAATCCAACTATCATGAAGCATCCTGAGCAAGCTTCAAATTGCAAATATGATAAAGTACACTGGCTTAATTGACCTGGTCCAACTAGGCTAGCCCGATTTTGGAAGCTGGGTGATGTTTTAGTTTCCACCAGGGTTCAATCCTCGTAAGAAATTGTGAACACATTATCTAGATTAGATTCTGTACAACGTATACAGTGTCCCTCCTCCTTTTAGTTCAGCTCTACAGCCCTAAAGAAAATGATTGCCTAAATATGTGGATGCACCAAAAGAACCATAATAGTAAATGATATCAATATGATATCTTCCTAGGCTACATGCTGAGCAAATATGAATCACAAATTCTGTACAACGTATACAGTGTACAAATGAATCACGAATTCTGTACAATATATACAGTGTACAAATTCTGAACAATGTACACAGTGTTCCACCTCATAGTCCAGCTCCACAGCGTTAAAAAAATTGGTTATTCTGTACAATATATAGTGTCCCATCTGTTAATCCTGCTCCAAAGAAAAAGGGAAATGGTTGCCCAAATGTTTCGATCCACCAAAAAGAAGGGTAATACTAAATGATATCATGCCGAGTAAATATGAACCAGTTCCACAATCCTAAAGAAAATGAGTGCTTAAATGTTTACTGCATGGACCTAAATAGAAAAATAATGAAAGTGATTGCTTAAATGTGTGAATGGACGTAAAAAAATATAATAACTAATGCTGAGCAAATATGAATGACTGATCAGTTGTTTAAAAAAATTAATAAAAGTCATTGTTCACTTTTTCCATTCAATTCCAGACATGCTTATCACCCTGCTCGGTGTTTCTGAAGTGCAGCATCCCACTGGAACTGATGGATATTTGACTTCAATGGCTTTGCGGATTTCAATTTTTAAAACATTTGCCATGCATTTTTTCATTGTAATAAAGAAAACCAGTTATATGTCCAGAAGTATTAAAACCCCCGAGACGGACAATTATGAAGCTAGCGGGAATCTGGTAGGCACCTAGAGGGCTCACAAAACATTAGGAGCAGACCTTTGGGCCCTTAGAAAGGGATTAAAAAATGGAGTGATAATTGTGTCAGTTGGGTATATTATGGAAGACCATAATTTGGTACATTGATTAAAGATTATCTTCCGAGGTTATGTTTCTGAGTTATACCTCTTTAAAAACTTCAAAAAAAAATTGGAATTATTATTTAAAGATTGGTGTAATTTTATTTTATTTTAAGAATTTTATTTTTTATAAAGAGTTATAGGTTAAAATTTAAAAGTAGAAAACATACAGTTTTTAATATCTAAATAGTGTTGGAGTCACGATTGCGTTGGAGTGTGGAGTGTTTTGAACTCGAGATCTTTGGCTATGATGTCATTTGTTGGCTCTATGATACCATTTGTTGGAGCCACTTGTTGGAGCCACGATTGCCATTACACTAAAACCAAGTGTGTTTTGAACT
Source organism: Pinus tabuliformis (assembly GCA_031772625.1). NCBI lineage: Eukaryota > Viridiplantae > Streptophyta > Pinopsida > Pinales > Pinaceae > Pinus > Pinus tabuliformis. Next base: position 1,933,496,369 of record CM062816.1, on the reverse strand, counting down.
CGAGACCTTTGGCTATGATACCATTTTTTTGGAGCCACTATTGCCATTACACCAAAACCGGCAGGTGCTAATAAACAGACACATTATTAGTGTTAAGCACATGCCACAAAACACATGGGAGCGTTGGATTAACACTGCCATTAATGGGGAGCACAACAAATAGTTGTAGGAAGACAAGTCCCTTATCCCAACCAAAAGATTTTATAAATTAATTTGAGATAACTTTAAAATTAAAATATTATTATTAAAAATTAATTTTCCATATAAAAAAACGTTTTAATAGGATGAAAATATTCTTTGATTCCACGTCTTTTACCTTCTTGGTTTTTTGTTACTAAAAATGTTAAAATGCTTAAGGTTTAAATTTTTTTACTCTTAATAAACTTCGAAACGAAATGAAATTTTTATTTTTATTAGTCTTTGGGACCATTAGCTTCGTTGTTTTTTGTCTTTCTCAATTTAATTCTCTAATTATTCAAATTAATCATGAGCTAATCCAACTTTTTAACAGTGCTCTCATTGAAATATGAGCTGATCCAACTTTTTAACAGTGCTCTTATTGAAAACACAATACCAAGAAACTGATGTTAACATACTGCTATAACTGTCTTTGATGTCTCTTAAAGCATCACATTCCAAAATGAAATGTTTTTCCCATTCTACTACCCTAGAAGAGCAAAAAATGCACACCGGTTCTTCCCAAGCTTCTTTAGGTCTTTTCCACCAAACCTTAGTTGATGTGAATTAGTCCTTAATTGAGCAATAAAAATCTTTGTTCTCCATAGGATACTAGCTCCAATGTACTCTTTTTATTAGAGATCACAAGTGGAATTGAACTGTTGAACACAGTATTTTTTTCTATCCAACTCTTTTCTCCATATAAATTTACAAAACTTCTTATATGTAATATTTTTTATTTGTAGCAAGCACACAAACTCTTTGAAACTCTTTGAAATGGTTAGTGCTAATTACACACTACTTTAAATACCCTTATGGCCACTGGATTAGCTAATTATGGGAAAATTTCTATTTGTAGGTATTGGTGACTCCCACCCATCTAGCTATACTCATGGAATACGCAGCAGGTGGGGAGCTATTTGAGCGCATATGCCAGGCGGGACGTTTCAGTGAGGATGAGGTCTGTCCCTCTCTCTGTGTGCATATAACCATTCGCTGGCCTTCATGGGATCCCTATGTATATATTGCTGATGGTTTTTCAAAATTTGTTAAAAAATTCATTTATTCGTTCAATTGTTTTGTACACAGGCAAGATTTTTCTTTCAACAACTGATATCTGGAGTCAGCTATTGTCATGCCATGGTTAGTAATTATAAGCTTTGGATCACCCTCAATTTCCCGTGGTATAGGTTTCTTCCCGTTGAACGGTTGGTTAGAGTTTGATTAATATGTTTATGGCTATCATACGCAGCAAATATGCCACCGAGATCTTAAGCTAGAGAACACGCTGTTAGACGGAAGCACTGCCCCCCGGCTGAAAATCTGTGACTTTGGCTATTCGAAGGTACACATTTGCAGAGTCCTATACTCCCCAGTATATTTTTTCACACTATCAGAGTCAGGCTCGTGCTTGAATTTAATATGCTTTTCCCAATATCCTAGCATAGGTCCATCTCACCCTTTTATGTATCTCCGAGAGGGATACAAATTTAAAAACTCTACTATAATCTCTGACAGACAGTTGCGTTTTTTTCATATTTTCAAAGTCAGGCTGGTGCTTGAATTTAATATGCATTCCCCCTTTTATCTATCTCAGAGAAGGATAAAAGACTCTACTATAAACTCGGACAGTTCCAATAATTTAGTATGCGTTTTCCAATATCCTAGCATAGGGCTATCTCAAATTTGTATCTATCTCCGAGAGGGATAAAAAGAACCCTGCTGTAAACTCTGACGGTTCCAATATTTTCTTCATATATTCAGAGTTAGGCTTGTGCTTGAATGTAATATACACGTTCGGTTCCAATATTTTTTTTCATATATTCAGAGTCAGGCTTGTGCTTGAATGTAATATACACATTTCCACTATCATAGCATACGTACATCTCAACCTTGGATCTATCTCAGAAGATAAAAAATCGCAACCTTTAATATATCTAAGAACGATAAAAAAAATCTTAACCTTGGATCTATCTAAAAAGATGAAAATGTTCCAGGTGTAAAATCTGACAATTGAAAATATCTAGTTTAGCATTGCTTTTTTCTCAACCTTAAATTGAATCTATTCAAAAAGGATAAACGAAGTTTAGGTGTAAACTCTGACAGTTTGAAAATATCTAGGGTAACATTAAACCTTTCTCAGTGAAATTTATTTAAAAACTCTTCTGAAAAGTCTGACAGCTCTAATATTTTTGTTTATATATTTAGAGTCAGGCTTGTGCATTTGTCAATATCAATCTTGGATTTATTCAGATTTCAAAGGGATAAAAGGTTCTAGGTGTAAACTCTGGCAGTTTGAAAATATCTAGACTAACGTTGGTTTTTTACTTTTTGGTGAGAGGATCGAGTGGGATGACTGATTCTTTGGTACGATGGAATGTTTTTTTTTTTTATCAAATTTTATGAAGGATATTTTTGGCTTTTTGTGATAACGATGGAATGTTTTTCTTTTTTATCAAATTTTATGAAGGATATTTTTGGCTTTTTGTCATAACGCTTAAGGAGTAAACTGCTGCTTAAAGAGTAAACTCCTCATTCTGTTAAAATCTCCATTTTAACTAAATCCTAATTTTTTAATATATCTGACGTAAGGCCATCAACCAGTTATAAATTCATCACAGTAACAAAAAAAAATAGTGAATTTTTACATCTCTCAATAAAGTCTATTAAAAAACTCTATTGTAAACTCTGTTCATATATTCAAAGTCGGGCTTGTGCTGGAATGCATGGTCCAATATCACAGCATACGTCCATCTCAACTTTGGACACTTCCAATATTGTTGTTCATATATTCAGAGTTAGGCTCGTGCTGGAATACAATATGCATTGTCCAATACCATAGCATACGGCCATCTCAACTTTGGATATATCCAAGAGGGATTAAAAAAACTCTATTGTAAACTCTGACTCTTGAAAAGATCCAGGGTAACATTGTTTTTTTTCTCAACCTTGATCTATCGAAAAGGGATATCTATCCAAAAGACATGAAAAACTTCAGGTGTAAACTCTGACCGTTTGAAAATATCTAGGGTAACATTTTTTTTACTCTGTGAAATCTATTAATATTTTCTCATCCAAGCTAGCTCTTTCTCTGTAAAATCTATTAATATTTGCTCATCTAAGCTAACTCTGTTACCTGCTTAAGATTATGAAGTAGCAATAATTGTTCATTCATTATGAAGTAACAGTCAACTGTTCATTCATTCTTATTTAGGATGTGGAATGCACTTTACTTCTCCATATGGGTTTTAATAAAATTATAGCACTCCTAAATAACATTATAAGAAGATTGTAATGAGAACGTATATATATATTTAAAGATATTATAGTGAGAGAAGAAAGATGCTTTGAAAAAGAAAGGTGAAAGGGATGTCACATGAAAATTGTAAAAACAATAAAATTATATTTACAGTTGTGATCTCTGCATTTATTTCAAAGAATTTTCAATTTGTAATGTTGTCATTTTCTTTGTGGCTAAAACATTCAATTTGCAATGTTTTCATTTTCTTTGTGGCTAAAAGATCCTGGTATCAGGGCTTATTTGTTTTATTGCTCAAATCTCCATGCCGAACTCGGTGTTTTTGTCTGTCTTATTCATATATATGCACCTTATCTCCAAATTCTCCTCGTTTGCAAAATTGGTACATACATTTTTTTCCATCTATTTGTTTCTAGTGGTAGGTGATGAGACCTCAACTTGAATTTACAAAATATTTGTTTTTATTCATCGAGATTTTCTCTTAGAGGTAAGATTGTTGCATGTAAATAACCATCTGATTAATCTCACATTGATAAAATTTCATTTTTCCATCCAGATCTTGCCACAATTTCTTTATTATCCTATCAAGTATGTATTATGTAATGGCCACTAGTTCATTTAGTAGATCTTCTTCTTCAATTCCTCACTTTTAAATTTATTTATATCCTGTAACAATACCAATCCACATTTTGAATATGTATGCCATAAATCCACTTAATGCTTTTCCTTCGGATGGTTCGCACACCTATTTCTGCTATCAAAGAGTTGTACTTTTCAAATTGGTATCTTGTAAGGACCAAGAAGTTTGCACCTTAATTTTTTTAATCATTCTCCATGCTTAATGCTGGCAATTGCAAGTTTGAGAGCGAAATAATTGTAACCTGCATTAGGAAAAAAAAATCCACTTGTCTATTTTTTTCTTACTTTCGTTCATAGATCCCATGGTTATAAAATATAATTCCATTTCGTAGGTGCATCTTATATTCCTGCTAAATTTTCATTCCACTTCAATTTTATAGGTCCATCTTATAATCTGGAAGCCTGTCTTGTGTTGTTTGTTTTCCTCTTCTTATTTGTTTGCAGTCTTCTCTATTGCATTCCCAACCGAAATCAACAGTGGGAACGCCCGCCTACATTGCTCCAGAGGTTCTCTCCAAGAAAGAGTACGATGGCAAGGTAAAATACTAATTCCATTTTAGTGCTGAGGAGATTCTGCTTATGGTTTGTTAAGAAAAATACTAATTCCCGTCCCTGGTTGTTTTGGCTGTTCAGATTGCAGATGTCTGGTCATGTGGGGTGACTTTGTACGTGATGCTGGTTGGCGCTTATCCTTTCGAAGATCCAGAGGATCCCAAAAACTTTAGAAAAACCATTGGGGTAAGGCCTTAATCCATAATTATGGATTCCGATTGCTTTTAGTTTAGCAATCTCTAAGTAATGCACTCAAATATTGGACCTGTTGTTATGGCAATTTCATGTACGAGTGAAGGTCTGAATGAATTTATGTTGCAGAGAATATTAAGCGCCCAATATTCAATACCGAACTATGTATACATATCTGCAGAATGCAGGCACCTGCTGTCAAGGATTTTTGTGGCCAATCCTGCCAAGGTAAAATGCACATTCCTGTAAAGCAATTTCACTTTGCACATTCACACGGGTTTCAAGAATGTAATAGTATATATGTTGTTTTCTACTTGAGTTTGGGTGTCCAGAGGATAGTGATTCCTGAGATAAGAAACCATCCATGGTTCTTAAAGAACCTACCTAGGGATTTAATGGAAGGAGCAGAGGCAAGCTACCAACATGATGATCCAGAGCACCCGACTCAAAGTGTTGAGGAAATCATGAGGATACTGCAAGAGGCAAGAATACTGCCAGGGAGCGCTTGCAAGGTTGCAAATGATCACCCGTTCCAGTTTGCAGATCCAGACATGTATGGAGATGCAGAGGCTGATGGTGAGGAGGATATTGAGAGCAGCGGGGACTTTGTGTGTGCAGTCTAAATCTTGAATGAGTAGATCTTCAAGCTCATATCCAACTCCGCCCATGAGGCGGGGCACTGGGTTGTGTGTGAATGTATGATGCTTCAGATTCAAATGAATAGATCCGCAGGGTCATATCCAACTCCACCCATAAGGAGAGGCATTAGGCTAAACTTGTGAATGTATGATGCTGCGGTTACAAGTTACACAGCACTCGCTGTGGTATATTTGTAAGTTTGGACATGTTACTCCCTGTGGTATATTTGTAAGTTTGGACATGTTAAACATTATTATGATGGTGCTTTGCTTAGGGAGATTTGCATCAAACGTTTTGTGCAGGAATGCTTCATAAATTATTTTTGTTTTACAGACTGTTATTTGTATGGATTTATTCAAAGTGTAAGTTCCATTTGCAGATCTAACATGTATGAAGAGACAAAGGCTGGTGGGTGGATGGATTATAAATGTTGAATGAATAAATCTTTAAATTTATATTCAATTTTATTTTAATTTAGATCATTTTGAGATTTGTAGGTCTAATGGTTAAGAGTGGGCTTTTTTGTAAAAGACATTAAGTTCAATTCCATAGGGGATAGAGTATGTACACTTTTCTAAACTTCCTAAACAAAGTCTTGTACACCAATTTGATGTCTGGTTTGGCCATGACCTTAAAAATAGATGATTATTATTATAGTAAAGATATATTATTATTAATTTAGTAATTTGTTATTTATATTAGTGTTTTCCCGATGTAAGTTGTAGTTTGGTGTTTCAAAGTTAAGAGTTTTCCCAAGCATGAAGCATCTACTTGTACTTTTGAGAATCAAAACTTGTGAGCATAGCTCTCAACCCCTTGAAAGTTGTTTTATATAGCAATCTCTTCTCCCACAATTTAGGGGTAAGATACACCAACCTGGTGTTTGGGTTGGCCATAACCTTAAAAATAGATTATTATTATTATTACCATCATTATTATAAAGATGTATTATTATAATTGATTTGCAAGGCTCTTTTTAGGAGTAGGTTCTACTTTGATGATTTAGAGTCTAGAGTTTTCCAAAGCGAATTTAAAGCTCAAAAACCATTTTGAAGCATCAAAAGGTACTTTTGAGGATTAAAACATGTGAGCATAGCTCCCAACTCCTCAAAGTTGGTCTACATAAAAAAAGCTTTCCAATGACGTGAAAATAAGTTCCTATGTAGAAGTTATTCTTTTTCTGCCTTAGCCCCCATTTCTCGCACATGTGACACTACATATATATGGGTTTCAAGAAGATTCTAGAGGGTCTAAAACCCTAATGCTAATTAAGAGTTGAAATATGGAAAAATCCATTTATATCAAAATAATAGGCCATTGGGAAACACTACCACACTAGAATAATAGACCATCGGGAAACACTACCACACTAGAAAGAGGGCAAGGGGGAAGGTGGGCTAATTTCCTTACTAAACATATAAAATCTAGGAGTTAGAGTAAGAGATTGAAAAAAATAAAAAAAATTGTAATAACCATAGTCATTCATAGTCATTCAAATTATAATATCTCTAACAACTCTATACTAACTTAAATAATACAAATATTTTAATTTTAAATATTTTTGTATTGCATTGAATTTCTAAAAATAAAACAAAGCATATATTTCACCTTCTTAATTTTTTTGGTATTTCATTAATTTTCTAACTCTACCTCCTCTGTGAAAGCATGAATTTCAATGTTTCTACGCTTATTTCATATTTTCCCTTTTTATCTTATACCTATTTCATTTTTTTCCATTTTATTTTAAAAAAAGCTAAAAGGTAACTTAATTCAACATAGGAAAATTGTTTCTAAGCATAACATATAAAATAGCATTAAACTTTGATGGGCTAAAATTAAATAATTTAAAACGAATAAATAATTAATAATTAATTATAAAAAATAAAATAAAATAATAAAAAAAATAACTTAAATAATTTAATGTTAAAATTTATAATAAACTCTAAAATTTACAACAAAATTTGATAGGGAAATTTTAAAATAAATTTTATATTTATTTTATTTTAAAATGTAATATTTTCCTTATTGTTTTTATATAATACATATATTTAATATTTTAATTTAATTATAATTAATATATATTTATTTTAAAGTTTGATCTCAAGTTTTGTTTTCAAGATGTAATTTTTTAATATAAAATAAAAAAAAAAAAAAACTAGTTTTAACTATATATAGTTGATATTGAAATATTTTATTTGTGATACACATTTTTTATATTAAAATGTTAATACATATCAAATCTATATTAAATATTGGAGGACTTACAAATCATTTTTATACCTTGAATTAGAAAACACATATTAATGAAATAAGAGTTCTCTTTCTATATATATAGATATTAATTTTTTTTACTTAACATGCATATTGAAATATTTAATTTATAACCCACATTAAACTTTTTCTTTGTTATTAATATTTTTATATCTTATATATTAACACCATATTAAGAATGAAATAAATTACTCTCCCTCACTATGAAAAGTGAAAATATAAGAATTTTTTTAGTTTAAATAACATTATTTTTCTCATTATAAAGTTCATATAAAATTATGTTATTAATTTGGACATTGAAATATTTTACTCAAGGTGGATTGAATTTTTTTTGGTTATTAATATGCTTTTCTTTAAATATTACACGTAAACTAAACATACATGAATTACTCATGTAATATCAATATATTATTTTTTGTCAACACAATATATTAAATAATGAATAAATTACATATCTTTCTCATTCTAAAAAGTAAATTATTGGTTTTATTTTTTTACTTTCTATTACATTATCTATCTATATAAAGTTGATGCAAATTAAAGTGGAAATTGAAGTAAATTAATTATGGAAAACACCATTTTTTTGTTATTATTGTTTTTAACTTGTTTATATAAGTATTATTTTATTATTTTCAAAAGTAACGTTCCATGATACAACATCTCCCCCATACTATCCTGTATAGCCCCTCTCGATGCAACAATCACAAATATTATTAACATATATTACCCATCTCATTTTTTGGGGATGGTAAGTTCACTTTTCTTTTATTAACACATAAGCATAGTTACAATATGATCTACTACAATGGAAACTAGACCATGGATAAAATCGAAGGCTTTTTGTCTAAAGTTAGCAAATTAAAAAAATATAAAAGTCAAGTACAAGAAAATGGATTTTGTTGTTAACCAAACAGAGCATATCTAGTTGCAAAATGTAATGAAAGTCTAGCCTATATTGCTCCACATGTATAAAAAAATAAAAGTCATAATTGGCTAAAGAAACAATGACATAAAGAGCATCACATAAATGCTCAATGAAACAAAAAACCATCAAGTGACAAGTCATGAGGAAGTTAAACTCGATTGGGACTAAATCAATATGATTGTTTGGAGACATGGGTCTCGTTGTAGCTGCTTCAACCACCCTCCAAAATGTGGCCTATGCTTTGATTTTGGAGGACTCCTTCTGTCCATAGGAGCTTATCTTTTATTGTCATCAAGTATTCATGTTGTGATCAAGACTTATCATTTCATGCTTTTCTTTTGATGCACTGATCCCGGCTTCATATATTTCCAACACAAGCTAAATTCTGACTTGATCTTGCAGCATTGTTGGGCTTGCCTCCAGAAATTGGACAATTTGGAAGGTAGGCCAGCCTTGCCCCCAAAAACTATGCAAATATTCTTGGCAGGCCAGCCTTGAGCATGAAATTTGCGCAATTCTAGATGGAATCCCAGCCTTGAAGATGGAAATTGCACAAAGCATCCCTTAAGCTTAGAAATTATGCAATGCATTGAGTCAAGAAGTTTCCCAATCCTCAAGAATTGCACAATCCTTCTTGGTAGTCTACATGCAAGTTTCCCGAAAAAGCAAGAAAGAAAAAGAGAAAAAAGGAAAAAAGCAAAAGGAATCCCTAGAAAATAGGGATTCACTAATTAGTTTCCTGAAGGTACTTACTATTTTTGGAACTTTCTACCAAGTGTCGTTTTTCCTTGATTTTAGGCATGCACATCATAAACCCTAATCGATCTAGATCTATATAATGGATGCCCCTAAAGCTCATTTGTACATTTGATCTAGGAGCTCTAGCATTCCCAAAGTGATCAAGGAGCCTTCGGTGGAGTTTGTGGCGCTTTTCTAGGTGAGTTTTCCTTTTGTTGTCTTTTATCACTTTTCTCATCATTTTTTATCGTTTGGCTTCTTTGAGTATTGTCTTTGTTATTGATTTTCATGGTTGTTGGATTTTTAATGTATATTAGCTTGTATAAGTGTTGGTTCAGTCTATCAGTTGCCTTTTGCAAGTGTCGCATCGATTTTCTTGTTTTTCCCATTAGTGGTCGTCATTGTGGTGACTCTCCATGCATGTTTGTTTTAACTTTTGCTTGTTGATCTTCCAAACTTGTTTTGTACCAATCTATCCATAGTTAGTTAGATTTATACTTTAACATGCACTATCATTAGAATCTGCTAGTTTTCCACTCTTAGTTAGGGCAGATCTGCCCTTCCACTAGCCATGTATCACCTTGTCTAACTAGGAATTTCACATCTAAGGCTCAAGTTCTTAGCTTGCCCTCTGAGACTACAAAATGTATAGTGCTAGGTTGACCCAACTACGCATTACTTAGTTCCATGGTTCAATCCCTCACCCTTGGCCACTAAGACTACACAATGCACAGTCTCCATCCTAGTCTGCCCAAGTAGAACTACACATTGCGTAGTCTCTAGCCTTAGGATGCATCATTGGCTACTGAAACTATGCAATGTGTAGTTCCTCTAGCCAGTCTCCCATCCTTAACCTCAGGAATTGCACAATCCTCCTCATCAATTCACTGGTTTGTTGCTTGATCTTTCTTTGTAAATTGATTTTTTGAAGCTAAATTATGTCTTCCATGAGTGTATTTCCTCCCACAGATATTGCAGGCGTTGAGCACTTCTCTTCATTAGTCATTGGTATCATTGCATCCAAGAGAATTTCTTGAAAGGATACCACTGACAGTTGCACCAAGGAGGAAGTTGAGAGTACACTAGTTTGCTTGCTAGTATACTCAAATACTCAACTATTTGTAGAAAATGAATCAAATATCACATGGCAAAAGGTGAATGAAATTTTCTTAGTAAGAACCTTCAAAGTAGAAATGGAAGACCGACAGGTGTATCTCAATGTCCAAAAGTCAAAGTTACATAGGGTTGCATGCAGGTACCCAACATTCCCATGTGCAGATGTTGTTAGCTGGATACTGTCTCACACAGATCCAAATACTATAACTCTTAGCAGTACTAGTGGACAAAGGCTTGCTTCTTTTCTGATAGAAGACTATCATCTCATGTACCATTTTTGTTAGCCATAGTCGCTCATGGATTCATACTTGTATGCGAAAATCAGCTACTTGACCACCAAGGAGATTGTTAAAGGCTGGGTGAAAGAGCCAACAAGGTTTCGTCAGACACCAATCAACACCTACAAGACAAAATCTCTATGGAGGGACTATCAACTCTTAATAGTTTTATGTTCTCGAATCTATGGCTAGCAGAGCATCGAGACGTTTCCTGAAGGGTGGGATTTCTTACTCGACTAAGTTGTGAATGAAGGTAAACCATTTAACTGGTCAAATTTGTTGGTTTAGAAATTGTAGATCCATGTATCTAATGCCCTTAGTCCCCCCAAGGGCGGGTAAGTGAGATTTTACATGTTTTCATATCTACGGGATGAAATCTGCATACACAATGCATTCCCTAGCATGAATTTTCCTTGGACACTACGGGACAATGTCGTGTATGTTTATTGTAAGATGATTTCAGAGTGTAGCCACAAAGGAGTAATGGAGAAGCTAGCTCATCACTTCCTCATTCTGTTGTACAAGTTGATCTTTGAGGAAGGTCAACCTTGCATGTCACATGGGGAAATGGAAGAGGTATTACAGATAGTAGATTGGTTTGCCTCACCATATGGCACTTTCCTCAAGGTGTTTGGCGAACAGTAGTCTCCACATATTTTACTGAGGTATGTCACCAATAAGCTATCCATGCAAGAAGTTGTGTATCATCTCTCCAAAGGGTTGTCAACAACTTTGCATAAGAAGAATAATGCACATTGGCCTGCTCTTCCTATGTAGATCAGATTGTATGAGATCAAGAATCTGAAAGTAGCAGATACCGAAGGAAAGGTAATAGAAAAGTTTTCATTCGATACTCGGGATTTCAATCTGTATGATCTAAGGAATATTTGCAAAGACCATTGTGTGAGGATCCGTTTCTAGTGGCTAAGCAAGACCTTTCAGTGGCCAGAGGAGGAACCATGGAAGAATTGTTACAATGCCTCCAAGTCCCATGAGTCGATCAATTTTGCAGGAACTTCACAAGTTTCTCCACAATAGGACGTCACTCCATAGGAAACACTAGTGTAAGATCACAACCCAATGCACAAGAAGGGAAAGAGGAAGGTTGTGCATAGTCCAGGAGGAGAGAAAAGTTGTAATATGAAATTTGATCTAGTCATTATGAGAGCGGTAATAGAATCAAAGAAGAAGAGGAAACAGAGGGTATAGGAAGCAGAGGGGAGGACGAGAGCATAAGAGATTGGAATAAGAAAGGAAAAAGTAGGAAGAGGAAGAAAGGAGAAAAGTAATAGCAAAAGAAACAATACAAAAACAAGCTAAACAACAAGAAAAAAATAGGAATCTATAGGAGGAGAGAAAATAAATGTAGGACAAGGAGCTCACTTGAGAGATAGAGGAGTTGATTGAAATCCAAGACATGGAGGAGGAACCAGAGCCATAGAATGAATATGTCAACCCGATGCCAAGGAAATAATAGGTCACCATTCAATCTCCCCATCTTCCAACAAAGCAAGCTCCAAGTAAGAAAGAGGAAATTTTTCCTCTTGATGATGTCCAATTATGGACACATACAATCTAACTTATGACGAGCTTCAGAAAAAGATTGTACAAACAAGGAAGAAACATTTTCTAGACAAGCTCACATCTCCTACATTCATTAGAGAAAGGGTGATTGTGATAGACACCAGAAGAAATCTAGGTGCCATTACCATAGCCAACTTGGCCTTCGCAGGTTCTTCGAAGTGAAACATGAAGTATTTGATGGTCGAGAACAAACAACTGGAAAATTACTTGTAGGCTACTAGGAAAGGGGTTGAGCATCTCTGAGCAAACGTACAGAACACAACTTCTACATAGGTCCATCTGGAAGAATTGAAGGCAGTAATACTCAGTGAAGTATCGACACTAGGAGAGACCATGCAGAGTCTTTATGAGGAGCTTGTTACCATGCATAAGGAAATTTTCCACTTGCATGGGTTGCAACAGAAGTGTAAATATTTTTTTCAAACTCTTAGGAATGTACACGCTACCATCACTACCGTGCATGAATGGTTAATGCAATACAAAGGGTCGCCACTTGACTTGTGCAAGAAAACAAAGCAATAAGAAAAGCTAGAGAAAGAAAGAGTTCGGTTATTGATCTAGAATAACAAACAAATCACCTCATTAATTGGTAAAATTTAGGCCTCGTATGCACAATTATCCAACAATATGGAATTATTGGTGAAATCACATGGGATCCCATCAGTTAGGTCACTCACTAAATCCAAACCTAGGAACTAGGTCAGACAGAACATTGAAGAATAGTTGGAGTCACTGAGATAGATTACCACCAAGGTATATTTGGAGGTGGACAAGCAAAATATGCAGAAGTACATTGGTGGTCCCATCCAAGTTAACACAATGTTGCTCCTACTCTAGAAGGAAACCAAAACTCGTTCCAAATCATTTTACTTAGATGCCATGGAGGCTAGAGTCTATTTCCATCCATACACAATTTAGGGATGTCATCGTGCAGTACCAAGCTTGGCACCATTACATGATTGAGAAATATCAAGTGGAATTTTCTGAGCTGACATTTCCTTAAAGTCAAGATTAACTATTTGGTCTTATTAGGTTGTCTATTTGGCTCTATCCAATTTTTTCTTATATGGGTATGAGTGTATTATAATATTATTTTGTAATTAATTTGTAAGTGGAATTCCAAGTGTAAATATTGGAATATGAAGAGCCATTTTGTAAATAAGTTGAAGAATCATGAGGGAAGTTCAAGAGTCACAAGGGGAAGTGAATAGTCACCCCTTTTTTTATAAGCATGCATTCATAATTCATGTAAAGGGATTTTTGGGGAGTCAAGCTTTTGGCTAGGCTTAGGCTTATAAACAAGAGCTTGGGAGTTTGTGAGAGCCTTGGTTTCTCTGTAGAATAGAGGGAGTATCTTTCTTTAGAGGAGAAAGTGTTGGCTTCATGTTCCATTATTGGGGCTAGTGGTATTTCAATGGTATATGTGTGACAAGAACTTTCACTTAATAAAAGCTCAAAAATGACACATTTTCATGCATATGTTGTAATTATAGTTGGAAATATTCTTGTTATGTTTGCAATGTATGTTATTTAACTTACATTTGTTCTTATGAAATATTTCGTTTGCATTGTTACAAAACTTATTGAATGTGTGTTGTTGTTTAATTCCATCATTATTAACTTCTAAACTATTTCGCAGATTAGCCTCCGATGTATTTATGCTCTTGTTTTCCTTTCAAGTTGCATACTATTACAGGCTTCTAAGGGACTCACTCATTTTCCTTTCATGTGTTAGAACCTCCATGCATTGCACCGGAATTTCCATAGAGTCACACACTTGTTCCCACCAAAATCACCATACATCACTCTATGTATTATTACAGCCAAGGCACATCATTAAAACCAATTGCATCGAAAACTGGGTCGTATATTAGACGGGATTCCTACACCAAATAGTGTGAGGTCTAATTGGGAATTCATATCGAGGAGGTCCTCTGAATGTTGGTGGGTCTGTCACCGTCAACATTTCTGGTGCTAGAAGGAGGGCCAAATGAAAATATGAGCCCATGAAGTCTATTTGAACTTTCTGCATCTTTAATGGCTTCTTCCCAAATCTTAACCCTGACATGTTTTTCTAGAAGCGCAAATGTGAAAGTTTCCATGGGAATAATCAATGACTTGTCAAATCTAAAAGTTGATGGTGAGGGTGAAACAACCATTCTTGAGTAAACCACTTGCTTTCTTGAATTCTACACTAAACATAATATTCACTGTAAGGATTGCAAGTTGTTCATTCTCACATTCGAAGCGCACGTCAAAGAATGGTGTTACACATTGCTAGCCACTTCCATACACTCTTTTGAACATCTTGTCAAGGAGATTTATATCTCCTCTGATAGTTATGATTAGAAATTTGTTTTCAAGAAAATCATGCAATTGCAAAAAGAACCTGATGAATCTCTTGATGATTTTCATGATCGTTTCATTCATTTTTTTTTTGAATTTTCTAAAGATGATATTGGTTGGTATATAATGAAAGATAAATTCAAATTTCTTGTTCATATTTCAATGAATCCACAAGAATATTAGTCTTTAAAAAGTCTCCCAACATACCTCAGTTATAGAGATTGTAAATCTATGACGAATGAAGTTGTTGTTCCAAGTGACTCTTCATCTTCCCCTCATATAACAACTATATTTCCACAGGTTGAGGTGGGAGAAATTGAGAGTTCATCTATTTATATATCACCATCTTCTCCTACTCAACATATTGAGAATTTCACCGTAGTTTTTAATTGTGAATTTGATGTTTGCGATGATGTGTTATCTCCTCGTCCTCCATCCATTGATTCATTTGGTCCTCCTGATTGAGAGTTGTTTGGTTCACCTATTTCAACTGTTTCTGTAGGTGTTCATGAGGATCAATTTCAGGATGGAGTTAGTGTCGAGTAGCCAACCTGCGATATCCTTTATGATGACTATGTGTGGGATTCTATGTTGAAAATGAAAATATAAAATCCTAATTTAATTTTTTCCTTAAATTAAATTAGGAATACAATTGTAGTTCCACATCACATGACAACTTGTATTAGTTAACTAAGTTAATTTGACTTAGTTGGCTCAATTAGTTTGAGTTTAGGGTGTAACTAGAGTCATGTAGAGTGTCTCCTACATTATAGGATCCCTGGTTGAGTTTATTTTGAGTTGTAATTAATTAATTTAGATTAACTGAGTTAAAGTTAGTTAAACTAGTTCTAACTGATGGAGGAACTAGTAGGAGGTCAGACAATGGGGTGTTCCTTCATGTGGTCAACCAATTAACTGATGATTCACTCATAATTAACTCATGCATATCATATATGAGAGTTACCCAGTTGAGATTGGATTTTAGGGATAGTGTATTATCAATTGTATGGGTGGTGTATGTAGTTAGAGGAAGGCCTATGAAGGTTTTGCAAATCCATAGGGGATAATTCCCAAGGGAACATCGTAAGGAAATAGGGACTTGGGCAAGTAGAAAATTGGTTAAGTATTGGCATGGGATTGTCTATGAAGATGTGAGACAGATAGAGATAGTTCATAGGTTTCTCGGGCTTGAGAAAAGCATTGTAATCTTCTCATATTTTCTTACTAATGCAATATATAAATAATAAGGGTTTTTAGTGGTGGATTTCCCCAGGAAATCATTGTGTAATGTGTTGATTGAATTCTTTCTATTGTATGCTTCGTGATTTCGTGATCGTTTAATTATTTCACTAATGAGTAGATTAGATTCAAGTCTATTGTTTTACTAAATTACAATTAACAGTTTGAATCTACAAGGAATTTCTACAGTATATCTTTGAACAAGAATCTACGATGAAGGTTGATCTTTCTCCTTCTACGCCTCTCCCTCATTATCCTATGTTAGGTCCCTATACTACTAGTGTAACCCCTTATTGTTATTAGTACAACACCTTTATTATATCGTTGTGTCCATGTAGTCCCCATATTTTTATTATTGGACGCCATAGAAGCGCACTATTGTTATTCTTGTGCCCTTACATTATTATTGTTATGTTAGCTCTGATTATATTATGACCCCTTAGACTCCTATATATAGAAAGGAGGTCTTGCCATTTGTATAATCCAAGAATTGTTCATTTGTGTAATGTAAATGAGGTTTCCCCCTCGAAGAGACTTATTGCTAAGTCATTGATCTATCCTTTCTATCTTTCTGTGAGTTGGTTCCATAACATTTGGTATCGGAGCTTTGGATTTTAGGGTTTCGTTGCTCCAAACAGGTCATCGTGGCATTTACGCTATAAATTTTTCTCAACAAAGTTTCAAAAGCTAAAAAAAAAACCATTTGAGAAGAGATCAGTTTGAACCTTCGGTATGAATTTCAGATCTTGTCTCTCTATATTTTCGGATATATGATCTAAGGAAGTTAGGGTTTTTGCAATTGCTGTGGGGGAAAGTATCCAACTCGGAATGACCCTAACCCACTCTAAGGGTGACAGTTCCTTAGCAACAGCTGAAAGCAAAGCTACCTAAAGTTTCTTCTTTATGACATGCAAGAGATAAAAGGAAGAGATCCACTTACCGATGTCTTGCGCAAATGGTCGATCCAATCTCCTTTGATTGCCGCTTGCTCCCAGCTCCAAGTCTTTTCACGGGCCCAGCTACACGAGATCCTGCAAACAAGACGAAGAAAGGAAACTACAAGAAGCATGCATTCATAATCGATTCAAGGATTAGCATAAATCAAAGACGCAAGTAAGACAATACACCATTGAAACACATGCGAATAGAAGAACCTCAAAAGCTTTATTAATATATGGAAGTAAGGTTCAGGCGGTGATACAACCATGAGAGGTCCAATCCAGCATCACCTTCCCGACGGAGAGAAATCTCTTCTTCACCTCCCTCAAGCAATCACCCAATGCTCACAACTGTAAACCAACAGCAATTCTTTGCACTAAATTCCGGCCTCCCTAGATCCCATGGGATGAGATCCTTATATAGAGTTTTGGAGTGAAGATAAGTCAGCTTGATGTGTGACTTGTTGTCCTCTTCAACTCCAGTTGTTCTTCAGTTCTTCACTCGGAGTTTCTACCTTCCACTTGGAGTTTTAGAAGCTCTTAACTCATCATTAGGCGAATCTTATGATCAAGTGTCTTTTGGAAGCTTCCTGGGCACTGGCACATTGAGAGAAAGATTCCTCCACATGTCAAAGTACGCCCAGCGCAGGTAGCCTTTGTTACACTTGCGATGCAGCGTAGGTAGCCTTTGTTGCACTTGCTATGCAGTGCAGGTAGCCTTTGGAGCAGCTGCTTTGATCCAAAATTGACCTGTTTTTGAGTGTTTTTCAGTGGAGAACTGATTTGCAGTGCTGTGGTTTGCTGACCTTGTTCCTCTAAGGGTAAGAACAACATGTTTAGGGACTTTGGATCCCTCAGTTTATTGACATTTCATGCTCCATGCTGTAAGGCACAAAAATGTCTATAACAGTTGCCCCCTAAAGTATGAGGTCGTTTATTGGGTGAAATGCTTTATTAGGAGGATCCGAAGTTCATTCAATCGTCGGGAGGTGACCTGTAACAAAATACAATACAATACATTATCTTTTCATACTTTCTTTTCATGATCTAGCTGAGGCGGGCATTTCCCATGCTCAGCTTTATAAATACATTTGTTGTACATAAACAGACGATCGTCTGATAATAGACTGATAATTCTCTGCTTTTAATTATC
This sequence comes from Pinus tabuliformis, assembly GCA_031772625.1. NCBI lineage: Eukaryota > Viridiplantae > Streptophyta > Pinopsida > Pinales > Pinaceae > Pinus > Pinus tabuliformis. The sequence goes on along the minus strand of CM062816.1, from coordinate 1,933,478,323 downwards.
ATCCTTTTAGTAGGATGATCATCTGCTGCACATGTCTATGTTTTTATCTCCTGAATATATATTGCAGCCCGGATGGATGAAACTAGATCCGGGGTCTTCAAACTTGTCCGATCTTCACTCTAGTACAAGTCGATCCATGTGAGAATTTCTTGAAGTCGAACATGGAAAGACATCGCTTGATTACCAGTCAATAATGTAAACTGTTAACAAGCGTGAGAGGAATCACCGATAATGATGATGACCCTCAAGGTACTGCAGCACAATTCACGTGGTGTGAATATAGGATTTGGCGTCGAACACCACGCAAAGTCTCCTGGTCGAAGGTCATTAATGTATACCTATCGCCGGGAGTGAGAAACTTGCCATTGAGGCATGCAAGCTTCAAAGTACTGAGGGGGTGTTCCTAGATCAACTTCTTGGATAATGAGCTGATGTCGACAAGAAGTGATCCGTCAAAGGAGGGCCTTAATGAATCCCACATCAGTGACACGGAACGGAGCTAGTGATGATGGTGAAAACGATCTGTGAAATATGATTCAGGGTGGCGGTCATGGAAGGATGAAAGATGATGTACGGTAGTGGATGGGACCCGGTTGACACTTTCTGAATGACATCTCTTGAACATATAACGACACTGATGTGATGGATCGGTAGCATTACCCCATGTATGGATGGTATGGCGAGACCATGGTGAAGGGACCGGTGAATGATAATAACCCAACCCGATATTTATGGGGGCAAAAGTGTCATGTTCAAGAGCGACTTGCTACCATTAAGCTTTGAGGTTCTTCCCAATTTTTCCCCAGTCATTTCTGACCAGTACCTCTTTATTTTTGTCAAGCTTGAGGAGGATAACATATGCTTGTTCTATAACCTGCCCTTCGGGCAAGCCCATCGCTATGTTTTTAACGAGCTTAACGATAGGGAAACTCGTTCTCGTCTAAAGACAAGTTTGTCGCTATCTAATATTTTTAACGAGCCCAACGACAAAGACAACTCGGTCCTTTTCATTTTTAGAGAGTCTGAAAAGGGTACATAAAGTGGACTCCAGAGGTCCTTTTTCGTCATCTAATCCCTTAAGTCCGAAAAAGTATAAAACAATACAGAAGGGATGAATGTTCGATATCTTTATCGAGCCGAACTAGACAAGCGCTCGATATTTTTGTGTAATAATCCCTCAGGTCCAAAAAGATTAAAATCTAGAGGAGGGATAGCTCTTCCGGTCCTTTTAACGAGCTGGAAGGCCAAAACTCGGCAAACTTTTCATTTTTTACGAGTCAGTGAAAAGAGCTCAAAGGAGACTCGTCTTTTGAGGAACGAGTGATAAACAGGGATAACAGCAGATTCCAGGTACAGGTTGGAATTTTCCAATAACGACAGTATCACAAGGATGGCTAGGTGAAATCACTCTTCGCAGATGTTCCTCAAAATAGGTAAACAATCAAGTGGATGTGAAGGATCGGCCAAATGAAAAGTGGAGGTGACGGTGCAAACACGACCAAGGCTTTTATGGCTGATGAATTTACGGTCTCAAATGGTTATCTACCGGTTCATTTTTTCTTGATGAGCTTGAACTCTGAGGGAAGCTTGCTCACAGGTGCATTTATTTTTTAACGAGCATGAACTCTTGCTAAAACTGCTCGGTTTTGCGTTTATTTTTTAACGAGCATGAACTTTGCCAAAACTGCTCTTTCTTTTGCATGCCCCCAGCATCATAATAACGCATGTCAAAGGAGGGTGCCCCCCAAGCTTCATTGCATTCAACTTGGTGGTTGGAATGAAGGTTTACCTTTGAATTTTGAAAAGGGGATTTGTTTCATTTTTTAATGAGGTTGACATAGTAAAAGAACTATCCTCGTGACTCCTTGTTTCATTTTTTAACGAGGTTGACATGAGATAAGAACCGTCCTCGGAGCCCACTGTATTTACAGTATTTCCATTAGGGCGATGATCCATGCTGACAAAATATTTAGGAATCTTCCGAATCCGTTGGATATAGAAGATTTCATATTGTAGGTTTCCACTGTGGCTATTTCCGCCAGATTACTCGCCGGCGGTAGGGCAAAAGTACCCATTAAGGCAGGGTCTTTTAGGAGACCTACTCCAATATTTTGGAGCGATTGATTACTTTCATGGATCATTGTGCTGCTTCCCGTAACTTGAGAACTGTTGGGGAGAAATGTTTGTTGGTCGACGATTGTAATTTTTCCTTGAAAAGGAAATACGATCCTCTTGAAGTAGGTCGACACAACTGCATCCATGGCATATATCCAAGGCCTTCCCAGTAGGATGTTGTAATCGAGGTTTCCGTCGATTACTTCCACATCAACTTCTACTGTTTTGCCCCCCAGTTCAACTTGCAAGTTACTTAAAATCCCATATGGAGTGTATGATCGTCCATCAAATGCTTTTAATGTCGTTGACGATTTTGACAAGGGTGGTGAGCCTAAATTTTTCCAGCAACTCATCGACATAAGACCTGTAGATGCCCCCTCATCAATAATTGTTCGATGAACAGTTTTGTTGAGGGATTTCACTTGAATAAGGAAGGCTAGTTGAGCTGGTAACTGAGGGTCATATCCTTTATGATCAAAGGTCACAAGATTGGAATCCATTGGGCCAATCCCACCTATGGCTGATAATAAAGCTTGCTCTTGGGAGGTGCATTTTTGCGCTACCTCAAGTGTCGACATAGCGGACGACGATTGTGTCAGGTCCTCTATTATATTGTAATCTTGTGTTATTTTTTCACGAGGATTAAATGTCGATTTGTGTACTACTCCCTTTGGCGACTTTATCATTGGTTTAGGAACGATGGGTGGCACAACTTTGGTCAAAGTTGTTGTTGAACTACTAGGTTGTTTATTTGCCTTGTTGTTCAATTGCTTTGGATTCCTGTGATCTTTATTCCTTGTCAAAGCATTATTTTGCTGCTTTGAGGTGGACAACATAAGCACTTGGGATCGGGAAGCATTTTGATTAGCAACCAGATTTTGTCTTGGACTAGGAAACGGATCAGTCAATACTGCTGGGGTTTTTGAACTCTTGAAGAGTTTCTTAACTTCAGCTATATGTGGACAATCTTTCGTCCAATGATCCTCATCGCATATATGACACCCTGTCGGGGGCTTCCCTTTCCTTTTCTTTTTCTTCTTGCCCCCTGGTTGCTTCAGTCGTTTTCCCTTGTCGGTCGACATGGCATTTACTTCTGAGGCAAGAAGTTCCTCATCTGCATTTTGACTAGAAATTTTGCGTTTGCCAGTCACGCCATTACTGGCGTGAGAGTTAGTATTTGATTTAGGAGGGGGAGGAATTGAAAATTCAGGTCTAGGGGCGTCAGGTATTTTGTCGTAGAGCGTGCCAGACTGAGTATATACTAAGTCCAGATATTGAGCACGAGCAATGACCTGCTCCTCTGTTACGACTCCCCCCTTGGCCACATCTTCCGTTATAGCCGGAAGTAACGACTTTATAAACCATTCAGCTAACAGCTGATCAGGAACGTAATTTTTCACCATCCTACGACGACGTCGCCACTCATGTATATGATCAGATATGTGAGTGGTCGTTGTCTGTTGAAGTTGGTGAGGAGTTCTGTTCCCGTTTCATACCTTATCGGTAATTGAAAATGGGTTAAGAAAGTCGTGGCTAAGGAGCTGAAATTGTCGAAAGAGGCTCTTGGCAATTCAATGTACCATTTAGCCGCTGGACCTGTCAATGTCCTCTGGAAGAGGCGAAGTCTTATCGAATCATCGTTTAGAGTGTTCGATGAACACCACAGATGAAAAGTCATGACGTGATTCGACGGGTCTTCACCTGGATTTCCATTGAATTTAGGAATGTCTGATGGAAGTTTATGCGGAATCGCTGGCCACCAAGGGGCATAAGCAATTCGATCATTCGTCAGCCGGTTTAGATCTGGCAATTCTAGAGTTGCTACAAAGGGCAACTGTTGGTTCAGGTTAGGCGAAGCATATCCAGGATAAGATGGTATCGCCTGAGCAATGGGTCTTTGCAGACCAGCATAGTGCTGACAACTTTGACAAAGTTGATGGGCATAACCATTATAGCATGGTTGCCCATTACTTACAAAGACTTGTTGCTCAGGTCCTTGATATGATTGTTGGAATGGCGGTTGTTGAGATTGAACCAGCTCTGGTTGTTGGACCATTTGCTGTTGACCAATACTGGATGATTTACCAAGATGAGGAGTCACAGTACTTGTTCGAGCCTGAGTCGCTCCAGATAAGGAGGCACTACCCTGAGATTGTGATTGAGCCGCCGAGATAAGAGGTTGTTGTATTACAACAGGTAGCGCTTGTACTTGCGACGCATTCACCGTAGCAGGTGTGGTGGGAATATTCGACACAGGGTGTACTGGTTGCATTGAATATGCAACTCCTGATTGTTGAGGCAGTATTGGTACCCAACCGCTAGATGTGATTCCAGTTTGACCTGAACTTTGTTGTAAACTCCCACATGGTTGTTCTCCGGGAGGGAACAATGAAAGAGCATACTGCCCTCCACATGGTGGAAATCCAGTACTTAAAGGGTAAATTGGCCTTTGAAGACACATTGGATCAATTTGTTGAGTTTCAACATAAGAAGTACCAGATGATAATCCGGATGAAGAAATAGGAACTAACCATATTGTCGTCCCTGATTGGACTCCGGCTTGTTGTTGACAATTTTCCGGGACAGATGGTATACCAGCGAACATTGTTGGAGTAGCAGCAGGAGGTTCTGCTGCTGCTGTGTCAGACGACACAGTCCTAGATGTCGACGGTTGTTCAGACATATCTAGTCTATCCAAAAGATTTCTTAGCGATTCTACAAGAACTTACGATGCCAAAAGACTAACTTCGAAGATCAACGCAGGAATAGGAGGTGATTATGTTCCGTTTAAAATGAATTTTATTATGACGACGCTTTTAGACACAACTTGCTTTTTCACTTTTTAAGAGTCGAGAAAAAGCTAAAGATGACTCTAGTCTCCTTCGATGTATTAATGAGCCCGAAGTGACAAATGCTCAGATGGACTTTTTTAGTTATAGAGTTTGAAAAAGGCCAAAAGAAACTACTCTGGAGTTCTAGGCAGAGGGTGTGCCAAACCTTTCGCGAAACCACAGAATACGTTTTACGGTACGAGTGGTCGATCTTCGTGAATGTTGTGTTCACTGCATCGCGATCAGTAGGGCGGCTGACACGGCTTCCTATGGATAAAGGCTTTGTTCCTATAGGGGTCCCCCAATATACGCGACGGTACGCGGGGGCACAAGTCCGTATTAGTGCTATCGTCTCTCAGGAGGAATCACCCACCTTCGTAGAGATCGACAGTCACTATGTTTAACGATGCCGGTTCACGTCTCTACCTAGACCTCTACTGTGTTTCGTTATGTTTCAAAGCATTGTTAGATAAATTCAGTTCTTTTTAGGTTGATCTTGCTTAGCAGTTTGCCTTTATGGATCACCACGTGATGTATGATACAACTCCTAAATGCAGTCTAAGAATGATAAGCAAGCTTTTTCAATTCTTTCAAATTATGAAAACCTTAACTACTGAAGGAAAAGAAAGACATCATCTTTTCAAACAGATCATAGAGCACACACTGATGCAATTTTCCTAAATCGACATGCAAACTGTCAAAATGCACATGCACAATGCAAGTATTTCTTTTCTTCTTCCTTAATGTTGATGTATTACAAAAAGAAAGTTGTTGTATGATTTCGAATTCAATTTCAAGCGAAAGCAACCAAGTTGTGTTCAATAATCAAAATAACACCTTAAGATTCACTCGTTTCAACACAAGAAATACTGAAATTCGAACCATATAACGAAAGCAAATGCTCAAGCTGCTATGAACAGCAATAAACTAGCTCTTAGAATCACAACGACACTTTCTCATAGGTCTAGATCCAAGAGGTCATAGCAAGACTAGTTCACTTTCGCTATGGGAAACTGTGAATGACGGTAGGAAATACAATAAGAACAATCACGGTTTCTTCATACAACTGAGGCGGAATGAAGGCAAAGAGAAGTGGTTTCAGCTGGGTATACAGGTTGACAACAGGCTGCAAAAACAATACTGAAAACTGGGCAACAGACAGTGGGGAATCCCAGTTGCACAAGGCAAAACTGGATCAGCGCAGGTGCTGCACTGTCAAACTGCGATGCAGCGCAGGTAGCCCCTTCGGGACCTGCGTTGCAGTGCAGGTAGCCTTTGTTGCAGCTGCACTGATGAGACAACTCTCGTCTCTCTCAGATTCCGGGTCACAGTTTGCTCAAAAATCAACGGTTTTTGGCCAAATCAGAGGCTATCAGTCAAGTATACACTAGAGGATGATTGAGGGAAGATGAACACTATCACAAAGAGCTAAAAAGAGTCCTTGTGGATCAGCTCTTCAAATCATAAACATGCCCAACACTGGGCTAGAGTAGCTGCCCTCTACTTTGCATTCGAAGAACTCGAATGCAGTTTTCGATTCGGTACCCTTTTGTTTAAGAAAAGAATAGCAAGAAACACAAGCTACCAACAAGACATGATCCCCAGTGGAGTCGCCAGTCTGTTGTGGGGGAAAGTATCCAACTCGGAATGACCCTAACCCACTCTAAGGGTGACAGTTCCTTAGCAACAGCTGAAAGCAAAGCTATCTAAAGTTTCTTCTTTATGACATGCAAGAGATAAAAGGAAGAGATCCACTTACCGATGTCTTGCGCAAATGGTCGATCCAATCTCCTTTGATTGCCGCTTGCTCCCAGCTCCAAGTCTTTTCACGGGCCCAACTACATGAGATCCTGCAAACAAGACGAAGAAAGGAAACTACAAGAAGCATGCATTCATAATCGATTCAAGGAGTAGCATAAATCAAAGACGCAAGTAAGACAATACACCATTGAAACACATGCGAATAGAAGAACCTCAAAAGCTTTATTAATATATGGAAGTAAGGTTCAGGTGGTGATACAACCATGAGAGGTCCAATCCAGCATCACCTTCCCGACGGAGAGAAATCTCTTCTTCACCTCCCTCAAGTAATCACCCAATGCTCACAACTGTAAACCAACAACAATTCTTTGCACTAAATTCTGGCCTCCCTAGATCCCATGGGATGAGATCCTTATATAGAGTTTTGGAGTGAAGATAAGTCAGCTTGATGTGTGACTTGTTGTCCTCTTCAACTCCAGTTGTTCTTCAGTTCTTCACTTGGAGTTTCTACCTTCCACTTGGAGTTTTAGAAGCTCTTAACTCATCATTAGGCGAATCTTATGATCAAGTGTCTTTTGGAAGCTTCCTGGGCACTGGCACATTGAGAGAAAGATTCCTCCACATGTCAAAGTACGCCCAGCACAGGTAGCCTTTGTTGCACTTGCGATGCAGCGCAGGTAGCCTTTGTTGCACTTGCTATGCAGTGCAGGTAGCCTTTGGAGCAGCTGCTTTGATCCAAAATTGACCTGTTTTTGAGTGTTTTTCAGTGGAGAACTGATTTGCAGTGCTGTGGTTTGCTGACCTTGTTCCTCTAAGGGTAAGAACAACATGTTTAGGGACTTTGGATCCCTCAGTTTATTGACATTTCATGCTCCATGCTGTAAGGCACAAAAATGTCTATAACAGCAATCTCCAGAATTTCATCTCAAACAGGCCATCGTGGAATTTTCGCTATAATATTTCTTCTAAAAAGGTTTAGACTCTGAAATTAAAACCCATTTGAGATGAAATCTTGGGGAATCAGAGATCGGAATCTCAGATCTTTTTGCACTATATTTTTGGAGATATAATCTGAGGAAGTTAGGGTTTTTGTAGATTCCTGAATTACATTGTAAACAGGTGACCTTGGGAAAATCGTCATAACTTTATCTCTAAGCAACAAATTGAAATTTCATAAGAAGCTACAGAAAGAGGATGGACTGTAGTTTTCTATGTATAATTTTCAGATTCGAAGGTCGAAACAGTGACACATGCCATGTCGTAAAAGTTCGTTGTACTAAAACATTATATAGTTAGGTCATCTTAGGAGATTGGGCATAACGCTTTCTTGGAGAATCAAATTCTATTCAGACTTGTAGGGTTAGAAAGAGGACTCAGAGGGCTACTGCAAGACATGATTTCAGAACTTGGAGATCTGAAATTACCGAGGTACAGTCGTTTCAAGATCAAGTTCCTAAAATAAAGAAAAGGCGATATGAGGAAGTTTGATGGCAAGGATCCAGTAAATTGGATAGTACAGATGGAGCAATATTTTGATCTACATGAGGTTCAACTATTACACAAGGTATATATTTCATCTTTATATTTAGAAACAAATCAATTTTTATGGTATAAAGGGGTTTGTTCTCGTAAAGCACTTGTCACTTGGTCAATTTTCACGGAAGAAATGATAGCACATTATGAGGATACAAAGAGTAACACCTTCTTTAGCCAATTGATAAATCTCGAACAAAAGGGTTCAATGGTAGATCACATTGAGGACTTTCAAAAATTGAATATAAGGGTAAATGATATTCCAGAGAAGCAAAGGATTGATGTCTTCATAGGGACTTTAAAAGATAACATTCAACATGAGGTTCGTCTTTCGAAACCTGATTCATTAGAGAAGACATTCAGGTTGGCAAGAAAAACTGAAAGCGAAATTATGGAAACAAGGAATCCCACCACTCATGACTATAATCATGGAAGTGTTTTTTCTCCTAGCCTTCCACAACCTACAAGGTTTACAAGACAACAATTGGAAGAAAAAAGAGAAAAGGGGCTTTGTTACAATTGTGATAGAAAATACACTAAAGGTCATAAGTGTGCTGAGAAGAAATTATTTTACATAGATTATGAAGAAGAGGAAGAAAATTATCAAGAAACATCAAAAGAAGAGGATATACACTAGGAACCAACCCCAAAGAAAGAAGAAATGAATCCGACGATAACTTGTAAAGCATTGGCAATAATCACCACTCCTCAAACTCGCAGGATAGAAGGACATATCAAGAAGAAATAGGTTCAAGAAGTGAAAGATCGCATCAAGAAAGAAGAAATGAATCCGAACATATCTTGTAATGCATTGGTCGGAATTACCATTCCTCAAACTATCAAGATAGAAGGACATCTCAAGAAGAAAAATGTTCAAGAAGTGAAAGATCGCATCAAGCATCAAGAAATGAATTCAACCATATCTTGTAATGCATTGGAAGAAATTATGACTCCTCAAACTCTCAAGATAGAAGGACATATCAAGAAGAAAAAGATTCAAGCAGTGAAATATCACATCGAGCATCAACAACAAGTTCTCCAATGTTTAAAGGATAACGCCACTTTGGTGCATAATCGAATGGAACAACGGGCATATCAACATCGCAATGAAAGAAGTTTTGATGTAGGCGATTGGGTATTTTTATGGCTACATCTCAAGAAAGCTATTTATGAGAAGGAAATGTTGGCAATACTACATGCACTTAATAAATGGCGACCTTACCTAATGGGAAGACACTTCAAGCAAAAAATGAATCATGATAGTCTTAAATATTTTTTAGAACAAAGATTATATTTAGAAGAATAGAAAAAATGGATCACAAATATGTTGAGTTATGACTTTGAAATCATCTACAAAAAAGGGAAGCAAAATGTTGCTGCAGATGCACTCTCAAGAAAGGATGAGGATGCGGAAGCATTGTTTTGTGCTATTTCTATTATCTAACCAAATTGGATAAATGAAGCAAGGGATGAATGGAAGAAGGATGAAGAAGTGTGGCCACTCATTCAAAAGTTGAAGAAGATCCCAGTTCAAACAATATTGCCAGAACTCCATGAGGGAGGAAAAATCATATTGGAGCCTAGAGCAGTCTTAGAAACAATAACCCGAAAGCTACAAAATCGATCAATTTCAAAGTATTTCATCAAGTGGAAGAACTTACTCACTGAAGATTCCACATGGGAGGACAAGAATTTTATACAGAAGCATCAATAACTACTCAAGCGTTGAGGACAACACTTTTTGAAGGAGAGGGGCATGTTAGGTCCCTATACTACTAGTGTAACCCCTTATTGTTATTAGTACAACCCCCTTATTATATTTTTGTGTCCATGTAGTCCCCATATTGTTATTATTGTGCCCCACAGAAGCCCACTATTGTTATTATTGTGCCCTTACATTATCATTGTTATGTTTTCTCTGATTATAACTATGACCCTGATAGTGTCAGTCTTGCCAGCCTTCCTCCAGTGATCAAATATGCTCTTAAAAAGTGGTCTCAGAGTTTCCAAGTCAAATTTTGTCATTTCAGTGAGTCTTCAAGCAAAATTTGGTCACTAGGCATTAGGTCTAGAGTTTGCTTTCACTCCTAAAAGTTGCACAAATTCCAATCTATGTCACTATTCAGCTGAGTCTATCATCATTCATAGGGTTGTCATTATCATGTCAATGTCTAATGAGTCATTTTACATCTTGTTCATGCTTCTGTGGCACCTAGGCAAGGTCATTTCCTTCTCCTAGGGTTTTGATGGCAATATCTCTTGGACAGTCAAATCATTAGCAAAACTTGTATCCTGATGTTCATACACCTTCCCCTATCCTTAAAGTACCTTATCAAACACTTTCCATCACTGAGATCCTCCAAATAACTCATTTTAGCACAAACCCTAGTTTCTAGCTACAACCTGGCAATTTTCTAGGTTGGGCCTGTGTTTTTCCCTTTTGGACCCCTTCCCCTCACTCAATCTCTGAGATTCCACTTTCCCCTACTTCCTAACATCCCGCCCTACTCCCAAAAATTTCCTCAATAATTTAGAAGCCCCCTATCCCCTTCATTTCGCTTCATTTCGACAAAATTCCTTGTTTCACACATCGGGATAAGTTTCACTCAAAAGATGTTTTAGAGAAATAAAAGATGAATTTTGTGAAACTGAGAGAGGTTTCTATCCAAAACATGCCAAGGAAGAAAAACATCTTTCACTTTTTGCACAAGTGTCATGGTTTGAGAGAAATGTCAAGAATGTCGTTGCCTCAGGAGAATCAAAGACACCTATGAAGTGACCTTGGGAAAATCAAGTTTTCTCCTAGATTGGTTGGCCAAATGATTTTCTTGATGGGTAAAATGATAACTAGACACAAATAGGATCCAATGAGATATCATGAGCTAAATTTGGGGTTGAGGAAGGCATTCAAAAGTTGACTGCAACAACACTCTTCCTTGAGGCAGCCTCATTTGGCACTTTTTGACCAGTCTTGGGAGATTTGATTTTTGACACAGAAAATAAAATCCAAATTGAAAATTTCTAGTTTTTTTGGAAAGTAGACTCAAATACCTTTCCAACGAACTATTCTGCACCTGATTCTGACACCAGGAAGGCCTCCAAAAGCCTCCTGCAAAAGCGCGACCCGTTGAGCCTAGCGCGCGACCCGTTGAGGGCGCGCGACCCGTCAGGCTGCCCATTCCAGTTCAGAAATTACACAGGCGCGACCCGTTGAGGATGCGCGACCCGTTAAGGCTTTCTCCACAGAAATTTACCAGCAAGCTGCCAAACGACCCCGGAATTTTTCAAGCTTGCAGGTAGACCTCTCCTCATGAAAATACATTGTTTGCCAAAGCTTGAAAAGCATGAGAATGTTGTTTAAAGCCATTATTTTGAAATAATGAATCCAATGCATATTTGCTCAAGAAGGTCAAAGTGTTGGTTGAGCTAGGGTTTGTCTTGTTGTTTTCAAGGTTATCCTTTTCACCCCCACTTTTTCCCTACATCCTATTTCCACCTCCCTCATCATTTTACTCATTCTCCCTACCAAAAAATACCAAAAGCCTTAAACCTTACCCCTATCCCTAAAAATCAAGAAACTAAACCTAAACCCTACCTCTCATAAAACCTTTGCAAATCATAAATATGTGATGGGGTATATATCATGATTCCTTCCCTTAACTCCCTATTTCATATGTTTTTCCCAATTTCCCTTCAAAGTCTCCCTTCCCTAACATTTCCCTTGTGCTATTTGTCCCCTTGAAACAGCATTTCGAACAGTTGAAACAGCATCTCGAACAGTTGAAACAACAGATTTTTGAGCGAGAGGCTATGCTTCTTCGGGTCAATGCTCATTTGGAGAGGTTACTGGCTAAGGCCAACCAAGATAAGAACTTTCTCAGGAACATGAAAAATCATTATTGGGCGCGGATGCACGTATGCAAGGCAAGAATGAAAGTGCTCCAAAGACGGTTGGTCAAAGCACAAAAACAAAGGAAAAGGCCCGACCCCCTACACATCCTGGCTGAGGCTTCTTTGAAGGAGCATGATACTAGATAACTCAACTCCAGCACAAATTCCAAAAAATTTTGAGTATTTTGGGTCATTTTGGTTTTTTCAGGCAAAAAATAGGTTTTGTCCCCTCAACGGGTCTCACCCCCCGCGCGACCCTTTCATTTGGCTACTCTGTTACAAGAAAACTCAGCATTTCTGGATTTGTCATGAAAAGTTACACATGCTCACCCATTGCCAAGAGATTTTATGAAGTTTTGGGCCTCCAGAAAGTCAAAAAACAAGCAAAAAATGACTTTCTGCCACATTTTTGACACACAGAAAGCAGTCTTGGGAGATTGCAATTTTGGAGGGTTACATGACAACCAAATTCCGAAATTCCACTTGGGTTGGAAAGTAGACATCCAGACCTTTCCAACAAGCCCACTTTTGCCTCATTTGGACACCTGCAAGTACCTCAAACGTGCCTCCAAAGGCGCACGACCCGTCCAGGAAATGCGCGCGACCCATCAGGCAAGTTTCACAATTTTTCACTTACAGCTCATGGATTCGCCTAGCTTTTACTAGTTTTGACTTTTGATGGGATTTTTCACCCTCTTTGATGTAATTTATGTATTTTCATGTTGATATGACACTTATTTACCTTCTCTAGAAGATTCATTCATGAAATAGCATGCATTTAATGAATGAATTGGTTTCCTAGCTTATAGAGGCAAGTTGTTTTGATTGCCTAGTTTTCAGTGCTTAGTTTAGAATTGGTTGAAACAGCTCCTAGAAGGATGAGCTCGACCCCTAGAGGCAGGGAAAGATGTTAGATGGACTATATTATGTACTTTCTTTCTCATTTTCATGGTTGGACTTTTGAGGGAGAAGCTCTTATTGTATTATTCACTGTATCTCTGCAATTTTTGGCAAAGGAAGGCCAGGGTTTTGCAGTCCTTTTTGGGATTCTTGTGGTCACATGTATTGATGGTGTGTTTCTCTTTGTACTTGTAAGTGTGTTATGTGAATCATTGCCTTACTTTTCCTTCTTCAAATTAGGCAAATGAAGTGTTAAAGTAGAATTCATGACTGTCATGCTCTGCTTTTAAGTTTGCTTAATATCAATGTTTTCAACTGTTTAAGGGGAATTCAAGGTTATTGCTTGCTCTCCTTAACTCCTCACCAGTCATTCTCATCCATCCATCTCTATCAAAGGCATCAATATTGTTTCCTACCTCACCCCAAAGAACTCCCTGCAGAAACTGTGTCCAATCCCCGCACCCAAAATTGCCATTCCCCAATTTTCCACCAAAAACCTAAAAATCCCAAATTAAACCTCTTGATCAGTTTACTAGCCTAAAATCAGTGTTTCCCTATTGTTCATCTCACCCATTGAAGATCTTTACTGAGATAGACCGGAGAGAGCCCTCTCCTGCCCCGTAGGGCTAGCTACGAGGCTAAGTGGTTTGATGTTGCCTTGGAGTTTACCTTTCTCAGCCTGAGGTGAAATTCCAAGTGCTAACATACTGGCGACCATACTGGGAAGAACAAACTTGTCTGTTGATTGATGTGTGTGTTTCATAAGTCTTAGATGGAGCCTAAAGTTATGGCAGGTAGCCTTCGAAACGCTTTTGCTTCGCATAAGCGGAAGTAGATAAACGCTGCTTCAGTCCATCTCCGTGAGCTTGTGAATACAACACTTCATTTGCATTTTACCCCAGTACATGTATCAAGTTCAGATCTGATAGTTGATGGTGAACAACGATCAGACACTTGCAAGGCTGAAATCATTCACTTGGCGACTCTAAATCATTTTCGAGATCAGATCCAAAGACTCCACTGGAGGATGATCCCGACCAGCAAAAACATGAAAGGACAACATGGACAGATCAGGTATTCAAGTTGGAATTTCATCCAAGACATTTTGTTCTTTGTCATAAATTATTTCTTCTCTTTTCCCAAGAATGTCAAGAAGGCTTTGCAAAGTATAGTATATTTGAGAAGAGATCCTCAGCCTGCAGTTGATTTTTTCCCTTTGAAGATTGTGAATACTAAATATTTGCATGCCTTTGAGCTTGATCAAGATCCTTTTTCCGAATTTTGTGATGACCGTCTTCAGATTGATGAATCTCAAGAGACCAAGACTGATTCTATACCTTCTGTACATACCCCTATACCTTGTAAAATTCTAGATCGGTATAAACCTCTTGTTTTACCTTCTGTTCTCCATGCTTTCCCCAAAAACTATGATCTATACTTGCCGAGGTTTGATGGTGAAAGCAAGAATGTCAATGCTGAGCAACATGTGCAGAATTTTGAGAATTTTCTAGATCTTTTTGAAGTTGATGAAGAAGATGTCAGTATTAGGCTTTTTGCTCTTTCTTTGCAAGCCAAAGTGAAGAGTTGGTTCAAAGCCCTGCCTGATGCGAGCATTTCAGATTTCCAGCAGTTTGTCAAAGTTTTTCTCGATAGGTGGATGATCGGACAAAACCTTTTCTTGATTGTAGAAGAGTATAACCAGCTGAAAAGATTGCCAGGGGAGACAGTACAACAGTTTTCAGCCAGATTTAACCAAGTTTATTATTCAATGCCAGTTGAGATAAGGCCTACTCCTAAATCTGCTCTCTTGCACTATCCGGGTGCCTTTGATCCGGAGATGGAGTTTCAGCTGAGAGAAAGGGATATTGCAACACTTCATGAGATGCAAAATAGTGCAGTAAATGTAGAGGCACATCTGCTAATCCGAAGGGCAAGGTTGAAGGAAGAAGAGATGAAAAACATAGATCCGGCCGAATCGACATCTCTAGAGGTGAAGCTTGATATTTTGGTAAGTGCAGTGGAAAAGATGATTGACAAGATCAACGTGAGAAATGATTATGATGTTCAAGCTCATGACTCGCTGATTGAAGAAGAACAAGTTGCTGATCCAAAACATTTTGTTTCTTATCCTAGTTGTCAAAGATCTGATAATGATTGTTTTGTAGATCACCTTGGAGAAGAAAGAACTGTTGATATGACATGTATGCTTGATGATGTGTTTTATACCGATGATTTGCCTCGGTTTGATCAGTATGATGATGATTATGTTCTCCAAAAAGAAGCTAATCTTGTAGACAAATCAGCAGCTAGTTTGTGGGAGGAAGAAGTTCATTTTCAGCAGCCTGAATACAATGTTCAGCCATCACATATCAGCTATGACATTGCCGAGGAAAGTGCATCAAAGTTTGAAGTAAGTGAAGGATATTTGCCTTTTTGTTTTGATTCGTTTCAGTTCATCAGAGATAACTACCATGCAGTCAGAAATCAAATGTCAACAAGTCTTGATTTGAATCATCTTGAGAGAAATGGAAATTTTGTTCAAGACTTCTCATATTCAGATTTGCAACCCCCGGAAGCCATTGATTGTCAAGTTGCCACTGAAGACTTGGAAGTGGACACACATGATTTAATGATTCAAGGTGACTACGTACCATTCTGTTTTGAATCATTTCACTTTTTGAAGGGTAGATTGCATAGTAAATCTTCAAATGAATAGCCTATAACAAATCAGCAATCTCTCAGTGTTAATGTTGAGGATGAGACAGATAAAAAAATTCTTGAGCAGCCTGTACCATCAGATTTGCAGCCACCAAATGAACTTGAAGGGCAGATTATAGATGAAGTTGTGGCAGACAAAATACATGATTTGATGATGCAGGAAGATTCTATGCCCTTTTGTTTCGAAGCATTTCAGTTTATAAGGCAGAATCTTCGTAAAATCTCTCAAGAAAAAGATGAACAGCTAGAAGGATGTCATACATTTTCAATGGATACATTGCAGCAATCTTTTCAAGTTTTTCATGATCCAATAGCTGATGTTTTGGATGAGGTTTGCAATCAAAGTCTTTCTCCATTGACTACATGTGAGCTTGAAACATGTGCTGATATGAATTTGATCCAGCAACCAGTTTCTTTGTCATTTTCAGCAGAGGTCTCGTCACAAGGCTCAGATCAAAGTTTGCATTCATGGTATGAGGAGACGAGAAGTAATCCATTGGATGAGCTAAGTTCCAGTGTGCATGAATTTCAAGATCCTTATGCAGTGTTTTTGGAGGTGGATAGAGAATTCATATCATTCAAAGGATCTATTTCTAAGTTTTCATGGGAGTTGCCTTTCAGTAGTTTTCTCTTGTTATTCATAAGCGAGAACTTGTGGAGAATTCAACCAGCAGACAGAATACTTACTTGGTTGTATTGGTTGTTTCATTTCACTTGATCAGGTGATGAATGAAACTGTTAGAGTAGGTTTTGATGAATAAGCTCCCCTTTGAGCATCATTTTCAGTTGGTCGATTGTGTTTAAGTATCGAGTCAGTTTTTAGTTGAGTCATGAGTCCTTTGTGAGTCAATTTTCAGTCTTGTTGTTAAGATAGTTTGTGTCGGTTTTCAGTCATGCATTGTAGTTTGAGTTTTTGACTCCATTGCCCAATAGATAAGGCACTGGTCAGCTCTTACAGAGATCTGTGGTTCTTGGCACCTCCAAAGAGCTACCATCCTCATTGGATCCAATGTTAGTTTCAGTCTTGCCAGCCTTCCTCCAGTGATCAAATATGCTCTTACAAAGTGGTCTCAGAGTTTCCAAGTCAAATTTTGTCATTTCAGTGAGTCTTCAAGCAAAATTTGGTCACTAGGCATTAGGTCTAGGGTTTGCTTTCACTCCTTCTAAAAGTTGCCCAAATTCCAATATATGTCACTATTCAACTGAGTCTATCATCATTCATAGCATTGTCATTATCATGTCAGTGTCTAATGAGTCATTTTACATCTTGTTCATGCTTCGGTGGCACCTAGGAAAGGTCATTTCCTTCTCCTAGGGTTTTGATGGAAATATCTCTTGGACAGTCAAATCATTAGAGAAACTTGTATCCTGATGTTCATACACCTTCCCCTATCCTTAAAGTACCTTATCAAACACTTTCCATCACTGAGATCCCCCAAATTCCTCATTTTTGCACAAACCCTAGTTTCTAGCTACAACCTGGCAATTTTCTCGGTTGGGCCTGTGTTTTGCCCTTTTGGACCCCTTTCCCTCACTCAATCTCTGATATTCCACTTTCCCCTACTTTCTAACATCCCGCCCTACTCCCAAAAATTTTCTCAAGAATTTAGAAGCCCCCTATCCCCTTCATTTCGCTTCATTTCGACAAAATTCCTTGTTTCACACATCGGGATAAGTTTCACTCAAAATATGTTTTAGAGAAATAAAAGATGAATGTTGGGAAACTGAGAGAGGTTTCTTTCCAAAACATGCCAAGGAAGAAAAACCTCTTTCACTTTTTGCACAGGTGTCATGGTTTGAGAGAAATGTGACGAATATTGTTGCCTCAAGAGAATCAAAGACACCTCTGAAGTGACCTTGGGAAAATCAAGTTTTCTCCTATATTGGTTGGCCAAATGATTTTCTTGATGGGTAAAATGATAGCTAGACACAAAGAGATTTCTAATGAGCTATCATGAGCTAAATTTTGGGTTGAGGAAGGCATTCAAAAGTTGACTGCAACAACACTCTTCCTTGAGGCAGCCTCATTTGGCACTTTTTGACCAGTCTTGGGAGATTTGACTTTTGATAGGGAAAATGAGCTCCAAATTAAAAAATTCCAGTTGGGTTGGAAAGTAGACTTAAAGACCTTTCCAACAAGCTATCCTGCACCTGATTCTGACACTGGGAAGGCCTCCAAAAGCCTCCTTCAAAAGCGTGACCCGTTGAGCCTAGCGCGCGACCCGTCAGGCTGCCCATTCCAGTTCAGAAATTACACAGGCGCGACCCGTTGAGGGCGCGCGACCCATTGGGCAGTGCGCACGACCTGTTGAGGCTTTCTCCATAGAAATTTACCAGCAAGCTGCCAAACGACCCCGGAATTTTTCAAGCTTGCAGGTAGGCCTCTCCTCATGAAAATACATTGTTTGCCAAAGCTTGAAAAGCATGAGAATGTTGTTTAAAGCCATTATTTTGAAATAATGAATCCAATGCATATTTGCTCAAGAAGTTCAAAGTGTTGGTTGAGCTAGGGTTTTTCTTGTTGTTTTCAAGCTTATCCTTTTCACCCCCACTTTTTCCCTACATCCTATTTCCACCTCCCTCATCATTTTACTCATTCTCCCTACCAAAAAATACCAAAAGCCCTAAACCTTACCCCTATCCCTAAAAATCAAGAAACTAAACCTAAACCCTACCTCTCATAAAACCTTTGCAAATCATAAATATGTGATGGGGTATATATCATGATTCCTTCCCTTAACTCCCTATTTCATATGTTTTTCCCAATTTCCCTTCAAAGTCTCCCTTCCCTAACATTTCCCTTGTGCTATTTGTCCCCTTGAAACAGCATTTCGAACAGTTGAAACAACATCTCGAACAGTTGAAACAGCAGATTTTTGAGCGAGAGGCTATGCTTCTTCAGGTCAATGCTCATTTGGAGAGGCTGCTGGCTAAGGCCAACCAAGATAAGAACTTGCTCAGGAACATGAAAAATCATTATTGGGCGCGGATGCACGTATGCAAGGCAAGAATGAAAGTGCTCCAAAGACGGTTGGTCAAAGCACAAAAACAAAGGAAAAGGCCCGACCCCCTACACATCTTGGCTGAGGCTTCTTTGAAGGAGCATGATACTAGATAACTCAACTCCAGCACAAATTCCAAAAAATTTTGAGTATTTTGGGTCATTTTGTTTTTTTCAAGCAAAAAACAGGTTTTGTCCCCTCAACGGGTCTCACCGCCCACGCGACCCTTTCATTTGGCTACTCCGTTCCGAGAAAAATCAGCATTTCTGGATTTTTCATGAAAAGTTACACATGCTCACCCATTGCCAAGAGATTTTATGAAGTTTTGGGCCTCCAGAAAGTCAAAAAACAAGCAAAAAATGACTTTCTGCCACATTTTTGACACACAGAAAGCAGTCTTGGGAGATTGCAATTTTGGAGGGGAAAATGACAACCAAATTCCGAAATTCCACTTGGGTTGGAAAGTAAACATCCAGACCTTTCCAACAAGCCCACTTTTGCTTCATTTGGACTCCTGAAAGTGACTCAAAAGTGCCTCCAAAGGCGCGCAACTCGTCAAGGAAATGCGCGCGACCCATCAAGCAATTTTCACAATTTTTCACTTACAGCTCATGGATTCGCCCAGCTTTTACTAGTTTTGACTTTTGATGGGATTTTTCACCCTCTTTGATGTAATTTATGTATTTTCATGTTGATATGACACTTATTTACCTTCTCTAGAAGATTCATTCATGAAATAGCATGCATTTAATGAATGAATGGGTTTCCTAGCTTATAGAGGCAAGTTGTTTTGATTGCCTAGTTTTCAGTGCTTAGTTTAGAATTGGTTGAAACAGCTCCTAGAAGGATGAGATCGACCCCTAGAGGTAGGGAAAGATGTTAGATGGCCTATATTATGTACTTTCTTGCTCATTTTCAGGGTTGGACTTTTGAGGGAGAAGCTCTTATTGTATTATTCACTGTATCTCTGCAATTTTTGGCAAAGGAAGACCAGGGTTTTGCAGTCCTTTTTGGGATTCTTGTGGTCACATGTATTGATGGTGTGTTTCTCTTTGTACTTGTAAGTGTGTTATGTGAATCATTTTCTTACTTTTCCTTCTGCAAATTAGGCAAATGAAGTGTTAAAGTAGAATTCATGACTGTCATGCTCTGCTTTTAAGTTTGCTTAATATCAATGTTTTCAACTGTTTAAGGGGAATTCAAGGTTATTGCTTGCTCTCCTTAACTCCTCACCAGTCATTCTCATCCATCCATCTCTATCAAAGGCATCAATAATGTTTCCTACCTCGCCCCAAAGAACTCCCTGCAGAAACTGTGTCCAATCCCCGCACCCAAGATTGCCATTCCCCAATTTTCCACCAAAAACCTAAAAATCCCAAATTAAACCTCTTGATCAGTTTACTAGCCTAAATTCAGTGTTTCCCTATTGGTCATCTCACCCATTGAAGATCTTTACTGAGATAGACCGGAGAGAACCCTCTCCTGCCCTGTAGGGCTAGCTACGAGGCTAGGTGGTTTGATGTTGCCTTGGAGTTTACCTTTCTCAGCCTGAGGTGAAATTCCAAGCGCTAACAGACCCCTTAGACTCCTATATATAGAAAGGAGGTCTAGT
Organism: Pinus tabuliformis; assembly: GCA_031772625.1. NCBI lineage: Eukaryota > Viridiplantae > Streptophyta > Pinopsida > Pinales > Pinaceae > Pinus > Pinus tabuliformis. The sequence continues at coordinate 1,933,457,960 of CM062816.1, read as the reverse complement.
CATTTGTATCATCCAAGAATTGTTCATTTGTGTAATGTAAAGGAGGTTTCCCCTCAAAGAGGCTTATTTCTAAGGCGTTGATCTATCCTTTCTATCTTTCTGTGAGCTGGTTTCATAACATCCTGGAATATTCCATGATTTTTTCATTGGTGTTGAATCTTTCAAAGAATCAATTTTTGATGATGCTATTTCTGATCACACTCAAAAATCATGGAATGTTAGCTTTACAGCTGAATGTGGAGAGGAAAACTCTTCTCTTCTTGATCTTCCCAATCCATCATCTAATCATTATGAAGAATTAGAGGGTGAAATTTCTTGTTTTTAGTCTTCCCCTCTTTACTATTCATTAGATCATGAGGATGCCTTTGTTTTTTATCTTGAACTTTTTGATCATGGCTTTCATGATATCTTCATTGATTCATATTTTCACGATTCTTATCTTTTAACGCTTGATTTTTCTAAGCCACCAACTTTTTATGATCTATATTCTAATGTTTTAAAACTTTGCTTGTCGAGGCAATTCATCCTGAGCTAATAGTTATGTCAAGTTCTCGTAGTCCTTAGGTCAATCTCTATTCTAATCAAAACAATGATGTGTCTTTCAACACTCCTCATCTGTCCTCCGCACAAATTGAAAATTAGGTTGTATCTTAATTTTCGCATCATCCATATATTTCCACGATCATATCGCTCAATCATTGTAGGAGTCATGCCTAGTGAAGTATATTATGAAACACAAGTTTTCTTCTTTCTTTATGTTCACCCAGTTTACAAGTTCAAAAGATTGTTCTTGCATGTCATATTGTCCCAGTGTGTTCGAACACCATAATTCTTTTGCAAAGTGTTTTGCATGCACTTTTCTTTTGTATTTCTCTGCCCATAGTTTCAAACTTTGAATGTTACAGTATGCATCACTTTATATTTCTCATTTTTTTGTTGTTGTTGAATATATTTCTTGATGTACATTCCCTCAACCATATAGGTCAGCTAATGCATTGGCGGTTACACTGAAAATTTAATTTTACGTGAGCCTAGCCTATTCTTGCTTACTGTAGGAGTAGGGGTTGTTTGTTTTCTTCTTTGTTTTGTTTTGTTTTGATTTACTTTATGCCCTGCTCTTTTCGCTTCTTTCCATTATAAGATAGCTTCCACATGAGATAGTGTTTGGTTTCCGAAGCAAGCATGGTGAATTTGAAGAGGAAGTTGTGATACTATCAATCCCTGGTTATTTGTTTATTCCCTCTCTTTTCATGAATATTTCATATTTTAGTCGATAATACCTTGATGGAAAATGCATTCTTTCTTAGAGAAAACCATAGTGGAATCATGAAGTTTGAATCTATAACTAGTATTGCCTACTCTAATGCGTCTTTTATAATTTTCAGTTCCTTTTCAGCTAAGTCGAGTAGAGTAAGGAGGGTAGGAGACCAAGGAAAATTTTAAGGATGAAATTTTTTCTTGAAGTTTATAAACATTGGCGAATCTCACTAATCCCTAATATGCAAACTATAAAAAATTTATTTATATATTTGTAAAATTATTCAAATTTATAATGATTATATATAGCCTCTATGTAATGTTGGTGATTTTTAAGGTAAAATAATTTTATATTTTAAAATTTGGGTGAGTCAAGTGTGCACCTGGCCCATTTATAGCTAAGTTGAAACCTTTCCTCATAATCCTCTAAAGACTCATCATTTCCCATGGTCATCCGAAAGATTTCTCCCTTGGTTTCCTTTAACCTACAGTAATCCTGGTATTTTTTGTTAAGGGCTTGCTGCATCTGAGCCCAAGTAGTGATACTGTTTCCAGGTAACCCCATGAACCAGCGTAATGCTACATCCTTGAGGGTAGAGGGAAAGAGTTTCAACTTTTTCTCATCTTCTGTATAGTCATAAGTTCGACAAAGGACAACAAACTCAAACAGGAAGGTATCAGGGTCTTCAGTGGTCAATCCATGGAAATGAGGTAAGGTTGAGGGACTGATGTTCTTCATTTTCATGTCCCCGTTGGTCTCTCAGATGGGGAAGGTACCTTCTATTCTCTCATCATCGTCTCTACCATTTCTGTTGTCAGCCATGGTCTCAAAAGGAATGTTTTCTTGCTCTTCTTTTGTTATAGGATCTTCGTATATCTCAGGAGGTTCACCTATGGGTTCTTCTGGATCACTACCACCAAAGAAGAGAGAAGGGTGACTCAATGAAGTGGTGGGGGTGTTGGGTAGGAATTTTCCAGTATTATCTCTGTTCCTACGAGGCATGAAAGGATTTTTGGTTGTTTTTGCTTTTTTCTCTGCTTGTACCTGCAAAACTGAAACAGATGGAATTGCAACTAACTAAAATCTATCTTGCAGAAATGAAAATGCGGAATTGAAATGAAAGCAGGAAAAGACTAATCTATTTTGCTGAAATCAAATTGCGAGAAGGAAATACTAGACTACGCTTGGAAAATTGAAATTCTATTTTATGCTTGCAGAATTGAAAGGTTAATATACGAAAGCAGGAAATGTCTAATTTACTTTTGCAAAAATGAAATTGTAGAATGGAAATGAAATAAACTACTTAGCAGAAGGCGAGAGTAGGAAAATAGAAGAAAAGCGGCAATCACAAATACTCTGATGCTTCCCCAGCAACAACGCCATAAAGAGTGGTGAGCTCTAGTATTGCATCAATAATGCTACAACTCATGGGACTCCCTTCTTTACTTTTATCAACCCAGTAGTTCGTAACAAACTTGGAAGCGACGATGTTGTATGCACAAGTACTAGCTCTTGCCGCAACTGTCACTTGGTCAGCTGGCACAAGTCCGCTAGGGGCTTAAGCAAACTTCTATGAGCTCTGAGAAGAAGATTTTTAACTGATGGATGAAAGCTAACTTAAAGAAGGCTGATCTATTTGCAGAAAGAAATTGGAAAGCTAATAGGAAACGTAAACCCTAGCAAACCCTAATTCTACCAGCTAACCCTACTGATGCAAGAAAGAGGATGTAAGCTACTGAAGGATATGCCATTGATTTCTAGAAAGGTAAATACATGCATCTAAGCTACTTCTGCAGTAACATCTGAAAAAAACATCTTTTTGTATTTTTGAATAAGTTGTCAGAGTTATTATGCATATGTTTTGACTATTTTTGGGTTGTGCAGAGGTGGATGGGTGAGAAGAAATGCTTGTAGGAGGTCAAGAAGGTTCAAAGAGGGCCTAAGGGGTCCCTAACACCCTTCCATAGAGTTTCACCGAGTTTGGCTATCAAGAAACCTCATTTGTGAGCCTCTACAAGAAGTCTGCTGGGGTTCTACAGGACGTCTGTGATTTTCTACAGGAAGTCTGTGATTTTCTACAAGATGTTCAGAAGTGAGATTTTGGTGGATGGATGGAGAGGAAAAGGTGAAGGAGTGAGTGTGGATGGAGTTGTGGACAGGTGTGGATGGCTGGATTTGGTTCAAGGAAGAATGAAGCAATGTTACACACAAAACTAGGGTTATGGGAGAAAATGGCAACATGAGGCAAGGATTCTGAGTGGAGGGTGGAGTGGATGGTGTTGATGGAGAATAAGCAGATGAAGGAGTGTTACAGGTGCTCTGCAAGATGTTTTTCCAACTGATCCAACGAAGACTTGTAAATTCAAAAACCTAATTACGTTGACCTAATCTTCTAGCTGCCAGTAAAGAGAATGAACAGAAGTGTGACCTGCAATGAAACCATGTATTCTAACTCATGAAACTAAGCAAGCAAATGTGTGAACTTGTAACCAACTTTTACACATGAAAATCAAACACTAGTGATTGCATGGCAAAGCAAAATCAGTTTTTTTGTGGGCAGCAAAGTTATCCTGATCACAGCTCCTGATCCCACTGAAGGAGAGGTGAAACCAGAGATGTTTGATGGCCCTTTTCTTGAAGCTTTTTCCTGTTAACAACCTATCAACTAAATCTGAGCATTCAAAAGTCTTTCTAACCATTAACCATGACCTAGTTAATCAAAAAACTTTAATCTACCTAACAGAAATGTTTTTGCAAATGCATAAAGAACAAATAACAATACATAAAGGAGGCCTTAGCACTCGGGTTGGGCCCAACCCCAAGAGCTGCAGGCTCCTATAAAGAACTCAGATCTGATGCCAAGTAAAGCTTCTTCTCATTATTCAAAAATAACCATCATATGAAAGTTGTACAGCAGTAGCTACAAGAAAACAGGCTGAGCAAAATGACAGCACTATAGTGCAAAAATACCAACAGTTCCAAAAGTAAACTACGAAGGCTGAGGCCTTCCTACTTATACAATACGAGGGGGCTAGAAGCCCTCCTAGATTCAAGGGACTCGGCTGTCCCAACTACTAGTAAATAGTCACTCTTCCCAAAACTACTTGGCTGCCTTTAAAAATCATTTTGGTGGCCTGTGGAGCTCGGAGTTGAGGGTGGAGATTTCGAGGAAGGCCATTTAATGCAAGAGAAAACCTCCCTACGAATCCTCACCTCAAGCTTTGCTGTCAGCTGACCCATGATTGCTTGGTTTTGCTCCAAAATTTGTCCAAAAATCCTGAAATAACCATGTATTAGCCTCCTAAGTAGAGTGACCACCCTTATTCGTTCAAATAACATAAACATACTAGAAAAACATGCATAATCTATGAAAAATGGGGGATTGAACAAGGACAATTAGGCAAAATGAGCCCAATAAGTTACCCAATTTGGGGGCTCATCAATAAGCTCCCTCTCCCTCATTTCATGGAGACTCCTTCTCCTATAAAATCACTCACCATTGCTATGATCTGCTAGTTCTTTTGGTTGTATAGTACTGTTGTTGCTTTTGAGTTTGGTAGATAGCTTTGGTGTGAGTGTGACAAGTGTAGGATTGCTAAATAGTTTGCAAGAGGTTGTGGAGTGCCCTTAACCTTGTAGTAAAGCTTGTGAGTGAGAGAGATATATTGTTGTTTGGGAGACCCATCTTTGAGAGTGAATGCTTGAAGAAGCATGCTAGCTGGACCCTCCGAGAAGGCTTGCGACGTCAAGACTTGGTTGTAATATTTGCTCTGGATTTATTATTAATAAAATCAATGATGATTTCCTATGTCTTGTATGTAATTTACTTGATAGCTCATGACTTCTTGACTTTATGAGTAAATAGATCACTGTTGTTCTCGGTTAAGTGCTCTGTTGCTTTGTTGTGGTGTTTTAGGTTGATTTATCATTAATGAGAAGGAAATGGAAGCTAGAGCAGTGCAACGAAACTTCATCAACCACCGGTTTGAGGTAGGCCTCCAACAATGACTATTTAAGGGAATTAATTGTTGTTTTGTCCTTGCTATGACTAGGCCCACTCTAGGGCTAGAGGGGTTGCCTCTATCCGCAGAGGGAACACTTTCCTACTTCACAAGGTTCAACAATACCTTTTCATAACTTCTTGAAATTCAATTAGAGTGTCCAAGGATTTTCATTTCCACTTTCTAACAATTATTTAATATCTTTGCAATATAGATTTTATTTTCGTGAATTCAAAAATTGATTCATCATGTTATGATTCATTATTTCGAGCTTCAGAAGCCAATTCCCTCTTATTTTGATCATTAGAGGCTCATTACCTTTCAAAAGTAGACCATTAGTATATAAAATAAAAATCAAAGTCATTCCTTGGATAACTTTTGAAGTAGAGGTTTGGATCGATACATCATCTCGACTTCACCAGATAACTGCCAATGTGGACATATTAGGATCAGGGAGGTTCCTTCATACAATTCTTTCTGTAATCATAACACTTGACCAAAGAAATACGTTTATCCTTACACAAATCAATAATTTGCAATCAAATCAACCACGTTATCTTATCAAATTTTAGATGCTATATCATAACTAATATCAAAATCATTAATATCACATAATCAATTCTTTAGACCAGGCGATAGGTAGAGCTTTCCTTTTTTTTTATCATTTTAGCAAGATGTCATCAAGTCATCCTCATGATCATAATATAAGTCACTAGATGCAAATTCATACACCAAGAATAAGTTATGTAGGTTCCATCCATTTATTGTGAGATTTCTTCATACTAAATCACAATTGTTTATACTTCAACCAATGTGTCACAACTAATGATTTCAACACTGAATACCAATATAAATCACTGAAAGTCACTATGCCCATATAACATTATCATCAAGGAAAATCATAAGTCATCAAATTAGTCTTCAAGTCAAATCCTATATTTGGTAACACAGTGAGATCTATAACCTGAAACATATCAAGTCAAAGTTCTAAATCATTATCAAGTATCATGTCAAAACTCCAAACCCTACTCGTATATATCAAGCATTCAAATCATGTCAAACTCTTGCAACTATTATCAAATATTGTCATACACTAGCCTTAATGGATAAATCAAAATATCCATATCCTGGTCACCTGCAAACACACGTTTAGTCGATGCATTCAAATTATAATAAAACATTCAAATTTCTCATAGAACTTTATGTTGTCTACTCCATTTCTGTGGGACTGACATCCTTAAGGTGAAAATCTGATTTCATGCACAAAACTTCATTTTATTGTGTCCTGCAAGCATAAATGCACCCATAGGCCTTATTTTGTGTAGTTGAGAAGCTACAATTACATATGTAAGTTTTCTTTTGTGTGACTAAGGCTTAGAGTAAGATAAAGCTCTCTCTTCTCATATCAGAACATTGTTCCGGACCAATAATAACAAATATTTGTCTATTCATGTCCATAAATCATACTTCAATAGAAAATAATATATATATATATATATATATATATATATATATATATATATATATATATATATATATATGTATATACATATATGTATATATATATGTATATATATATATGTATATATATATATGTATATATGCATATATGTATCTATATATGTATATATGCATATATATATGTATATATGCATATATATATGTATATATATATATATATATATATATATGTATATATATATGTATATATATATATGTATATATATATATGTATATATGTATATATATATATGTATATATGTATATATGTATATATATATATATATATATATATATATATATATATGTAGATATATATATCTACATATGTATATATATATATAATAAGTGGAGTAAGAATCTTATGGAGATATTCTACCTCTGAATGGGAATCCACTTCAGTCATCTTCATTGATGCCATCAACCTGTCTATAATGTTATCATGTATCAATAGATATGTTAGATCATAAATTCAAACTATATAATATATTGATCATGATCATATCATGCTAGCATCAATTAATTCACCATTACTCATGACATCAATCCTTCATCAATTTTTAGTGTCAAATAACTAATAGGAGTATAATTCAAGAGTCATGATCACAACATTACTTCTTTGTCACATAACTCAATCCATCAAGTCAGGGCATTCAATTTTACTGTATGCCAATGAAACATAACCATGGTCAACAAAAGATCTTGAATATCAATCTCACTGTTATACTTATATCATCATGGTCACCATGCTTTTCACAAAAAATATCAATAGTGTTAAGTTACCATCTACTAGAGTCAAGGTGATAGCCTTCTTTATGGGATAAAGGTATTCAAAATGATATATTTTATTTGAACATCAAGTATACCACTATATCAAATATCAATATTAAGTAGCTTCATAGAATCAAGACGTTCATCATGTCTAAAAGGTAATATATCTGTTTACTACCAGGTGCATCGTTTCATTATAAGAACCATGCATCCAAATCACTTTCATATTCATGGACCATTTGTGAAGGAGACATTCTCATCATACCTTAGGGATTACATTGTCATAAATATTGCAGCTGAAACATAACACCATGCATACATTGTATTGTTTAAATAGTTGTGCATCTTCTTAGCTAGTAGCACTTTGTCACCTTTTCATTGGGCGCCTCTTTAATTTTTCCAATGTTAATTATTCTCTTCTTGCACTATCCATGATCCTCAATAGGGTTCCACTTATGAAAACTCATAAGGAGGTTAGAAGCATCAAAATACTCAAATATACATGCATGAAGCATTAGTAATAATAATTAACAACAATTAGATCCATAAGTCAAAAGTAAATATATAAAGGAGCATCATAAGTAGTAAATTACTTATCTTCAATGAGAGGATATCATCTCCCTCTTGAACCAACCTTCCAGAAACATCACTATCTATTGTCCATATGACAATATTGCCTTCACTATTTCAACCAACTTTATTAGTAACCAAGACTATCCCATCTACAGATTCATCATTTCTGAAACAAATGCTTGAACTTCTTCGCGTTGACTCTGCTAGGGTTTCTAGATTTCATATCTCAAATATTTTACATAAACCATGGTTTCTCTCAAATGCTTCTAATATCCATCAAACCCTAATACCCAAATTGCCTAGGGTTTCCTTCAAACCCTAGAATTGTTTTAGGTCTCCTCCATCCTCTCTTGCTTCCATCAATGACATCATAATAGGGGTGATGTCCATGAATTTTCTTCATCTGATCTCTGATAACATGTTAATTGTTCTTAGGGTTATATTGTTCTTTTCTTTGATAATTACATTTTTGTATTAACACATTAAGTTCACCCTATAACATCATAAAATTATTCATATTTCCATCATTATTCAACAACATATGCATCTACATAGAAATAATAATATCGTCATCATTGCAACAAAAAATAAATGAAGAATAGAAGAAAAGAATTCCCAAATACAGACACCAAGATTAGTTGGACACCAGGGGAAAACCCACTATGGGGAAAATCATTTCAAATTATTCTTATTATTAGATTTTCATCGAATAATTTAGAAAAAGAGAGTACAATTATCCATATCTTCATCCATATAATTATCTAGAAAAAATAACTACACAATATCCATGAAATGAACCCAACAATTCTTATTCTCAAAATTCTGATTCTGAACCCTGTAATGAATTGTCCTTGTCTGTGGTCAACTGTTCAGCACTACATCAACTAAGATAAATATTTAGACTACTTAAATTTCATTATTTAGGTCCTAGACACATGGAGGAGGAATCATGCATGTGACTGGGAAGGTTCCAGTCACTCCATAGAGCGTGTAAACCAGCGACTGTAGTTTGCAACTGAGACTCAAAAATATTAGATGTTGGTCACATGGAGGAGGTGTTGAACATGCAACTAAAAATATTTAGTTGCATGAATGATCCAGTTTGCATGTGAACATGGTCAATTTCTTCTTTTCTCATGCCAACAACTGAGACCCAAAACCCTAAAACATAGATGTGAGTTTCAATCCCTACAATTGCATCTTCGAGCGAACCCATTCCTCCACAAACATGGCTCAATCCTATGTGAAGCAGAAACCTAGAAAGAGAAAAGAAGAAAGTCTCATTATTATTTTCAAATTATGTTGAGGCACTTGTATTTATAGCCTTCCAAGGGTCTCCAATTTTCATTAGGGCTAACCTTATCAAATATGCACATGTGGGATTTTCTTCATAAGTACACTTTCCCTCGATTTGATTTGAGTGATATTTAGGTCAATTTTGGTCCTCTCAAAAAGAGGAATTCAGTGCAATCATATTCTCCATCAAAAGATCTATCCAAAGAGGAATTTGACCACGGTTGCATATTTTAACAGTCTCCTCCTCCAAAAATTTCATGTCCTCTTTTAATGTTAGATTTCTCAAGCACATGGGATTTTGTACTTTCTTTTACATCCCATTTAATTTAGGAATCATTCTAATAAAATCATGCACCAACTATACTTTAATGGTCTTCAAAACAATTCATATTTTTCTGCACAAGAAAACCTCGACATCCCAAGCAAACAATCCTCCTCCTCAGCTCTGGAATCCGTGTCCCTTGACTTATTCCCCTTTTTAAATTTTACATATTTTGAAAATATTTACAATACATTTTATGTGAGAAACATGGGTGGGGTTGCCACAAACACCTCCCCCTTGAGGGATCACCACCCTCAATGTTCCTTTGCTCATAAGAAACACCAAGAATAAAATACAAACACATATTATGCTCATGGAGCCTTATATACATAATTCTATATAAGATTTACAATCATGTACACATTTTCCTTAACCAACAAATAAAAAAGGATAATTATAATCCATGGCATCGACCATTTCCCACATTTCATCCTTTGGAAAAAAGTGCTTCTACTAAACCTTTGACTTGCTCTATGGCTCAATTTCAGAGCATGAGACTCCTCTTGTCTAGGATGCACATTGGCTCTGGTTGGAACTCTCCCTCTAGTTCCACCTGTATCATAAACCAATCAATCACATGATTAGGATCCTGTACATATATTTTAAGAAAATGAACATGAAAAACATCATGAATTCTAACTAATGGAGGTAATGCCAACCTATACACCACTAGAACAATGCTCTCAAAGATCTCAAAAGACCCACAATACCATAGTGCCAACTTGGCACATGTTCCAAAATTTAGGGAACTCTTATTGGGATTAACTCTCAGATGCACATGCTCCCCAACTTGGAACTAATATACTTAGCTCTTCTTCCTAGCGCCACTTTCAAGTTATGTTTTATAATCTGACTTTTTGTTCCATTTCCTTAATCATATAAAGTCCAACAAGGACCATTTTCATCAGATCACTATAGCTAATAGAAGTGTTGCAACTCCCTTGATACAATGCCTCAAATGGACACATCTTTATTGATTCTTGGTATCCATTGTTCTATGCAAATTCCACAAGTGGAAGATATTTTCCCCACTTCCTGAGTTGATGTGTAACATACATCCTCAACATGTCCTCAAGGATTTTTTTAGTCCACTCTATTTTCCCACCTGTTTTTGGATGATATGTTGTACTAAATGTCAATTATGTTGCCAATCCTACAAACAATTCCTTCCAAAACAGTGAAGTGATTCTAACATCTTTGTCTAACACAATTTTCTTGGAAATACTATGTAGCCTCACAATCTCCTTTATGAATATTTTTGCCACATCACTTGTAGATTTAGTGGACTTGATAGCTACAAAGTGAGCTACCTTCCTCAACTTTTCAACCACTACCATGATTGCATCATGCTTCTTAAAAATTTTATGAAATCCTGTAATGAAATCATAGAAATCACCTTCCATTTCCATTAAGTAATGGGAATAGGTTGTAATAAGCCTATTTGATGCTTGCATTTGGCCTCTACCTACTAGAATTATCTGCATTTCGCCAAAAAATAAGCCACTTCCTTCTTCAAATTTAATGAATAATAATGCCTTTTAATGGTTGTAAAAGTCTTTTGATACATGGATGGCCTAAATAAGGTTTAACATGGGACTTTCATTATCAGGTTTTTTATTTCATCACTATTTGTCACATAAATTCTATTTTTAAACCTAATTAGGTTGTCCTCAGTGAGACGGTACTCTTAATCCTCACCACTTTCAGTTGCTGATATTTTCCATGTTGCTTCCCCAATACTTTTTACCCTTTCTATTAGGTCTGGTTGATAAGAACTTACAACTTCCATGTAATTCTCTTGAATTCTTCTGCTCAAGCCATCAACGAACCTATTTTCTTTACCTTTATGTACTTCATTTCAAATTAAATTTCAATAAGCGTGGGTAACCATCTTGCTTTCCTACTATTTAATTGGGGTTTCCCAAAAAAATACTTGAGTCCACTGTGGTGTCTCATGAGTGTAAATTTTCTACCAAGGAGGTAATTCCTCCACAATTTCAAAGCATGAATGATGACATCCAACTCTAAATAATGAGCTACATAATTCACCTCATGTTCATTTAAGTTCCTAGACTCATAACATACTACATTCCCTTCTTGACTTAAGACTCCATCCAACCCTTCCTTGCAGACATCTATGCACACCACATAATCCTCGTTAGGATTTGCAATTCTCAACACTAGCACGTTCGTGTAATTATTTTAATTGCAAAAATATCTTAGCACATTGACCAGTTCACGTGAATCTCTTTCCTTTTCTCTTCAAAGTTGTGATGGGATGTCATATCTTTTAGAAATTCCTGATAAACATCTTGTAACATCCTACCAATCCCATGAATGACCTAACCTCGTCAACATTCCTTGGAGTTGGTCACTCCATTATGGATTTGATCTTTTTAGGATCATCTGTGATCCATTCCTTGGAGACAATATGCCCCAAATAATATATTTGTGATTGGCAGAAATCACACTTGATAAATTTTGCATAGATTTTGTACTCCCTCAACAACTGTAGCACTGCAACTAGATTCTTTTCAATCTCTTCCTTTGTCCTTTAGTACACTAGTATTTCATTAATAAACAAAATGACAAACTTATCCAGATAAGAACGCAACACATTTTTCATTAAGCACATGAACTTGGAATAAGCATGAGTATGCCCAAAGGATACCACTACGAATTCATATTTCCCATATCTTGTTCTAAAAGTAGTTTATGGATCTCCTCTTCCTTGATTCTTACTTGATGATAGCCTGACCTCAAGTCAATCTTGGAGAAAATTGTTTCTCCCCTCAATTGATCAAACATATCATCAATCCTTGGTAGTCGGTATCTATATTTTATGGTTACCTTAATTAAATTCATGTAATAAATGCATAATCTAAGGGTTCCATCTTGCTTCTTTATGAACAATACAGGTGCTACTCATGGGGACACACTTGGTATTATGTAGTCTTATCAAGCATTTCTTTTAGCTATAATTTTAGGTTGACCAACTGTAGGGTGCTCATCATATATTTTCATTGTATATTGGTGCTGCTTCATGTACCAACTCAATAAATAAATCTATCTCTCTGTGAGGAAGTAATCCAAGAACCTCCACTGGGAAGTCATTTTCATACTGCTGCAAAACATGATAGCTCTTTATAAACTCAACATCCCTATCTTCCATTCCACTCTCAACTTTCTCATCCTTATAAAATTGCACTGCAAACAATGTGCATCCTTTTTTGTTGTTGCATTTGGCTTGCATAACTATGCTTAGCCTTACTAAAATGGGTTTTTTCCTACCCTGCAACACTCCTTTTTCTCCTTACTCATCCAAGCATTCAATTGTTTTCCCATAGAAATATACCTTGGTCCAATGTAAATACAACCAATCCTTATCCAACAATATGCCATACACACCAAATGTAAATACATTCAAGTGGTACTTTGTGGACATGTTTCTCTGTTGTACCCCTTTCTCATTGTTCTCCATTGTATGCTCCAATTGGTGTCCTCTCTCTTCCCACTAGCATCAGTTTAAATGTCCTTTGTTGTCTCTTTTCCTTGTTCTACATGGATTCTCAAGCACATGGCCTTGTGTACTTTATTTTGCATCCCATTTAATTTAAGAGCCAATCCATTAAAATCATGCACTAACAAGAATTTAATTGTTGTCCAAACAATTCTGATTTTTCTACAAAAGAAAGCCTCACCATCATAAGCAAACAATCCTCCTCCCAAACTCTTAAATCCATGTCCCTTTGACTTAATCCCATTTTTAAATTTAAAATATTTGAACAATATTTACAATGCATTTTATAAGGGAACAATGAGTGGGGTTGTCATACTTTTTATGCCTTGGATTTATTTCAAAATTCGACCATATTGTAGGCATGTGATAACCCTAGCCTCTACTTGTATCAACCCTCATTCATGGCCAACAAACCCTCCTATATTTTTTTTCCGGCTGCTTCTAAAGCCTCTAATCCACAACCATAACTACCTCTTGACACTCTTGTAGCATCCAACTAGGACCTTTGGTCCTTCTATTATAGTTAGGATATCTTGGGAATTATGATTGCTTAGAACAAACATATATTAGGTATATTCTTGGCCTCTTCTAAAATGAGAAATAATTTGTTAATCATAGAGACATTCTTCTTCCAAATTTCACTGCTTTATTGCAAGAACAAGTCTTCCATGAGCATGACTAGATCTTAGATTACAAACCCAAAGTTACTTGTTGAGAACTTGATCTTTTCTAACTAAATTATTCTAAAACATTTGCATTAGAATGGATCAAATGGTGACCTCCTTAGCATCCCATCTCGACTTTCAATTTCAGCCTTCACATGGACTACATCTCGACTCTCTCTTACACCTTCTCGGTCTCATTGAGAGTATTAAAAAGGAAATGTATCACTACCAAACCTAAGAGGATATGACACACCTCATTGATGTAGCTCATATCAAGCATATCACTATTATTTCAAGGAGGTAACCCACAGCTAAAGGTTAAATATGCCAATCTTCATTTTCATATATTGAGGTCAGATTTGTTACATTATATGATAGAAGAGACAACACTTATCACTGTTTAACTTTGCATCATACCTTAGGAACTATTTTGCATTAGTAAATTTTGGAGAAACTTGGATCATAAACTTGCATTACAGTCATGGATAGGAGGGGAACTTGAATAACTATTGAAATTGTCTTAAATTACTTCTTCGCATACTATTTGTCAACCTTATTGCAAATCTTTGTCGGATAGTAGATAGCTATAGAAAGATTACATTTTCATTTTTATGAAAAAATGGCTTTATATCATATGGTAAATTGGATAATTGTACAAGTGTAACATAGTCAAGGTGTAGCAGAATCAATAATTTTGGAGTTCTTCCTTACAAATTTCCATTAGAGAAATTTTGAGCTAAAAAATGGGCCTCAAAACAAAATTTTACAACCAAAATCAACTTTATAAGGACCAACAGGATTCATGATGATCATGTCAAGCATGGGGGATGATTCACCATTTTTGGAGTAAAAGACTAAAAATATTAAAAAATAAAAAGAATATAAAAACTACTTTTTAAACTTGTATTTTCAACTTACCTCCCTACAGTTTTACTCAAATTTCAATTAGGAGCACTCGTTGGATGTATAATTTAATTCCTCTTCTAGAGAGCACCCAAGTTGCATATTTTTGGTGGTCCTCTCTTCATGAAAACTGAGAAATACATGAAAAAACATGATTGACATTTTCAATGTGTTTACCATTTTTTTTATAGCAGGGTCTGTTGAAAGTATGCAACATGGATACTCCTTGGACGAGGAATTAAATTTTGTATCCAATGAGTGCTCCCACTCAAAATTTGAGTAGAACCGTAGGGAGATAAGTTGAAAATATGAGCTAAAAAAGTAGTTTTTTACTTTTTCCCTCTTTGATCATGCAATCTAATGTTGTTTTATTATTTCCACTATTGTTTTATAATATTCGTTCGGAGGCCCATCTTAGACCTCAAAATTTCTCTAATGATGAAATCATTGTCTTTCATTCAATCCATAGAGAGTCACTCAAACTTCTTTAATTCAAATACATGGTTTTAAAATACAGAGATGTGACCTCAGACTTCCATATGGATTACAAACAAGACTTCAAGTATAGTTTCCAACAAGATGTGATCTTCCTCCTTCTAACCTTTCTCTAATACCATGTTGGAAAATCAAGGAAATTTTAGATTAAGGTTGATTCTCCTTACTTGATAATTACATGTGAGTTTTGTTGGCATTTTATTACTTTATCATTTATTCTTCATCAAACAATTACCAAAACATGATATGCATGAAGATCACAAGAACAAAAAGAACACAAGATATAGAATCCAAGCTAGGGAAAAGCCCCACAATTGGGGAAAACCTGAATAATCCTCTTCTTATAGAATCAAATCAAATGAGATATCCAATAACGAAACCAAGACATCTACCTCCATAGGATCCCCAAGTCATCCCTCCATTTACCATCATGTTTTATCCTTGATTTGTCACTAATCTGCCCTTTTAGATGCCTTTTCCTCATAAAGAAATTTGTCATCTTAGTATATTGTAGTCCACAAAACATCATGATCCTTCCATAGCTTACGTAATACAGTCATAAAAGTCCTTATGGATTTCACATGTCATTGCAAGAGCAACTCACATATCTCTTTAGGAATTCACATTATTTTCAAGTCTCTTATCATAGGCAGCTCACATTCTTTTCATATCCTTTTACCACATCTATTCCTTTAAAGAAAATCACATATCCCTTGTCACATAAACACAGATATCTCTTCATAACATAACCACTTGCCTTTTTAGTGGAGGATTCACACCAATGTATAGTTGTTTCTCATTGTGAAGGGCCACATCTATTGAGCAAGCCAACCTAACCATCTAGAGGGCCAATTTGGTATTATGGAGGTAAATTTTACTCTTTATTTACTTAACAAAAAATTATTTTCCTTTTCTTACAAACAGTGAAAATAGACTTTGACTCAAATTTAATTCTTTGACTCAACAAAACCTATAAGCATGAAGAACTTGCTTGAATAAAGAAATAATAATAATAATACAAATTTATTTTTCTTCATTTTTCTTCTGATACACATACAAATTATGAAGATCGAACATATTTTATTTTCCAACAATACTTAGGGATCATCATTTCATCTTCCCTCAATCTCTTGCTAACATACTTGTACAAGGTATCCTTAATTTGTAAGTTGAACAACTTCTCCTTACGGTTTTTCTTTAAGGGAATCTCTGAAAATATATGAGGCCTTCTACTTAAAGCATCAACCACTATATTTATTATTCCCTTTATGTAAGTAATATAAAAATCATATTCACTTATTAGCTCAAGCCACCTTCTCATTCTTACAGACAAGTGGTCTTGAGTGAATATGTGTTGTGGTCCATAATGATGGTCCATAATTCAAACTTCCTTCCTAGTAGGTAGTTTCTCCAAATATTTAGGGCATAAATAATTGATGCCATTTCAAGATCATGGGTTTCTGTAGTTCTCTTCGCAGGTTCTAAGTTTTCTTGATGCATGTACATTTACTCTTCCTTCTTTCATTAACATGCAACCCAATCCTTCCTTATCTGGTACTTTCAGAATGAGTTTTTATTTTACTAATATCTTTAACCTTTGGAACAACCCTTCACATTTGTTATCCCAAACAAACTTCCTGTTCTTTATTTGGAGAACAATAATGGGGCTTGCTATCTTTGAAAGCCCTTCAACAAATCTGTGATAACCCCCACCATGCCCATGAAACTTTATATTTCATGAACATTGGTTGGTTTTGGCCATTCCAAGGTGCCCTCGACCTTTGTTGGGTCTACTGTGATACCCTCCCCAAAGATTATGTTCCCAAGATAGTGGATCTTTGATTGGTAAAAGGAAAACTTTGATAACTTCGCATACATTTGGTTCTCTATAAGACACTATAAAACTAGCCTCAAGTGCTCGTTATGCTCCTCTGGGGTCTTTGAGTAGATAAAATTAGCATCAACAAATACTTGTACAGACTTGTCTAGGTAGTCCGAGAATATTCTGTTCATCAAACTCATGAAAACACCTAGGGAATTTGTAAGACCAAAGGGTAAAACTACAAATTTATAATTTGCATATCTTGTCTTAAATGTTGTCTTTGGGATATCTTATTCCTTGATTCTCAATTGATGATATCCTAACCTCATATCTATCTTTGAAAACATAGTTCCCCCCCTCATTTGATTTAGCAAGTCATCTATCCTTGGTAAAGGATATTTCTTTTTTATCACCACCTTATTGAACTAGTGATAGTCAATGCAAAATCGCCAAGATCCATCCTTCTTCTTAACAAAAATTATAGGGGCTCGCCATGGAGATATTGATCTGAAATGGGGACCTAAAAGCTTCTTGTCAGCTTAAAAGAACCTCTCCCACTCCAAAGCTTATTAATTTCCAATATATAGCTTATGATTAACCAATTACAGAATTAAAAGTGCTTGAAAGAGGTGTATTTTTAGGTTTGTCTTTAGACTATTTGAGTGCTTATGTTCATTTTCTTAAATTGATATGCATCATATAACAATGAAATAGTGTAGCAATAAGATGCAGCAAATAAACAAACCACAAGACAAAAATCTTAATATGGAGTTCACCCTGATATCTTGGGCTACCTCTCCTTGAGCACTAATCAACTTGATTAGGCTCTTTGGGATTATCGTAATCTTTCTTTTACAAGTTCCACACTCAACTCCATTGGTTTATAACTGAACCTATGGGTTTAGTATAACATCTTATCCCATTGGTTTTCCATACTTTGCAGACAGATCTAGGCTTCTCTGGACTAGACTCCTTCAATCAGCACTCTGAGCTATCTTGATCTCTAGCTTGCACCAACTCCCTCAAAATTCTCTCACTATCTCTGGAATGCCTTTTTCTATCTTCATCACACATGAACACCAGCAACAACTGGATCATTTGATCTCTTTACTGTTCTGAAGCTTCATTACTGCTCCATGGCTCTTAGAAGTCTTCAAGATTTTCTGAACTCCATCTCAATGGATTCAGTGGTCCCCTACAGTCACCTTGACTATTGGAACCTTGAGAATGAATGTTGGCTCTATTCTCTGCAACTGCCAAAAACCTCTATCGACCTCTGCTTCTACTCTCGGCTCTGGATCTGGCTCTCTGGCTCTAGCTTTGGCTCTGGCTTCTCTGAGCTCTCTGGTTTTAGCTCGACCTCCAAACGACTCCAAAACTCTCTGTGCCACCTCTCAATTGTGCTCTCTAGCTTTTGTGGGGCCTCCTTCTAGCTCTGCATCTTCCTATCCGTTTCTCTGTGCGTGATCATTCCTCTGTCTCTTTAGCTGGCCCTCTAGCTTCTAGATATGTGGCTCTATGCGTTACAAATGCATCATTGTTACAAAACACCCGCTTGCAGCGCGGCACAATGATCAGGGGAAGTTACAAAGGAATCGGGGCCTTCCTTTAAGCGAAAACCTGAAAACGGAACAAAAAATCCAATACACAGGAAATACAAAGAAATCCTGCATTTTCGAATTTCAAATTCTATGCATTCGCGCTTATAATTCCCATCGAGTCTACTTTTTATCGGCATATTGCAAGTCAAATATCACAATGTGCATTTTCCATTTGTATCGGGGATTCACCGATCTCCAGATCATCTATCACTCCAATCAAATCCTGACCATTGATTCTTCTCCTCGATCCGATGGTCGATATTGCACATCGCATATCGCTATCGCAATGGCTTGGGGGTTCTTTACATATACCATGGACTATGTCGACCCGATATATATCACTCATGTTGATCCGCCGATTCAATCATCGCATATCGCAATCGGCTCATCGCTTCAATTGCAATTGGCTTATCACTTTAATCGCATATCGCATATCGCTCTCCCTAGTTCTTGATATCGGGCGAAGGCCTACCTCCGATGCGATAAGTCAGAGATTGCTAATCGAGGGTCCTTCCGCCTTTGCTTTAAGTCCTCCTTTTAACATCTCCGATGTGATTTTTTCATATAAGGCCTTAAGCCCATTTTTATAAGAATTTTCCTCCTTTTCAAAGGACAATGGGCAATCTTCTTTCTGCGATAACTTCTTCATCCGAAGTCCATTTTAGCCCATTCAAATTGTATTAGATCCAGATTGAAGAGATCTATGCAATGGGACTATTTTCAGAAGCACTTTCATTTTTGGGTATAAATTCATCTAGTATCATTTTTTGATCACGCCTTCCCACTAAAAATCTTTTGGACTCCAAAAGATTGATATACTGATCTGAATAGTAAATAAGAGTATGTCACCCTTTTCTTTCAACCTCCATACACTTGCCTTGCATAGTGCCTCTGAACCAAAGCCTTTGACCACTTTCCTTCCTTGATGTGCTGGTCCTCCTAGGAAGAACTATCTTCCTCCTTGTCTTCCTACAGAACTCCTAATGAGAAGGTTACAGAAGGTAATTTGACCTTCTCTACCTTGATCATTGATCCAAGGTGGCTCAAACCAACGTGAAGTTACATCTGCTTCACAAAATTTTCATTTGTACCTATTTAACATACTGTCAACAACAACTGTTAAAAACAACAAGATTACAGACAACAACTAGATGGCCTAAACTCCTGCTTCAACAAAAGAAACAAATTTCACATCTTGTGAACACCTCCATCTCTTTACATCTGCATTTACAAATGATGAACTAGATAACAAGCTCAATATTACATGCATGTTTAAAGCAAAGCAATCAACCCTTCGAGTTAATCACACATACATGTTTAAATACAAGGAAATCATCAACATCCTTGTGTTCATGCATACCATGCTTATGTATGCATTTCATCCTTCAATTTTCGCCTAAGCACACTATACTTTCGAAGCTGAAATGAATATAATGTTGCAGCAATAAAGTGAGTCTCCTACTCAAATTTTCCATTCACCTTTTCGGTAGAATCCTTCAACTTGCATTCCCATTAACAAAGAAATACAAATAGATGCTTTATATCAATAGACATGCAATCTTAATTGGATAAGAATTCTAACCATTTCATACAATCCATTTCAAAGGTAGGACCTTTGTTTGCACATCATCATCAACATGTGAATCATCTTGAAACACATCATTCATAGAATCTTCCTTTCCATTCCTGCCATTCTCTCTTTCCACCTTCATCAAGTTTTGTGGAAGCATTGTTGGATTCAAATTCCAACACTTTTTAGCAATGTGTCCTTGCTTATGGTAGTAAGTGCAACATGTTTGTACCTTCTTGACAGCATGATTTTCCTTTTCCAAAGGACCTTTGGCTTCTTGCTTCCTTTCTTTCAAAATTTTCCTGCATGTGGCCATTCTCTTCCAACATCTAGAAACATTATGTTTATCAAAACCACAAAAGGAACAAGCAATTCTTTTCCCATACTTACATGGAAATTTACCATGCTTTACATAATCAAAAGGAATATGATTAGAACCAGATTTATACCTTTCTCTTTCACCTTTTTACCTTCATGAGGAGGTGAATTGAATGAAGAAGTAGCTCCCTTTGGAACACCATCAACCTCTTCAATGGTTTCAATGTTTCCACAACTCTCTGGTTCAAGTGTATGTTTATATACACCTTGTTTCTGCAAAGTATGCTTCACACTATTGCATTCCCTAAGAATACAATCTTCACAATATTGAGGTAGAAGACCTGCAATGAAACTCCTTGGAACTGTTTCAATGGCCTTCATGGCAGCTTTGGAACTTTCTCAATAAGACTGCCCATAGCCAAGACCCAAATACTTAGGCCTTTCCTCAACCATTATTAGCTCAACAATACCCTGTGCATGTTTACCCAAGCCTTTTCCTTCATAGCCTATCTTGGACATTAACTTGGAACCTATGCCTCTGGTATGTTTTTCAAAAGAACCAATATAAGCATTCTTAAAAGAATTTGAAGACAAGCAGGAATTATTTACCTCTTCTTCAAGTTGATACTTGACTAAGGCTTCTTTGCCAACAAAGAGTTGTGTCTCCAACTCATGCATCCTTTTCAGGTTCATATTTGCAATATGAAGTTGCCTCTCAATTTCCTGCAATTTGTCAAAAAGCAACTGCTTCTCTTCCTCCACAGAATTCAATTGCTCTCTAAGTATGCTGCTCTTCTTTCCATCCTCATACATTTCTCTCACCTTGTCCATCATGATGAACAAGTCTTGCTTCATGTCTTCATCAAAGAATCTTGTGAAGAAAAAATATTTTGAGGACTCACTTGTAGAAGTTGTCATTATGCCAATGAACAAAAGAACTTCAAACAAGATTAACAAAGGGCTTTATTCAAGCAACCTTTTGCAACAAACCTCTTGTGCTTCAAGGATTGCCTTGAGGTCCTTTGGGATAAGAAGAATACCTTCAGCCCTCTTCCTTCTTGTCCTCTCCTGGACTTAGCTATTAGTAGCTTTCCCTTCACCTCTATAAACTCACACAATAGTCAGTCTGCAAACAAGCAAACAGAAACATCCTTGCTACTGTTTGAACACCTTTCAAGTCAAACAAGCATATAGATTGCTCTATCAATCAAGAATTAAGCTCTGATACCACCTTCTTGAAGGAAGGGTTATATCAACCTTTGGTTTCGATACCACCTGATCTGAAATGGGGACCTAAAAGCTTCTTGCCAGCTTACAAGAACCTCTCCCACTCCAAAGCTTATTAATTTCCAAGATCTAGCTTATGATTAACCAATTGCGGAATTAAAAGAGCTTGAAAGAGGTGTATGCTTAAGTTTGTCTTTAGACTGTTTGAGTGCTTATGTTCATTTTCTTAAATTGATATGCATCATATAACAATGAAACAGTGCAGCAATAAACATCATATACATGACAGCAATAAGATGCAGCAAATAAACAAACAACAAGACAACAAGCTTAATATGGAGTTCACCCTGATATCTTGGGCTACATCTCCTTGAGCACTAATCAACTTGATTAGGCTCTTTGGGATTATGGTAATCTTTCTTTTACAAGTTCCACACTCAACTCCATTGGTTTACAACTGAACCTATGGGTTTAGAATACCATCTTATCATGCTGGTTGTCCATACTCTATAGACAGATCTAGGCTTTTCTAGACTAGACTCCTTCAATCAGCGCTCTGAGCTATCTTGAGCTCTAGCTTGCACCAACTCCCTCATAATTCTCTCACTATCTCTGGAATGCCTTCTACTATCTTTAGCACAATTTTAACACCAACAATAGTTGAATCATTTGATCGTTTCGCTGTTATGAAGCTTCATTACTGCTTCATGGCTCTTAGAAGTCTTCAGGATTTTCTAAACTCCATCTCAATGGATTTAGTGGTCCCCTACAGTCACCTCGACTATTGGAACCTTGAGAATGAATGCTGGCTCTATTCTCTGCAACTGCCTCCAACCTCTGTCGGTCTCTGCTTCTACTCTCGGCTCTGGCTTTGGCTCTCTAGCTCTGGCTCTGGCTCTTACTTCTCTGAGCTCTTTGGTTTTCGCTTGACCTCCAAGCGACTCCAAAACTCTCTGAGCCACCTCTCAATCATGCTCTTTGGCTTTTGTGAGGCCTCCTTCCGGCTCTGCGGCTTCCTGTCTGTTTCTCTATGCATGATCATTCCTCTATCTCTTTGGCTAGCCCTCTGGATTTTGGCTCTATGGCTCTACACGTTACAAAGGCATCATTGTTACAAAATGACCACTTGCAGCGTCGCACAATGATCAGGGGCAGTTACAAAGGAATCGGGGCCTTCCTTTAGGCGAAAACCGAAAACGGAACAAAAAACCTAATACACAGGAAATACAAAGAAATCCCGCATTTTTGGATTTCAAATTCTATGCATTCATGCTTATAATTCCCATTGAGTCCACCTTTTATCAGCATATCGCAAGTCTCATATTGCAATGTGCATTGGCCCTTTGTATCGAGGATTCGTCGATATCCCAATCTCCGATCACTCCAATCAGATCCTGACCGTTGATTTTGTTCCTCGATCCGATGGTCGATATTGAACATTACATATCGCTATCACAACGGCCCGGGGGTTCTTTCTATATACCATCGACTGTGCCAACCCGATATATATCACCGATACCGATCCGTCGATCCAATCATCACATATCACAATTGGCTCATCACTTCAATCACAATCGACTTATCACTTTATTCGCATATCGCATATCGCTCTGAATGGGGTCCTGATATCGATCAAAGGCCTACCTCCGATGCGATAAGTCGAAGATTGCTAATCGAGGGTCCTTCTGCCTTTGCTTTAAGTCCTCCTTTTAATATCTCTGATGCGATGTTTGCATATAAGGCCTTAAACCCATTTTTATAAGAATTTGCTTCCTTTTCAAAGGAAAATGGACAATCTTCTTTCAATGATAACTTCTTCATCTGAAGTCCATTTTAGCCCATTCAAATTGCATTAGATTCAGATTGAAGATATCTATGCAATGGGACTATTTTCAGAAGCATCCTTTGACTTTCATTTTTGGGTAAAAAGTCATCTAAGATCATTTTCTAATCAGATATGTTGGGTCGTATGAACCCCAAGTCCATTAATTATTTTAATTGGATTTGCAACCCCTTCATCTATGGAGTTGACATACGGTAAAATGCCTTTGTAATAGGTGCAATGCCTAACCTAATGCCAATGTTAAAATCAATGTTCCTTTTTGGGGCTATCCAAGGTATTTCTTTAGGAAAAACATCCTTAAATTCAACAAAAATTAGATGTTTATCAAGGCTTTCAGAATCACCCCTATGATTTAGAGCTACCACCATGAGCATTTGACATGCCTTTCATCTACATTTCATCAATTGCATTTTGAAGAAAACCCTAGCTCTACCCCCCGTTTCGATATTGAATTGAATTATCAACTAATATTGATATATGTCACGTGACAGCTAGTACAACACTTTCGGATTTTTATAATATAAACTTGTAAAGGGACACGACCCTACCCTGCAAACACTCACCGTTTCATATCAGCTGCTTTTCAAGGACGTTTACGTAAGAGAGTGATTGATTTTATTGTAGATTTTGAGGAATATAAGCCAAATCAATTTCTTTCACAAATTCAGTAAATAATAATTAGCTGAATACTACTATTTTTAATGAAAAATGACACTGATTTTGTATGTTGGGGTAGGGATTGCGTCATCTGAGTTCCATGATCTTAGGTCCTGGATGTTCCTGGAATTTAAGAATACACGCCTATTATTATTTTAAATACAAATATTCCATTTTCAAATATTTCATATCATCGTAAATTCACTTTTACATTTACACCACTAAAAGGTTGGAAGAAATTCCATCTTTCTGGATTCAGAAAAGATTTCAAATGTACAAACACGTTTTTTATCAATTTTATATATCATTGTTTCTTAGATATCATTGTTAGATATATTTGCGTGGTAGCTTGTGATGTGTTGATTGTATCATTATAGTATACTAATTATAGTTTCCACCATGAATGGGTCATGAACTTGAAGTGGGGAACAATATACAAAAAGAATGGTTAGGTAATTTATTTTTGTGGTATGGGCATTGGTGGCAAACGTATCTGAATGATCATTTTTAATATGGATATGTGATTTAGAGATGGTATGGATATGTGATTTAGAGATGGTATGGATATTGTTTTCTGGTATCACAAATCAAATCAGGGTTCGAAACTTGTATGAAAAATGAAAAGTTTTATGAGTTACATGCATTACAACCCTCATTCCAAAAGAACAGATGACCACTTTAAAATGGTTGAAATAGTTATCAATTAAGAGTGTTGTGATCTCATGTCTCTAGATTTGTCTAGAAACAGTTTCAAAACAATTTCATTGAAGAGATTGCATCCATGTTCTTCCTCAAAAGGTTAGGCTCATAAATTTATCACATAATAAGCTCTTGGGATCCATTCCACTATCTTCATTCCAAAGGAAGATATGACCACTTTAAAATTATTGAAATAGTTATTAATTAAGAGTGTTGTGACCTCTAGTCTCTAGATTTGTCTAGAAACAATTTCAAAATAGTTTCATTGGAGATATTTCTTCCATGTCCTTCCTCAAAAGGTTAGGCTCATAAATTTATCATATAATAAGCTCTTGGGACCCATTCCACTATCTTTAAAGGGATGTAGAAGGCTTTATTCAGTTGATTTTAGCAGATTTCATTAGGAAAGGCTTTACAGGAAGGATTCCTATTAAGTTGTTTCAATTTATTTTCAGTACATATATTGATCATGGAATATTCTCAATGGGAGCATTCCACAAGTTGGTTTTCCAAAATTATACCAATTTTATGGAAGAACTCCATGGGAGATGAGGCAAAAAATGCTAAGAGAAAGAAGCTTAGAGGGCTCAGAGTTTCAGTTCTTTAAAGTCGTTCTCCTACCAAGTTTAGAACCTATAAGCTATATATGCATATTCTTTTTTTGTTTAATTCTACTAACTGCATGCAACATGAGTAAATAACAATTTAAGAATACAAGACACTACACATTCTTTTAAAGAAAAAGAGATAAAATATTAAGATTTTGTATTACTAGAAATGAGACAAATTAAGAGATTCTTACTCTACATTCATTTATCTATGAACAATAATATAAGTGAATCACATAATAAATCATGCATCAAAATGAGATACACATAACATTTTAAGATAAGTTCATCCATATTTCAATTATATAATTTAATGCAATACAATAAACATGTAGTGTATTGTAGTGGAAATTTATGTAGCTTGAAGTATTGTTCAGTGAAAGGATGGAGAGTGGACTCAAATTCATTGATTATTGTGCTCCCTTGTGGCCATCCACATGTAGTTGTGAAATAAGTAGCATCCTTGGTTGAACTTCATCTACTCACAGGATGACCTCCCAACCTACTTATTGGGTACTCTTCCTTCCTGCGAACCACCCATTGACCTCCAAACCTACTCATTGGATACTCTTCCTTCCCGCAAACCACCGAGATGCAATGGGGCTATAATATAGTGGATAAATTCTAGCGAATGGACAAAAAAACTCTTTTCTCAAGAGTTCTCCTCTAAAAAAAAACCTCAAACTCACTATAGCCATATTCACTGTCAAATTAGCATTATCCAATTTATCGAACAATAGGGGAAAATATTCCTTCCCATAGCATGCCCCCTATTTTATAGGAGGCTTCATAGGTGAAACTTGCTCTTCATGCATAGTTAATTATTTTTATTAATCCAAAAGTTTGATTATTCACCTACCCATGTGTCACCCTCTCACCAGCGCTCTCTGAAATTATTTACTTAAATTTTAATTCAAAAATAATATTTTTTCCTCACCTGAACATGATGCGGTGTTTTTTCTCCTAGTTGTCTCTTGATCCCCCTTTTCTACTCCTTAATTATGCTCGTTACTGAAGTCAACTGACAAGTCTTAGATTCGGTCCTCCAACTACCTCTTAATTTAACTTAAATTGCCTATTAGATATGGATTCTTGTGTTGGCTCTTGTGAAATGGAGGTTCTCTATTTTCTCTCTAATTTAATTTATTAATAATTATTTTTATTCACCACCCTCTTTTCTTAATGAGGTTGAACAATTTTAGCATTCGTCTTTCTAATTAATTCTATGTCTGTATCCCACTCCTCCACCACTTATGCACATTGTATACCTAAAATTTTCCAAATGTGGGAAGGGTAGACTTGTCAAGTGGTCCAATATTTTTATTTATTCATATTCTTCCTTTACCCCAAGTTTTATTCTTAATTAAATAACTTGGTTTAAAACTTTATTTACCACATTACGTGAACTAGAATGATTAACATATCTTAATTATATTTCATTAGTTTCTTCATGACGCCCAATGTGCTAAGTTCGTCGTGTCCTTCAAGCACTTCCCTTCAAAGTTCCAAGGGTTCCACGCCAATCAATTTCTTCTTGATGTCAAGGGTGCCACACAGCTTGGCCTTCAAGCATCCAATGACCATGAGGGGAAAAATAGGTGTGAATATGGAGACAACTATCCTCTCTTATGTCACCCACTATAGTGAGACTATTGGTGTTCGACATTGAGGAACCCACCTTGATGTGCACCCCTAAGTAAAATCATTGTGAGAGACCTAATATGGGGCCTACCCCCACGACATCATGATATTCAAGGCAAAGGTACCCTAACCCTGTAGGTGGAATTGAGGACATTGTTCCATGCCTCACATACACTTCCTTCTATCTGTACAACCCCGTCATCCATGTATGAGTCTTTCAACCAATCGTTAGTTTATGCTTGCAACCACTAACATGTCATTAGAATTTAATAAAAAATCAAAGTGAACTTTAAAAATTCAGAGACAAGGTATTCAATTTCATCAAATGAGAGGTTGTCGACTCATCACATTCGAGTGCATTTGTGGTCTCCTACCATTGATCCAGGTGGATCCTTAAATGTCTAAAATTTAAAGTCTTAAAATATTAATGAAACCAGTGTCAAATCAAATAGCTCGTCACAAGCTTTCAAATGATGCAAATGACACCTCAATCCAAGTCTATATGACCAACTTATCGCAGTCAAAATTTTACAAGTTAAGCAGGGAAAATGGGACCCACAAGGCACACATGGAAACAAACTCACCAATGAACCATTGACACTTGGTGCTTAGCCATTGGCTCCTTGTCTGTGCAAAAGACAAAAAAAAATACTGAAAAATCCCATATATAAAAAAAAAAAATGATATAAAACTAAAAAAAAAATATAACCATAAAAAAAACCCAATAAAATGTTTATATAAAAATCCAACAAATTACTAAAAGGGAATTGGTCAAATGGTTGAAAAATTGGTGACATGGTTACAAAACCATATATGTATGGTTTACTAAAACCATACCAGAAAAAACAAAATATTATTATGGTTGGCGAACTAACCAACATGTGGCTAATATTCCAAACGGTCACAACCAATTACACACACTAAATCAACGGTTTGAATGACAAAAAAATGTTAAGAAATTTGGTTGGCCGATAATTCAATTTTACACAAAATGTTTTTAATGGGTTTTGGAATTTTATATAAACATTAGGCAAATTTTGAGGTCTAAAATGGGCCTCCTAAGAAAAATGTACAACCAAAATAAACTTTATAAGAACCAATAGGATTCAAAATGATGATGTCAACCATGGGGGATGACTCGCCGTTTTTGGAGTAAAAAGGTAAAAATAATAAAACTATTTTTTCAACTTGAATTTTCAACTTATCGCCCTAAGGTTTTACTCAAATTTTGAGTGGGAGTACTTATTGGATGCAAAATTGAATTTCTCATCCAAGGAGTACCCATGTTGCATACTTTCGATGGACCTTTCTACATGAATAATGAGAAATACATGAAAAACATGATTACAATCATGTTTTTCATGTATTTCTCATTTTTCATGTAGTATGGTCCATCGAAAGTATGCAACATGGGTACTCCTTAGATGATGAATCAAATTTTGCATCCAATGAGTGTTTCCACTCAAAATTTCAGTAACCCCATCAGAAGATAAGTTTAATATATGAGTTGAAAAAATAATCTTTTATTTTTCCCTCTAAATTTGATGATGTAACATAATCTTATTTTATTATTTCAACATTTATTTTATAATTTCCTTAGGAGGACCATTTTAAACCTCAAAATTCCCCTAATGAGGGGTCCGACGGGATTTGAAACCCCGACTAGACCCAAACAATGCCTTCAGTTAACCCTGCCCACCGTTAGGTCCCAAGCGGGGCTCTTTGTAATGTTTTCTCAACACAATATATAAACTCGTTTCTTTGCCATTCGACGGGGGTCGCAAAGCAAAGGAACATGAGAATTGTATGTGGGATAAAACTAAGACATGATGCAACCTTGAATAGAGTGGAAGAATCTTGACACTCGAGAACCAGGAGGAGGAACCCTTAGGTGCACTTTTTGAGGTAGTATGTTCCAGATAATATTCTGCGTAGAATATTTAAGTAATCCAAAAGATTCCTCATGGGGCTAGATTTGCAGGTGGCAGGATGGGGCCAATTTATATCCATTTTAACTAAAATTTCATAAGGATCGCAATGGTGCAATCAATTTTTGCAACATGGGCAGTGAAATTCAAGGGTCATGGTAGAAACCCACCTTCATCATTAATTGTTGGACATGAAGTTCAAGATAGCAATGTGCCATAGAGAAGTAGTTAATGTTTATAGTCAAAAGTCTCAAGAGATGAGAAGGACTTGTTGGTGTTCTGATTGTTGTCATTTGAGCAGTCAAATTTCTAGTAACTCCCAAGATTGGAAGCATAATGATGTATTTTTCCATGTATTAGCCTTTCATTTTTATGAGATGAATGAAGCGACCTCCCCACTATTGAAATAGGGCCCAAAACATAGTCCAAAATGGATGAACTCCGTTAGCAAACATTGTGTGCATTGTCTTTATAGTTTTCTTTATGTTTCCTCTTCTTTAAGTATTTGCACATATGGTTTTCACATGATTTTTCATGCAATTATGCTACCATCAACCAAGCAAAATATCTTGGATAATTCTAGTAAATCAGAGATTCCAGATCAATCATACTCAATAATCATTAGAAGTAATGTTACATAATGTTATTCATTAATATAATAACATAT
Source organism: Pinus tabuliformis (assembly GCA_031772625.1). NCBI lineage: Eukaryota > Viridiplantae > Streptophyta > Pinopsida > Pinales > Pinaceae > Pinus > Pinus tabuliformis. The sequence continues at coordinate 1,933,428,075 of CM062816.1, read as the reverse complement.
GTTAAATCATCATCATGACATAGTCATAGACATCATTGTTCACCGTGAGCCCAAACTAATGTAAATAGACAACATAATGATTCCACGATGGTTACTATCATCATAACATTAACTAGAAAACATACGCATCCATCATAGCTATCATCCTCATAACATTGACTATGAAACAAGCACATCTATCGCAACTAATAAAAATATCCATTGCAGTTGTTATCATCATAACATCAACTAGATAACAAACACATCCATCAAATCCACTAATAGTAAGAGTTAAGTATTCATATCCTCGGCCTAAGGTCCTGAAAGAATAATGTGTGAGCCTTAAGGATATCATTGCAAGGAAAACACCCTCTAACTGAGTTTTTTGCGAAATCCCTTATAAAAATAGCCCAAAAATTCGTTTGTAGTGGAGGTCACTAGAAAAGTTGGGTGGATGGATGATTTAGTGGATGCTTTTTAATAGTGCATCTAGAATACACTAACGCATCAATTCATTACTATAATTATATGCATCAAAGCCTAATAACATATGGCGTAGCATGGTAGATTTATTTTTATAAAAATCAAAAAATAATGGTGCGCTAAGTACATAATGTGCTTTAGTGCATATACTACTTGATAGCACATTAAAAGGGTTAAATTTAAAAAAATGTCAGCCATAGGATTTATTTTTCCCAATCTGGTGCTATACTCTCATGACACCCTAGTGATAAACTTGTATATGAACATTCTGTTACAGAAACAATATGGTGCACCATTTTGGGGTTTTTAATTTAAAAATAGTGGTCTGTTGCTTATATTATACACACCGATGTCGTTAATTGATCTGAAGGCCCTTGTACTCAATTAAAAATTATGCACCATTGCAAGGTTATTTTTTATACAAATAAAAACAATGGTGCACTATGTATATAAAGTGTATCAACGTGTATACTATTCGATAACACTAGAAGAGGGTTAAATTTGAAAAAATGTCATTCGTACAATTAATTTTCACCATTTCAGTGCTATAGTCACATAAGGCAATAGTATTTTCCCTTTTTACGAAATCCTAAGTGAGTAAAAACATAGTGCACCTTGGTAAGCTTCTTAATTTAAAAAATATTTGTGTGCTACTCATACAATAAGCATCGATGTCATTCATAGAACTATATGTCCTCGTGCTTAATAGACAATGTTACACCATTTGAGGGTTATTTGTTTAAAAATAAAAAATAATTGTGCACTAAGTAACTTTGAAGCACGGATGCGTATACTACTCAATAACACCAGATTATTGTTAAATTTAAAAAAAAATGTTATTCATAAAATTTATTTTCACCATTTCGGTGCTATAGTCCCGTGAAGCCCCGGTGCTATGATATTTTCCAAATGCTCTGATGCATATATAACATGGTGCACCATTGCAGGGTTTTTGATTTAAAAATAATGGTGTGCTAGGTGAAACCATAGCACTGATGCGTATACTACTTGATAGCACTAGACAAAGTTAAATTTTAAAAAATGTTGGTCGTAAATTCATCTTCACCAATTCGGTGTTATAATCCCACAAAGCAATAGTGCTCTTCCTTTTTTGAAACCCCCATGGTGCACTATGGTGATTATTAAATTAAAAAAAAATATTGTTTGTAAAATTCACTTTTAACATTTGCACTGTTGTATGCTCTCAAGCACCGGTGCTACTTTTTCCGCTGTGAAGTGGCCTGCCATCGATGCTTCCCTTGCATGCTATCCTTTCGTTCATTGTTCACTGCGTGCCTTTTGAATTTTGTCAAACGGTGGTCAAATTTGTTTTTTCATTTATGTGGAAACCATGCCTCCCATATGAGAAAATGTCTAGGGAAACCCTATGTTTATAGCTAACTTAAATTTTTAATGGAGTAGAATTGAAAATTAAAGTAAAAAAATGCATTTTTTTTTTGCGTGTGTGGTGCATTTGAGAGGTTTGGCTCACACCATTCAAAGTGCACCTTATAGATTTATAGGGTGGACTACAAATTGATGTGTAATGTTAACATAATGCACTTTTTTAATTTTATTCGATGCATTTGATAAATGAAAATGCACGAGGATGTGAAGTTCAATGACACACCACTTTTAAAATTATAATTTTTACGGTGGTGTGTTTTGTAAAAGTGTGTCTATTTTTGCAAAATACACCGCATAATATTAAAAAAATATAGCTCAGTGTGTTCATTAATCTAGACATTCTGGTGCAGTGCATCAAAGTTAAATTAACACATCAGTGCAAAATGTTATTTTGATGCACCACATTGAAAAATGAAAATAACTAATGTTATGTATGTATGTGAATCCAAAGTAGTGTGTTAAGTCAATGTATACATTGTTTTTGGTACATTCTTATTTTTTTGGCACACCGTATCTGGCGCATTCCTATTTTTTTGGTGCATTGAGGTTAATTGAAAGTTACATGACCATATTTATAAACAAAATTTTCATTTAATAAAAAAATTTATGCTTTATGTATAAGGCTAATGCATTTTATATGTCAATCATGTAGAGATGTCAAAGGGGAGAGGAGCAACAACAACAGGGGCAAAGAGTTAATTAGTACAATATGGTATGAGATTGGGAGGCACAAGAGTGGGAGAGATATCTATACCCTTTCCCCGTTACCTTAGTGACTCAAGGAATCTTGAGGAATGTAGGCCTCTTTAAGTACTATGAGGAGGCTACATCCCTGAAGGGGCACTTTGAGTTGTTGGCACAGCTGATCTGTCGGTGGGATGTCCACCAACAGACTTTATATTCTAGTATTGACATGTGGTATGAGCCCACTAAGGAGGACATTTATTTTATCACTTGCTTATCGAGGAGAGGGGAGGATTTATCCTAGTTCCCTGATCTCCCAAATGGTGTTGCAACACTAATTCAACTTAACTACTCTCAGAGATATGTTGGGTATCATGTAGTTTCTCTAGTACCCTTTCCCTCTAACCTTAGCAACTCAAGGCGTATTGACGAATGTAGGCCTCCTTAAGTACTATGAGGAGGCTACATCCCTTAAGGGTCACTTCAGGTTGTTGGCACAACTCATATGTCTGTGGATGTCCATCAATAGAATTTATGTGCCGGTCTTGACATGTGGTATGATCCCAATGAGGAGGACATTTATTTTATCAATGTCTTATCGAGGAAAGGGGATGATTTACCCTAGTTCCCTCATCTCCCCAATGGTGTTGCAGCAGAGAATCAACTTAACTACTCTCAATGATATGTTGGGTATCATGTAGTTTCTTGAACGAATGTTTAAGTGTATGGTGGAAAACTAACTATTTCTTCTTTTGCTACAAAGGAGGTTATGTGCCTCTCACTATTGGTGAGTAACATTGCACACTCTACTAGTAATAGGCAACATTAGTTTACCTGTTTTGTTTTATGTTGATTCTTGGGTGTAGAGGCCATGATGTATCATATGGTCTAAAAAAAATTTGTGGAAGTTTTATATAACTTTATATATATTTCAAGTTATGATACATGGGAGTTTGAACTTCCATTTTGCTTTAGAGTTGTTTTGATATTTTTTTGATAGTTTTTCACAAATGAGGCCTACTTTTTACCATCACCCCCCTAGGTCGATGACTGAGCTATAGATGCACATGTGGGGTGAGATGATGCTCAATAGGGGCCAACCAGAGTATTCAGCTAGGATGTCCACCAACACACTGGGGCTACTAGCCAATGAGGCAGACCATATCTTCATCATGGTGTCATGTCCTTACACGGGGATGGGTTTGCGACAATGCCCCAACATCCTCTTCACATAGGATGAACCAAAAGATGATAGAGGTAATATTAGTGTTTTATTTAAATTAATATTGTTTCATTTTAATGTCTTAATTAATTAGAATAAAATTTATTCTAACATGTTTGTTAACCTATTTTATTAAATGTTTAATGAAATTGTCTGACTATTATGTGCACTATATCTTTTGTAGATATTGGCACATTCGTTTGGGACATGCCTCCTCCCCCACATGATGCAAACATGGATATTGTTGAGGTCATGGAGGCTGAGGGACATCCTCAAATGTAGATACCCATTGGCATGTGACAACAGAGGCCTAATATTAGATTTAGGAGGGATTTGGGAGACTGAGGAGGGAGTCTGTCATGTGACAACTTGAGACATTAGTGCAAATACTAGACTCATGGAGCTCTATAGGAACTTTCCATGCAATATGATGAGTCTTATGCATCATATCATTGGTGGTACCAAACTATTGGTGGCGTGGACGGCTGGCCATTCAGCAAATACACAGTCTTCACCCAATAGTACCCCATCGAATGATGATCAGGGTGATGATCCTTCTAGTAGTACTCCACCTCCTCCTCTTTAATGACCTCACCCACTGTCTGTTTTTATTAAGAGAGCAGACCAACCATCTTCTCCTCCACCTCCTACTTTGACTCTTGAGGCAATCGACCATCTATCATCTTCTGCTACAGACCAGGCCTCCACTAGTACTATTAGATGAGATATTTTATAGCAGTTATATATGTATATATATACATACATACACACACACACACACACACACACACACACACACACACACACACATATATGGTGCATTTTTATATTCATGTGGATGTACTTAATTTATATGTTGGTGCTAATGTGTATATTGTTAGGTCATGTTAGATATGTTCATTTAATGTGCTTGCACATAGATGTGTATGCTATAATAGTTATTTGACATGAGATGTATATTTGAGGATGTGTGTGGTGCTGATGTTAGAAAATGTTTGTGTTTATTAGTAACCAAGGCTAATAAAGACTATCCCATCTACGGATTCATTAATTCTCAAACAAGTGCTTTAACTTCTTCGCATTGACTCTACTAGGGTTTCTAGATTTCATATCTCAAATGTTTTACATAAACCATGGTTTCTCTCAAATGCTTCTAATATCTGTCAAACCCTAATACCCAAATTGCCCAGGGTTTCCTTCAAACCCTAGAATTATTTTAGGTCTCCTCCATCCTCTCTTGCTTCCATCAATGACAACATAATAGGGATGATCTCCATGAATTTTCTTCATCCCATCTCTGATACCATGTTAATTTTTCTTAGGGTTATATTGTTCTTTGCTTTGATAATTACATTTTTGTATTAGCACATTAAGTTCACCCTATAACATCATAACATTATTCATATTTACATCATTATTCAACAACATATGCATCTATATAGAAAGAATAATATCATCATCATCAATGCAACAAAAAGTAAAGGAACAATAGAAGAAAAGAATTTAGAAATAGCGACACCAGGATTAGTCGGACATTAGGGGAAAACCCGCTATGGGGAAAATCGTTTCAAATTCTTCTTCTTATTAGATTTTCATTGAATAATTCAGAAAAATAGAGTACAATTATCCATATCTTTATCCATATAATTATCTAGCAAAAATAACTACACAATATCCATGAAATGAACCCAACAATTCTTATTCTCAAAATTCTGATTCTGAAGCCTGTAATGAAATGTCCCTGTTTGTGGTCAACTACCAAACACTACATCAACTAACAGAAATATTTAAACAACTGAATTTTCATTATTTAGGTCCCAATCGCATGGAAGAGGAGTCATCCGTGTGACTGGGAATGTTCCAGTGACTCCATGGAGCCTGTAAACTAGCAATAGTAGTCTGCAACTGAGACTCAAAAATCCTAGATGTTGGTCACATGGAGGAGGTGTTGAACATGCAATTGAAAAACTTCAGTCGCATGAATGAGCTATTTTGCATGTGAATATGGTCAATTTCTTCTTGTTTCATGCCTACAATTGAGACCCAAAACCCTAAAACATAGATGAGAGTTTCAAACTCTACAATTGCGTATTCGAGCGAACGCATTCCTCCGCAAACATGGCTCAAACCTGTGTGAGACAAAAACCTAGAAAGAGAATAGAAGAAAGTCTCATTATTATTTTCAAATTATGTTGAGGTCACTTGTATTTATAGCCTTCCAAGGGTCTCCAATTTTATTTAGGGCTGACCTTATCAAATATGCACATGTGGGATTTTCTTCATAAGTACACTTTCCTCGGATTTGATTTGAGTCATATTTAGGTCAATTTTGGTCCTCTCAAAAATAGGAATTCAATGCAATCATATTCTCCTTCAAAAGATCTATCCAAAGAGGAATTTGACCACAGTTGCATATTTTAACAATATCCTCATCCAAAAATTTCATGTCCTCTTTTCATGTTAGATTTCTCAAGCACATGGGCTTGTGTACTTTCTTTTGCATCCCAAGTAATTTAAGAAGCATTCTAATAAAATCATGCACCAACTATACTTTGATGGTCTTCAAAACAATTAATATTTTTCTGCACAGGAAAACCTCGACATCCCAAGCAAACAATCCTCCTCCTCGGCTCTGGAATCCGTGTCCCTTTGACTTAGTGCCCTTTTTAAATTTTACATATTTGAAAAATATTTACAATACATTTTATGTGAGAAACATGGGTGGGGTTGCAACAAACACCTCCCCTTGAGGGATCACCACCCTCAGTGTTCCTTTGCTCATATGAAACACTAGGAATAAAATACAAACACATATTATTTTCATTGATCCTTATATACATAAGTCTATATAAGATTTGCAATCATGTACACATTTTCCTTAACCAACAAACAAAAAGGGATAATTATATTTCATGGTATCGACCATTTCCCATGTTTCATCCTTTGGAAAAAAGTGCTTCCACAACACTTTGACTTGCTCTATGGCTCAATTTCAAAGCATGAGACTCCTCCGGTCTAGGATGCACATTGGCTCTGGTTGGAACTCTCCCTTTAGTTCCACCTATAGCACAAACCAATCAATCACATGATTAGGATCCTGTACATATATTTCAAGAAAAGGAACATGGAAAACATCATAAATTATAACTAATGGAGGTAATTCCAACCTATATGCCACTAGAACAATCCTCTCAAGGATCTCAAAAGACCCACAATACCATAGTGCCAACTTGGCACATGTTCCAATATTTAGGGAACTCTTATTGGGATTAACTCTCAGATACACATGCTCCCCAACTTGGAACTCTTTGTGTACCCTATGCTAATATACTTAGCTCTTCTTCCTAGCACCACTTTCAAGTTATGTTTTATAATATGAACTTGTTGTTCCATTTCCTTAATCATATCAAGTCAAACAAGGACCATTTTTATGAGATAACTATAGCTAATAGAAGCGTTGCAACTCCCTTGATACAATGCCTCAAATGGTGATCAGGGTATCATGTCCTAAGTGGAAAAAATGCTCAAATTTTGAATTTCTCATAATTGGTTGAAACCAGAATGACCATATAGGCCTCGTCAAAACGATCCTGTAGCCGTGAACGACACTCAAATCCGACACTGTATGTGGAATTTATTGAAGTTTGAAGTTTACAAAAATCAGTTGACCAGGGTTGAATTTTGACTTTAGTAAATATTTAAAAAAGAATATTCCTTGAAATATTTTGGGAATATTCCACAAAATATTCCCTATGGGCCAACCAGATTTCGACACATGGCAAGCTGTGATTGCACATGAAATTGGTTGTGTATGATGTGGACCAATCAATGGGTGACACATGGCAAGCCCAGAGGCTGCCACATCCCCTGGTTGGAAGAATGGTGGTTAGATTAAAAATTATTGCAGCTCATAGGAGTTAAACCTGAGTCTCCTCGCTTCCAGCCAAGTGGACTAAACAAGCGGGCTACGTAGTGGTTCTTAACCACTAAGCTCAAAACTTTTATTTAACCATTACTTGCCTAACCACAAGCGGTTTCGTCGTTGATGTATGTGACCACTCCTCAAATGTTTAATGCTAACCGTTAATAGTCTCACCAAATCCAGAGAAGCGTGCCAATCCTAGCAGAGTAGCCAAGTTTAGTGGAGTTAACTTCCAGTTATCCAAATTTAGTGGAGTTTTTTTAGGCCAAACTGGAGAAAAACTTTTGGAGGTCATAACTTTAGCTAGGGAGATCCTTTTGGAGCAATTATTTTTTTGATTTTAGGTATTCTAAACATTCCAAAGCCAATGGTACAGGTTTCAGAGCCAACAGAGCTCATCTTCGGGTGTTTTTTCAGTAAAGAAACTTGGAGAGCTCTTAGGGCCTAGGGAGTGTTGGAGCTGTATTGGGCTATGGTTAACCACTGGAGGTGAAACAAAAGTCATTCTTGACTGTTTTCTGTGTTTTGAACTCATTTTTCACAACTTATTTTCCTTGTTTAGGATTTCTTGTCACTGTATAAACATTTTGAACATCTAATAAGAGCAAGGACATGCCCATTTGGGGGCCTTGGACCCTGCAGATGTAGCCCATAAGGGGTGAACTGTCTTATCAATTGTTGCGTTATATTATGTGATTTTATCTTGCTGTGTTTTTTAGATTTGATATGCTAAACAATAAAATGAAATAACACTCCTTCACACATAAGAATTAGAAATTTACCAAAAACACTTTGTTTCAATTGCAAGACTTTAGTAACAATTTGCACATATAATTTAATGGAAATAAATACCTTGAACAACAAAAACAAGTAGTTTCATTTTCATATCAGTTGGTATCAAAGCCCAAGGTTTTGAGTATCAGTTTTGTGCAAAGATATTTTTGACTGTTTTGCAAGTTTTAATGCTTACCAGGCTTAAGCTTCAAAGAGGGAAAGGACAATTGGTTAGAGCACAAGATAATCCTCAACCAAGGAGGACCAAGTTGCCAGTATCTCCACATTCTGATTTACCCTCAATAGCCTTAAAAGAAGCTTCAAGTATGTCTGAAAGGGGAGGAGAAGTTCTTGAAGACATGGATCCAAGGGAAGAAGAACGGGTATTCAAAAAAGCTTTTTTGGACATGACTGAGATGGTAAGAATATTATGCTAGGAAAGGAATGATAGGCTAGTTGGAGAAGGGTCTAAACATCAGAAAGAATGAGAGGGCTCTTAAGGAGGAAAGAAAGGTGATGATAATTCAAAGAAAGGACATGGAGGAAATGGCGATCCACCATCTCCATCATCATCCTCTTCCTCTACATTGTCATCCTCTACCTCAGTAAATCAACCTCATAAGCCTAAATCTTCTAGAAAAAGTCCATTTTTAAAGCTAGATGTTAAATTTGAATTACCCATGTTTAACGATGAAGTCAATGCAGAGAAACTTGACAACTGGATAAGACAGTTGGAAGTTTATTTAAGGATTCAAAACTTACATGATGATGACACCAAGATTCAGTTAGCCTCATTAAGGATGGAAGGAGCAACATTGGTATGGTGGGAAGCCAAGACCAAGGATGAAATTCAAAAACATGGTAAGCTTACTTTATCATGGGCTGAATTTATTTCCACAATTAAGAAGCAATTTTATCCTCTTGCTCATTTACAAAAGGCTATAATGAATTGGCAAAGTTTTAGACAACTTAAAGGACAAAGTGTTCAAGAATACACTCAAGAGTTTAGGAGAAGAGCACTCTTATTAGGGGTAGACTTACAAAGTCAAGACACTTTGCTGAAATATATAGGTGGTTTGCACAACTACCTTAAACATACTATCCTTATGTTCAATCCTACTAGTCTAGACAAAGTTTGTATACAAGCTACGCATTTAGAGGCTAGAGGGAAAAACACTTTTGATGGAAATGAGGATAGTGATTTTAAAGGCAAAGGAAGAAAAAGGATTGCAAACTCTAGAAAGGAAAAAGGGAAATTATTTTGCAAGAACTGTTCAAAAACAAGCCACGATGAAGACCATTGTTGGAAGCTTCATCTGGAGCTGAAACCAGAGAAATATAAAACCAAAGACAAAACCAAAGAAAAGGGAAAAATTGTAGCAACTGTTGAACAAGACTTAGGGTCTGAATCAGGTGATGAGACAAAAAGTATCGCCATGGTATTAAAGAACATAAAGGGGAAAGAGGTTGTACAAGAAACAAATCCCAGTTCTAGCACATTAAATTGTCACAAAGAAACTCAAAAATGAAAAGAGGAGGATAAAACTATTTAATGTGAGGATAATCTCAAACCACATGAAGATAGACACACTTTTTGATAGTGGGTCTCAAGCTAATCTCATCTCAGAAGACTTGGCCAAATAGCTGAAACTTGAGACAATTCCACATCTAAATCCTTATCCACTTGGGTGGATATGCAAGGATACAAACTTACAAGTCTCAAAGAAGTGCATCTTGTGCTTCTCTATAACAGCTCATTATGTTGATTGGGTTGAACTGGATGTAGTACCACTTGACATTACAGGTGTTGTGTTGGGTAGTCCATATTTATTTGATAGAAAGGAAATCTTCCATCGCCATGAAAATAAGTATCACTTGTTCAAGGATGGAAAAGAGTACATTGTGAGAGCATATAAGAAGAAGCTAGAATCTTCTTTATTCCATGCAAGGCAATTGAAAAGGCTAGTTAATGAAAGTCAAAATCTGACTTTGTTGATGGTTAAACAACAAGATTTGGTACAATTTCCTTTTCATATTATTGGTGATATAAATAATGATATGTTTTAGTCTGATAATAGTTCGTCTTTGAAAGAAGATGACAAAAGGTTGCACAAGATATGTTTGGTGTTGATCGGTGCAGAGAAGGAAGTGTCAGTGTAAAGCGGTGCAAGATTCCATGAGAAGGAAAACATGCAAGCAAAGAGGGCACACAGTTCAGCATGGGTCAATGTTGGTTTTAGAATGGCAGATTGGTATGGTGAGAAACTTGGTCGAGATTCAGCACAAGTACAGGGATCATTCAACAAAAATTTTCCATGTGAACAGTTGGCAAGGTGAACCTTATTTAAGTCTTCTTTGAAGTTTGACCATTGTAGAAATAGTATGCTTTCTGCAAAATATATTTGTTGTTATGCAAATTTCAAGAATTTGCATCATGGCGCAGTCAATCTTAGCAATGGTTGGTCAATGAATTCAAGGGAAAATTTATTTTTTTATACGAAGCTCAATTTGATGAAGTCGGGAATATTTTAGTTATTCAAGGTTGGAAGAGTGGAGAATCAATCTCCTCGTCTTCATTTTCGCTAATCAAAGAGATTTTGGGGTCCAAAAGCTTCCCATTTGGGAGGTGTGATCAGGTGATCATGTCCTAAGTGGAAAAAATGCTCAAATTTTGAATTGCTTAGAATTGGTTGAAACTATAACGACCAGATAAGCCTCATCGAAACAATCCTGTAGCCATGAACAACACTCAAATCCGACACTGTATGTGGAAGTTATTCAAGTTTGAAGTTTACAAAAATCAGTTGACCACGGTTGAATTTTAACTTAGCAAATATTAAAAAAGAAATATGGGAATATTCCTTGAAATATTTTGGGAATATTCCTTAGAACATTCCACAGAATATTCCTTATGGGCCAACCAGATTTCGACACTTGGCAAGCTGTGATTGCACATGAAATTGACTGTGTATGATGTGGACCAATCAATGGGTGACACGTGGCAAGCCCAGAGGCTGCCACGTGGCCCCTGGTTGGAAGAATGGTGGTTACGTTAAAATTTATTGTAGCCAGTAGGAGTTGAATTTGAGTCTCCTCGCTGCCAACCAAGCAGACTAACTGAATGGGCCACGTAGTGGTTCTTAACCACTAAGCTCAAAATGTTTATTTAACGATCACTTGCCTAACCACAAGTGGTTTCGTCGCCAATGCATGTGACCACTCCTCAAAAGTTTAATGCTAATCGTTAACAGTCCCGCCAAATCCGACAGAGCACGCCAGTTCTGGCGGAGTAGCCAAGTTTAGTGGAGTTAACTGCTAGTTATCCAAATTTAGTGGAGTTTTTTAAGGCCAAATTGGAGAAAAACTTCTGGAGGTCATAACTTTGGCTAGGGAGATCCTTCTGGAGCAATTTTTTTTTTTTGGCTATTCTGAGCATTCCAGAGCCAATGGTATAGGATTCAGAACCAACAGAGCTCATCTTTAGGTGTTTTTTCGACAAATAAGCTTGGAGAGCCATTAGGGCCTAGGGAGTGCTGGAGTTGTATTGGGCTATGGTTAACCATTGGAGGTGAAACAAAAGTCATTCTTGACTACTTTCTATATTTTGAACTCATTTTCATAGCTTATTTTTCCTGTTTAGGCTTTCTTACCACTATATAACCATTTTGAGCATCTAATAAGAGTAAGGACATGCCCATTTGGGGGCCTTGGACCTGACAGATGTAGCCCAGAAGGGGTGAACTGACTTATCAGCTGCTATGTTATATTATGTGACTTTATCTTGCTGCGTTTTTCAGATTTGATATGCTAAATAGTAAAATGAAATAACACTCCTTCACACATAAGACTCATAAATTTACCAAAAACACTTTGTTTCAATTGCAAGATTTCAGTAACAGTTTGCACATATAATTTAATGGAAATGAATACCTTGAATAGTAAAAACAAGTAGTTTCATTTTTAGATCAAATGGACACATCTTTATTGATTCTTGGTATCCATTGTTCTATGCAAATTCCACAAGTGGAAGATATTTTCCCCACTTCCTGAGTTGATGCGTAACATACTTCCTCAACATGTCCTCAAGGATTTTTTTAGTACACTCTATTTTTCCACCTATTTTTGGATGATATGTTGTACTAAATGCCAATTACATTCCCAATCTTGCAAACAGTTCCTTCCAAAATAGTGAAGTGAATCTAACATCTCTATCTAACACAATTTTCTTGGAAATACTATGTAGCCTCACAATCTCCTTTATGAATATTTGTGCCACATCAATTGTAGATTTAGTGGACTTGAAAGCTACAAAGTGAGCTACCTTCCTCAACTTTTTAACGACTACCATGATTACATCATGCTTCCTAATTTTTTTATGAAGTCCTGTAATGAAATCCATAGAAATCACCTCCCATTTCCATTAAGGAAAGGGAATAGATTGTAATAAGCCTATTTGATGCTTGCATTTGGCTTCTACTTGCTAGAATTATATGCATTTCGCCAAAAAATAAGCCACTTCCTTATTCAAATTTAATGAATAATAATGCCTTTTGATGGTTGTAAAAGTCTTTTGATACCTGGATGGCCTAAATAAGGTTTAACATGGGAATTTCATTCTCATGTTTTTTATTCCATCACTATTTGGCACATAAATTCTATTTTTGAACCTAATTAGGTTGTCCTAAGTGAGGTGGTACTCTTAATCCTCACCACTTTCAGTTGCTGATATTTTCCATGTTGCTTCCCTAATACTTTTGACCCTTTGTATTAGGTCTGCTTGATAGGAACTTACAACTTCCAAGTAATTTCCTTGAATTCTTTTGCTCAAGCCATCGACAAACCTATTTTCTTTACCCTTTATACACTTTATTTCAAAGTAAAATTCACTAAGCATGGGCAACCATCTTTCTTTCCTACTATTTAATTAGGGTTTCCCAAAAAAATACTTGAGTCCACTGTGGTGTCTCATGAGTGTAAATTTTCTACCAAGGAGGTAATTCCTCCACATTTTCAAAGAACGAATGATGACATCCAACTCTAAATAATGAACTACATAATTCACCTCATGTTCATTTAAGTTCCTAGACTCATAGCATACTACATGCCCTTCTTGCGTTAAGACTCCACTGAGCCCTTCCTTGCAGACATCTATGCACACCACAAAATCATCGTTAGGATTTGCAATTCCCAACACTTGTGCATTCATGGAATTATTTTAATTGCAAAAATATCTCAGCAAATTGACCAGTCCACATGAATGTCTTTCCTTTTCTCTTCAAAGTTGTGATGGGATGTCCTATCTTTGAGAAATTCCATATAATCATCTTGTAACATCCTACGAATCCCATGAATGACCTAACGTCGTCAACATTCCTTTGAGTTGATCACTCCATTATGGATTTGATCTTTTTAGGATCATCTGTGATCCATTCCTTGGAGACAATATTCCCCAAATAATGTATTTGTGATTGGCAGAAATCACACTTGCTAAACTTTGCATAGAGTTTGTGCTCCCTCAACAATTGTAGCACTACAACTAGATGCTTTTCAATCTCTTCCTTTTTCCTTTAGTACACTAGTATGTCATTAATAAACACAATGACAAACTTATCCAGATAAGAACACAACACATTGTTCATTAAGCACATGAACTTGGCATAAGCATCAGTATGCCCAAAGGATGCCACTACGAATTCATATTTCCCATATCTTGTTCTAAAAGTAGTTTTATGGATCTCCTCTTCCTTGATTCTTACTTGATGATAGCCTGACCTCAAGTCAATCTTGGGGAAAATTATTTCTCCCCTCAATTGATCAAAGATATCATCAATCCTTGGTAGTGGAAATCTATTTTTTATGGTTACCTTAATTAAATTCTTGTAATAAATGCATAATCTAAGGGTTCCATATTGCTTCTTTATGAACAATATAGGTGCTACTCATGGGGACACACTTGTTATTATGTAGCCCTTATCAAGCATTTCTTTTAGCTATAATTTCAGGTTGACCAACTGTAGGGTGCTCATCATATATTGCCATTGTATACTAGTGCTACTTTGTGTACCAACATAATAAAGAAATCTATCTCTCTGTGAGGAAGTAATCCAAGAACCTCCACTGGGAAGACATTTTCATACTACTGCAAAACATGATATCTCTTTAGAAACTCAACGTCCCTCTTCCATTCCACCATCAACTTTCTCATCCTTATAAAATTGCACTGCAAACAATGTGCATCCTTTTTTGTTGCTACATTTGGCTTGCATAACTATGCTTAGCCCTACTAAAATGGGTTTTTTTCCTACCCTGCAACACTCCTTTTTCTCCTTACTCATCCATGCATTCAATTGTTTTTCATAGAAATATACCTTGGTCAAGTGTAAATACAACCAATCCGGATCCAACAATATGCCATACACACCCAATGGAAATACATTCAAGTGGAACTTTGTGGACATGTTTCTTTGTTGTACCCCTTGCTCATTGTTCTCCATTGTATGCTGCAATTGTGTCCTCTCTCCTCCCACTAGCATCAGTTTAAATGTCCTTTGCTGCCTCTTTTCCTTGTTCTATATGGATTCTTCATCCTCATCCTATCTTCATTGCCTAGGCTTCTCCTCCATAAATCTCCTGTCCTCTTTTCTTGTTAGAGTTCTCAATCACATGGCCTTGTGTACTTTATTTTCCATCCCATTTAATTTAAGAGCGAATCCATTAAAATCATGCACTAACAAGCATTTACTGGCTGTCCAAACAATTCAGATTTTTCTACAAAAGAAAACCTCAACATCCTAAGCAAACAATCCTCCTCCTGAACTCTGAAATCCATGTCCCTTTGACTTAATCCCCCTTCTAAATTTTAAATATTTGAAAAATATTTACAATGAATTTTATGAGAGAACAATGAGTGAGGTTGTCACACTTTTTATGCCTTGGACTTATTTCAAACTTCGACCATATTGTAGCCATGTGGTAACCCTAGCCTCTACTTTTATCAACCCTCATTCATGGCCAAAAAACCCTACTATCTTTTTTTATCCCGCTACTTCTCAAGCCTCTAATCCACAACCATAAGATCTCTTAACCCTCTTGTAGCATCCAACTAGGACCTGTGATCATTCTATTATAGTTGGGATATCTTGAGAATTATGATTGCTTAGAACAAATATATATTAGGCATATTGTTGGCCTCTTCTAAACTGAGAACTCATTTGTTAACCATAGAGACATTCTTCTTCCAAACTTGGCTGCTTTATTGCAAGAACAAGTCTTCCAGGAGCACGACTAGATCTTAGATTACAAATGCTATGTTACTCCTTCAGAACTTGATCTTTTTTGGCTAAATTATTCTAGAAAATCTGCATTAGAATGGATCAAATGGTGACCTCCTTAGCATCCCATCTCGACTTTCAATTTCAGCCTTCACATGGACTACATCTTGACTCTCTCTTACACCTTCTCGGTCTCATTGAGAGTATTAAAAAGGACCTGTATCGCTACCAAACCTAAGAGGAGATGACAGACCTCATTGGTGTAGCTCATATCATGCATATCACTATTATGTCAAGGAAGGTAACCCACAGATAAAGGTTAAATATGTCAATCTTCATTGTCATATACTGAGGTCGGATTTCTTACGTTATATGATAGAAGTTTAGCTTGTACTACTGGCATGTTATGCCTTTAAAGGAGACAACACTTATCACTATTATAACTTCACATCATACCTTAGGAACTAATTTTCATCAGTAAATTTTGGAGAAACTTGGATCACAAACTTGCATTACAGTCATGGCTAGGAGGGGAACTTGAATAACTATTGAAATTGTCATTAATTACTTCTTCGCATACTATTTGTCAACCTTATTGTGAATCTTTGTCAGATGGTAGAGAGCTATAGAAAGATTACATTTGCATTTTTATGACAAAATGGCTTTATATCATATGGTAAATTGGATCATTTTATAAGTGTAACATAGTCAAGGTGTAGCAGAATCAATAATTTTGGAGTTCCTCCTTACAAATTTCCATTAGAGAAATTTTGAGCTAAAAAATAGGCCTCAGAGAAAAATTTTACAACCAAAATAAACTTTATAACCAATAGGATTCAATATGTTGATGTCAAGCATGGGGGATGATTCACCATTTTTGGAGTAAAAAACTAAAAAGATTAAAAAATAAAAACAATATAAAAACTACTTTTTCAACTAGTATTTTCAACTTATCTCCCCACAGTTTTACTCAAATTTCAATTAAGAGCACTCCTTGGATGTATAATTTAATTCCTCTTCTAGAGAGCACCCATGTCGCATATTTTCGGTGGACCTTGCTGCATGAAAATGAGAAATACATGAAAAAATGTGATTGACATTTTCAATGTATTTGTCATTTTTTTTATAGCAAGGTCTATCGAAAGTGTGCAACATGGATACTTCTTGGATGAGGAATTAAATTTTGTATCCAATGAGTGCTCCAACTCGAAATTTGAGTAAAATTGTACGAAGATAAGTTGAAAAAGTAGTTTTTTACTTTTTCCCTCTTTGATCATGTAATCTAATGTTATTTTATTATTTCCACTATTGTTTTATAATATTCCTTTGGAGGCCCATTTTAGACCTCAAAATTTCTCTAATGATGAGATCATTGTCTTTCATTCAATCCATAGGGAGTCACTCAAACTTCTTTAATTCAAAGACATTGTTTAAACTACAGAGATGCAAACTCAGACTTCCATAGGGATTACAAACAAGACTTCAAGTATAGTTTCCAACAAGATGTGATCTTCCTCCTTCTAACCTTTCTCTAATACCATGTTGGAAACTCAAGGAAATTTTAGATTAAGGTTCATTCTCCTTACTTGATAATTACTTGTCATTTTTGTTGGCCTTTTATTACTTTATTATTTATTCTTCAACAAACAATTACCAAAACGTGATATGCATGAAGATCACAAGAACAAAAAGAACACAAGATATAGAATCCAAGCCAGGGAAAACCCCCACAATTGGGGAAAACCCAAATAATCCTCTTCTTATAGAATCATATCAAATGAGATATCCAATAGCAAAACCAAGACATCTACCTCCATAGGATCCCCAAGTCATCCCTCCATTTACCATCATGTTTTATCCTTGATTTGTCACTGATCTGCCCTTTTAGATGCCTTGTCCTCATAAAGAAATTTGTCTTCTTAGTATATTGTATGATCCAGGTGGATATTGGTGGCCACCTGCCAAGTCCACCTGGACCCCCACCATTGTCTTTCTCAGCATTTTCAGTTTCCTTAATTGTAGCACAACTTACTATTTTTAGCAGTTTTTCGGGTCCTGAACTTCCGGAGCCGTTTTAAGGCCCTAAACGACGTTTTTTGGGGAATCCGGGGGCAACATGGGTCCATGGAATGGACCGATGTTGCCCGTTCCAACAATGATAGTGCTCGGATAGATCTTTCTAATGAGCTATTGTACGTGTCAAACGAAGATCATATGCCAAAGTTACGACCCCGGGAAGTTGATGTATCAATTTACCCCAAACGGGGCCCACAGTTTGGCGTTTCATCTCCTAGGGTTAGGTTTTGGAATGTTAAGGGTTTTCCATTGTTTCTCAACAATAAATAGGCCTTCGAGCCTCATTGTAACACAGTTCAGAGGCATGTAGCCATCACATCTCTTCTCAGAGATAAGCTACCATTGCCCTAGCTAGTTTATTTCCATTTCTGATTGTAAGCATATTTCAGTATTTTCCATTAATGAAATGAAGTATTATTTCCGTTGCATCTTTGTGTATATGGTTATCTCTGTAATTTGTTGCGTTCCTGTTTAAATCCGGATCAGTGGTATCAGAGCGGTCTGCTTTTTCTCTGTTTTTCTTTGCATGTCCCCAACAAGGTCGGGATATAAGGAGTTAGGGCTTGAACTGGTTGAACCTTTGCAAGACCAGCCTCGCAAATCCCGACGGCCTCCCATGGCGGACGAGAAGAAAGATGAGGGGGCAGGAGATCCCATCAAAATCTTGCTCGAAGAAGCCCTCGAGCGACAACGGAACGCGATGATGGACAGCTTTGCCCAGATCCTTCAGCGGCTACCCAGAAGCGGCGCATCAGCTTCCAGCAGCTACTCTGGAAACGCCACACCCTTTAAGGTACAAGTTAATTTTGAAATCCCCATATTCGAGGGTCAGATAGACGCAGATGTCGTAGATAAATGGTTAAATCTGCTAGAGGGTTATTTTTTTGTTCATGAATTTTCGAGTCGGGAAAAGATTGTTTTTGCTCTTCTCAAAGCAGCCCCCCACGTCAAGGACTGGTGGGAAACCTACTTCGAGCAGAAGGATGAAAGTACTGGCTCACTATTTTCAGCCGCACCCACCTGGGATTCGTTCGGGATGCCATCAAGGAGCAATACTACCCTGTCGGAAGCTATGAGGATGAATACATAAAGTGGACCACGCTACGGCAAGGAAGGGACCAAGACGTCCCGGAGTTCACCAATCTTTTCCATACCCTTCGCACAAAGTTGGGTATCAAGGATTCGGAGCAACATTTGATACTCAAACACCGTGGCTGCCTGCACAAGTACATCCAGGAGGAAATACAATTCCTAAACATCCCCTCGCTCGGCGCAGCATACCGATATGCCGTCAAGGTCGAGCAGAAGGTTAAACAAAAGAAGCGAGACTTTGGATCTGTGAATCAAAAGCAGGGGAAAGGTGCCCCTAAACCACAGAACAAAGGAAAAAGCCAAGGCGGGACAGCCCAAGACAACCAGCCGAAGCTGCAAGCAAAGAACAGCACCGTGAAGCCGAGAAAGGACACTGGAAAATGGTGCGAGTTCCATAAGAGCTCCACTCACAGCACAAGTGAGTGTCGGGCCAAGCAGTCACTGGTGGCTGAGCTAAAGGTTTCAGAATCAGATGCATGTTCCGACTCTGAGTCAGAACCCGATAAGGGGTATGAAAAAGGGAAGCAGATCATTGATGCGGATCCCAGCGCCACTGTTGCTACCACAAAGATCCAGAAAAATGAACCCGAAGATCCAGAGGAGAAGGAGCGTCTCTTCCACTCCCAGATGTGGGTAAAGGGCTCCCCGATACAGTTCATTGTTGATAGCGGGACTCAAAAGAACCTCATTTCGGCAGAGGTCGTGAAGCGGTTGGGCTTACCGACCACAGCACATCCACAACCATACACCATTGGGTGGCTTCACCAAGGACGAGATCTTCGCGTGAGTCAGCAGTGTCACCTTCCATACAACATCAAGCCCTTCACGGATGAGGTATTGTGTGACATTGCTCCCCTTGAAGTTTGTGATGTATTACTAGGACAACCATACTTGTGGAAGAGACATGTTGTGTATGAATCAAGGCCCCGTGCTGTTATTATTACATTGGGAAATAAGTTGTTCAGGATACCAGAGGTAGCACCACCTGCCGCCATCTCTTTGATTACTGCGAAACAATGCAGTAAGATCATTTCCAAAACCAAGAAATTTGTTTTCCTGATGATACACCCTCAAGGAAAGAAGAAGACAGTGGCCGCGGCCTCCAAACGGGGTCCCTCTGCACGACAACTACAGATGGACAAGGTTGTGGAGGAGTACGAGGACATCTTCACCTCCCCAGCAGGGGTTCCTCTGCACTGTCAAGTCAAGCACTCCATCGATCTGACCCCAGGTGCGCCACTACCCAATGGACCAATTTATCGGCACTCCGTTCTGGAGAACAATGAAATCAAGAGGCAGATTCAGGAGCTCCTGCAGAAAGGTCACATCCGTCCGAGTTCATCGCCCTGTGGGAGCCCGGTCGTGTTGGTACAGAAGAAGGATGGGACGTGGAGACTCTGTATTGACTATCGGGCGCTGAACAAGATCACTGTCCGTAATAGGTACCCGATCCCACGGATTGATGACCTCCTAGACCAACTAAAGGGGGCGAAATATTTCAGCAAGATCGATCTGAAGTCAGGATATCACCAGGTACCAATCGAACCCTCCGATGTGTGGAAGACTGCCTTCAAATCCAAGGAGGGCCTCTTCGAATGGTTGGTCATGCCTTTCGGATTGACGAATGCTCCTGCAACCTTTATGAGGCTAATGGATGACATCTTGCGGCCATTCACCAACTCCTTTGTAGTAGTATACTTGGATGACATTATGATCTTCAGCCAGAGTTGGGAAGAGCACCTCCACCACATCCGACAGGTTCTCCAAACACTGCGGCAACACAAGCTATGTGCCAATTTGGAGAAATGCACTTTTGGCATGACCCAGGTTCAGTATCTGGGATACATCATTGATGAACAGGGGGTGCATGTCGATCCAGCCAAGATCCAAGTCATTCAGGATTGGCCCTCTCCAACCACTCTAACAGAGCTCCGCAGCTTTCTAGGTCTTGCCAACTTCTACCGCAGGTTTGTGTTGGGGTTTTCTCATATTTCTTGGCCCTTGAGTCAAGTCACCAAGGGCGGGGTGAAAGCAAAATTCTTTTGGTCTGAATCTCAACAGAAGGCATTCAGGGAGTTGAAGGATCGCCTCTGCATGGCACCGTGCTTGCGTTACCAGATTTACAACAACCATTTGAGGTCGAGACAGATGCCTCTGACTATGCTATTGGGGCAGTCCTTACTCAACATGGACATCCAGTGGCATATCACAGTGAAACACTTTCAGACACAGTCCGGAAGTACCCCACTTATGATAAAGAGATGTATTCCATTGTACAGGCCTGCCGACAATGGAAGCATTACATTTTGGGGAAGGAAACGGTCATCCACACAAACCATCAGCCTCTGCAGTTCATATAGACCCAAGGAAAATTGCAGAATGATCGCCATCAGAAGTGGTCTACATACCTGCAACAGTTTCACTTGAACATCAAGTATAAAAAGGGTAGCACCAATAATGTTGCAGATTGCCTTAGTCGACCACCGATCATGGTGCTAACCACCGTGCTCAACTCTTGTGGGCACGAGACTTCTGATTGGCCACTTCTCTACAAAAGCGACCCAGAATTCGGCCACACATACCAGACACTCTTGGAGGGTCGGCATGTTGCAGATTTTCACCTCCAGGATGCCTTATTATGCCACCTCGGTCACCTTTGTGTTCCTTCAAGCGAGCGTGCCAAGATGATTTTGGAAGCACACTACAGTTGGGCTGCTGGGCATTTCGGGGTCGAGAAAACAGTGGCAGTACTGCAAAATTATTTCTATTGGCCGAATCTTCGACAGGATGTTGGGAAGTACATCCGATCATGTACTGTCTGTGCCATTGCCAAACCGACCATTAAGAAACACAGCCTCTATACCCCGTTGCCTACCCCTAGTCGACCGTGGGAATCCATCTCCATGGATTACATGTCAGGCCTTCCTTCCACTAAGCATGGAAATGACTGTGTTTTTGTGGTCGTCGACAGGTTCTCGAAGATGGCCATTATGATGGCCTGCAAGAAGAATATCACAGCAGAAGCCACTGCTAAACTCTTCATTGAACGAGTGTGGGTGCACTTTGGGATCCCACAGTCTATCATCTCAGATCGGGACAGTCGGTTTCTCAGCACATTTTGGTCCAGTCTCTGGTCAATGCTGGACACCAAACTCACGAAGTCCATAGCCTTCCACCCTCAAACTGATGGCCAGACAGAGGTTGTCAATAGGATGATTGTGCACATTCTGCGCATGTATAACTCAAAGCATCCACGCACATGGGACGAGAGCCTCCCCTATGTTCAGTACAGCTACAACCGAGCTCTTCACAGGCTCCACTGGCCATGCCACTTTCAGCTACTCACATGAATTCAGCTCATGTCCAGTCCGAAACAGATAAGGCCACCAGCTTCATTGAGCGCATCCAACATATTCGCCAGCAGGTCCATGACATTCTTGAGAAATAAAATGCCAAGTACAAGCAACGACATGATCAACATCGGGTGCCACACAAGTTTCAGGTGGGCGACAAAGTCTGGTTGCATTTGCAAAAGGAACGCCTTACTGGAGCCTATCGGAAATTGAGACCACTCCAATATGGTCCTTACACCATTACTAAGGCTATGGGAGACAATGCATTTGAGCTCAGCATTCCCCCATTCCTTGGCCTACACCCAGTGTTCAATGTGGATCGCCTTCAGCCATACTTTCCACCATTGCTAGACACATCCGACATTGCAGAACAGCTCAAACCCACATAATTAAATCCAGATTGCATGGAACAAGCTGCAACTGATCGGATCATGGACACACAGATCAAGAACACTCGCCAACAGAATATCCAACTGTATCGAGTTGTCAAAGCAAGCCAACTCCTTCAATAGGGCAAGTGGCTCACCAGGGAACAAGTTCAGCAGAAGTTTCCTCATCTCATGGAGGAGCTCAACGCAATGGGGACCATTGCTTCCTAAGGGGGGAGGAATGATCCAGGTGGATATTGGTGGCCACCTGCCAAGTCCACCTGGACCCCCACCATTGTCTTTCTCAGCATTTACAGTTTCCTTAATTGTAGCACAACTTACTATTTTTAGCAGTTTTTCGGGTCCTGAACTTCCGGAGCCATTTTGAGGCCCTAAACGACGTTTTTCGGGGAATCCGGGGGCAACATGGGTCCATGGAATGGACCGATGTTGCCTATTCCAACAATGATAGTGCTCGGATAGATCTTTCTAATGAGCTATTGTACGCGTCAAACGGAGATCATATGCCAAAGTTACGACCCCGGGAAGTTGATGTATCAATTTACCCCAAACGGGGCCCACAGTTTGGCGTTTCATCTCCTAGGGTTAGGTTTTGGAATGTTAAGGGTTTTCCATTGTTTCTCAACAATAAATAGGCCTTTGAGCCTCATTGTAACACAGTTCAAAGGCATGTAGCCATCACATCTCTTCTCAGAGATAAGCTACCATCGCCCTAGCTGGTTTATTTCCATTTCTGATTGTAAGCATATTTCAGTATTTTCCATTAATGAAATGAAGTATTATTTCCGCTGCATCTTTGTGTATATGGTTATCTCTGTAATTTGTTGCGTTCCTGTTTAAATCCGGATCATTGTAGTCCACAAACCTCATGATCCTTCCATAGCTTAAATAATATAGTCATAAAAGTCCTTATGGAGTTCGCATGTCATTGCAAGAACAACTCACATATCTCTTGAGGAATTCACATTATTTTCAAGTCTCTTATCATAGACAACTCACATTATTTTCATATCCTTTTACCACATCTACTCCTTTAAAGAAAATCACATATCCCTTGTCACATAAACTCATATATCTCTTCATAACATAACAAACCGCTTGCCTTTTTAGTGGAGGATTCACACCAATAGATAGTTGTTCCTCATTGTGAAGGGCCACATCTATTGAGCAAGCCAACCTGACCATCTAGAGGACCAATTTGGTATTATGGAGGTAAATTTTACTCTTTCTTCACTTAACAAAAAATGCTTTTCCTTTTCTTACAAACAATGCAAATGGACATTGACTCAAATTTAATTCTTTGACTCAATAAAACCTATAAGCATGAAGAACATGCTTGAATAAAGAAATAATAATAACATAAATTTATTTTTCTCATTTTGCTTTTGATACACATATGAATTATGAAGAGCGAACATATTTTATTTTCCAACAATACTTATGGATCATTATTTCATCTTCCCTCAATCTCTTGCTAACATACTTGTACCAGGTATCCTTAATTTGTAAGTTGAACAACTTCTCCCTAAGGTTTTTCTTTAAGGGAATCTCTGAAAATATATGAGGCCTTCTACTTAAAGCATCAACCACTCCTATTTATTATTCCCTTCATGTAAGAAATATCAAAATCAGATTCACTTATTAGCTCAAGCCACCTTCTCATTCTTGCAGACAAGTGGCCTTGAGTGAATATGTGTTGTAGCCCAAATTTTGTATCCAATGAGTGCTCCCACTCGAAATTTGAGTAAAACTGTATGAAGATAATTTGAAAAGATGAGTTGAAAAAGTAGTTTTTTAATTTTTCCCTCTTTGATAATGTAATTTAATGTTATTTTATTATTTCCAATATCGTTTTAATATATTTTTTCGGAGGCCCATTTTAGACCTCAAAATTTCTATAATGATGAGATCATTGTCTTTCATTCAATCCATAGGGAGTCACTCAAACTTCTTTAATTCAAAGACATGGTTTAAACTACAGAGATGTGAACTCATACTTCCATAGGGATTACAAACAAGACTTCAAGTATAGTTTCCAACAAGATGTGATTTTCCTCCTTCTAACCTTTCTCTAATACCATGTTGGAAAATCAAGGAAATTTTAGATTAAGGTTCATTATCCTTACTTGATAATTACTTGTGAGTTTTGTTGGCCTTTTATTACTTTATTATTTATTCGTCATCAAACAATTACCAAAACTTGATATGGATGAAGATCACAAGAAAAAAAAGAACACAAGATATAGAATCCAAACCAGGGAAAACCACCACAATTGGGGAAAACCTAAATAATCCTCTTCTTATAGAATCAGATCAAATGAGATATCCAATACCAAAACCAAGACATCTACTTCCATAGGATCCCCAAGTCATCCCTCCATTTACCATCATGTTTTATCCTTGATTTGTCACTAATCTGCCCTTTTAGATGCCTTGTCCTCATAAAGAAATGTGTCCTATTAGTAGATTGTAGTCCACAAACCTCATGATCCTTCCATAGCTTAAATAATACAGTCATAAAAGTCCTTATGGAGTTCGCATGTCATTGCAAGAACAACTCACATATCTCTTCAAGAATTCACATTATTTTCGGGTCTCTTATCATAGACAACTCACATTCTTTTCATATCCTTTTACCACATCTACTCCTTTAAAGAAAATCACATATCCCTGTCACATAAACTCATATATCTCTTCATAACATAACAAACCGCTTGCCTTTTTAGTGGAGGATTCACACCAATAGATAGTTGTTCCTCATTGTGAAGGGCCACATCTATTGAGCAAGCCAACCTAACCATCTAGAGGGCCAATTTGGTATTATGAAGGTAAATTTTACTCTTTTTTTACTTAACAAAAAACGCTTTTCCTTTTCTTACAAACAATGCAAATGGACTTTGACTCAAACTTAATTCTTTGACTCAATAAAACCTATAAGCATGAAGAACATGCTTGAATAGAGAAATAATAATAATATAAATTTATTTTTCTTCATTTTGCTTTTGATACACATACGAATTATGAAGAGTGAACATATTTTATTTTCCAACAATACTTATGGATCATTATTTCATCTTCCCTCAATCTCTTGCTAGCATACTTGTACCAGGTATACTTAATTTGTAAGTTGAACAACTTCTCCCTACAGTTTTTCTTTAAGGGAATCTCTGAAAATATATGAGGCCTTCTACTTAAAGCATCAACCACTCTATTTATTATTCCCTTTATGTAAGCAATATCAAAATCATATTTACTTATTAGCTCAAGCCACCTTCTCATTCTTACAGACAAATGGTCTTGAGTGAATATGTGTTGTAGCTCATAATGATGCTCCATAATTCAAACTTCCTTCCTAGTAGGTAGTTTCTCCAAATATTTAGGGCGTAAATAATTGATGCCATTTCAAGATCATGGGTTTTGTAGTTCTCTTCGTGGGTTCTAAGTTTTCTTGATGCATGTACACTTACTCTTCCTTCTTACATTAATACGCAACCCAATCCTTCCTTATCTGGTACTTTCAGAATGAGTTTTTATTTTACCAATAGCTTTAACCTTTGAAACAACTCTTCACATTTGTTAGCCCAAACAAACTTCTTGTTGTTTATTTGGAGAACAATAATGGGGCTTGCTATCTTTGAAAACCCTTCAACAAATCTGCGATAAACCACACCATGCCCATGAAACATTATATTTCATGAACATTGGTTGGTTTTAGCCATTCCATGGTGCCCTCGACCTTTGCTGGGTCTACTGTGATACCCTCCCCAGAGATTATGTTCCCAAGATGGTGCATATTTGATTGGTAAAAGGAACACTTTGACAAATTCGCATACATTTAGTTCTCTCTAAGACACTATAAAACTAGCCTCAAGTGCTCGCCATGCTCCTCTAGGGTCTTTGAGTAGATAAAATTAGCATCAACAAATACTTGTATAGACTTGTCTAGGTAGTCCAAGAATATTCTGTTCATCAAACTCATGAAAACACCTGGGGCATTTGTAAGACCAAAGGGTAAAACTACAAATTCATAATTCCCATATCTGGTCTTAAATGTTGTCTTTGGGATATCTTATTCCTTGATTCTCAACTGATGATATCCTAACCTCATATCTATCTTTGAAAACATAGTTCCCCCCTCATTTGATCTAGCAAGTCATCTATCCTTGGTAAAGGATATTTATTTTTTATCATCACCTTATTCAACAATATGTCATCTTTCTTCTTAAAAAAAATTATAGGGGCTTGCCATGAAGATATGTTGGGTCATATGAACCCCAAGTCCATTAATTATTTTAATTGGATTTGCAACTCCTTTATCTATGGAGTTGACATACGGTAAAATACCTTTGCAATAGGTGCAATGCCTAATTTAAGGTCAATGTTAAAATCATTTTACCTTTTTGGGGCTATCTGAGGCATTTGTTTAGGAAAAACATCCTTAAATTCAACAAGAATTAGATGTTTATCAAGGCTTTCAGAATCACCCCTATCATTTAAAGCTACCACCATGAGAATTTGTCATCCCTTTCGTCTACATTTCATCAATTGCATTAAGGAGATGAACCTTAGGGAAAACCCTCGATTCATTCACCTCAAGGAATTTCTTTTTCCCTTATCATTTGTAAAATGCAATATCATGCCTTTACAATCTATAACTGTATCATGTCGTTCCAACCAATTAATTCCTATGACTACATCATAAACTCCTAAGACTATGGAGTACAAAGATACCTTGATTTTGCATACTCCTAAATCTACCTCACAATCCCTTACCATCCTTCCTATGTTTCTTTTTATACTACATGCCATTTCTACCTACCTAAATTCATGTTGTGTAGTTGCTTCAAGTTTAATCTTTGATAGTGCATTTAGAGAAATAAAAGAGTAACCCCCGAAAGTTATTTACTTAATAGTTGATCATATGCCCCGAAATCTATAGGTAATAAATAACTTTTGTGTTAGAAAAATAAAAGGGTAGCCTCGAAAGTTATTTACTTAATAGTTGATCATATGCCCCGAAATCTATAGGTAATAAATAACTTTGGTTTCAAAAGAACGGGTATTCTTCATCACACGAGGATGAAATCACTATCGTTTTAATTATGATAACAAATATTTAAAGAGTTGGATATGGTTTATGCATCAATAAGAGAAATGACCATGAACAATTATTAGTCATTAAAATCAAATGGATTTGTGTAACACGTGTATACCAAAAAAACTAATGTAGGTACACATTTCTTTTTCGTTATTTTTTTATTTTAATTAATCATTTAAAAGTTGCGACGTTAGGTATAGCTTGTATGAAACATCAAAATAAAATATCGACCTATGAAATAACCATTCATTTCATATTTATGTATTTATATGAAACATTTTTGGTGATATTTAAAATAGAAATTTTTATTTTTATATTTTCAGTTCAACAAAAAAAATGAATGGGTATGGATTAGTAATTTCAAGTGCAGAAATCCAATATATAAAATGGTTATTCTGACGATGAATCACATTAGTTGGTTTGAAAAGCGTCACAAATGAGATTTTATGTGATTTTTGTCGAAAAATCTTTCTCTAAAATGTATTCTAATCTTTACGTTCACCCAGTACTAACTTCAGCACTTCTCTCACGTCATCTGAGGTGCAGTAAGGAAATTTTGGATCTTGGATTGCGAGGAGCCAAGGGAGGAGTAATAAGAGGGAATTGTCGTCAGTGTTGTCGCCAGTCCAGGAATCGATCCCGATGGCATTTTCTGGTTGGAGATAATAGGAGGATGGGCGGTCGTCGACTATTATGACGTTTTTCAGATCCCGTCCCAGAATAGACAGGTCCTTCACTTCATCGAGGACTCCTTCAACATGGGTGCAGTGGCGTCTGTCAAGGCGGTGGGTGCGGGGAATTATATTTGTGTTTGTGATGGCGTGTTGCGAGGGAGGCAATAAATCCAAGATCTTGTCCACCAAAGCATTTGCATAGCATTCCCTTCCTGCCGTGAAGATGACAATCTCATACAACCCTGTGCTGCCTAATGTCTGCAAAAATTTGTCCACGCCAGGCCTTTTCGACACATACAGGGGTTTGTTGCTGCCCTCAAGATATAGAGTAAAATCATAGCCTGCTGGCGCTGGTGTATAATCGGAGTGAACCAGAGTTCCGTCCAAGTCTAACACAAGTGTTTTCTTATTTGGATTTTCTCCTGACATGGGAGGTAAAACGCCACCCGCCTGGCAATTCAACCCTTCCTTCTTACTATTATCACTCAAAGTTGGTACAGGCACGTGTGGCTCACTAACATGCACGTTAGATGATTCACCTTCATCTCCATTGGCATTAGGGTTGGCGCTGGAAGAATGCATTTTGAAGAAAACCCTAGCTCTGCCACCCGTTTGGATATTGAACTCAAGAATGGGATATTGAATTGAATTAATGAATGAACCTGCGGATCAGCTAATAATATTCAAGGAAATGATATATGTCGTGTCACAGCTGGTGCAATTTGAAGCAATGGATCGTGAAATGAACAACGCTTTCGGATTTTTATAATATAAACTTGTAAAGGGACACGACCCTACCCTGCAGATACTCACCGTTTCGTATCAGCTGCTTTTCATGGACGTTTACCTAAGAGAGTAAGTGATTTTAGTGTAGATTTTGCCGAATATAAGCCAAATCAATTTCTCTCACAAATTCAGTAAATAATAATTAGCCGAATACAACTATTTTTAATGAAAAATGACAGTGATTTTGTATGTTGGAATGGGATTCCGTCATCTCAGTTCCGTGATCTCAGGTCCTTGATGTTCCTGGCATTTAATAAATTCACTTTTACATTTACACCGCTAAAAGGTTGGAAGAAATTCCATCTTTCTGGATTCAATTTTGCGTGACTTTACAACAACCGTAATAATCACCGTATATGCTTCTTACCATGGAAATTTTTAGGTCTAGTTACTATCGCTGATTTTGTGGAATGGGAAAACTACAGCGAGTAACAATGCCAAATGCAATGTAAAACCTTTGCACGAAGAGTTTTGATGAGGATGATGAAGACAATATCCTTTAACTCATCTTTATATTTTTTTGATGTTAGATTTTCCGTATGAGTTTTGAGTAGAAAACTAGTAATATGATTGATCTTAATTCTTAGGACTAAATTCATATGATGTTGGGCATCACATTGCTCATCCTTGGATAACATTAATACATGCCCTTTCCTTCCTCATATTATGGCTTCTCGTGCCTTCCTAGCATACTTAGTTTGGAAAGCTGGAAAATATACTGACATTGAAATTGAAGAACATAATTATGAGTTGTCTTTGAAATTTTACACAGATGGCTATGCTTTTATAGATATAGATATATATGAAAACAAGTTACCTATGTTATCCAATGAACCATGAAGAATCTGATGTGTATTTACCAGAATATTAGTAAGTAATGGGTGTTTCTTCAGTTGGGATCTTTCTTAGATCTCATTGTGAGATATATTTGCGTGGTAGTTTGTGATGTGTTGAGTGTATAATTGTAGTATACTAATTATAGTTTCCAGTTTCCAGTATATTTACCAGAATATTAGTAAGTAATGGGTGTTTCTTCAGTTAGGTGAGATGTTGGGATCTTTCTTAGATCTCATTGTGAGATATATTTGCGTGGTAGTTTGTGATGTGTTGAGTGTATAATTGTAGTATACTAATTATAGTTTCCAGTATTGCTATGAATGGGTCATGAATTTGAAGTGTGGGAACAATATACATCTCTAACCCAAAAAAATCGTTAACCCAAAAAAATCCTTAGGTAATTTGTTTTGTGGTATGGGCATTGGCACCAAACATATCATTTTCAATATAGATATGTGATTTAGAGGTGGATATAAATATTATTTTCTAGTATCACAAATCAAATTAGGGATCTAAACTCCTATGAAAAATGAAAAGTTTTATCAGTTACATGCATTACAACCCTCATTCCAAAGGACAGAGGAACACTTTAAAATTGTTCAAATAGGTATCAATTAAGAGTGTTGTGACCTGGACTCTCTAGATTTGACTAGAAATAGTTTCATTGGAGAGATTTCTTCCATGTCCTTCTTGAGAAAGTTAGGCTCATAAATTTATCATGTAATAAGTTCTTGGGACCTATTCCACTATCTTTAGAGGGTTGTAGAAGGTTTTATTCAGTTGATTTTAGCAGATTTCAAGAGGAATGGCTTTACCGGAAGCATTCTTATTGAGTTGTTTCAATTTATTTTCAGGACATCCATCTATCATGGGATTGGTAGCATTCCACAAGTTGGTTTTCCAAAATTTAACCAATTTCTAGAAGAACTCCACATGAGATAAGACAAAAAAATACTATGAGAAAGAAGGTTAGAGGGCTCAAGGTTCCAATTTTTTAAACTAGTTATGATACCAAGTTTAGAACCTATATATATATATATATATATATATATATATATATATATATATATATATATATATATAGATATATATATATATATATCGTTTAATCTTACTAACTGCAAGAATATAAGACATTATATATTCTTTTAACGAAATAGAGAGAAAATCTCAAGATTTTGTATTACCATAAATGAGACAAATTAAGAGATTCTTTTTTTTTAATATTCTTCGGCGAAAATCACATAGAGAAACTTTTGTCGACGCGTTTCGAACCAACCAGTGTGGTTCATCATCAGGACAAGTTAAATGAGCAGATCTCGTTTTGCACATTAAATAGACAGGGCAGAATATCCCATGACCCAATTTTCCAGACAAGATAACGGCTAAAATGACATATCTTGTCTGGAAAATTGGGTCATGGGATATTCTGCCCTGTCTATTTAATGTGAAAAACGAGATCTGCTCATTTAACTTGTCCTAACGATGAACCACATTGGTTGGTTCGAAACGCGTCGACAAAAGTTTCTCTATGTGATTTTCACCGAAGAATCTTCAAAAATTTGATATGGATCACAGAAGCCTTAATTCAATAAGAGATTCTTATTCAACATTCATTTATCTATGAACAATACTATAAGTGAATCACAAAATAAATCATGCATCAAAATTAAATACAAATAACATTTTATGTTAGGGTCCCACCCTAACCCCCTTATTTATGTAGTAGGATCGAGTTATAGTTATAGTTAAGTAAAGAGTCAATAAAGCCCATATTAATAATTGTAAGTGGTTAACACGCATTTAATGACGGGACCACAATTAGTTGCAAATGGGCCATGGTATTAGATAGATGGTATTAATAAGAACCATGGTATTGCTCCATGGTATTGCATGTACGAATCATATATAAAGGATAGAGACTCCCTACAAGGAGCATCATGTCTTATTGTGTAATCGAGCTCGGCTCTATTGGAGGTTGCCCCCTCGAAGAGGCAAGTGAACATTGCTTTTTGAATAATAAAATGCTCGCTGTTGTTTCTCATTGTTCTATGTTCTGGGTATATTTCTTCGCATATTTGGTATTCTGGTATCATTTTGCAGGTTAAGAGCATAACAAGTGGTATCAAAGCGCTTTCTAGGGCCGGTGGGATCTCCATTTTTTAGCAAAATTTTTTTGGCTAGAGACATGTTCCAGCATCTTTAAACCACAGGATCTGTCGTTGAGTGCATAAACCTGCGAATTTGGGGAGGTATGCATGCAGGAAATACAAGAGGTGGTCACGCTTTTTGGACTCCCTTGTAACCCCTGTGGGTACCCCTTCGAGTAGTAGTGCATTAGACAGAATCGTGCACAGACTATCTTCCAAGTACCCTCTGGGTATATCGAAAGCCCCCTAGCTCCTTTGAAACCTCACCATAGATAAACCATCACTGCCTTGCTGCTACAGTACACCGAGAATAGCACTCGAAGAGATTACTCGCCCGTACGATAGGGTAGTCGGGTTGTACGGCTAAAGGTACAGTTGATCCTCCTTAGTTAGTGCCCTAAAACATTGGGCCGAGTACTACTATTAGACCCTTATGTATATTGCGATCTGTAGAACCTAACACTCCTCGAGACCATAGTTCCCTTCTCTATCTCTAGATCATGCATAATCTTTGCCAAATCAGATCGCGCAAGTGGGGGGTTTACAACAGTAGCCGCAATCAGTCCCGTCGCAGATTTATCAGAAAATCCATTCAGATCTATTAGATCCATCAGATCCGTAGCAACAATTTGTTCCATCGTTCAAGATCTATCCGATCAACCATTCAAATCTCTCAGATCCATCAGATCTGCCATCTAGATCTGAGTAGTTGTGTGGGTTCCTATACCTGGGCATGATTTTCGCAAGCCTTTTAGCAGCATTTACATTTCGGAGATTCGGTGACTGCAATATTCCTAAGGAGTAAAACTCCTTTAGGAGTTTCTGAGACCCCCCGAGACACTTATTGGTGACTTAGCCCATCAAAATTAGGACAACGAGCCGAGCAAGGTGGTACCATTCAATTGTTAGTGCCAAAAAAAATTCGGGCGGTCCCAAATTTCAAGTACATCGGATCAGTGCATGGTAGAAACTAGATCTCAATTTATGGCCAATGAGAAGATCGACAAACTTGAACAATCCTTGAAAGACATCCAAGACCAACTAGTGAAAATAACTACAACACTCTCTACGAGCAAGGCATATATTAGCAATGAGGAGGCATATATTAGCAATGAACACAATGAGGATGAGTCTAGCCACTCTCTTCACCTCTAGGGCACCCACCAACAATCCCGTCCGCGACCACCCAAGCTGGATATGCATAAATTTGATGGCTCTCACCTGGCAACATGGATAGCACAAATGGAGCAATATTTCAATCTGAATTACATCTTGGATAATGCCACTCATCTTATGGTGGGGAGCACGTACTTGGACAATGAAATATGGCAATGGTGGCAATGGAATCAACATTGTAATGGAAGGCCCTTGACTTGAGACACATTCAAAAAAGCTCTTATGGAGCGCTTTGACCATGACTCTATGTAGAAATTTGAATAATATAACACTTATTCACAGAGATTATCCTAATTATATACTATTTGTGGAATGCATGCATAATACATAACCTCCTCTACCATTGATCATCAATTTGTGGAATTAAAAAACAATTGCATGCACACATTGAAACATCAATCACACATATCAACACAGTATGTAATGGGGAAAGCATACAGCTGAAAACCCCCAACTATCTGTATATTATAATGATAGAGAAAATGTAACAATACATAGTACAATACTCCTCACAAGTACTCAGTACTGTCTCCACCTACTACACACAAACTAGCTCAGATCTGAACAAGTCACGGGTTCAAATCTCCTCCACTATTTGCCTGCCTCTACTGCGTAATCCAAGTTGAGAATAGATCAAATCCAAGTTTGAATTCCCTTAGCATGTACTACACAATCCTCATTGGCAATCTCAATCAATGATTGTGCAAATATCATGCACAGCTATAGTCACAACTAATAGTACTAGTCTCACCCTTTCACCCACCTCTAACACTTGTCTCCACTGAACTGTCCATGCACTGAGTTAACTGATGTATTCTTTAGTTGATTTATAAGTTAATAATTAGTGAATTAATTAATAATTAATTCACATCACTCATCACTAGTGTATTTGGCAGTTAGACTAAATACAACTAGTTCAACTAAGTCAAACTGAACACAACTCCATCAACTCCTCAATCAACTCCACCAAACTCAATCACTTGAGTTCTAACTGAAGTCCATCATGCAATAGCTCAACTAACCCATAGGAAAAGTGTATTTCCTTCCGGCAGTTGCATGTGCCTCATTTGTAGCTCGAACTGAAGTGCTGCAAGAGGATAAGATAATGTTTATAGTCCAAATATTATTAAGAGCTAATAATATTCCACTGTTCTATTTTTTGACTAGCAGTCTAAAAATAGACTCCGCCAATATGTCTAAAAATAGAGGTCCATCTATTTTTACCAACATGACCAATCATCCATAAATAGCATCCTGCAACTCATAGACCATGATCCATATGTCTAAAAATAGGCATAGTCTAAAAATAGACTTTGTGCCAAAAATAGCTTGCGGGCCCACTTAGTGAAGGCGACTTCTTTTCACTAAGCTCCATCATCTTGTTGCATTTTCGACACTCCCTCTCAACAAGATATGGATTATCTGCAACCCCTATCCTGCCTCTGTGGTATTCGAATTTGCTCCTGGTGAGCGCCTTCGTCAAGATATCAGCATCTTGATCCTCCACGGGAATGTATGAAAGTAACATGATTCTCCGCTACACACAATCTCTGATATGATGGTACTTGATGTCGATGTGCTTGGATCTATCATGAAATACTAGATTAGCTGAGAGTTTAATGCAACTCTGGTTATCACAATAAATCACAGTAGGCTCCAAGTGTGACCTGAACAACCCAACCAGGATCTTCCTCATCCATATAGCCTCGCATGCAGCCAAACTTGCTGCCATATACTCGGCCTCTGCTGAAGTAAGTGCCACGGATCTCTGCTTCCTGCTGTACCAAGAAACTGTTGTCGACCCGATACTGAAGATCCCTCCAGATGTACTATTTCTGTCCATTGGGCTCCCTGTCCAATCTGCATCCGTGAAGCCACATAACTTCACCTCATCCTCCTGTCTGTACCACAATCCATATCCCGATGTGCCTCTGAGATAACGCAATACATGCTTGCCTGCTTTCTAGAAGAGCTTGTTTGGCTTAACCATATCTTGTGAAAGCTGGTTAACAGCATAGCATATATTGAGTCGTGTATTGACCAGATACATAAGCGACCCCACCAACTGTCGATATACTGTGGCATCCACTACCTCCGTTGAAGTAGCATCCTCCTTCCTCCAACCTCCAGGAAGAGGAGTATCAATAGGCTTGCAGCCATGCATGTTGAACTTCTCCAGTATCTCCCGGGCATACTTACCCTAAGAAACAAATAGTCCATCACTGCGCTACCAAATTTCCAATCCCAGGAAATAATGAAGGAGACCCAAGTCCTTCTCAAACTCTCTAACAAGATCCTCCTTGCATGAAAGTATCAACAGCTCATCTCCCATCAAAATCAAATCATCTACATAAAGTACAATGATCAACAACTTACCCTCCACCACAATCTGGTATAGGTTAGGATCTGCCTCACTCTTGGAGAATCCAAGTCCAGTGAAATAACTGTCTATCTGTGTGTACCAATCAGGTGACTGTCTCTGTCTGCGCTGTGCTGTAGGTGGTCCTACAACCTTCTCTGCATCTTGAGCCAATCGCTCAGCTTCTGTAGTGCACTTTCGCCCTCTGATGGTTGGCACTGCATGAGTGGTCTCTTCCACTCCATGAACTTCATCTTGTGGCTAATCCACATCCTGAAGCTCATCCTTAGGAACTAATAGCTCCTCATCTGCATGCAAGTGTGGCTCCCTCTCAAGCGAACACTTCATGGCTTTCTCCTCCTAAAATTTGATATCCCGTCGCACAACAATCTTGCAACTGCCTGGCAAATACACACGATAGTTGTGGGGTGTATCAGTGTACCCCAAAAATATCCCAACCTCTGCGGTCGGCTCCAGCGTCTTCCTGGCATCCTTTATCACATGCATGTAAACAGGAGAACCAAAAATCCTCAAATGGGAAATATCAGGCCTCTTACCAGAATAAGCCTCCTCGGGTGTACTCATGCCAAGTATCTTGTGAGGACAACGGTTCTGCACATATACTGCAATATTGCATGCCTCCGCCCACAAGTGAAGGGGTAGGCCCTGATCATGCAACATCGCCCATGCAACACCCACTATCGTTCTGTTTATCCGCTCAGCAACCCCATTCTACTGTGGGTTATGGGGAGCTATGAGCTCTCTTCGAATCCCTTCTGTGCTACAGAAGTCCTTGAACTCACTAGAGATGAATTCACCACCATGGTCGCTCCTAAGAGCCTTCATCTTCTTCCTCGATTCCTTCTCGACCAGTGCTTTGAACTCACAGAACTTTGAGTATGTCTCGCTCTTCTTCTGCATGAAGAAGATCCAGCACTTTCGAGAGAAATCATCAACAAAGATCACATAGTACTTGTGCTTTGCTGTCGAAGCTACTGAGAAAGTTCCACACACATCTGTGTGAATTCTCTCAAGGATCGTCGTGGCGCAACTATCCTTCTCGTGAAAGGTGGCTTTCACAAATTTTCCCAAAGTACACCCCTTACACGGATCTGACTGCGCAAGAGTGCCTTTAGGAATCCTAGTAGAAATCTACTGCAGTATCTTCAAGGCTCCATGGTGAAGGTGGCCCAATCTCCAGTGCCACGGCTCACCATCATCCCGGCTCACCAATTCTTCTACCTTGCATGCCATTGCTGCGCAGCCATCTACATGCAATTGATAAAGGTTCTTGACTTGAACCCCTATCTTCTGTTAGGATATTCCGACACATAGGAAATAGTTAAGTTCAACTTGGTCTAGTATAGAGTTAGGTATAGAGTTAGGTAAAGTGTGTTTCTTTACCGTTGTACATTTTGTAACTTACAATCCGACGGTCACGATATGTAGTGATCCGACGGTTCATTCTCTCCTCGGTATTACCGACACTTGATCTGTGGCTTGACACCCGATTGGTCCATGAGTTCTATTTAAAGCGCATGGAGGGTCATTGTTCGGGTAATCCGTGCATGAGAGAAGCTTATGTAAATTTTCATTCTTTGATTAATAAATTGCCTGTAGTACCCACGTTGGGACAGGCCGTGGACTGTTTCCCTCTTTGAGGGTTTTAACCACGTCAAATTACTGGTGTATTGATCTGTGATCTGGTTGTGAGCGGTGTCCTTTTGGTATTCTTTCGGAGGAACTTACCCTGTAAATTCCTACATGGTATCAGAGCTATTTGAGGGCCGCGTCCGTTGGTGATCCAAATCTGAAGCCGGTAGAACTGCATGCGGCTATCGTTTCCTAGATCTGATGTTTCTGACTGCTTTCGGGCCGAGAGGACTGCTCTGTTGCGTTCGGAGCATCTGTTCCAGTGAGGAACCCCTTTCGTTTCACGCGAAAAGGTTTCTGGTAGCCCTAGCTGCGTCATTTTTCAGATCAGGAGGTATACAGTGTTTTTTGCAGTTTACTGTTATTTTCTCTCTGCTTATTTCGGTTTCGGTTTATTTAGCCTTTTTTTAACCGGATCTATACCTTTCATTTCTACGTATGCTCTTTGCCCTGCGACTCTGTGCGATCTGGGCAAATCAGAAACAGAAAGGAAGGATTTTTCTCATGCGTATGCTCTTTTCCCTGCACCCTAGTGTGATCTCGGAAAATCAGAAACATTGAGAAAAATATTTAGTTTTTCGGCTAAAGCTAACTTTGAGATTTTTTTTTTTTAAATTTCTAGTTTTTTGGCTAAAGCTAACTTCGAGCCGCAAGGTTCGTTTTTCTTTTCATATTCGTGTTGGGTTTTGTGTTTTGTGTTTTGTAGGGAAAAAGAGCTTTCTCAAGGCAAGCACGCAAACCAAGGCCCCCCCCCCCCCCCCCCCCTCCTCCCTCTCTCTCTCTCTCTCTCTCTCTCTCTAATTTTTTGTATAGATCAATTGGTTCAAAGCTATTTTAAGAGAGTAGAGGTCTTGGGTTCAAGTCTCCATTTTGTGGGGGCGGATTTTTTCATTCCCACACATTCGCGCACTTTGCCGGCAACGTCAACATTTTTTTTTTCAAAAAGCCATAACTTCTTCATCCGGAAGCCTTTTTCAGAGCCGTTTTTTTTAAAACCGCCTATTTTTTCGAGATCTATCCATTGGAACACTTACTTTCAGCATCTTCAGCTTCAGTTTTTTTTTTAAAAATGGAAAGTCCATGCCAAGTCATTCTTGACAGCACTAACTACTTCCAATGGGTAGCCTACATGGAAGATTTACTTAGAAGTAAAGGTCTCTTCAGAATAGCCACAGACCAAGAGAAGAAACCAAAAGATGAAGACAAGGCTGCAAAATGGGAAAATAGACAAGATCAAGCACGTGGTTTGATAGGGATGTCTATTTCTCCTGATCTTAGATTCCACATTGCAGAACTTGAGACTCCTCATGAAGCATTAGAAAAACTCGCTAAAGTTTTTGGGATTAAAAATGAAATTAGAGCCCATCAACTTGAAAATGAGTTGCTTACTTTGGATCCTAATAATTTTTCTTGCATTGAAGATTTCTTGTCCAAATTCAAGACCCTTAGATATCTCTTGGAAGGTGTTAAAGTTAAGAAAGAAGATGGTAACCTTATTTATTCCATCCTTACTAAGTTGGGACCAGCCTACTCTGTATTTGTTTCCACCTTCCATTCTACAAGGGAAGCTTTCATTTGTCAAGGAAAAGACTACAAGGCCCCTTCCTTTGACTCCTTTTGTGATTCCTTAATAAGAGAACAAGAAAAACTCTTACACCTTGGTCTTCTTAATCTTGGAAACTCTTCCACGAAAGCATTAGCCGCCCAGCAGCAACCAAATTCAAAGAATCCTAAGAAGTCATATCCTCAAAAGAATGGTCCTAAACCAACTCAGCCTCAAAATGAAAGATCATTTCAGCAAAATGATAAGACCAATAAAAACAAATGGAAGAAGACTGATAGACATTGTAACTTTTGTAATCGAGATGGCCACTTAGAATCTAAATGCTTTAAGAAGATGGAAGCCTTGGAAGCCGCAATGAAGAAACATAACATCCATGTGGAGCCTACTTCAACTTCAACTTCCGGAATGGCACTTTTTGCATGTCGTTGTCAATCATCTCAGTCTGGTTATGCATTAAATGTATCTTCTTCTTCTTCTCATTCTCATGAGTGGCTCATTGATTCTGGAGCCTCTTATCACATGGCCAAAAACCAAGCCATGTTTTCTTCTTTAAATGATTGTAACACCAAAAATATATATGTTGGTGATGATAGATCTCTTAATGTTGTAGGGACTGGAACTGTTCATCTAGACAATGGTCAGTTTAATGATGTATTATGTGTTCCAACCTTATCCTGCAACCTTCTATCTGTCTATCAGATAACTCATTCAGGTGAAGGTAAAATTGTTGAATTTTCACCTCATGATGTTGTAATCAAGGATCTAAAAGATCCTAAACAGATTCTAGCTACTGGTCTTGCTGATGATTCCACAAGGTTGTATAAGTTTCACAACTTTGGGTCATCAAATCTTCCCTCAGTATTTGTTGCTCATAATGATGAAGTGAGCAAACTTTGGCATGAGCGATTTGGTCACTTAAACTATCGCTCCCTTCAGCATCTATGTAAAGAAAATATGGTGACAGGTCTTCCTATGGTATCTTGCAGAGATGGTGTTTGTTTCGGATGTGTACTCGGAAAACATCATCAGGACAGTTTTGACAAACGTGCCTCTTGGCACGCCTCAGCCCCTTTACAGCTTGTGCACAGTGATTTATGTGGTCCTCTTCGTGTTGCTTCATTCTCTGGCTGCAAGTACTTCTTAACTTTCATTGATGATTTCTCCAGACGCACTTGGGTATACTTCTTAAAACTCAAGAGCGAAGTATTTAACACATTTTTGGCCTTCAAAGCCTTTGTTGAAAAACAATCTGGACATCAAATTCTTAAGCTAAGAACTGATAATGGTGGAGAATATGTTAAAAACACATTCATCAACTTTTGCACCGAAAATGGAATTCAAATGCAATATACTGTTCCATACACTCCACAACAAAATGGTGTAGCTGAAAGGAAAAATCACACCTTAAAGGAAATGGCTAATTGTATGCTGCAATCTAAAGGACTCAGTCTTAGTTTTTGGGCCGAAGCAATTAATTGTGCAAATTATATAATCAATCGCACTCCTACTAAGGTTCTAGACAATATCACTCCAGAAGAAGCTTGGAGTTCCATTAAACCAGATGTAAGTCACTTTCATGTGTTTGGAAGTGAAGCATGGGCCCATATTCCAGATGAAAAGCATAAAGCTTTAGAACCTAAGAGTGAGAAATGTACTTTTGTTGGATATTCTGAAGATGTAAAAGGTTATAGACTTATTCCATTTAAGTCCAAAAATGTTATCATTAGAAGAGATGTAAAATTTGATGAAAATAAATCGGCCTGCGAGCCTAGTCCGGCGGATGTGCCACCTCTTCCTATCTCTTCTACTTTTGAAAACATTTCTTCTTCAGATGATGAAAGCGAGGATGATAATCCTCCCCCACCTTCTCAGGATCCTCAACTTCCAAGATGGGTCCGTGCTACTCGGGATGCAGCAGGTGATCTTGCCGTTGATCCTACAGATCAGCGACGTACACGTTCTCAGTTTGAAAGAGCCTCTTCTTTACTGGCTCAAGCTCCAGTAAATCATGATCCTGACACTTTTGCAGAAGCTTCAGGCCATCCACATTGGGAAGCAGCTATGAATGAAGAATATCATTCATTGATGACAAATGATACATGGGATCTTGTTCCTCTACCAAAGGGACGCAAACTTGTTAGATGTAAATGGGTTTACAGAACCAAGTATGGACTAGATGGGAAAGTTGATAAACATAAAGCTCGTCTCGTTGCTAAGGGCTTTTCACAGGTTGAAGGCATTGACTACACTGAAACCTTCTCCCCTGTTGCCAAAATGAACTCTATTCGCCTTGTTCTTTCCCTTGCTGCCTCTTTAAAATGGGAAGTCCATCAGATGGATGTTAAATCTGCCTTCTTGCATGGGGACTTGCAGGAAGAAATCTATATGGAACAACCCATTGGCTTCATACAAACAGACTCCAGCCTTGTTTGTCGACTTAAGAAATCCCTTTATGGCCTCAAGCAAGCTCCTCGGGCTTGGTATGCCAAAATGGATAGCTTTCTTTTAGAATCTGGCTTTTCTAGGTGTCATTCTGACAATACTGTCTACACCAAGAAAGTGGGAAACTCTCTTATCATCCTTGTTCTTTATGTTGATGATCTTATTCTTACTGGTAGTGATCCCAACCTTATAAACCATGTGAAGTCCAGCCTTAAAAAGAAATTTGAAATGACAGACTTCGGACACTTACACTATTTTCTCGGTCTTCAAGTCTTGCAATCCAAGGAGGGTATTTTCCTTTCCCAGTCCAAGTATGCTTGTGATATTCTTCGTCATTTTCACATGGAAGACTGTAAGCCAGCCCCTTCTCCCTTTCAGTCTGGAGTCAAACTTTCAGTCTCTTGTACTTCTCCTGAAGTTGATGCTACCTTATACCGTCAACTTGTAGGAAAACTCTTGTATTTAACCCATACTCGTCCTGATCTTTCCTTTGCTGTTGGCCTTGTTGCTCGTTTTATGCAAAACCCCCGTGAAAGTCATTGGAAAGCAGCTAAAAGAATACTTCGTTATGTTCGAGGTACAGTACAGTTTGGGATTCATTACAGTGCCAAAGCAGCTCCTCTGTTAGTTGGTTTCACTGATTCTGATTGGGCTAGTGACCCTGATGATCGGAAGTCTACTGCCGGTTATGTCTTCACTCTTGGTTCAGGACCTATTACATGGGCTTGTAAGAAACAGGTTGCCATTTCTCTTTCGTCAGCAGAAGCAGAGTATCGTGGTGCCGTGGAAGCTAGTAAGGAAGCCTTGTGGCTTCGTCAGATCCTATCAGAGTTTGGCTTTGAGCAGCAGCATCCAACCACACTTTGGTGTGATAATCAAAGTGCCATTCAGCTGTGCAAAGATCCAGTCCAGCATCAGCGCAGCAAACACATTGAACTACACATGCACTTCATCAGAAAGCTCATTCATGACCATGTTCTTGAAGTGCAATATTGTTCAACAG
Source organism: Pinus tabuliformis (assembly GCA_031772625.1). Classification (NCBI taxonomy): domain Eukaryota; kingdom Viridiplantae; phylum Streptophyta; class Pinopsida; order Pinales; family Pinaceae; genus Pinus; species Pinus tabuliformis. Next base: position 1,933,385,681 of record CM062816.1, on the reverse strand, counting down.
ATGATCAGGTTGCAGACATCTTCACAAAGGCTCTCACAGAGGCGAAGTTCACTAAACTTCGATATATGCTTGGAGTTCAGGAAGTTGTCACTAAGGGGGGATAGGCTCTAGTGCCTCCTTCCTTCTCCTATTGTGTCATATTTGTAAATCCTTCAATCTTATCCCAAGTTGTTCTTAAGGGGGGATGTTAGGATATTCCGACACATAGGAAATAGTTAAGTTCAACTTGGTCTAGTATAGAGTTAGGTATAGAGTTAGGTAAAGTGTGTTTCTTTACCGTTGTACATTTTGTAACTTACAATCCGACGGTCACGATATGTAGTGATCCGACGGTCACGATATGTAGTGATCCGACGGTTCATTCTCTCCTCGGTATTACCGACACTTGATCCGTGGCTTGACACCCGATTGGTCCATGAGTTCTATTTAAAGTGCATGGAGGTTCATTGTTCGGGTAATCCATGCATGAGAGAAGCTTATGTAAATTTTCATTCTTTGATTAATAAATTGCCTGTAGTACCCACGTTGGGACAGGCCGTGGACTGTTTCCCTCTTTGAGGGTTTTAACCACGTCAAAAATACTGGTGTATTGATTTGTGATCTGGTTGTGAGCGGTGTCCTTTTGGTATTCTTTCTGAGGAACTTACCCTATAAATTCCTACATCTTCTAGGTTTCTCCAGTTGTCTTACTGCGCAGGAAAGCCTTTCCCTCGCTGAAGACAACATCATATCCCTTGTCTTCTAACATCACCACAGAGATAAGATTCTTCTTCAATCTTGGAACATGCATCACTTCCTTCAATACGAAGGGTTTACTAGACTCCCTCTCAAAGGAAATGGTACTGATACCGGTCGCACTGTATCTACCATCATCGCCCATCTCGATGTGCACTCCAAGATCTTTCTCATCCACATCAGAAAACAAATCTCGATCTCCTGTCATGTGAAAAGACGCACCACTATCCAAGAACCATACCAATCCCATCACAATTGATACCAAGCATGCGATCAGCGAAAAATCTATCTCAAACTGCGAGGGTAAAGCCTCTCCCACTACAGATCCAGTAGCTTGCTTATTTTTCTTCTTCTGCGGACAATTTGTGGCATAATGTCTATGTTGGTGACAGTGAAAGCACTTCACCTTGGACATGTCCTGCTTCTTGCCTTTCGCACCGAAATGAGAAGCTTTCTTGTTCTTCCCCTTCTTTGCTTTGGCAGCCAAAGCGCAATTTTCTTCATCAGATGCCTTTGATGAAGATCCGTCCTTGGTATTCCGCCTGATCTCCTCTTGCACAAGATCAGACCAAAGTCTCTCCCAAACTGGCAATTTCTCCCAACCATTGACAGAGTCCTGATAGGAATGCCAACTCTTCGAAAGACCAAGGAGAGCCAAGCTCACCAAGTCCTCATCATCGACAGTCACCCCCACACTTCCCGGCTCATCCCAGCATTGGGTGAACTTCGTGAGATACTTGGGCATACTGTCTCCTTTCTCACACTTAATGTTTCTGAGTTTATCCTTCAGCGCCAACTTCCTCTAGTCGCTCTTGCTTTGGAATAAATCTATCAACTCTTTCCACATCAAGTATGGAGAAGCCTTTCCATGTAGGCTGGATACAATGTGATCCTTCACGCCCTCCAATAGAATCCTTCGACACTTTGTTGTCTTCTTTTGCCAAGCCTTAACTTGAGCAGCATCAGTAGGCTTTGGGACCTCAGCATCTATGAAATCCTTCAACCCATTGTCATCTAACACCGCCTCTATCCTGTCTTTCCATGAAATATAATTCGAGCTGCCTTCAAGGGCATACTCCAATCGCAATCCGTTGAAAGACATTTCAACTCCGACACCAAGAAAACACTGTTGCAAATTTGAATTCCACTAGCTCAAAACTCAACCGCTTTTGATCTAAAATTCGTGAGAACAAGGTATTTATCGTACAGAGATTGACTGTATGGGCATTTACCGGATATCTCACCTTCTAAAAGAAGGATGAATCCAGAGGCTACCTGGCCCGATTACAGACTCTGCCTGAAGAAATAAAATGTAATCACTTTCTGAATAATAGATCTGATGACCAACTTCACTCCGATACCATGTAGAAATTTGAATAATATAACACTTATTCATAGAGATTATCCTGATTATACACTATTTCTGGAATGCATGCATAATACATAACCTCCTCTACCATTGATCATCAATTTGCGGAATTAAAAAAACAATTGCATGCGCACATTGAAACATCAATCACACATATCAACACAGTATGTAATGGGGAAAGCATACAGCTAAAAACCCCCAACTATCTGTATATTATAATGATAGATAACATGTAACAATACATAGTACAATACTCCTCACAAGTACTCAGTACTATCTCCACCTGCTACACACAAACTAGCTCAGATCTGAACAAGTCACAAGTTCAAATCTCCTCCACTGTTTGCTTGCCTCTACTGCGCAATCCAAGTTGAGAATATATCAGATCCAAGTTCGAATTCCCTTAGCACGTATTATGCAATCCTCATTGGAAATCTCAATCAATGATTGTGCAAATCTCATGCACAACTATAGTCACAACTAATAGTAGTCTCACCCTTTCACCCACCTCTAACACTTGTCTCCATTGAACTGTCCATGCACTGAGTTAACTGATGTATTCTTTAGTTGATTTATAATTTAATAATTAGTGAATTAATTAATAATTAATTCACATCACTCATCACTAGTGTATTTGGCAGTTAGACTAAATACAACTAGTTCAACTAAGTCAAACTGAACACAATTCCATCAACTCCTCAATTAACTCCACCAAACTCAATCACTTGAGTTCTAACTGAAGTCCATCATGCAATAGTTCAACTAACCCATAGGAAAATAATATTTCCTTCTGGCAGTTGCATGTGCCACATCCGTAGCTCGAACTGAAGTGTTGCAAGAGGATAAGATAATGTTTATAGTCCAAATATTATTAAGAGCTAATAATATTTGACTGTTCTTTTTTTTTACTAGCAGTCTAAAAATAGACTTCGCAATATGTCTAAAAATATAGGTCCATCTATTTTTACCAACATGACCAATCATCCATAAATAGCATTATGAAACTCATAGACCATGATCCATATATCTAAAAATAGACTTTGCGCCAAAAATAGCCTGCGGGCCCACTGAGTGAAGGCGACTTCTTTTCACTAAGCTCCATCATCTTGTTGCATTTTCAACACTCTGCTTTTTTGGGTCGTCTCACTAAGCTTCGACAGACTAGCACAGTGGATGAATATATTATAGCCTTTGAAGCCTTAGCTTTCCGCACTTTAGGTCTACAAGATGAGTTCTACACGGAATGTTTTATCAGTAGTCTTAAAGAGGCCATACAAGCTCACATCCGACTGCACCACCCTCCCACATGGTCGGAGGCTTGCAAGGTAGCTCGTGAAGTTGAACGTGTGTTAGCGACCCAGTCCAATCACCCAAATTTCACCTCCATGGGTCGCCCCCCACAGGCTCACAGCACTACCCAAACACTTAAGGTTCAAAAGGTGTCACCTGCAGAAATGGCAGAAAGAAGAAAGCAGGGATTATGTTATTATTGTGATGAAAAATACTCCCCCGGTCATAATTGCAAGGAGCCCAAATTCGTTCAAATTGATGCTATTGATCACAGCTCATCGGAGGAAGCCCCACCACTTAAGGAACCAAAGGAGGAAGAAGAGGACAACCAGAAGGACCTTGTCCCTGAAGAACCAGTTATTTCACTGCATGCTTTGGCAAGGATTTCTTCACCTCAAACTATCAAAATCAGAGGTTTTATTAAGCATCGCCTAGTGGTAGTCTTGATTGATAGTGGAAGTACACATAATTTTATCCATCAAAGAGTCGTGGAAGCAGTGTATTATTTTGTACGAGCAGTTTCTAACTTCCAAGTCCAAATTGCGGATGGGGGAACAATGAAATGTGACGGCCGCTGTGAAAATGTCAAACTTCAAATGGGGGATTATCAGTTAAAGACCCACATGTTTGCCATCCACATGGGAGGCTGTGACATTGTCCTTGGTGCTGAATGGCTTCGCACACTGGGCCCAATCATAATGGATTTCCAGGAGTTATATATGAGCTTTAAGTAGAACAACCACACACATACCCTCCATGGTCTCTAGGCGGGAGCTCCCTCTATCATCAGCTCACATAGGATGGAAAAATTGTTAAAAAAGGGCCATCATGGAGTTATAGCTCAACTTAATGCCATCCAGGCCATCGAACTCAATTCTCTTCCGATTCATCCTGAGATGCAACAGATCTTAAATAACCATCTGCAAATCTTTGACAAGCCTCATGAGCTTCTACCCTCGAGAGGGGAACATGATCATAGCATCAATTTGGTCCTAGGGGCCCAACCACCAAATGTGCGCCCATATAGATATCCGTTCGTCCAAAGGAATGAAATAGAAAAAATAATTAAGGAACTTTTGGAAGCAGGCGTCATTCGTCCCAGCATTAGTCCTTATTCATCACCGGTGGTCATGGTGCTCAAGAAAGATGGGGAATGACGTATGTGTCCAGACTTCAGGGCCCTCAATAAGTTGACAATCAAAGATAAATTTCCCATCCCGGTTGTTGACGATTTGCTAGATGAAATAAATGGGGCTCAATTCTTCACTAAGCTTGATCTTTGTTCAGGCTACCACCAAATTCACATAAAAGAAGTCAACATTCCAAAGACTGCTTTCCGAACTCATGAAGGCCATTATGAGTTTTTGGTCATGCCATTCAGTCTTTGTAATGCCCCATCTGCTTTTCAAAACCTTATCAACCACCTGCTCAAACCATATCTCAGAAAAATTGTCCTTGTTTTCTTTGATGACAGCCTCATCTACAGTCACACTTGGGCCGCACATCTTCAGCATGTAGATCAACTCTTGCACCTGCTCCGTGAGCATATATTATTTGTTAAGATGTCCAAGTGTTCATTTTGCATGGAAGAATTTGAGTATTTAGGCCACATTGTGGGGCGTGAAGGTGTCAGGGTGGACCCCAAAAAGATCCAGGCAATGCAGGATTGACCTCAACCTAAGACCTTGAAGAGCCTGAGAGGATTTTCGGGTCTCACGGGCTACTATCGCAAATTTTTCCATAACTATGGTCGCATTGCGAGGCCCCTCACTCAACTCCTCAAGAAAAATTCATTCCTTTGGAATGATGAAGCACATCAGGCCTTTACAGCTCTCAAAAATGCCATGTGTTCCACTCCAGTCTTAGCACTACCCGACTTCACCAAATCTTTTGTCATTGAATGTGATGCTTTGGGTACGGGTATTGGGGTAGTCTTAATACAGGAAAGTTGACCCTTGGCCTTCACAAGCCAAAAACTAAGTGGGAAGAATCTGGGACAATCTACCTATGAGAAGGAGATGATGGTCATCTTACATGCAGTAGATACCTAGCGACCTTACTTATTGGGGCGACACTTCCAAATCCACACAGACCATCAAAGTCTTAAACATTTTTTGGAGCAACACCTATCCTCACCACAACAAAATAAATGGCTCACCAAAATGCTGGGATATGATTATGAGATAATTTACAAGAAAGGGTGCGAAAATATTGTAGCAGATGCATTATCTCGCCAATTTGAGGATGAAAGTACCCTGCTCACAATTTCACTTCCCATTCCAGAGTGGATTGAAGAGGCTCGCAGGGAATGGTTTTCACATCCCTGGCTCTCCCAACTCATTACTCAATTGCAAGTGGATCCAAATTCCACCAAGGGCTACTCATGGCAGGATGAGATTCTGCGCTACAAGGACAGAGTCGTACTATCACCAACATCCACCCTCAAAAGCAGCATTTTGGCAAAGTTTCACTCATCCCCCACTATAGGACATTTAGGCTTTCAGAAGACATATGCTCGCACTCGAAGATCATTATTTTGGACAGGAATGAAAAAGGACATTCTTACTTTTGTAGCGGAATGTGACATCTGTCAGCACCACAAAGGAGAGACTGTCAAAGCACCAAGCACATTACAACCATTGCCCATCCCGACATCAATATGGATGGAGGTTTCTATGGATTTCATTACAGGCCTTCCAAAGTCAGGAAATAAGTCAGTCATCATGGTGGTGGTGGACAGACTTTCTAAGTATGCTCATTTTTGTGCCCTACCCCACCCTTTTACACCAACTTTGGTCACTCAATCTTTCATGGATCAGATCTTCAAATTACATGGCATGCCCACTTCCATTGTGTCTGATCGTGACCCGGTCTTCACCAGTAATTTTTGGCAGGAACTCTTCAGGCTACAAGGTACCCAACTAAAGTTCAGTACTTCCTATCATCCACAAACTGATGGTCAAACTGAAGTAGTCAACAAATGTCTGGAAACCTACCTTAGGTGTTTCACTTCAAAAAAGCAACATCTCTGGGTACAGTGGTTACCTCTAGCTGAATGGTGGTATAACACCAACTATCATGCCACCACCAAAATGACTCCATATGAAGCAGTTTATGGTCAACTCCCTCCTTCCCCTACTTCTTATATCAAGGGGTGCTCAAAGGTACAAGCAATGGATCAACTCCTACAGAACCGCACAACCATGCTCGCCAATCTTAGAGAGAATCTTCATCAAGCTCAAAACTGCATGAAGCAACAGGTAGATCAACATCGATCAGAACGTCGATTTCAAGAAGGAGATCAGGTATTTTTTAGGCTGCAACCATATGAGCAAACATCACTCAAAGACAAGGGGTGTTAGAAACTATCTCCAAAATTCTACGGACCGTATCAAATACTTCAGCGCATTGGAGAAGTGGCCTACAAGCTAGTTTTGCCACCCACTGCAAAAATCCATCTAGTTTTCCATGTCTCATGCCTCAAGAAAGTGATTGGGAACAATTGCAGAATTCAAACCAGTCTACCTAAACTGGATGAAGAAGGGTCAATCTGGCTCCAACTTGAACAGGTCCTGGACACACGCGAACGGAACCTGCGTGGCCGCATGATCAAGGAAGTCCTCGTCAAGTGGAAAGACACGTCTCCGAAAGATGCAACTAGGGAACCAGCCACTATTCTTCAGCAGTTTCTGTAGCTTTAGCCTTGAGGACAAGGCTATTCTTATGGGGCATGGCATGTTAGGGTCCCACCCTAACCCCCTTATTTATGTAGTAGGATCGAGTCATAGTTATAGTTAAGTAAAGAGCCAATAAAGCCCATATTAATAATTGTAAGTGGTTAACCCACATTTAATGACAGGACCATAGTTAGTTGAAAATGGGCCATGGTATTAGATAGATGGTATTAATAGGAACCATGGTATTGCTCCATGGTATTGCATGTACAAATCATATATAAAGGATAGAGACTCCCTGCGAGGAGCATCATGTCTTATTGTGTAATCGAGCTCAGCTCTATAGGAGGTTGCCCCCTCAAAGAGGCAAGTGAACATTTCTTTCTGAATAATAAAATACTCGTTGTTGTTTCTCATTGTTCTATGTTCTGGGTATATTTCTCCGTATATTTGGTATTCAGGTATCATCTTGTAGGTTAAGAGCATAACATTTTAAGATAAGTTAATCCATATTTCAATTATACAGTTTAACGAAATACAATAAACATGTAGTGGAAATTTATGTAACTCGAAGTATTTTTCACTGAAAGGATAGAGAATCGACTGGAATTCATTGATTCTTGCGCTCCATTGTGGCCATCCACATGTAGGTGTGAAATAGGTAGTATCCTTGGTTGAACGTGATCGACTCACCAGTTGACCTCCCAACCTACTCATTGGGCACTCTTCCTTCCCGCAAACCACCCAGCTGTAATGGGGCTATAAGATAGTAGAGAAATGGTAGTGAATGGATTAGAACACTTTGCTCAAGAGTCCCCCTCTCAAAAAAACCCTAAAAATCACTATAGTCATATTTCACTATCAAATTAGCATTATCTAGTTTATCGAACAAAAGGGAAACAAAAATCCCTTTTCCCATAGCGTGCCCCTTATTTTATAGGAGGCTTCATAGGTGACACTTGGCTCTTCATGCATAATTAATTATTTTTATTAATCCAAAATTTTTATTATTCACCTACCCCTGTGTCACCCTCTCACCAACACTCTCCAAAATTATTTACTTAAATTTTAATTCAAAAATAATATTTTTCCCTCACTCGAACATGACTCCCTATTTTTTCTCCTAGTTGTCTCTTGATCCCCCTTTTATACTACTTAATTATGCTCATTACTGAAGTCAACTGACAAGTCTTAGATTCGGTCCTCCAACTACCTCTTAATTTAACTCAAATTGCCTATTACATAGAGATTCTTGTGTTGGCTCTTGCCACATGGAGGTTCTCTATTTTTTCTCTAATTTAATTTATTAATATTTATTTTATTCACCACCCTCTTTTCTTAATGAGGCTGAACAATTTTAGTCTTCGTCTTTCTAATTAATTCTATGTGCCTCTGCCACCCCTTCACCACTTATGCACATTGTCTACCTAAAAGTTTCCAAATGTGGGAAGGGTGGACTTCGCAAGTGGTCCAATATTTATATTTATTCCTATTCTCCCTTTACCCCAAGTTTTATTCTTGATTAAATAACTTGGCTTTAAAACTTTATTTACCACATTATGTGAACTAGTATGATTAAGATATCTTAATTATATTTCAAGTGTTTCTTCATGACGTCGAATGTGCCAAGTTCGTCGTGTCCTTCAAGTATTTCCCTTCGAAGTTCCAAGGGTGCCACGCCAATCAATTTCTTCTTGATGCCAAGGGTGCCAAGTTGGTCATGCCATTTAAGAGCTTCCCTTGAAGTTCCAAGTGTATCATACCACTTTCCCTTCAAGAATCCAGTGACCAAGAGGGGAAAAACTAGGTGCAAATATGGAGACAACTATCCTCTGTTATGTCACCCTCTATAGTGAGAATATTGGTGTTGGGGATTGAGGAACCCACCTCGACGTGCACCCCCTAGTAAAATCCTCATGAGAGACCCAATATGGGGCCTACCCCCACGACATCATGATATTCAAGGCAAAGGTACCCCAACCATTCCAGCCTAAGTCACAACGAGAGTGCTAGTAAGTGGAATTAGGGACATTGTTCCACCCCTCGCATATGATTCCTTCTGTCTATACAACCCCGCCACCCATGTGTGAGTCTTTCAAACAAGTGCTACCCTGTGTCTGCAACCACTAACATGTCATTGGATAAAAATTCAGAGTGAACTTTAAAATTTCACTTTAAAATTTCAGAGACAAGGTATTCAATATCATCAAATGAGAGGTTGTCGGCTCATCACATGCAAGTGCATCTCGCTGTCTCCTACCATTGATCCAGGTGGATCCTTAAATGCCAAAAATTCAAAGTCTTAAAATCTTAATGAACCAATGTAAAATCAAAGAGCTCGTCACAAGCTTTCCAACTATGCAAATGACGCCTCAATCAAAATCCGTATGACCAACTTATCACAGTCAAAAGTTTACAAGTTAAGTAGGGAAAATGGGATCCACAAAGAACACATGACAACAAACTAGCCAATCAACCATTGACACTTGGTACTTAGCCATTAACTCCTTGTCCCTGCAAAAAGGCAAAAAAAATAATATTAAAAAATCCCATATAAAAACAAAAACTATATAAAACTAAAAAATATATATTAAAAATATATAACCCTAAAAAAAACCCAATAAAATGTTTATATAAAAATTCAATGAATTATTAAAAGGGAAATGGTCAAATGGTTGAAAAATTAGTGGTATGGTTATAAAACCATATATGTATGCTTTACCAAAACCATACCAGCAAAAACAAAATATTATTATGGTCAGCCGACTAACCAACGAGTTGTTAATATATTTTTTGGTCAGCGAACTAACCAGCGAGTTGTTAATTTTCCAAACGGTCACAACCAATTACACATAGTAAATCAGCGATTTGTTTGAATGACAATAAATTGTTAACAAATTTGGTCAGCCGAAAACTCAATTTTATACGCAACATTTTTTATGGGTTGCGATTTGTTTGAATGACAATAAATTGTTAACAAACTCAATTTTATACGCAATGTTTTTTATGGGTTGCGATTTGTTTGAATGACCATAAATTGTCAACAAATTTGGTCAGCCGAAAACTCAATTTTATACGCAACATTTTTTATGGGTTTCGGAACAAATTTGGTCAGCCGAAAACTCAATTTTATACGCAACGTTTTTTATGGGTTTCGGAATTTTATGTAAAAGAAGATCAAACCCCGACCAGCCCCAAGCAATGCCTTTTGTTAACCCTGCCCACCATTAGGTCCCAGGGGGGGCTCTTTGTAATGTTTCACCAACACATAATCTATAAACTCATTTCTTTGGCATTCAACGAGGGTCGCAGAAAAAAGGAGCACGCAGATTGTGTGTGGGATAGAACTAAGACATGATGCAACCTTGAATAGAGTGGCAAAATCTTGACACTCAAGACCGAGGAGGAGGAACCCTGAGGTGCACTTTTCGAGGCAGTATATTTTAGAGAATATTTCGTGTAGAATATTTAAGGAATATACAAGATTTTTCGTGGGGATAGATTTGTAGGTGGTGGGATGGGGATAATTTATATTCATTTTAACCAAAATTTTATAAGCAACACAATGGTATAGTTAGTTTTTGCAATCTGGGCAGCGAAATTCAAAGATCATGGTAGAAACTCGCCTTCATTATTAATTGTTGGCCATGAAGTTCGACATAACAATGCACATTTCAGAATTAGGTCATGTTTACAATCAAAAGTCTAAAGAGGATGAGAAGGACTTGTTGGTGTTGCGATTGTTGTCATTTGAGTGGTCGAATTTCAAGTAACTCACAGGATTGGAAGTATAATGATGTATTTTTCCATGTATTTGTCTTTCTTTTTTATGAGATAATGAAGCGACCTCCCCACTATTGAAATAGGACCCGGAGACGTAGTCCACAATGGAAAAACTTCATTATCAAACATTGTGTGCATTGTCTTTATAGTATTCTTCATGTTTCCTCTTCTTTAAGTATTTGCACATATGGTTTTTACATGGTTTTTCATGCAATTATGCTAACATCAACCAAAGAAGATATCTTTGATAATTCTGGTAACACAGAGATTCTAGATCAACCATACTCGATAATCATTAGCAATAATGTTGCACAGTGTTAATCATTAATATATCATATGTTAAATCATCATCATGACAAAGTCATCAACATCATTGTTCATCATTAGCCAAAACTAATGTAAATAGACTGTAGAAAATCTGTGTAGGTTAAACTGATAATGCAATAAAAATCAAAGCAGAATACTATAACCTACTTCTACTATCAATTTGCGGAAGCTTAAAGATCGAGCTGAACAATATAACCAGAAGAAGAAGAATCAATGGCACAATACACATGAAAATACTTTGGGGAAAGCCTCAGCTAAAAACCCCACGCTATTGTATTATCATACATGGAAGAAATACATAGGAATTATACAAAGCCTTAGCTCTCACAGCTAGCCAGCTCTCAGTACAATCCTCACAGATGCTCACAGGAAATATTGGCTTCTCTCCAGTCTTCCTCTCTTCCGTCCAAGCTCCTATTTCCTTTCATTGTTCTTTCTGGATGATTTTCCTTTACCAAGTGGAAAACCAATCCTCCAAAACTTTCCAATCCTCAAGGATAAATCCTTGACTGCATGCATGAGTTTTCTCCATGAGAAAACACATGCAATTGATAGTACGTTGTCCTTGAACATTAATCTCAATTGGGACTTTCTCAAAATAGACATGCATGAGTTTCTGATGAGGAAATCTTCAATTAACTGGAGTAGCACTAGTTGAGTGCATTAATGCATCAACTAACTGTTAACTCACTATTAGTTCCTCAAACAATTTGGAACTAATTTAACTGGACTTAACTTAGTAAACTGAGCTAACTAATTACAACTCAAATATAACTCGACCTTATCTCCTTAATTTAAGGGATAACTCTTGCATGAATTTAGAAAAACTTCTAACTTGAATTTCTCTAACTAATTAATTTAAAATAAATTAATTAATTATTTCCAAGTAGCTGTTAAGACTAAATTCTATTTTAATTCACAATTTGATTCAAGGACAAATTAAATTGGAATATTCTTGTTGCCATATTTCAACACTCCCTCTCAACAAGAAAGGGATTATCTGCCACCCTGATCTTGTCTCTATGGAACTCGAATTTACACTTTGACAATGCCTTTGTTAAAATGTCAGCATTTTGCTCCTCTGTCAAAATATACTGCAGCAACATGATCCTCTCAACTTGTGAAAAGCCATGGGCAACAGATCTTGCCTTATTCTTCTCCACACTACCATTAGCAACTTTCTTTACCTTGTAAAGCCAATGAGAACTCACAACTGACTTGTTACCCAGTCTTGGAACCATGTCCCAAACACTATTACGAACTATGGAGTCATACTCCTCTACCATAGCATCAACCCAAATCTGTTGTTGCACTACTTCCTCAAAGGAATATGGCTCTATCTCAACACATTCCCCAGCAAGGGCCATGTATCCAGTGTACCTCTCAGGTGACCTCCTCTGTCTGCACTAAGAAGATGGTGCTCCCTCATTCTCTCTTACATCCTCCAACAATATGTCAGCTTCTCTTGTGCGCATTCGTCCATCTCTAGAAGACTCTGCTTCAGTGGATGTCTCCACTCCTCGAACCTCTACATGCGGTTGCTCCACATCAGTCTTTCTTCCTCCTCCTTAGGAACCAACAGTTCCTCCACAGCTTGTAGTTGGAGCTCCCTCTCAAGGGAAACTCGCATGGCCTTCTGCTCATCAAACTTGAGATCTTTGAAAACCACTATCCTCTGACTGGTAGGCAAGTACACCCGATAGTTGTGAGGTGTATCAATGTACCCCACAAATATCCCCAACTCTGTTGTCGACTCAAGCTTCTTCCGTGCATCCTTTATCACATGGCAATATACTGATGGGCCAAAAATCTTGAAGTGAACCACATCTGGTCTCTTACCGGAGAAAGCTTCCTCTGGTGTCTTCATCCCAAGTATGCAATGCGGGCTTCTATTCTGCAAATAGACCGCTGTGTTGCATGCCTCATCCCACAAGTGAAGTGGTAGGTCTTGGTCATGCAACATTGCCCGTGCTGCCCCTACAATAGTTTTGTTCTTCCTCTCGGCCACCCCATTCTGTTGTGGGTTATGAGGTGCCATCAACTCTTGTTTAATTCTTTCCACTGCACAGAAGTCCTTAAACTCTTGAGAGACATATTCTCCACCATTGTCGCTTCTCAAGGCCTTTATCTTCTTCCCTGACTCTTTCTCGACCAAAGCTTTGAACTCACAAAACTTTGTGAAAGTTTGGTCCTTCTTGTTCATGAAATAAATCTAGCATTTACGAGAATAGTCATCAATGAAAATCACGTAATACCTTTGCTTCACTGTGGATGTTGTTGAGAATGGTCCACACAAATCAGTATGAACTCGCTCTAAGGTAGCCTCTGCTCGACTGTCTCGATCATGAAAGGAAGACTTGGTGTACTTTCCCAAGGTACAACCTTTGCATGTGTCAACTTTCTCAAGTTTACCTTTGGGAAGTGTTGTAGATATCTATTGCATTATCTTCAAAGCCCCATGATGCAAATGGCCCAACAGCTTGTGCAACAACTCGCCAATGTCTTGGCTTTGCACCAATTCTGCTTTCGTACTCAATGACGCACAATCAACTACATCTAGTTTATAGAGATTCTTCACTCGAATCCCTATCCTCTTGTTTTGACCCGTGGCTATATGTCTTAGGAACACCTTTCCTTTATTGAAGACAACATTGTAGCCTTTGTCCTCCAACATAACGACCGATACCAAGTTCTTCTTCAGTCCAGGCACATACATCATATCTATTAAGGTGAGAAGAGAGCTCCATGCTCCCTCTGAAAAGCAACCATGCCTACTCCTAAAACACTACACCTTCCATCATCACCCATCTCTATGCGCATCTTGAGGTCTTTCTCCTCCAAGGCACTAAATAAATTTTTATCACTGGTCATGTGGAATGAGGCTCCACTGTTAAGATACCAGACACAACCCATCATCGATGACACCATGCATGCGATGAGGGTAAAGTCCATTTCAAACTCAGAGGCTAATGCCTCACCTTCCGATCCTTCCGAGGATCCCTTCTTCGACTTCTTCGATGGGAAATTAGTCGCATAATGTCCCATCTTGTGATAATTAAAGCATCTTACTTTAGACATTTCACCCTTCTTCCCTCCATGAGAAGAATTCGATTTGAAATCGGAAGCCTTCCCCTTCCCTTTCCTTGCCTTACTTACTAAGGCCATATTTTCTTCATCATCATTCTTGGATGAAGGACAATCTCGAGTGCTCCTCCTTATCTCTTCCTGCATAAGATCTAACCACATTCGTTCCCAATCTGGCAGTTTCTCCCTTCCATTCACAGAGTCCTAGTAGCTATTCCAACTCTTTGGAAGGCTAAGGAGAGCGAGGTTCACCATCTCATCATCGGCAGTGGTCATTCCCACACTGCCAAGCTCATCTCTGCAGGTGGTGAGCTTATTCATATATGTGGAAATAGTATCGCCCTTCTCCATCTTGATTCTTCAAAGCTTATCCTTGAGTGCCAATTTCCTCTAGTCGCTAATGTTCTAGTAGAGGTCCTACAATGTCTTCCACAATGAAAATGGAGTATCCTTGCCATGGAGACTCGAGACAGTATGGTCTCGAACTCCCCCAAGGATGATCTGTCTCGACTTCGCGACACACTTTTTCCACTCAGCCAGCTCTTGTACATTAGTTGACGATGGCTTTAGGATTTCTTGATCAATTAATTCCTTCAAGCCATTGTCTTCTACTACAACCTCCATTTTATCTTTCCATGCTATGTAATTTGAGATACCTTCCAAGGCATGCTCAAGTCTCAAGCCATAAAACACCATTGGCCAACCTTGAAGTGTGATATGAATTCTATTTTCACCTACAACCTCGAACTTCAAACTTCGAATTCTCTTCTCAATATACTATTCCTAGCTCCAATACCAGGTAGAAAATTTGTGTAGGTTAACCCAATAATGTAATATAAATCAAAGAAGAATACTATAACCTACTTCTACTATCAATTTGTGTAAGCTTAAAGATCAAGATGAAGAATATAACCAGACGAAGAAGAATCAATGGCACAATACACATGAAAATACTTTGGGGAAAGCCTCAGCTAAAAACCCCACAATATTGTATTATCATACATGGAGGAAATACATAGGAATTATACAAAGCCTTAGCTCTCACAGCGAGCCAGCTCTCAGTACAATCCTCACAGATGCTCAGAGGCAATCTTGGCTTCTCTCCAACCTTCCTCTCTATCCTCCAAGATCCTATTTCCTTGCACTGTTCCTTGTGGATGTTTTGCCTTTACCAAGTGGAAAGCCAATCCTCCAAAACTGTGCAATCCTCAAGGATAAATCCTTGACTGCATGCATGAGTTTTCTCCATGAGAAAACACATGCAACTGATAGTACACTATCTTTGAACATTAATCTCAACTAGGTCTTTCTTAGAATAGCCATGCATGAGTTTCTGATGAGGGAATCTTCAGTTAACTGAAGTAGCACTAGTTGAGTGCATTAATGCATCAACTGACTGTTAACTCACTATTAGTTCCTCAAACAGTTTGGAACTAATTTAACTGGACTTAACTCAGTAAAATGAGTTGACTAATTACAACTCAAATATAACTCAATCTTATCTTATTAATTTAAGGGATAACTCTTGCATGACTTCAAAAATACTTCTAACTTGAATTTCTCCAACTAATTAATTTAAAATTAATTAATTAATTATTTCCAAGTAGCTGTTAAGACTTAATTATATTAATATATTTAATTAATTAATTAAATATATTAATTATTTCCAAGTAGTTGTTAAGACTTAATGAGATTTTAATTATTACAACTCAAATATAAGTTAGAGGAGGTAGGCAAGTACACCCGATAGTTGTGAGGTGTATCTGTGTACCCCACAAATATCCCCAACTCTGGTGTCAGCTCAATCTCCTTCTATGCATCCTTTGTCACATGGCAATATACCGATGAGCCAAAGATCCTGAAGTCACCCACATCTGGTCTCTTACCGGAGAAATATTCCTCTGTTGTCTTCATCTAAAGTATGTGATGCGAGCTTCTATTCTACAAATAGACCACTGTGTTGCATGCCTCGGCCCACAAGTGAAGTTTTAGGCCTTGGTCATGCAGCATTGCCTGTGCTACCCCTACAATAGTTTTGTTCTTCCTCTCGGCGACCCCATTCTGCTGTGGGTTATGAGGTGCCGTCAACTCTCATTTAATTCCTTTCACTACACAGAAGTCCTTAAACTCTTGAGAGACATATTCTCCACTATTGTCACTTCTCAAGGCCTTAATCTTCTTCCCTAAATCTTTCTCGACCAAAGCTTTGAACTCACAAAACTTTGTGAAAGTTTGGTCCTTCTTCTGCATGAAATAAATCCAGCATTTATGAGAATAGTCGTCAATGAAAATCACATACTACCTTTGCTTCATTGTGGATGCCATCAAGAATGGTCCACACAAATCAGTATGAACTTGCTCTAAGGTAGCCTCTGTTCGACTGTCTAGATCATGAAAGGAAGACTTGGTGTACTTTCCCAAGGTACAACCTTTGCATGTGTCAACTTGCTCAAGTTTACCTTTGGGAAGTCCTGTAGATATCTGTTGCATTATCTTCAAAGCCCCATGATGCAAACGACCCAATCGCCTATGCCACAACTCGCCAATGTCTTAGCTTTGCACCAATTCTGCTTTCATACTCAGTGTTGCACAATCATCTACCTCTAGTTTATAGAGATTCATCACTTGAATCCCTTTCCTCTTGGTCCTGACCCATGGCTATGTGTCTTAGGAATGCCTTTCCTTTATTGAAGACAACATCATAGCCTTTGTCCTCCAACATGGCAACCGATACCAAGTTTTTCTTTAGTCCAGGCACATACATCACATTTGTCAAGGTGAGAGGAGTTCCATGCTCCCTCTGAGAAAAGCAACCGTGCCTACTCCTAAAACACTATACCTTCCATCATCACCCATCTCTATGCGCATCTTGAGGTCTTTCTCCTCCAGGGCACTGAATAAATTTTTATCACTGGCCATGTCGAATGAGGCTCAACTGTCAAGATACCAAACATAACCCATCATCGATGACACAATGCATGCTATGAGGGTAAATTCAATTTAGAACTGAGAGGCTAATGCCTCACCTTCCGATCCTTCCGAGAATCCCTTCTTGGACTTCTTCGATGGGAAATTAGTCGCATAATGTCCCATCTTGTGACAATTAAAGAATCTTACTTTAGACATGTCACCCTTCTTCCCTCCATGAGAAGAATTCGATTTGAAATGGGAAGCCTTCCCCTTCCCTTTCCTTGCCTTACTTGCTAAGGCTAGATTTTCTTCATCATCATTCTTGGATGAAGAACCTTCTCGAGTGCTCCTCCTGTTCTCCTCCTGCATAAGATCTGGCCACAGTCATTACCAATCTCGCAGTTTCTCCCTTCCATTCACAGAGTCCTAGTATCTATTCCAACTCTTTGGAAGGCCAAGGAGAGCGAGGCTCACCATCTCATCATCGACAGTAGTTATTCCCACGCTACCAAGCTCATCTCTACAGGTGGTGAGTTTGTTCAGATATGTGGAAATAGTATCGCCCTTCTCCATCTTGATTCTTCGAAGCTTATCCTTGAGCGCTAATTTCCCCTGGTCGCTATGTTTCTGGTAGAGGTCCTTCAATCTCTTCGACATTGAAAATGGAGTACCCTTCCCATGGATACTCGAGACAATATGGTCTCGAACTCCCTCAAGGATGATCTGTCTCACCTTTTCCACACACGTCTTCCACTCAACCAACTCTTGTGCATTAGTTGAAGTTGGCTTTGGGATTTCTTGATCAATGAATTCCTTCAAGCCATTTTATTCTAATACAACCTCCATTCTATCTTTCCATGCTATGTAATTTGATCTACCTTCCAAGGCATACTACAGTCTCAAGCCATAGAACGCCATCGTCCAACCTTGAAGTATGACATGAATTCGATTTGCACCTGCAACCCCGAACTTATACTGTTCCTAGGTCCGATACCATATAGAAAATCTGTGTAGGTTAACCCGGTAATGCAATATAAATCAAAGTAGAATACTATAACCTACTTCTACTATCATTTTCTGGAAGCTTAAAGTTCGAGCTGAACAATATAACTAGAAGAAGAAGAATAAATGGCACAATACACATGAAAATACTTTGGGCAAAGCCTCAGCTAAAAACCCCACACTTTTGTATTATTAGACATGGAGGAAATACATAGGAATTATACAAAGCCTTAGCTCTCATAGCTAGTCAACTCTTAGTACAATCCTCATAGATGCTCACAGGCAATCTTTTCTTCTCTCCAGCATTCCTCTCTGTCCTCCAAACTCTTATTTTCTTGCGCTATTCCTTGTGGATTATTTGTCTTTACCAAGTGGAAAACCAATCCTCCAAAACTGCACAATCCTCAAGGATAAATCCTTGACGGCATGCATGAGTTTTCTCCATGAGAAACACATGCAACTGATAGTACATTGTCCTTGAACATTAATCTCAACTGGGTCTTTCTCAGAATAGACATGAATGAGTTTCTGATGAGGGAATCTTCAATTAACTGGAGTAGCACTAGTTGAGTGCATTAATGCATCAACTGACTGTTAACTCACTGTTAGTTCCTCAAACAGTTTGGAACTAATTTAACTGGACTTAACTCAGTGAAATGAGTTAACTAATTACAACTCAAATATAACTCAATCTTATCTTCTTAATTTAAGGGATAACTCTTGCATGACTTCAGAAAGACTTCTAACCTGAATTTCTCCAACTAATTAACTTAAAATAAATTAATTAATTATTTCCAAGTAACTGTTAAGACTAAATTCGATTTTAATTCACAATTTAATTCAAGGACGAATTAAATTGGAATATTCTTGTTGCCATATTTCAACACTCCCTCTCAACAAGAAAGGGATTATCTGCCACCGCGATCCTGTCTCTATGGAACTCAAATTTACACTTTGACAATGCCTTGGTCAAAATTTCAGCATCTTGCTCCTCTATCGAAATATATTGTGGTAGCATGATCCTCTCGACCTGTGAAAATCCACGGGCAAGAAATCTTGGCTGATGCTTCTCGACACTACCATCAACAGCTTTCTTTACCTTGTAAAGCCAATGGGAACTCACAACTCACTTGTTCTCCAGCCTCGGAACCACGTCCCAAACACTGTTACGAACTATGGAGTCATACTCCTCCACCATAGCATCAACCCAAATCGGTTGTTGCACTTCTTCCTCAAAGGAAGATGGCTCGTCCTCAACACATTCCCCAGCAAGGGCCATGTATCCAGTGTACCTCTCAAGCGACCTCCTCTATCTGCACTGAGAAGATGGTGCTCCCACATTCTCTCTCAAATCCTCCAACAATCTGTCAATTTTTCTTGTGCACTTCCATCCATCTCTGGAAGACTCTACTTGAGTGGATGTCTCCACTTCTGGAACCTTTGCATGTGGCTGCTTCGCATCAATCTGAGGCTCCTCCTCCTTAGGAACCAATAGTTCCTCCATAGCCTGTAGTTCAAGCTCTCTCTCAAGGGAAACTCGCATGGCCTTCTGCTCATCAAACTTGAGATATCTGTGAATCACTATCCTCCGACTGGTAGGCAAGTACGCCTGATAGTTGTGAGGTGCATCAGTGTACCCCACAAATATCCCCAACTTTGATGTTGACTCAAGCTTCTTCCATGCATCCTTTGTCACATGGCAATATACCGATGAGTCAAAGATCCTGAAGTGACCCACATCTAGTCTCTTTCCATAGAAAGCTTCCTATGGTGTCTTCATCCCAAGTATGTGATGCGCGCTTCTATTCTGCAAATATACCATTGTGTTGCATGCCTCAGCCTAAAAGTGAAGTGGTAGGCCTTGGTCATGCAACATTGCCCATGCTGCCCCTACAATAGCTCTGTTCTTCCTCTCGGCCACCACATTCTACTGTGGGTTATGAGGTGCTGTCAACTCTCGTTTAATTCCTTCCACTGCACCAAATTCCTTAAACTCTTGAGATACATATTCTCCATCGTTGTCATTTTTCAAGGCCTTGATCTTCTTCCCTAACTCTTTCTCAACCAAAGCTTTGAACTCACAAAACTTTGTGAAAGTTTGGTCCTTCTTCATGAAATAAATCTAGCATTTACGAAAATAGTCATCAATGGAAATCACATAATACCTTTTCTTCGATGTGGATGCCATCAAGAATGGTCCACACAAATCAGTATGAACTCGCTCTAAGGTAGCCTCTACTCGACTGTCTCGATCATGAAAGGAAGACTTGGTGTACTTTCCCAAGGTACAACCTTTGCATGTGTCAACTTACTCAAGTTTACCTTTGGGAAGTCCTGTAGATATTTGTTGCATTATCTTCAAAGCCCCCTGATGAAAATGGCCCAACCACCTATTCCACAACTCGCCAATGTCTTGGCTTTGCACAAATTCTACTTTCGTACTCAATGCTGCACAATCATATACCTCTAGTTTATAGAGATTCTTCACCCGAATCCCTATCCTCTTGGTCTGACCCGTGGTTATGTGTCTTAGGAACGCCTTTCCTTTACTGAAGACAACATCGTTGCCTTTGTCCTCCAACATCGCGACTAATACCAAGTTATTCTTCATTCTAGGTACATACATCACATCTGTCAAGGTGAGAGGAGCTCCATGCTCCCTCTGAAAAGCAACTGTGCCTACTCCTTAAACACTATACCTTTCGTCGTCACCCATCTCTATGCGCATCTTGAGGTCTTTCTCCTCCAAGGCACTAAGTAAATTTTTATTAATGGTCATGTGGAATGAGGCTCCACTGTCAAGATACTAGACACAACCCATCATTGATGACACCATGCATGCAATGAGCGTAAAGTCCATTTCGAACTGAGAGGCTAATGCCTCACCTTCCGATCCTTCCGAGGATCCCCTCTTGGACTTCTTAGATGGGCAATTAGTTGCATAATGTCCCATCTTGTGAAAATTAAAGTATCTTACTTTATACATGTCACGCTTCTTCCCTCCACGAGAAGAATTTGATTTGAAATGGGAAGCCTTCCCCTTTTCCTTTCCTTACTTGCTAAGGCTAGATTTTCTTCATCATAATTCTTGGATGAAGAACAATCTTGAGTGCTCTTTCTAATCTCCTCCTACATAAGATCCGACTATAGTCATTCCCGATCCGGTAGTTTCTCCCTTCCATTCACAGAGTCTTGGTAGCTATTCCAACTCTTTGGAAGGCTAAGGAGAGCGAGGCTCACCATCTCATCATCGACAGTAGTTATTCCCACACTACCAAGCTCATCTTTGCAGGTGGTGAGCTTGTTCAGATATGTGAAAATAGTATTGCCCTTATCCATCTTGATTCTTTGATGCTTATCCTTGAGCTTCAATTTCCTCTGGTCACTACTGTTCTAGTAGAGGTCCTTAAACGTCTTCCACATTGAAAATGGAGTATCCTTCCCATGGAGACTCGAGACAATATGGTCTCGAACTCCCTCAAGGATGATCCGTCTCACCTTCGCCACACACTTCTTCCACTTAGCCAACTCTTGTGCATTAGTTGAAGCTAGCTTTGGGATTTCTTGATTAATGAATTCCTTCAAGCCATTGTCTTCTAATACAGCCTCCATTCTATCTTTCCATGCTATGTAATTTGAGCTACCTTCCAAGGCATACTCACCTGCAACCCCGAACTTCAAACATCGAATTCTCTTCTCAATCTACTGTTCCCAGCTCCGATACCATGTAGAAAATATGTGTAGGTTAACCCAATAATGCAATATAAATCAAAGCAGAATATTATAACTTACTTCTACTATCAATTTGTGGAAGCTTAAAGATTGAGCTGAACAATATAACCAGAAGAAGAAGAATCAATGGCACAATACACATGAAAATACTTTGGGCAAAGCTTGTTATAGATCTAATATGAAAATATAAGAAATGATACCAATATACCCAATAACTGCAAATAATCACCAAAAATAACAAGATCTGAATATAGATAGAAATGCTTCTTTATTGATTCAACCCTTAAGGTAGGGAAACACCATACATTCACTCCTTAAGGAAGGAGAACACTCCATAAGCCATATGCTTGTTCATACAATAATCCTTGACACCTCTCAATGTGGAGTCTCTAGCCTCTATATAGGCCTCATACATACAATACCATGGGTCATTACCATGGTTCCCTCAATACCATCTATCTAATACCATGGACCCATTACATTATTACTAACTACTTGTAGTCCCTTACATGATATGGGTTAACCACCTTATTTATTATTATGGCCCATCCCACTATTACATTATTCCCTTGGGTACCTCCCTTTTTACCCCATATTATCCCCCCTAGGTATATTACATTCCACCCCCCTTCACATGTTTTGTCCCCGAAACATGGGAAGAGCACAAATAATAAGATCTACTTAAAAGAGTAGTCCACTGGTACCATGCACGTGCATCTAGCCATCCAATAGATAGGTGAACCCTCGATCCAGCTGGTGCCTCGCTCGCTTGAGATAGAAGTTGACCCTGGAGGCTCTTTTGTGTTGATGTGTAGTAGGTGGATCGTCACTCCTCTCTATCTATCATGTGGGGTTTGTTGTCCTTGTGGCTAATTGGTTTCCATCTTGTTGGTTGTTTTCTTGGGGGGTGATGTGGGCGATGATATGTTGAAGTTTTAACCCACGGTGTCTTTTTCTTTAATTCACCCCTTACTGGAGCCTGATTGTTATCTGGTGCATGTTGTGGTGTCTTATCTTCCAATATTACTTCAACGACTAAGTCCTCATCTGATGTATAAGTACCTATAACCTTTTCTGCTGCAACCTTTGTTTTTGTTTGATTATCGATCATCAAAGGTTCATCATCTAATATGTCAGTCCCTGGAACCTCTTCTGCTTCTACCTCCTTGGACTCTACCTGTTTATCGATGGAAATATCTTGTAATGTAATTTTCTTCTTTTTATACCAGAGTTTCAAGAATTTCTTCTGCACATTAATATTGATAGTACCCACAGATTCCATCCAAGGATATCCCAAAACAACATCAATGTTATCCATATCTGAAGTATAAAAATCACCATGCAATACATACTTATCCATAGAAAGCTTCAAATCCTTATAAACCTAAACATCCTCATCATCAACCTGTGTGTTTTCAATGTGTTTTGCTGGAACTTGCAATTTTTTTGCCAAATTAACATTGATAAAATTATGCTTGCAGCTAGGATTTATAGACACAATCATCTTCTCCTTCTAAATCAATCCATGAACCTGCAATAAGGAGACACCCGTAGAAAATAACCCCTTACATGTCTCATTCTCCTTTTTTCTAGCCCGAGACCATTTGTCTAAAAGGACTCTTTCAAATTTTGCATCTGAAAGTTTGGGCAACTGCTTGTTGTCAAGTGAGAACCACCATTTGGCAGCCTCATCTTTGAAACCAAGCCACACTAAATCCTTCCAATATTTTGCAAATACTGACTTTTTGTTTTATGTATTCTTCAATAGTAGGACCATTATCTTTTCCTGTAAAACATAGAACCGCCATGAAGAGGGTTTTGAAAAAAATTCACTTACTTGGCAAAAATTTGAAATGGCCACAATTCCGTCAATATTGCTCAGAATCCCTATTATGACCTGTTTTTGGAAATGGAACAACCATTCTACATCTTCCCATGTGGTAGAAATCCCGATCTAGGCACTGGAATTGCCGATCCACGCTGCAACTATCCCGCCGTCACAAAAATTTGCTGAAAAATAACTAATTTTAAATCAGCGATATCTCCCTCATCTAGGCTCTGATTCGACTGATTTTTTTTTATGAACTTGGGTATTTTTTCACAAGCAATCTAGATCTGCAATTATATTTTTAATATTTTGCCCCAAATCATACAGATCTTATCTGCAAATTCGTCGCCCCGAAAAATGTCTGCAACACCATTGATTTTTAGATTAGCGCTATCTCCATCATTCAGACTCCGATTTGGCCGATTTTTTTTGTGAAATCGGGTATCTCTTCACAAAGAATCTAGATCTGCAATTAGCTTCTGTAGATTTTGCACCAGGACATACAAATATGCGCCTAAAACTCACTGCCCTGAAAAATTGTCTACAACACCACTGATTTTTAGATCAGTGATATATCCCTCATCTGGACTCCGATTCATCAGATTTTTTTTTTTGCAATCGGGTATTTTTTCACAAAAAATAAAGATATGAAATTATATTTTGAAGATTTTGCACCAAAAAATACATATCTGATCTGCAACTCACCGACCCAAAAAATTCCTGCAAAAAATAAAAAATTCTCCACTTTTTCCCAAGAAAGTGCTTTGATACCACTTGTTATAGATATGATCCAAAAATATATGACAATACAAATAAACCCAAGAAATAACAAGATCTAAATATAGAAATGCTTCACTTTATTAATATCAAACCCTTAAGGTAGGGCAACACCATACATTCACTCCTTAAGGAAGGAGAACACTCCACAAGCCATATGCATGTTCATACATGCTCCTTGACACCTCTCAATGTGGAGTCTCTAGCCTCTATATAGGCCTCATACATACAATACCATGGGTCATTACCATGGTTCCCTCAATACCATCTATCTAATACCATGGGCCCATTACATTATTACTAACTACTTGTGGTCCCTTACATGATACGGGTTAACCACCTTATTTATTACTATGGCCCATCCCATTATTACATTATTCCCTTGGGTACCTCCCGTTGTACCCCATATTATCCCCCCTAGGTGTATTACAAAGCCTCAGTTAAAAACCCCACACTATTGTATTATCATACATGGAGGAAATACATAGGAATTATACAAAGTTTTAGCTCTCATAGCTAGTCAGCTTTCAGTACAATCCTCACAGATGCTCACAGGTAATCTTGGCTTCTCTCCAGCCTTCCTCTCCACCCTCCAAGCTCCTATTTCCTTGCATTGTTCCTTGTCGATGATTTTCCTTTACCAAGTGAAAAAGCAATCCTCCAAAACTGCGCAATCCTCAAGAATAAATCCTTGACTGCATGCATGAGTTTTCTCCATGAGAAAACACATGCAACTGATAGTACATTGTCCTTGAACATTAATATCAACTGGGTCTTTCTCATAATAGACATGCATGAGTTTCTGATGAGGGAATATGTTAGGGTCCCACCCTAACCCCCTTATTTATGTAATGGGATCACGTCATAGTCAAGAGTCAATAAAGCCCATATTAATAATTGTAAGTGGTTAATCCGCAATTAATGACGGAACCACAGTTAGTTGCAAATGGGCCGTAGTATTAGATAGATGGTATTAATAAAACCCACGGTATTGGCCCATGGTATTGCATGTATGAGTCATATATAAAGGATAGAGACTCCCTGCGAGGAGCATCGTGTCTTATTTTGTAATCGAGCTCTGCTCTATTGGAGGTTGCCCCCTCGAAGAGGCAAGTGAACATTACTCTTTGAATAATAAAATCATTGCTATTCTGTGTTCTGGGTATCTTTTCTTCGCATATTCTGTATTTGGGTATCATTTTGCAGGTTAAGAGCATAACAAGTGGTATCAGAGCACTTTCCAGGGCCGGTGGGATCTCCATTTCTTAGCAAAAAAAAAAAATTGGCTAGAGACTTGTTCCGGCGTCTTTAAACCACGGGATCTGTCGTTGAGCGCATAAACCTGCGGATTTGGGGAGGCATGCATGCAGGAAATACAAGAGGTGGTCACGTCTGTTGGACTCCCTTGTAACCCCTGTGGGTACCCCTTTGAGTAGTAGCGCATTAGACAGAACCGCACAAGGACTGTCTTCCACATACCCTCTGGGTATATCGGAAGCCCCCTAAGCTCCCTTAAAACCTCGCCATAGATAAACCATCGGTCGTCTTGCGGCTACAGTACACCGAGAACAGCACTCAGAGAGATTACTCACCCGTACGATAGGGTAGTCGGGTTGTACGGCTAAGGGTACGGTCGATCCTCCTTAGTTAGAGCCTTGAAACATTGGGCCGAGTACTACTGCCAGACCCTTATGTATATTGCGATCTGTAGCACCTGACACTCCTCAAGACCATAGTTCCCTTTTTTATCGGGGTATCACACATCATCTCTTCCAGATCCGCTTGTGCAAAGGGGTGCAGCAGCAACAGACATCAGTCCCGTAGTCTCGAGTTCGCAGATCAGCCATTCCGATCTATTAGATCCATCAGATCCGCAGAAGCAATCTGTTCCGCCGCCCAGAGCTATCAGATCCGCCATTCAGATCTCTCAAATCCACCAGATCAGAGTCGTTGTGAAGGGTTCCTATACTGGGGTATAATTTTCGCAAGACTTTTGGCCGCATTGACATTTTGAGGATTTGGCCACTGTAGTATTGATAAGGAAGGAGTAAAACTCCAGTAGGAGTTTTCAGAGAAAAAAAAAAAGTCTGAGATCTTTCGGGGCACTTATTGGTGATCTAGCCCATCAGAATCAGGACAACGAGCTAAGCACGGTGGTACCATTCACTTCTTAGTGAAAAAAAAATTTAGGCGGTCCCAATTTTAAAAAAAATCAGGTTGGTGTATGGTAGAAACTAGAGCTCAAGCGATGGCCAATGAAAGGATGGACAAACTTGAAGAATCAATGCAATCCCTCCACATTCAGCTTAGCGGACTATGTAGTATGGCCGAGAAAATAATCTCGAAGGGCAAGGAGCAAGCCCACGAGGAGGCGTATAATGGCGATGAACACAATGAGGGTGAGTCTAGCCACTCTCCTCACGTCTGGCACACCCACCAACAACCCAGTCAGCGACCTCCCAAGTTGGATATGCATAAATTTGACGGTTCTCACTCGTCAGCATGGATAGCACAAATGGAGCAGTATTTCAAACTGAATCACATCTTCGATGATGAGACTCAGCTTATGTTGGGGAGCATGTACTTGGACAATGAAAGGTGGCAATGGTGGGAATGGCATCAACGTTGCACTGGACCTTTTAGGACTTGGACCAGATTCACCAAAGCTCTTCAAGACCGCTTTGACCAGGAATCATCTTTTTTGGGTCGTCTTACTAAGCTCCGACAGACTGGTACAGTGGATGAATATATTACAGCTTTTGAAGCCTTAGCCTTCCGCACTTGGGGTCTCTCAGATGTGTTCTACACAGAATGTTTTATCAGTGGTCTTAAAGAAGCTATCAAATCCCAAGTCCTACTGCACCACCCTCCCACATGGACGGAGGCTTGTAAGGTAGCTCGTAACGTGGAACGTGCATTAGCAGCCCAATACAGTCGCCCAAATTTCTCTGCTAAAGGTCGCCACGTACAAGCTCACAACATGACTCAAACACTTAAGGTCTTGTTAGCGCTTGAAATTTCACCTCAGGCTGAGAAAGGTAAACCTCAAGGCAACATCAAACCACTTAGCCTCGTAGCTAGCCCTACGGGGCAGGAGAGGGCTCTCTCTGGTCTATCTCGATAAAGATCTTTAATGGGCGAGATAACCAATAGGGTAACACTGATTTTAGGCTAGTAAACTGATCAAAAGGGTTGATTTGGGATTTTTAGGGTTTTTGGTGGAAAATTGGGGAAATGGCAATTTTAGGTGCGGGGATTAGACACAGTTTTTGCAGGGGGTTCTTTGGGGCGAGGTAGGAAACAGTATTGATGCCTTTAATAGAGATGGATGGATGAGAATGACCAGTGAGGAGTTAAAGAGAGCAAGCAATAACCTTGAATTCCCTTTAAACAGTCGAAAACATTGATATTAAGCAAACTTAAAAGCAGAGCATGACAGTCATGAGTTCTACTTTAACACTTCATTTGCCTAATGTGCAGAAGGAAAAGTAAGGAAATGATTCACATAACACACTTACAAGTACAAAGAGAAACACACCATCAATACATGTGACCACAAGAATCCCAAAAAGGACTGCAAAACCCTGGTCTTCCTTTTGCCAAAAATTGCAGAGATACAGTGAGTAATACAATCAAAGCTTCTCCCTCAAGAGTCCAAACTTCCAACCTCTGAAAATGACTAAGAAAATACATAATATAGGCAAGCTAACACCTTTCCTTGCCTCTAGGGGTCGATATCATCCTTCTAGGAGTTGTTTCAACCAATTCTAAACTGAGCACTAAAATCTAGGCAGTCAAAACAACTTGCCTCTATAAGCTAGGAAACCAATTCATTCATTAAATTTTCACCTATCTCATGAATGAATCTTCTAGAAGAGATACATAAGTGTAAAAGTGTCATAAAATTACATTATTTACATCAAGAAGGATGACAATCCACTCCAAAAAGTCAAACATGGTCAAAACTGCGTTTTGCTGAGCTGTACGCTGAAATTTTGAGAAATTTCCCTGATAGGTCGCGCGCCATTCCCTGACGGGTCGCGCGCCTTTGAGGTCACTTTTGGGGCACTTACAGGTGTCCAAATGAGGCAAGAGTAGGCGTGTTGGAAAGTTCTGTGAGTCTACTTTCCAACCCAACTGGAATTTATGAATTTGGTTGTCATTTGCCCCTCCAAAATTGCAATCTCCCAAGACTGCTTTATGTGTGTCAAAAATGTGGCAGAAAGTCATTTTTTGCTTGTTTTTTGACTTTCAGGAGGCCCAAAACTTCATAAAATCTCTTGGAAATGGGTGAGCATGTGTAACTTTTCATGCCAAATCCATAAATGCTGAGTTTTTTGAAAATAGAGTTGCCAAGTGAAAGGGTCGCGCGGGGGGTGAGACCCGTCAAGCGGAAAAACCTGTTTTTTGCCTTAAAAACCAAAAATCACCCAAAATGCTCAAAATTTCTTGGAATTTGTGTTGGGGCTGAGCTATTTAGTGCCATGCTCCTTCAAGGAAGCCTCAGCCAAGATGTGGAGGGGATCGGGCCTTTTTCTCTGTTTTTGTGCTTTGACCAACCGCCTTTAGAGCACCTTCATTTTTGCCTTGCATACATGCATTCGGGCCCAATAGTGGTTTTTCATGTTCCGGAGCAGGCTCAACTTCTGGTGTTGACTCACGATCATCACTTTGCTCATAGTCGGTTTCTGTTTCTGACATGGTTTCGGGGGCAAAGTGACTGAAATGTACTGCCGCTTCTGCTTTGAAATCTGTTGTTTTAACTGTTTTGAAATGCTGTTTCAAGGGGACAAGTAGCACAAGGGAAATGTGAGGGAAGGGAGACTTGGAAGGGAAATTGGGAAAAATATATGAAACATGGGTTAAAGAGAGGAATCATGACATCAACATCATCATACAATTTCATTTGCAAGGATGTTATGGAAGGTAGGGTTTAGGGTTTGATTTTTACTTGTTAGGGAAGAGGGGTAGGGTTTAGGGCTTTTCACTAATTTTGCAAGGGAAATTTACATGGAATGTCAAGGAAAAAGAAATGAGAATGGGGAAAAAAATGATTACAAGGGAATACCTTAAAACAGCATAAAACCCTAGCCACTTTTAAAATTTCAAACTACAGCAACATGGAGCTTTTCTCTTGCACATGGAAATCTTTGAAAATGTACTCATGATTTCTTTTAACCATAACAAGAAACAAATTTTTAAGTTTGTGGGCCTACCTCACACAATCCGGTGATTTTGTGGCTCCTTGGTGAAATTTGCAGGCGGTTTTATAAGGAGGGCGCTGACGGGTCGCGCGCCTCACCCAACGGGTCGCGCGCCACTAACGGGTCACGCCTGTGTAATTTTTACACTGCTGGAGGTGCCCTGACAGATCGCGCGCCTTCAACGGGTTGCACGCCAGTCTCAACGGGTCGCGTGCCTCCCAAACTCACTGAATTCACTCAAACGCTCTTGCAACTGATTTCTCTATCACTTAGATGCACAATGGAGCTTGATGGAGGGAAATAGAGCCTTTATAGCCTGGCTTTGAATAAATTTCATGTCACAACCCACTTTCTAATGTTTTTCCATGACACTTTTTAAACTTTGAATGCTGTTGTCTTTTTGGTTTCCTTTTGTCCTGAAATTGACTAATTTGATGCTTTTGCTCGATACTTTTTGCAGGGATAACATCTGAGGGATCTTGGCAAGGGAGCCAGGGTTACATGCTGTCCTTTGAAGCCTTTTGAAATTTTACCATTTTTTACAAAAATTTGAAAAATGACCTTAGCTTTAAAAACAGGGTTTTTAAATCCAAGGTGAAAATTAACTGTACCAGATAGAAATTTTCGAAGAAACACTTTGAAAATCATCCCTCTGGCTTGCTGGGCACTTATTGACCTTTTTTTCAGAGACATGACCTTAAAGACAAATTTGACCTAAACCCTAGACCTAAGACTTTTGACTTCAAGACAAGACAAGCAACTTTGAAATAGTTTATTGACTGAAACAATTTGATCCAGCAGTGCCAAGAGGGGGACAAAGACACCAGCTCCTCCATCATGGTTATGGCATGCCTAACGGAATGTAAAGAATGACACTGATGAGACACCTATTTATGCAAATGCAAAGAGTTTTGATCGCTGATGGAGGGCTACTAGACCGACTCTAACAGGTCCAAAAGGTGTCACCTACGGAAATGGCCGAAAGAAGAAAGCAAGGCCTATGTTACTACTGTGATGAAAAATACTCCCCAGGTCATGAATGCAAGGAGCCCAAATTTTTTCAAATTGATGCCACTGACTACAGCTCAACAGAGGAAGATCCACCACTAGAAGAACATGAGCTGCTAGAAGAAGACAACCAAAAGGACAATGT
The DNA here is from genome assembly GCA_031772625.1 of Pinus tabuliformis. NCBI lineage: Eukaryota > Viridiplantae > Streptophyta > Pinopsida > Pinales > Pinaceae > Pinus > Pinus tabuliformis. Next base: position 1,933,354,813 of record CM062816.1, on the reverse strand, counting down.
CTCTGATGAACCAGTTATTTCGTTGCATGCTTTGGCAGGAATTTCTTCCCCTCAAACTCTCAAAATCAGAGGTTTTATTAAACATCGCCCAGTAGTAGTCTTGATTGATAGTGGAAGTACACATAATTTCATCCATCAAAAAGTCGCAGAAGCAGTGCATTGTTTTGTATGAGCAGTTTCTAACTTCCAAGTTCAAATTGTGGATGGAGGCATAATGAAATGTGAAGGCCACTGTGAAAATGTCAAACTTCAAATGGGGGATTATCAGTTGAAAACCCACATGTTTTCCATACACATGGGGGGTTGCGACATTGTCCTCGGCGCTGAATGGATCCGCACTCTTGGGCCAATCACAATGGATTTCCAGGAGTTATATATGAGTTTTAAGCAGAAGAACTACACACATACCCTCCGTGGACTCTAGACGGGAGCCCCCTATATCATCAGCTCACATAGGATGGAAAAATTGTTTAAAAAGGGCAATCATGGAGTTGTAGCTCAATTTAATTCCATCCAGGCAGTCGAAACCAAGCCTCTGCCAATTCATCCTGAGATGCAACATATTTTAAATAACCATCTGTCGGTCTTTGACAAGCCTCATGAGCTTCCACCCTCGCGAGGGGAACATGATCATAGCATCACCTTGGTTCCAGGGGCCCAACACCCAAATGTGCGCCCATACAGATATCCGTTCACCCAAAAGAATGAAATAGAAAAAATCATCAAGGAACTTTTGGAAGCAGGTGTCATTCGTCCCAGCATTAGTCCTTTTTCATCCCAGTGGTCATGGTGCTCAAGAAATATGGGGAGTGGTGGATGTGTTTCGACTTCAGGGCCCTCAATAAGTTGACAGTCAAAGATAAATTTCCCATCCCGGTGGTTGATGATTTGCTGGATGAACTCAATGGGGCTCAATTCTTCACTAAGCTGGATCTTCGCTCAGGCTACCACCAAATTCGCATGAAGGAAGTCGACATTCCCAAGACTGCTTTCAGAACTCATGAAGGCCATTATGAATTCTTGTTCATGCCATTTGGTCTTTGTAATGCCCCCTCTACTTTTTAGAGCCTTATGAACCACATTCTCAAACCATATCTCAGGAAATTTGTCCTTGTCTTCTTCGATGACATCCTCATCTATATTTTCACTTGGGCCGCACATCTTCATCATGTAGATCTACTCTTGCAACTGCTCCGCAAGCATAAATTATTTGTCAAGATGTCCAAGTGTTCGTTTGGCATGGCAGAAGTAGAGTATTTGGGCCACATTGTGGGGCGTGAAGGTGTCAAGGTGGACCCCAAAAAGATCCAGGCAATGCAGGAATGGCCCCAACCTAAGACCTTGAAGAGCTTGAGAGGATTTTTGGGTCTCACAGGCTATTATCGTAAATTTGTCCGCAACTATGGTCGCATAGCAAAGCCCCTCACCCAACTCCTAAAGAAAAAATCATTCTTCTGGAATGAGGAAGCACAATAGGCCTTTACAGCTCTAAAAAATGCCATGTGTTCCACTCCAGTCTTAGCACTACCTGACTTCACCAAATCTTTTGTCATTGAATGTGATGCTTCCGGTACAGGTATTGGGGCGGTCTTAATGCAGGAAGGGCGACCGTTGGCCTTCACAAGCCAACAACTAAGTGGGAGGAATCTAGACCAATCTACCTACGAGAAGGAAATGATGGCCATCTTACATGGAGTCGAGACCTGGCGACCTTACTTATTGGGGCAATGTTTCCAAATCCGCACAGATCATCACAGTCTTAAATATTTTTTGGAGCAATGCCTATCCTCCCCACAACAAAATAAATGGCTCGCCAAAATGCTGGGATATGATTATGAGATCATTTACAAGAAAGGGAAAGACAATAGTGTAGCAGATGCATTATCTCGCCAATTTGAGGAGGAAAGTACTATGCTAGCAATTTCCCTCCCCATTCCAGAATGGATTGAAGAGGCTCGCAGGGAATGGTTTTCACACCCCGGGCTCTCCCAACTCATTTCTCAATTGCAGGTAGATCCAAATTCCACCAAGGGCTACTCGTGGCAGGATGATATTCTTCTCTACAAGGACAGAGTCGTAATATCACCCACATCCACCCTCAAAAGTCGCATTTTGGCAAAATTGCACTCATCTCCCATTGCAGGACATTCGGGCTTTCAGAAGACGTATGCTCGCACCAGAAGATCATTTTTTTGGACAGGCATGAAAAAGGACATCCTTACTTTCATAGCAGAATGCGATGTCTGTCAGCGCCACAAAGGGGAAACCGTCAACACACCAGGCACATTACAACCATTGCCCATTCCGGCATCAATTTGGACGGAGGTTTCTATGGAATTCATTACAGGTCTTCCAAAGTCAGGGAACAAGTCAGTCATCATGGTGGTTGTGGACCGAATGTCGAAGTATGCTCATTTCTGCACCCTACCCCACCCGTTTACACCAACTTTGGTTGCTCAATCTTTCGTGGATCAGATCTTCAAATTGCATGGCATGCCCACTTCTATTGTGTCTGACCGCGACCCGATATTCACCAGTAATTTTTGGCAGGAACTCTTCAGAATACAAGGCACTCAACTAAAACTCAGTACTTAATATCATCCGCAAACAGATGGTCAAACCGAAGCTGTCAACAAATGTCTAGAAACCTACCTTAGGTGTTTCACTTCATAAAAGCAACACCTTTGGGTACAGTGGTTACCTCTGGCTGAATGGTGGTATAACACCAACTATCATGCCACCACCAAAATGACTCCCTATGAAGTAGTATATGGTCAACTCCCGCCTTCACCTACTTCGTATCTCAAGGGGTGCTCAAAAGTACAAGCAGTGGATCAACTCCTGCAACACCACGCAACCATGCTCGCCCATCTTCAAGAGAATCTTCATCAAGCTCAGAACTGCATGAAGCAATAGGTAGACCAGCATCGCTCAGAGCGCCAATTTCAAGAAGGGGATCAGGTCTTTTTACGGCTACAACCATATAAGCAAACATCACTCAAAGACAAGGGGTGTCAGAAACTATCTCCCAAATTCTACGGACCATATCAAGTACTTCAGCGCATTGGAGAAGTGGCTTACAAGTTCGCCTTGCCACCTACTGCAAAAATCCATCCAGTTTTCCATGTCTCATGCCTCAAGAAAGTGATTGGGAACAATTGCAGAATTCAGACCAGTCTACCTGAATTGGACGAAGAGGGGTCCATCTGGCTTCAACCCGAACAGGTCCTAGACACACGAGACAAGCAACTGTGCGGCCGCATGATTAAGAAAGTCCTCGTCAAATGGAAAGACACCTCTCCGGAAGATGCAACTTGGGAACCAGCCATTATTCTTCAGCAGTTTCCGCAGCTTCAGCCTTGAGGACAAGGCTAGTATTAAGGGGGAGGGCATGTTAGGGTCCCACCCTAACCCCCTTATTTATGTAATGGGATCACGTCATAGTCAAGAGTCAATAAAGCCCATATTGATAATTGTAAGTGGTTAATCCGCAATTAATGACGGAACCACAGTTAGTTGCAAATGGGTCGTAGTATTAGATAGATGGTATTAATAAAACCCTCGGTATTGGCCCGTGGTATTGCATGTATGAGTCATATATAAAGGATACAGACTCCCTGCGAGGAGCATCGTGTCTTATTTTGTAATCGAGCTCTGCTCTATTGGAGGTTTCCCCCTCGAAGAGGCAAGTAAACATTACTCTTTGAATAATAAAATCATTGTTATTCTGTGTTCTGGGTATCTTTTCTTCGCATATTCTGTATTTGGGTATCATTTTGCAGGTTAAGAGCATAACAGAATCTTCAGTTAACTGGAGTAGCACTAATTAAGTGCATTAATGCATCAACTGACTATTAACTCACTATTAGTTCCTCAAATAGTTTAGAACTAATTTAACTGGACTTAACTCAGTAAAGTGAGTTAACTAATTACAACTCAAATATAACTCAATCTTATCTCCTTAATTTAAGGGATAACTCTTGCATGACTTCCGAAAGACTTCTAACTTGAATTTCTCCAACTAATTAATTTAAAATAAATTAATTAATTAATTCCAAGTAGTTGTTAAGACTAAATTTGATTTTAATTCACAATTTAATTCAAGGACAAAATAAATTGGAATAGTCTTGTTGCCATATTTCAACATAGACATCATAATGATTCCACGATGGTTATTATCATCATAACATCAATTAGAAAACATACACATCCATCATAGTTATCATGCTCATTACATCGACTGTGAAGCAAACACATCTATCACAACTGAAAAAAATATCCATTACAGTTGTTATCATCGTAGCATTGACTAGATAAAAAACACATCCATCACATCCACTAATAGTAAGCGTCAAGTATTCAAATCCTCGGCCTAAGGTCCTGAAAGAATAATGTGTGAGCCTTAAGGCTATAACTGCAAGGAAAATACCCTCTAGCCAAGGTTTTTGTGGATGCCCTTATAAAAATAGCCCAAAAATCCATTTGTAGCAGAGGTCACTAGTTAAGTTGGGTGGGTGGATGATTTAGTTGATGTTTTATAATAGTGCATGTGTAATACACTAACACATTAATGCATTACTATAATTATATGCACTGGTGCCTAATATCATATGGTGTATCATGGCAGAGTTATTTTTATAAAAAAAAAATAATGGTGCACTAAGTACATAATGTACATTAGTGCGTATACTACTCGATAGCACCCAAAAACGGTTAAATTTAAAAAAATGTTGGTCGCAAAGTTTATTTTTCCCAATCTGGTGGTATACTCTCATGACACCCTACTGATAAACCTGTATACGAACACCCCATTACATAAACAATATGGTACACCACTTTTGGGTTTTTTATTTAAAAATAGTGGTGCACTTCTTATATTATACACATCGGTGTCGTTAATTGAACTAAAGGCCCCTGTGCTCAATTAATAATCATGCACCATTGCAAGGTTTTTTTTATACAAATAAAAACAACAACACACTATGTATATAAGGTGTACCGATGCATATACTATTCGATGACACCGAAAAAGGTTAAAAAAAAAAATGTCACTCATAAAATTCATTTTCACCATTTCAGTGCTATAGTCACATAAAGCACTAGTGTTTTCCCTTTTTACGAAATCCCTAATGCGTAAAAACATAGTGCACCTTGGTAAGCTTCTTAATTTAAAAAATATTTTTGTGTTGCTCATATAATAAGCATCGATGTCATTCATAGAATTGTACGTCCTAGTGCTTAATAGACAATGGTGCACCATTCGAGGGTTATTTGTTTAAAAATAAAAAATAACGGTGCACTAAGTAACTTTGAAGCACTGATGTGTATAGTACTCGATAACACCGGACTATTGTTAAATTTAAAAAAAAATGTTATTTGTAAAATTCATTTTCACCATTCCGATGTTATAGTCCCATGAAGCCCCGTTGCTATGATACTTTCCAAATTCTCTGTTTCATATATAACATGGTGCACCATTGCAGGGTTTTTAATTTAAAAATAGTGGTGTGCTAGGTGAAACGAGAGCACCGGTGCGTATACTGCTTGATAACACCAAACAAAGGTAAATTTAACAAAATGTTGGTCGTAAATTCATTTTCACCAATTCGGTGCTATAATCCCACAAAGCATTAGTGGTATTCCTATTTTGAAACCCCCCAGTGCGTAAATAACATGGTGCACTATTTAAAAAATCGTTATGCACTTTGTAAATAATTTACACGATGCATCGGGTACTCGAATGCACCAGAATAGCGTTAAATAAAAAAACAATTATTAGTTGTAAAATTCATTTTTAACATTTGCAGTTTTGTAGTGCTCTCAAGCACCGATGCTACTTTTTCCTTTGTGAAGTGGCCTACCATCAATGCTTCTCTTGCCTACTATCCTTTCGTTCGTTGCTCACTGCGCGCCTTTGGAATTTTGTCAAACGGTGGTCAAATTTATTTTTTTCATTAACATGGAAACCAGGCCTCCCTGATAAGAAAATTTCCAGGGAATTTCTATGTTTATCGATAAATTAAATTTTTAGTGGAGTAGAATTGAAAATTAAGTAAAAAAATGCTTCTCCTTTTTGTGCACGCGGTGCATTCGAGAGGTTTGGCTCACACCATTCAAAGTGAACCCTATAAATTTACAATGTGCACTGCAAATCGATTTGTAACATTAACACACCATAGTTTTTTAATTTTAGTTAGTGTGTTTGATAAATGGAAATGCACCAAGACGTGAAGTTCCATGACACCCCACTTTAAAAATTATAATTTTTACAACAGTGTGTTTAAATGTAAAAGTATGCTTATTTTTGCAAAACACGCTGCATAATATTAAAAAATTATAGCTCAGTGCATTCATTAACCTAAACATTCTGGTGCAGTGTGTCGAAGTAAAATTAACACATTAGTGCAAAATGTTATGTTGATGCACCACATTGAAAAATAAAAATAACTAATGTTATGTTTGTATGTGAACTGAAAGTAGCGTGTGAAGTCAATGTACACACTATTTTCAATATTTTCCTATTTTTTGGTACACCATATATGGTGTGTTCCTATTTTTTTGGCACATTGAGGTTGATTTAAATTTATATGTCCATATTTATAAACAAAATTTTCATTTAATAAAAAAAGTATGTTTTATGTATGAGGCTGATGTATTTTATATGTCAATCATGTAGAGACATCAAAAGAGAGAGGTGCAACAACAACAGGAGAAAAGAGTTGATCAATACAATATGGTACGAGGGTGGGAATCACAGGACAGGGAGAAATATCTATACCCTTGCTCTATTACCTCAATGAATCAAGGAATCTTGAGGAATGTAGGCCTCCTCAGTAATATGAGGAGGGTACATCCCTGAAGGGGCACTTCCGGTTGTTGGCACAACTGATCTGTCAGTGAGATGGCCACCAACAGACTTTCTGTTCTGGTCCTAGCATGTGGTATGGGCCCACCAAGGAGGACATTTATTTTATCACTGGCTTATCATGGAGAGGGGAGGATTTACCCTAGTTCCCTGATCTCCCCAATGGTGTTGCAGCAGAGATTCAACTTAACTACTCTCAAATATATATTGGGTGTCATGTAGTTTCTCTATTACCCTTGCCATATTACCTTAGTAACTCAAGGCGTCTTAAGGAATGTAGGCCTCCTTAAGTACTATGAGGAGGCTACATCCTTGAAGGGGAACTTTGGGTCATTTGCACAGTTTATCTATCTGTGGGATGTCCACCAACATACTTTTTGTGCCAGTCCTGACATGTGGTATAAGCCCACTTAGGAGGACATTTATTTTATCAATGGCTTATCAAGAAGAGGGGAGGATTTACCCTAGTTCCCTGATCTCTCCAATGGTGTTGCAGCAGAGATTCATCTTAACTAGTCTCAAAGATATGTTGGGTATCATGTAGTTTCTCCAGTGGATGTTTAGGTGTGTGGTGGACAGCTAGGGATTCTTCTTTTGGTTCAAATGAGGTTATGTGCCTCTCACTATTGGTGAGTAACATTGCACACTCTACTAGTAATAGGCAACATTAGTTTCCCTCTTTTGCTTTATGTTGATTCTTTGGTGTAGAGGCCATGATGTATCATATGGTCTACCATTATTTTGTGGTATTTTTATATAGCTTTAAATAGATTTCAAGTTATGATACATGGGATATCGAACTTCCATTTTTATTTAGAGTTGTTTTATTATTCTTTTAGAGGTTTTCGTAAATGAGGCCTACTTTTTACCATCGCCCTCCTAGGTCGATGACTGAGGTATGGATGCACATGTGGGGTGAGATGATGCTCAAGAGGGGCCAACCAGAGTATTCGGCTAGGATGTACACCAACACACTAGGGCTAATAGCCAATGAGGCAGATCATATCTTCGTCATGGTGTCATGTCCTTACATGGGGATGGATTTGTGACAATGTCCCAGCATCCTCTTCACATAGGATGAGCCAACAGATGATAGAGGTAATATTAGTGTTTTGTTCAAATTAACATTGTTTCGTTTTAATGTCTTAATTAATTGGAATGAAATTTATTCTAACATGTTTGTTAACCTATTTTATTAAATGTTTAATGAAATTGTCTGATTATAGTCGTGCAATATATCTTTTGTAGATGTTGACACATTCATTTGGGACATTCATCCACCCCCACCGGATGTAGACATGGAGATGGTTGAGGTCATGGAGGGTGAGGGAAATCCTCAGATGCATATACCCATGGGCATACGACTGCATAGGCATAATATTAGATTGAGGAGGGAGTTGGGAGACAGACTCTCTAGAATTTTTATTGAGGAAGGAGCCTACCATGTGACAACTTGAGACATTAGTGCAGATCCTAGGCTCATGGAGATCTATAGGGACTTCCCACATGATATGATGAGTCATATGCATCATATCGTCAGTGCTATCAAACTATTGGCAGTGAGGAGGGATGGCCATGTAACAGATACACAGTCTTCACCCAGTACTACTCCATCAAATGATGATCAAGGTGACGATCCTTCTGGTAGTACTCCACCTCTTCCTCTTTAATGACCTCGCACACTGTCTATTTCTCTTAAGAGAGCAGACCAACCATCTTCGCATCCACCTACTTTGACTCTTGAGGCAATCGACCATCCATCGTCTTCTACTATAGACCAGACCTCCTTTAGTACTATTGGACGAGATATTTTATAGCAATTATTTGAATTATATATATATCTATATATCTATATATATATATATATATATATATATATATATATATATATAGTGCATTTTTCTATTCATGTGGATGTACTTAATTTATATGTTGGTGTTGATGTGTATATTGTTAGGTCATGTTAAATATGTTCATTTAATGTGCTTGCGAATAGATGTGTATATTATAACATTTGAAATGAGATTCATATTTAAGCATGTGTGTGGTGATGATGTTAGACAATGCTTGTGTTTTGTTAGGTGTGATCATGAGGATGATGCCTTGTTAGATTATTAGGTTTGTGTTCTAGCTAATGACATTATATGTGTTAGAGGTGTATATAATTAGATGATGCTAGCAAATTTGAAGTGTATTTTAGATGATGTTTATGTTTGTTAGATGGTTATTATCAAGATTTTTATTTTTATGAAATTATGTTTATTGTAGATTATGTATTAGTAAACTTATATCAAAATTATATATATGAAATTACATGCAAAACGACCTACTTTAAAATAAAATGCAAAGATATTTTTATAAGTTACAAAGATTAATATGGTTGACATTATAATTGTAAAATGACCATAACTATTTTTCTATTGCATAAATAGTTCATACATATTCATTCTAACATAGAAATAATAATCTCTTCCTAAAAAAAAAGAGTGTTTATAAAAACATGTCTATAAAATAGTCACTGCAAAGGAAAATCAATTTTACACATAATTAAATTGTACAAACCTTTAAACAAAACTACCTTTCTAGTCATAGTCAAGTGTAGAAAAAGTTGTGACCTATACTTATAATACAAGAGTTAGATAATATCTAAATAATCTTTGAAATTAATTTTCAAAACATATATTGCAACATGTAATCATTAAATACAAATTTCAAAATATTTATAATAAAATTAAAATATATACTTGATTGCTCTATAAAATCAACTATAATTAAAAAAATTGTTCATAAAATATTGAATTATAAAAATAACATTACAATTAATTTTATTTTATAAATTTAATAAATTTAAATTAATTTATTAATAATAATTATGAATGAAGCATCATAAAAAATATATATATTTATTAAGTATAATTACTATATAAAATATATTTTTAAAATTAATATGTATTTTTAAATTTTAATTATAATTTTTTTTGTAATTTCTAATGTTTAAATTAATAAATAAGAAAATGAAATCAATAAACTATTATCAATAATATTTATTTAAAAAATAAACAAATTATGCAACCAACTCACAAAACAAAAGAAAAGATAAATTAAAAACCTGAGAAATAGCCTCTTCAAGGGGGCTTCCTCCTTTACATCACATAAATCAATAATTCTTGGGTGATAGAAATGACAAGACCTCCTTGGTATATATAGGGGACTAAGGGGTCATAATCTAATCAGAGCCTACGTAACAATAATAATGTAAGTGCACAACAATAACAATAGTGGGCTTCTATGGGGCACAACCATAATAATATGGCAGCTACATGGGCAAAACAATAATAATAGGGGGCTACACTAACAATAAAAATAAGGGGCTACACTAATAATAGCAATAAGGGCTCTACATTATTATTATAGGGACCTAACATACCCCTATCCTTCAAAAAAGTGTTGTTCTCAATGCTTGAGTAGTTCTGGATGCTTTTGTATAAAATTTTCATCCTCCCATGTGGAGTCTTCAGCTGGTAAGTTGTTCCTCTTAATGAGATACACTGAAATTGATCGATCCCTTAGTTGTTGGGTTCTTGTTTCTGTGACTTCTTCAAGCTCCAATATGGTTTTTCCATATTCATTAAGTTCTAGAAATACTATTTGAACTGGGAGCTTGTCATGGATAACCTTCTTTAAGCATGAAACATGGAAAATTTGGTGTACTTAGGAAGATGCGGACAACTTCATTTTTTATGCCATAGTACCAATATTTTGCAAAACTTTGTAAGGACCATAATAGTTGGGTGATAATTTATTATCCTTCTTAGGTTGCTTGAGGGACATTTGTTTGTATGTTTGTAGCCTTAAAAATACCCAATCACCTACATCAAAACTTATTTCACTATAATGTTGATCTACCTATTGTTCCATTCTATTATGTGCTAGAGTGAGGTTTTCCATTAAGAGTTGGAGAATTTTTTGTTGATGCTTGATGTGATCTTCCACTACTTGAACCTTAGAATTTTCTCTTAATGATGATGTGATGGATGGTGGATGATATCCATAAAGTGACATAAATGGGGTCATTTTTTTGTAGTATTGAAGGAAGTGTTATACCACCATTTAGCTATAAGTAACCACTTGACCCATTGGGTGTTTTTATCAGATGCAAAGCAATGAAGATATCCTTCCAAACATTTGTACACTATCTCAATTTTCCTATCAGATTGAGGATGATAAGATGAGATATGAGCTAATTGAGTACTAAGGCAAGAAAATAATTCTGCCCAAAAATTTCTAGCGAAAATGGGATCTCTGTCACTTACAATAATCTTTGGCATTCCATGTAGATTTTGAATTCTTTCCATAAATTCAGTAGCAACTGTACTAGTTTTAAAAGGATGAGATTATGCAAAAAAGTGTGCATACTTGGTAAGTCTATCAATTACCACCTGTTGATGGTGTTGGACCTGCCAACATGTCAAGGGGATCTCCCTGATAAGAATTTCCAACTAGACCTCAGACCATTTGGTGTAGGAGTCCCAGCTGTGGGTTGTAAGGTAATGCCTTGACCACGATGTCGTACAGAGGCAGGTAAGATAACTATGTCAATAGCAAGGGTGTGACTGATGTAGTGAGTCAAGGAAGGTGTATGAGAGGTTCTAACACTTCGAAGGGAGGAGAAGGTGAAGGTGAGTTCTAGGTTGAAAGGGATCAGTTTGAACTCGGCTAGGAACACACAACACAAAAGGACATGCATAGCTTCTGGCGAAGCAATCCACTCGGATGCGGTAGTCACATCATACAAGGGAAGATAACACATACAACACTCACGGATCAGTACGAGACAAGTGTGATGGTTGTTACAACAAGGTTCATGTGAAAGGTCTGTATGATATTCTGCAGAGTAGTCGAAACAGACGATGACAACATTAACAACATATGCAACACATTAACAACAAGACTCATATAATTACATACAAATCAGTTTATACTCAAGTACGTAAGTTAAGAAACATATATAATTAAGGCAACCAGAGTAGTACAACTATAATAACAACATATGCATGAAAATGTGTTGGTTATTATTATATAAAGAAGTGTAAGTCACAATCATACAATACACTATGTAAACCAACTAGTCCCAACAGTGGAACGTTACAACCACATCTGCCTGCTCCTCCAAAGAGATGAACTAGCCCTGTGGAGTGGAGAAGCCAAGGTGCTTTACAATGCTTTCCAAGCTTTATCCAAGATAGTCTTATCAGCAGCTTGGCTTACCAAAAGCCTATACAATGAGTTATGAGGGACTATTTATAGCAAAGGTTGGGGTGACCCTTGACATCCCCTTTGTGACCATTCAACTACCCTCATGACTATTGGGTTGTGTTATATTATTTCCACGTAGTTATGTTTGGTTGTGTTATATTCTTTCCACATAGTTAACAGGGGGTTTGAAGGGCACCCGTAACCCCACTTTATGGGGTCCGAGGCAACGCCCCAGAAAATTTTGGTTTTGGACCCTATGTTAGGTTGGGCGGACCCACCCATTGTTTTGTGCATGATTTTCACACATGTTTTTTAGACGCGATGGTTTTCGGTCCATGGTATTGGATGCTTTGGCACGTATAAATATGTATTGTAACATTGAAATGAACATAATGAAAAATCAAGCTCGTAGTCCCGGTTTTGGGATCGAGGGGAAAATCTCTGTGTATCTGTGTTTTATGTGTTATGCTCTCACATTGTTTATTTTCTGTGTTTTAGAATTCGTATGAAGGTAATTTTGTATGGGGTTAAAACCTACATTTGGTATCAGAGCTATTTTGGCTTCAAGGGGACACCTTTGTTGCTGAGGGGTTTTTCTCGGGCCTATGGTAGACCCTGTTCAGTGGGAGATCTACAAAATCGATTTTGGTGGTGAAAGAAGATGGCGAGCAATGGAAAGATAGAGATCGAGAAATTGAATGGTCAGAGTTTTGAGTTGTGGAAACTCAAGATGGAGGATTTGTTGGTGGATAAAGATCAGTGGATCGTGGTATATTTGGGTACTAAACCAATGGGAGTGTCTAATGAAAAATGGAAGAAGTTGGATCAGAAGGCAAAAAGCACAATACGATTGTGTGTCTCAGATTCAATATTGTTGAATGTATTAGGGGAAGCTACGGCGAAGGCTTTGTGGGACAAGTTAGAGACTTTGTACCAATCTAAGTCTGGTGAATAAATTGTTCTTGCAGAAAAAGATATATAACCTGAGGATGAAAGGTGGATACTCGGCGACAGAGCATCTGAATGCATTTAATATTGTGGTAAGTCAATTAGCATATGTTGATATTAAAATTTCAAATGAAGATAAATGCATCAGTTTGTTGTGTTCTCTACCAGATTCATGGGATAGTCCAGTTATTGCAATAGGTAACAATGCAACTGCCTTGCAATTTGATGAAATAGTCTCAGCCTTGTTGACGGAGGAGATGAGACGGAAAAATATGGAGAGCCAGAATGGTGATGCCTTGTCTGTACGAGGACGGTCCCAGAACAGAAACAAAAATAAGTCATCGAGTGGAAGATCTAAATCTAGAGGGAGATCTAAATCTCGAGGAAAACCTGTAAAGGTGGTGTGCTAGAAATGCGGAAAGGAAGGCCACTTCAAAAGGGACTGTAAATCTACAACTCTTGACAAAGGAAAGGGATCTGATGAGGCCCCTTCTGAAAAGGCGAAAACCATCTCAGATGAAGGTGGGGATGTGTACTTGGCTTCTTCAAGTACACATGTAGATCATGAGGCATGGTTGATTGACTCAAGTGCATCTTTTCACTTCACTCCCCATAGAGAGTAGTTCTGCGAGTATGAGAAATATGATGATGGTGATGTCTTCTTGGGGGATGACAGGAAGGCTAGAATCATTGGTCGGGGAAAAGTAAAGTTGAAGTTGCAAGGTGGAAGGGTTAGAACGCTTCCAGGTGTTCTACATATTCCTGCATTAGCCAGAAATCTGATTTCTGTAAGCAAGTTGGATGATGCAGGTGTAAAAACAGTGTTTGAGAAGGATACCTGCAAATGCGGGGGGTTCGGATTGGAACTCTATACAAGCTGCAAGGTAGCACTGTTATTGATGAGTGCAATAGTTCTATGGTTCATGAAAGTGGAGCAGAAAATCTAGTGGTCTCTGGAGAGAAGACCATGTTGTGGAATCAAAGGCTTGGACATATTGGAGAGAAGGGCCTTCGAATACTTCATGGTAAAGGTATGGTAGAAGGTATGAGTAATAGCTCTCTGGATTTTGATTTCTATAAAAATTGTTTATATGGGAAGCAGAATCGGGTGAGTTTCCCCTCTGGTGGTAAGAGGGCGAAACAGATATTAGAACTTGTGCACAATGATGTGTTTGGACCTGTGAAGGTTCCATCACTGGGTAAGTTTATGTACTATGTATCATTTATAGATGACTTCTCAAGGAATACATGGATATATTTCCTTAAGAAGAAATCTGAAGTCTTTGGCAAGTTTAAAGAATTTAAGACTCTAGTGGAAAACCAAACAGAGAAGAACATAAAGGTGCCGAGGACAGATAATGGTGGAGAGTGTAGAAATTTTGAATAATAAACACTTATTCACAAAGATTATCCCAATTATACACTATTTCGGAATACATGCATAATACATAACCTCCTCTATGTTGATCATCAATTTAGCAGCATTAAAAACAATCAAACATCAATTGCATGCGCACATTAACATAGTATGTAACCCGGGGAAAGCATACAGATGAAAACCCCACACTATATGTATATTATAATGACTGAGAACATGTAACAATACATAGTACAATACTCCTCACAAGTACTCAGTACTATCTCCACCTGTTACACACAAAACTAGCTTAGATCCGAACAAGTCACAGGTTCAAATCTCCTCCGCTGCTTTGCCTACCTCCACTGCACAATACAAAGTGAAAATCACATGAGAACAAGCTATAATTACCTTGGTATTGGCCCACACTGCGCAGTCCTCATTGGCATAACTCAATCCCACTGATTGTGCAAGATCTCATGCACAACTATAGTCACAACTGACAACAATCTCAACCTCTAACACCTGTCTCCACTGAACTGTACATGCACTGAGTTAACTGATGTATTCTTCAATTGCTTTATGAGTCAATAATTAGTGAATTAATTAATATTTAATTCACACAACTCATCACTAGTGTATTCTTTAGTTAGACTAAAATACAACTAGTTCAACCAAGTCAAACTGAACACAACTCCATCAACTCCACAATCAACTCCACCAAACTCAACCACATGAGTTCTAACTGAAGTCCTGCATGCAATAGCTCAACTGACCCACAAAGAAATCATATTTCCTTCTGACAACTTCATGTGCCACATTTGTAGCTCAAACTGAAGTGCTCCAAGAGGATAAGATAATGTTTATAGTCCAAATATTATTATGAGACAATAATATTCAACTGTTCTATTTTTAGCCTGGTAGTCTAAAAAAAGAAACCTGCCCATATGTCTCAAAATAGAAGTCCATCTATCTTTACCAACATGACCAATCATCCACAAATAACATACTGCAACTCATAGACCATGATCCATATGTCTAAAAATAGACTTTGCGCCAAAATAGCCTGCGGGCCCACTTAGTGAAGGCGCCTTCTTTCCACTAAGCTCCATCATCTTGTTGCATTCTCAACATTCCCTCTCAACAAGATATGGATTATCAGCAACCCCTATCCTACCTCAGTGGTATTCAAATTTGCTCCTAGTGAGCGACTTCATCAAGATATCAGCATCATGATCCTCCGTTGGAATGTATGAAAGTAATATGATTCTCCGCTGCACACAATCTCTGATATGATGGTACCTGATGTCAATGTGCTTAGATCTATCATGAAATACTGGATTAGCAGAGAGTTTAATACAACTCTGGTTATCATAGTAAGTCACAGTAGGGTCCAAGTAAGAACCGAACAACCCAACTAGAATCTTCTCAGCCATATAGCCTTGCATGCAACCAAACTTGCTGCCATATACTCGGCCTCTACTGAACTGAGTGCCACGGATCTCTGCTTCCTGTTGTACCAAGAAACTGATGTCGATCCGATACTAAAGACCCCTCCAGATGTGCTCTTTCTCTCCGTTGGGCTCCCTACCCAATCTGCATCCGTGAAGGCACATAGCTTCACCTCATCCTCCTATCTATACCACAATCCATATCACGATGTGCCTCTCAAATAATGCAATACATGCTTGACTGCCTTCCAGAAGAGCTTGGTTGGCTTAACCATAGCTTTTGAAAGCTGGTTAACGGCATAACATATATCGGGTCGTGTATTGACCAGATACATAAGCGACCCCACCAACTGTCGATAAACAGTGGCATCCACTTCTTCTGCTGAAGTGGCATCCTCCTTCCTCCAACCTCCAGGAAGAGGAGTATCAACAGGCTTGCAGCCATGCATGTTGAACTTCTCCAGTATCTCCCGAGCATACTTACCCTGAAAAACAAATAGTCCATCACTGCGCTGCCAAATTTCCAATCCCAGGAAATAATGAAGGAGGCCCAAATCCTTCATCTCAAACTCCTTAGCAAGATCATCCTTGCATGAAAGTATCAACAGTTCATCACCCGTTAGAATCAAATCATCTACATAAAGTACAATGATAAGCAACTTACCCTCCACCACAATCTGGTATAGGTTAGGATCCGCCTCGCTCTTGGAGAATCCAAGTCCGGTGAAATAACTGTCTATCCGTGTGTACCAAGCACGTGGTGCTTATTTCAACCCATACAGTGCTCTCTTGAGCCTGCACACATGCGACTCTCTGTTGAAGATCTCGAAACCTTCGGGGTGCTCTATGTACACCTCCTCCTCAATGACTCCGTTGAGGATCGTAATCTTCACATCCATCTGATGAATGTGCCATCCCATCTGCACTGAGAGAGCAAGAATCATCAGTATGGAAGAATACCTTGCGACAGGTGCAAAGGTCTCCTCATAATCGATCCCCTCTATCTGTGAAAAGCCTCGGGCAACAAATCTTGCCTTGTACTTCTCCACACTCCCGTCAGCTGCCTGCTTAACTTTGTAGATCCATCTCAAACCCACCACTGATTTCCCTTCCGGTCTAGGAACAATATCCCATGCACTGTTTCTGACAATTGAATCATACTCTTCCACCATGGCATCTACCCATGCGGGATCCTCCACAGCTTCCTTGAAGGAGGATGGCTCAGTCACAACACATTTTCTGACAAGAGACATGTATCCAGTGTACCGATCAGGTGACCATCTCTACCTACGTTGGGCTGTAGGTCTTCCTACAACTTTCTCTGCATCTTGAGCCAGTTGCTCAGCTTCTGTCAAGCGCTTTCGCCCTCTGATGGTTGGCGTTGCATGAGTGGTCTCTTCCACTCCATGAACTTCGTCCTGTGGCTGATCCACATCCTGAAGCTCATCCTTAGGAACTAATAGCTCCTCATCTGCATGCAAGTGTGGCTCCCTCTCAAGCGAACACTTCATGGCTTTCTCCTCCTGAAATTTTATATCTCGTCGCACAACAGTCTTATCGCTGTCTGGAAAATACACACGATAGTTGTGGGGCGTATCAATGTACCCCACAAATATCCCAACCTCTGCAGTCGGCTCCAACTTCTTCCTGGCATCCTTTGTCACATGCATGTAAATGTTAGCACCAAAAATCCTCAAATGAGAAATATCAGGCTTCTTACCAGAATAAGCCTCCTCGAATGTACTCATGCCAAGTATCCTGTGAGGACAATGGTTCTGCACATATACTGTTGTATTGCATGCTTCCGCCCACAAGTGAAGGGGTAGGCCCTGATCATGCAACATCGCCCGTGCAACACCCACGATCGTTCTGTTCTTCCGCTCAGCAACCCCGATCTGCTGTGGGTTATGGGGAGCTATGAGCTCTCTTCGAATCCCTTCTGCACTACAGAAATCCTTGAACTCACCAGAGATGTATTCACTGCCATTATCGCTCGTAAGAGCCTTCACCTTCTTCTCCGACTCCTTCTCGACTAGTGCTTTGAACTCACAGAACTTTGAGTATGTCTCACTCTTCTTCTACATGAAGAAGATCCAGCACTTATGAGAGAAATCATCAACAAAGAACACATAATACATGTGTTTTGCCGTCAAAGCTACTGAGAAAGGTCCACACGTGTCTGTGTGAATTCTCTCAAGGATCGTCGTGGCGTGATTATCCTTCTCGTGAAAGGTGGCTTTCACAAACTTTCCCAAAGTACACCCCTTGCACTGATATGACTACGCAAGAGTACCTTTAGGAAGCCCTGTAGTGATCTGTTGTAGTATCTTCAAGGCTCCATGGTGAAGGTGACCCAATCTCCTGTGCCACAGCTCGCCATCATCCTGGCTCACCAATCCTTCTGCCTTGCATGCCATTACTGCGCAGCCATCTACTTGCAACTGATAAAGGTTCCTCACTCAAACCCCTATCTTCCGGGTTTCTCCAGTTGTCTTACTGCGTAGGAAAGCCTTTCCCTCACTGAAAACAACATCATATCCCTTGTCTTCTAACATCACCATAGAGATAAGATTCTTCTTCAATCCTGGAACATGCATCACTTCCTTCAATACAAAGGGTTTACCAGACTCCCTCTCAAAGGAAATGGTACCGATACCGATCGCACTATATCTACCATCATCACCCATCTCGATGTGCACTCCAAGATCTTTGTCCTCCAGATCAGAAAACAAATCTCAATCTCCTGTCATGTGAAAAGACGCACCACTGTCCAAGAACCACACCGATCCCATCACACTTGAAACCAAGCATGCGATCAATGAAAAATCAAGCTCAAACTGCGAGGCTAGAGCCTCTCCTACTACAGATCCAACAACTTGCTTGTTCTTCTTCTTCTGCGAACAATTAGTGGCATAGTGTCCGTGCTGGTGACAGTGAAAGCACTTCACCTTGGACATGTCCTCCTTCTTGCCTTTCGCACCGGACTGAGAAGCTTTCTTGTTCTTCCCCTTCTTTGCTTTGGTAGCCAAAGTGAAATTTTCTTCATCAGTTCCCTTTGATGAAGATCCGTCCTTGGTATTCCGCCTGATCTCCTCCTGCACAAGATCTGACCAAAGTCTCTCCCATCCCGGCAATTTCTCCCAACCATTGACAGAGTCCTTATAGGAATGCCAACTCTTCGGAAGACCAAGGAGAGCCAATCTCACAAAGTCCTCATCATCGACAATCACCCCCACACTTCCCAGCTCATCCCTGCACTGAGTGAACTTCGTGAGATACTTGGGCATACCATCTCCCTTCTCGCATTTGATGTTTCTGAGTTTATCCTTGAGCGCCAGCTTCCTCTGATCACTCTTGCTTTGGAATAGATCTGTCAACACTTTCCACATCAAGTATGGAGAAGCCTTTCCATGCAGGCTGGACACAATGTGATCCTTTACGCCCTCCAACAAAATCCTTCGACACTTTGTTGTCTTCTTTTTCCAAGCATCAACCTGCACAGTATCAGTAGGCTTTGGGACCTCAGCCTTTATGAACTCCTTCAGCCCATTATCATCCAACACCGCCTCCATCTTGTCCTTCCATGCAATATAGTTTGAGCTGCCCTCAAGAGCAAACTCCAATCGCAATCCGTTGAAAGACATTGCCACGTTGATACCAAGAAAACACTGCTACAAATTCGAATTCCACCAACTCCAAACTCAACCGCCTCTAATCTAGAATTCGTGAGAAAAAATTATTTCTCATACAGAGGTTGACTGTATGGGCTTTTACCGGATATCTCACCTTCCAAAGGAAGGATGAATCCAGAGGCTACCTGGCCCGATTACAGACTCTTCTTGAAGAAATAAGATGTAAACACTTTCTGAATAATAGATCTGATGATCAACAGCTCCGATACCATGTAGAAATTTTGAATAATAAACACTTATTCACAAATATTATCTTGATTATACACTATTGCGGAACACATGCATAATACATAACCTCCTATACGTTAATCATCAATTTAGAAGCATTAAAAACAATGAAACATCAATCGCATGCACACATTAACACAGTATGTAACCCGGGGAAAGCATACAGCTGAAAACCCCACACTATTTGTATATTATAATGATTGAGAACATGTAACAATACATAGTACAATACTCCTCACAAGTACTCAGTACTATCTCCACCTATTACACACAAAACTAGCTCAGATCCGAACAAGTCACAGGTTCAAATCTCCTCCGCTGCTTTGCCTGCCTCCACTGCACAATACAAAGTGAAAATCACATGAGCACAGGCTACAATTACCTTGGTATTGGCCCACACCGCGCAGTCCTCATTGGCATAACTCAATCCCACTGATTGTGCAAGATCTCATGCACAAATATAGTCACAACTGATAGCAATCTCAACCTCTAACACCTGTCTCCACTGAACTGTACATGCACTGAGTTAACTAATGTAATCTTCAGTTTCTTTATGAGTTAATAATTAGTGAATTAATTAATATTTAATTCACACAACTCATCACTAGTGTATTCTTTAGTTAGACTAAAATACAACTAGTTCAACCAAGTCAAACTAAACACAACTCCATCAACTCCACAATCAACTCCACCAAACTCAACCACATGAGTTCTAACTGAAGTCCTGCATGCAATAGCTCAACTAACCCACAAAGAAAGCATATTTCCTTCTGACAGCTACGTGTGTCACATCTGTAGCTCAAACTGAAGTGCTCCAAGAGGATAAGATAATGGTTATAGTCCAAATATTATTATGAGACAATAATATTCGACTGTTCTATTTTTAGCCTGGCAGTCTAAAAATAGAAACCTGCCCATATGTCTAAAACTATAAGTCCATCTATTTTTACCAACATGACCAATCATCCACAAATAACATACTGCAACTCATAGACCATGATCCATATGTCTAAAAATAGACATAGTCTAAAAATAGACTTTGCGCCAAAAATAGCCTGCGGGCCCACTTAGTGAAGGCGACTTCTTTCCACTAAGCTTCATCATCTTGTTGCATTCTCAACAGAGAGTTTTGCAATAAGGAATTTGAAGAATTCTGTAAGAAGTGTGGTATAGCAAAACAGAAGACTACTCCATATACAACTCAGCAAAATGGAGTTGCAGAAAGAATGGATAAGATGTTGATGGAAAGGGCAAGAAGCATGCTCAATGGTGCCAGGTTAGGACAGGAATTTTGGGCAGAGGCGGTGGATACTTCATGTTACCTTGTCAATAGGTCACCTTCATCAGCGTTGGAGGATAAGACTCCACAAGAGGTATGGACTGGTAAGAAACCCTCTCTTTCACATATGAGGGTATTTGGATGTGATGCATATGTACATGTTCCAAAGGAGAAACGAACCAAGTTGGATAGTAAATCTGAAAAGTGCATCTTTATTGGGTACAAGGATGGTTTAAAGGGTTATAAGCTTTGGAACCCAATCACATAGAAGGTTGTGTATAGTCGAGATGTGGTGTTCAAAGAGGTGAAAGATGTTATTAAACATGAAGTCCAATGAAAGGAACCTGAGAAGATAGAGTTTGAGCTAAAGGAGGAAGAATCAGACTCTACAACAGATGAGGAATCAGAAGATGAAGAGCCACAAACTCTGGCTGTGAGAAGATCAGTTCAAGAAAGAAGGCATCTTGAAAGGTATAGTCCATCTACTTTTTGTTCAAATTTTGCTTTATCTATTACTGACGATGATCCCAGAACTCTGAAGGAAGCAGTATATTCATAGGATGGAAAACTCTGGAAAGAGGCCATGGTTGATGAAATGGCATCTTTGCACAAAAATGAGGCTTGGGATCTGGTGGAGTTGCCGGCTGGAAGGAAACCCACTGGCAACAAATGGGTGTTCAAAAAGAAGACAAATGCAGAAGGAAAAGTGGAGAAATACAAAGCTCGGTTGGTAGCAAAAGGTTATTCCCAGGTGCTGGGAATTGATTTTGGTGATATTTTTTCTCCTGTTGCCAAGGTAACTTCTATTAGATTACTTTTATCTGTTGTTGTTGCTTTTGATTTTGAGGTAGAACAGATGGATGTGAAGACAGCATTTCTTCACAGGGATCTGGAAGAGGAAATCTACATGAATCAACCTGAAGGCTTTGCAGCGAAGGGCAAGAAAGAACTGGTATGCAAGTTAAAGAAGTCTCTGTATGGGTTAAAATAGTCACCAAGGATGTGGTATTAGAAATTTGATACATTTATATGGGGACTTGGCTTCACCAGAAGCAAAGCAGATCACTGTGTGTATTTTAAATTAATTGGTGACCGTGTTATTTATCTGGTCTTGTATGTGGATGATATGTTGCTGTATGGAAACGATAAAGAAATTATTCAGGATTTGAAGACCCAATTGTCCTCCAAATTTGACATGAAAGATCTTGGTGCTGCAAACTATATTTTGGGCATGGAAATTAAAAGAGATCGGGAAAAGAGGAAGCTCTGGTTAAACCAGAGGAAGTATGTCGAGACAATACTGCAGAGGTTTAATATGCAGGATAGTAAACCGGTGAATGTTCCTATTCCTGTAGGTGTGAGGCTATCTGTTGAACAATGTCCCAATACACAAGAAGAAGAAGAGGACATGTCTCGTGTTCCATATGTAAGTGCAGTTGGTAGCCTGATGTATGCAATGGTTTGTACTAGACCAGACATTGCACATGCAATGGGAGTATTGAGCAGGTTTATGTCAAAACCAGGGAAGGAGCACTGGACAGCAGTGAAGCGCGTTTTCAGGTATTTGCATGGCACTAGTGATTATGGTTTGTGCTACCAAGGAAGACCAGGATTGGACAGAGTGTTGGATATTCATGGCTTTTTTGATGCAGACTAGGCTGGAGATTTGGATCAGAGAAGATCTACAAGTGGGTATGTGTTTAACCTATTTGGAGGTGCAGTCAGTTGGATGAGTAAGAAACAATCTGTAGTGGCACTATCAACTACAGAGGCAGAATACATGGTAGCCACTCATGTAAGCAAGGAAGCAATTTGGTTGCAGAGATTTTGTTCAAGTATGGGGTTAGTACAGGAAGCTATAAGGATAGACTATGACAGCCAAAGTGCAACTTTCTTGGCAAAGAACCCTGCATATCATTCAAAGACAAAGCACATTGATGTTCAGTATCACTTTGTGAGGGATATGATAGAAGACAAAAGGTGTTGCTGGTAAAGGTGGACACTTTGAAGAATACTGCAGATGCATTGACAAAATATGTGAGCTCTAAGAAGTTCTCTTGGTGTAGAGAGACAATGGGCATTTCAAGGCTGGCAAAATGACTAAGCTCTCTTGTGGCCCCCTGTGGAAAGAAAACAACGGGTGGGAGAATGTTGGGTTGTGTTATATTATTTCCACGTAGTTATGTTGGGTTGTGTTATATTCTTTCCACATAGTTAACAGGGGGTTTGAAGGGCACCCATAACCCCATTTTATGGGGTCCGAGGTAGCGCCCCGGAAAATTTTGGTTTTGGACCCTATGTTAGGTTGGGCAGACCCACCTATGGTTTTGTGCATGATTTTTGCACATGTTTTTTGGACACGATAGTTTTCGGTCCATGGTATTGGATGCTTCGGCATGTATAAATATGTATTGTAACATTGAAAGGAACATAATGAAAAATCAAGCTGGTAGTCCCGGTTTTGGGATCCAGGGGAAAATCCCTGTGTATATGTGTTTTATGTGTTATGCTCTCGCATTGTTTATTTTCTGTGTTTTAGAATTCGTATGCAGGTAATTTATGTACAGGGTTAAAACCTACAATGGCTCTTCACCTACTCTATGACTGTTACATCCACTATTGAGACTTGACTTACGCTTCACATAACTCAGCATTACAATGCACATCTACCCATGTGAAAAATGGCTTGAAAAAGCCAAACTAGACATCATTCGGACTTAGACAACCATAGAAGTCCAACTGCTCGACATCCTCATGCTGATCAACAGTGACATATTGATGCAAATATTGGTAGTCCTTGATAGTGTCTATGTGTTCTACTATGACATCCATATGAAACCTGAACCTTACCTCCATAGCATCTGGGTACATTCCTCGGGCTCCTTTGTCCAACTCGTCTGAGAGCATATGCATCTTGTCCTCAATGTGGTCAAAACAACAACATACTTGTGCATGATGTGTGCAATGATAGGCAAGTCTGGGCTAGTGGCGATGTGCATCAACTCGTTGAAGTACGAGTCAAACTCCTATCAGACCTGCTTCTTTGTCTTCGCCTGGGTGAGAATCCCAAGTGATGGGATCATGTGGGTGTGCACTACAACATCCATGCTCTTGAATACTCGTGCATGGGAAGCCTATATGCTAGTGATGAGTTGTGGTAGGTCTTCATAGTTCTGGATCTAACTCTAGATATGTGCTTGCAGCTTGACTACATTGGCCCTCATTATCTTTGGCAAGTGAAGCGGGGCTCCCTTGTACTTCAGTGTCCATGCTTGCATGTTATCAATAGCAGCATGTATGTTCTTCAAGATGTGTGCTCTTCTTTCACATCGTTGCTGCCATCCGTGGAGATGGACGATTGCTTGGTGCACGGTACATGTTATCACTTAAGAAAAAATTTCTAAATTCTGAGCATCAGTTTGATTCCAAAGGATTGATGTTAGTCTTGGTCTAGCCTTTCCATGGTTGTTTTAGAGTCTAAGATCTAGAAGAGAGTCTTGTTGGTATGGTCAAATAGGGTCAACACTTTGTTCTTGCCTATCACTGGTCCCACATCACACATAAATTTCCATGTGTCAAACTTATGTCAAGGTTTTCATGAGCTACTCATTAATGGAGAATACTGAAATATGCTTACAAATAGAAATAACCCAGCTAGGGCGATGGTAGCTTATCCCTGAGAAGAGATGTGTCGGCTACATGCCTCTAAACTGTTTCGAACTGTGTTTACAATGAGGCTCGAAGGCCTATTTATTATTGAGAAACAATGGAAAACCCTTCACATTCCAAAACCTAACCCTAGAAGATGAAACGCCAAATTGTGGGCCCCGTTTTGGGGTGAGTTGGACAACCAACTTCCCGGGGTCGCGAATTGATCGTATTATCTCCGTTTGACGAGCATGATAGCCCATTGGAAAGATATCTCTGAGGACTACGACGGAAAAGACAATTTTTATCAGAAAAATCGCTAGCGGAAGATTTCCCAAAAAACATCATTTAGGGCCTCAAAACGGCTCCGGAAGTTTAGGACCCGAAAAACTGCTAAAAATAGTAAACTGTGCTATAATTAAGGAAACAGAAAAACTGAAAGAGACAGTTGTGGGGGTCCAAATGGGATAGGTGGGTGGCCACCAACATCCACTTGGATCATTTTTGTAGCACAAAACCCAATCTAGCAGTTTTCGTAGTGCAAAACCCAGTCTAGCAGTTTTCGTAGCGCAAAACCCAAAATCTGCGCTGGTTGCGCTATGAAATCGGGGATTCGTGCTAATTCGTGTTAAATTTCACCTAGCTGTCCAATCTATCAGAATCAGTTAGTCTTAAATCATCAACTGTCAGTCGATACACCATGCCTATCACATGCAACCGCTCATTCTCATCATTAGTTTGTTAGGTGTCTTGGTACGCTCAAATTTCAAATTTCAAAAAAAATATCCAAGTGTTTTCAGTTATGATTATGTTTGGGTTCATGCATGAGAAGAAAATTGACAGGAATTTAATCAAAATTCTCTGAAGTTCAAGCGAGGTAGTTTCCTTGTTTATTTCAAGTGAGGCAGTGATCGAGATTAAGATGGTACAAGATCTTCAATCTTCGTTTTGCAGGAATTCCATGGAGGTGTCTACAGAAAGGAAGGAGCATAGGTCAGGAAGGTGTTTGAGGAATGAGCTTGAAGGCTTAGATGTTCTCCTAAAGAACAATGAAGTTGAACGAGCTTTTAAACAGGTTGGTTGTTGGAGATTTTGTGAAAAACTTCAAGGAGGCCATATGCAAGTCACCAAAGAATTTGCTTTCATTTTCATAGGATTGAATTCGAAGGTTGGAGTGATTGAATTACCAATCTCTCCAGAGGTTATATCTGCAGTCACTGAAATTCCAAGGGGACAGGAGAGGTGGTTTAAAAATTTCAATTTTGATATGACTCCTTGCAACGAATTCTTGAAGCTAGAGTTCATTGATTCAGACTTAAACAGGTCAGTGCCCAAGAGCTTTGTAAAAGATTCATATGCCAATTTACTTACCTACATACAGAGATACTTCACCTGTGAGGGGAGGTATCATAAGGTGTATTCCTATCATTTTAAGCTTCTACTTCATTTCATTGGGAAGATATTTCTGGATTTGCCTTTCTATTTGTTTCGTAGCCTAGGCAAAATGTGTGACAAGGTTCAGTTGAAGAAGGAAGCCTGTGAGACCTCGTTTTTTCATCATGGCTTAGTCAAATTGCTCGTTTTACGTGAGCTCTAGAAAATAGATAGGGAGTGGTCCATTTTCTTGTTTATGTCTGGCTTCAAGAATGAAACTAGTCTCAGCCCTTAGGCTACGAGGATTTCTTCACCAACAGTTAGTCATCGTGAAGAAACAAGATCAAGGAGATTCGTAAAATTGAAATCCAAGAAGCAGGTAAAGGAGCCTATGAGTACAAGAGCAATCCAAGAGGGAGTACAAGAGCAATCCACAGATGAAACGGTCCAAAGAAGAGTAACCAGGAGCCAGCTAGCTAGCGAAAAAGGTAAGATAGTGGTTACTGAGGGAAGCCCAGTTTCAAAAGGAAGTTTGAATGATTTGCTTCAAGCTATTGACATTGAAGAATCTCCTCTGGTTCGAGCAAACATAATGGAAGCAAGTAAAGGCAAAACCAAAAAAGCCAAACCCTCTAAAAAGCTCAAATTTCATGATCAGGCTTCTGAATTTGTTTTTAAGCCAAGAAGACCAGTGACAAGGCATTCAAAAGAAATAAAATAAGAACTTCCAGAAGCAAGTGGGATAGGGGAGGTAGCAAAATTTCATGAAGGACCTGTGGTTTTATCAGAAACATCATCACAATTGCACAAAAATAACAGAGGTAAGGCAATTATCTCTCAACAAGAAGAAGGTAGCTTTGAAGAGTTGAAAAAGAAACTGAACCTGGAAAATCTTGAAATTTCCAAACTTAGAAAAGCCTCAAGGAAACATGCAATCAAGGAAGCTCATTTTAACAAAATGGAGACTCTGTGGGAAGATAAAACAATTTCAATACCCGAAGTGGTTAGCTGTAATGCCCAATATTTCACCTGGACGGTCCCTGCAATAAAGGAAGCGAGATACATCAGAAAGGTCAATGCAAAATTAAGAGCTGGAATCTGAATTATGAAGAGGCAAATTGAAGATCTGAAGATACAGCTGAACCAGCCTGAAGGACACCCTCAGCTAAGAAAAACTACATAGCAAGTAAGGCTAAATCTTAAAATTTTGATGTGGATCACCTTTTGAAGTTTACTCTGAAGAATGGTATCAGTTTTTTCAGTTTTGAACAGCTTCATGGCATATAGAAGAACCATTTCAAAGGAAAGAAAGCTCAAGGAAGTTAAATTTTGGCATAAAATTGTGTTTTTGAAATTACACAGCAGTTTCGTAGCACGCTACGAAACTGCTGTAGGTGATGCCTAATGCACAACAGTTTCATAGCACTAGGAAACTGCTGTAGCTGCATGTAATGATTTGGCGGACCAATTTTGAGAGACAAAAGGGAATCTTTTTGAAGAGGGGCTTCTAAAAAGGATTACTTACAAGGTGTAAACATCCAGCAAGGGCAAAACAAGTAAAGGGACGACATCTATGAACTCTAAGCTCCATGTTATGGAAGTGGTCATAATTTCGTAGCTAGTATTGTTCATGATGCTTCAGGAAACATTAAAGAATTTTTTGTCGTACCACGTGTATATGGGCAAGGTCTACAACATATGGAAAATAAGCTAATCCAATTCATTTTTATGTAATTAAGAAGAAAAGCATGGATAATAGACTTCGAAGATCCTTTTGGAGACCAAAGGCAGAAAAACAAGAACAGCTTCCTAATTTCCAGGAACAATCAAAGGATGAGGCATCAAGGGACAGCAGGGAGTTTAAAGCCACCACCAAAGCCAAACAGAAGAAGTCCACTTGTTAGAGAATGAGTTTGAATTGTAATCAATGCTACTACCAACATAATGAGGAGTTACACTCCCAATTATTTTAGGTCTCTAGAGCTGCCAGTTAACAGTCAGTTACATTAAATAGTTGGTTTTAAGTGTCAATAGGTGTCAAAGTAGGAAAAATTCGAATTCCCCTCATGCTGGAGGAGGAATCTAAGTCATGTAATGAAACTCTATATATGGGAGAAAATCTAATGTATCAAGGGTTGGAAATTTTCAGAGAAACCCTCATATTGTGCTTTTTGTAAGACTCTGTTTTAAGTAATACAGTATTTGGCTTTGCTTCTCAGGAATCAGAAGGAATTCAATGTTCAGAATGTCTTGTATTGCCCTCTTCTCATTATTTATAGTGGTATGAATGTGTGATTACTTAGAAATCACTGATTGTTCTCTAACTTCCTTCATACATTTATGAACTATGTTGTCCTTCATGTTTCTGATGTATTCTCCATGTGTTGAATTCTAGATGCCATGACTTCCATGTAAGCTAACATTATTGTCATACTGAAACATTTTTGACTCCATAAGCCCAATGAATATTTTATAATTGTGTTTCAACCGTTTACACTTCTTCATCTGTTTCATAGAGTTATCCATCTTATTCATTATCAAAAATCTTAAAACTAGTGAGAGAACCCTCTCAGGTTGAGGAGGCTAAGCCTCAGCCAAAATTTGGTTTGAAATAGTGGCTCAGAGTCCTCCTAATTAGCAGCCTATCAGGGGTTAATTTTGTTATAACATTTTGGTGCGTCTGCCGGGACCCTGAAGATTATTCATTCCCCAAATCAAGAAGCTGAACTTATGAAGCTAGTAGGAGCTCAGAAAACTTTTCGAGGCTACAATCTACCTTGGTGACTCCATACATTTTCAAAAGTTTAAAAGGTGGATTTGAGAGGGAGATAACACGGAGAAATCCTAGCCCAAATCCACCTACTCCTATGGACAATCCCAACACTCTTTCAAGGAGCAGACAAAGATTTACTGAAACATTAGGTACTCCATCTTATTCAAAATCTTTGCTCTCTGAATTTTCAAGAAGTCTTGAGGACAAAATAGTTGATGACAAAATTCATGAGGTGTTGTTTAGATCAGAAAACGAAGAAGAACTCATTGGAATTATTTTAGATTTGCAAAAAAGAGGAATTGATACTTCATCCTTAGTATCACAAAAAGATAAAGAGGAATTTTGGGAAGTAGTTACTTCTGAATTATTGTTAGAAAAGGAAGACTTAGATAAACTAAAAGAACTTGATCCTTTTGAAGTCTTGCTTAAATCTAAAGCTGGTTTACCCCTTCCCAATTGGAGTACATTTGTCACTGGTTTGCAGAGCCCAAGTAGTCCTTTTCATATCAGCACCTCATCCTCTGCTTCTACTAGTCCTAGTGGTTTTCAAACACCAAGCAATCCTCCTCATATCAGTTCTGCTTCCTCTGTCCCTTTGGTACCTGTCATCACTGTTCCTCCATTAATCATGGTCGTACCTGCTAGGTATGCTCCACTAGCACTCCCTGTTGTTTTGCATGACCTTCCTAGAAAATATGCTGCAAGAATTCCAACATGGGGTGGTGATGAAGAAATCATAGCAGAAGAACATGTAGAGAAATTCAATGATTTTGCTGATAGAGAGGAAGTTGATGATGAGGATGTGAAGCTAAGATTATTTGCACAAACCTTTATTGGGGAAGTTATAAAATGGTTTAAAGCCCTCCCGGCTGGAACCATTCATAATTGGGTAGAGTTTGAAGATAGCCTTCTAAGGAAGTGGGGAAATAGAACTAATCCAGTTCAAGCTCTTTCCGAATACAATAATCTTAGAAGGGCACCTGATGAGACCATTCAAAACTTTTCAAAGAGGTTTAACAAACTGTTTAATTCCATCCCAGCTTGCTTAAAACCTCCGGAAGCTTTACCACAAATGAGATATGCTAAGGCATTTGATTCTGATTTCTCTCTATTGCTTAGAGAGAGAGAATCTGCTATGCTTGCTGATATGCAGAACAATGCAATAAAAGTAGAAGTAAATATGGTTGCTGCTAAAAAATCAAAGATGGGAAAAGCTAAATTGAAAGAAGAAGAGAAACCTTCCTCTTCAGCTCCAGAAGATAAGATTGATTCAATGATGAAGACCATGGAGAAGCTGATGGATAGGTTGGCTCTTGGAAATACCTCTGCTCCTCCTGTGCAGCAGGAGCCTCAATTTAGAAATCCTCAGTTTAGGAGACCTCAAAATCAACAAAGGCCAAGAGAAAATAGGAATCAGCAGCCTGATCCTCCAGTGAGACCTCCTTTTCAGCAAAACTTGGTTGATGAAGAAGATGAGCCTGAAATTCCTAAAGAATCCATCCATTGTCTTGATGAAGAAATGTCAGGGATTTTCTTGACTAAGGAAGAACATGATGAGTCCAGTTTGACCCAACAAGGAGAGGATCCTTAAGACTATTTAAAGGGTTATCAACATGCTATCTTCGAAATGCAAAAACAGTACAATCTCAGGAATAGAAATGTGCCAATTACTGCAAACAAAACTCAGCTCAAGAAGGATGCTCCAAAGGTTGTTGAAGTCAAGAGGAACAACCCAAAGGTTGTTGAAGGTAAAAATGATTCTCCACTTGGTATAAAGGACATTCAACCTCCATCTCCTACTAAAGAAATTGAGAAAATTGTTTATGCTTTTAACCTTGAGAATGAAATTGCAAAAATCAAAATATCAGTCCCTTTTTGTGAAATTCTCAAGGTAGACAAATACAGAAGTAATATTGTAGAGACGCTTAATTCACAACCAGGAGTTGTTGACGTCTTAAATGTACAAGAAGATAATCCTACTATATACTTGGGTCCAAGACTTGAAGATGATCAAAATGAAGAATTCCCTCCTTTCTATGTAAGCATTAGTATTCATGATATGACCTTACATAATGCTATGTTGGATTTGGGAGCCTCTCATAATCTTATGCCCAAGATAATCATGGAAAGGTTAGGATTACAAGTAACAAGACCATATAAGGATTTATTCTCTTTTGATTCAAAAAGAGTCCAATGCATTGGTTTAATTAAAGATGTTGTTGTTGGTCTAACACAAATCCCAACAAAGACAATTGTCATGGACATTGTTGTGGCTGATATTCCGCCAAAGTTTGGGATGCTACTGTCAAGATCGTGGGCAGAAAAAATCAAAGGCACAATGCAGATGGACCTTACCTATGCTACCATCCCTGTTTTTGGTGAGCAAAGGAGATTGTATCGGGAGACCAGAATGGCCTATATGGTAAGCAGCAAAGACAAACCTCAAAATTTTCCTATTTATTCATTTGATACTGGACTTGGATCAGCCATCCTTTTCAATGAGTCAGTTGATAGTGGATCGGAGGAGATGCTTTCAGAAAATCAGCACCCATAAAATCAACAAGAAGATGAGAAAGAAACAATGAGATGGTGGTCATTGTACTTTGATGGATCAGCAGGAAAGGAAGGGGTAGGAGCTGGAATTTGGATCACAAGTCCAAGTGATCAAAGTAAGTTTTGCTCTTACAAACTAAACTTTGATTGCAAAAATAATATGGCTGAATACGAATCTTTGATTTTGGGCTTAGAAGTTTTGTTAAAGATGAAGGCTAGAAACATTTTTTTTCGGAGATTCTAAATTGGTGATTAAACAAGTGGAAGGTGCTTATCAAACAAAGGATGTAAGGATGAGAGCATACAGAAATTTAGTGTTAGATATGTTGGAAACGTTTCAAGCATATTCTTTCACTATCAAAACTAGAGATCAAAACTCCATTGCAGATCCCCGTGTTGTTTCTGCCAGTCTATTTGTCATTCCTATTCATTCTTCTGAAAATTATGAGGTGGAGGTTCATCATCGACCAGATATACCAGATAACATCACTAATTTTCAAGTCTTTGAAGATGATCAACAGGTAAAGAATTTCATTGAATTAAAGGAATAATTTGAAAGCACTCAAGTGGATCAACAAAATATGTTTGTGGAGTCAAAGGAAAAGTCTGAAGTCTTACAATTAAAAAACAATTTAATACCTAAGGGTCTCATTCCTCTTGAGAAGTTGTTTGATCAAAATGATGTGTTCAAAGCTCCAAAAATACAGGCTGATGAGGAGGAAGTAGAGAGCTGCAATTTAGGGACTTCAGTTGTACCTAAGATGGTTAAAATCTCAAAGTTTCTTTCAGCTGATATGAAGGCCAAATATGTTGAGATGATGAAAAGGTTTGTTGATGTTTTTGCATGGAGCTATGCTGATTTAAAACAATATGATTCTTCTATTATTCAGCATACTATTCCTATTAAAGAGAATGAGAAACCTTTCAAGAAAAAGTTAAGAAGAATTAATCCTCTTCTCATGCCATTGATTGAAAAGGAAATTAAGAAACTCTTTGATGCTAAAATCATTGTTCCAATCAGATTCTCAAATTGGCTTGCAAATTTGGTTCCAGTTAGGAAGAAGAATGGAGAGATCAGAATTTGTATAGACTTCAGAAATTTGAATAAGGCTTCATTGAAAGATAACTATCCTCTTCCCAAGATGGATTTAATTCTGCAAAATATTGTTGGTTCACAAAGGATGTCTATGCTTGATGGTTTCTCAGGGTACAATCAGATTCTTGTGCATTCGGATGATCAAGAGAAGACAACCTTCACAACACCATGGGGTACATTCATGTATGTCAAGATGCCTTTTGGTCTCATGAATGCAGGGGCCACTTTTCAAAGAGCAATGGATATTGCCTTTGCTGAAGAAAAGGATAAATCAGTGGTTGTTTATCTTGATGACATCACAGTTTTTTCAAAGAGAGAAGAAGATCATTTGAAGCACCTTGAAAGAATTCTACTGAAATGTAGAAGGTTTGGTATTTCTCTTAATCCCACTAAAAGTATCTTTGCTTTAACATCAGGCAAGCTACTTGGTCATATTATTTCTGAAGAAGGAATTAGGATTGATCCTAATAGATTTAATGCAATTCAAAAGCTAGATCTGCCAAGAAGTAGGAAAGAGATCCAATCTTTCCTTGGAAAGGTGAATTTTGTTAGGCGCTTCATTCTTAATTTTGCTGAGATAGTCAAGAATATAACAAAGATGTTGAAGAAAGAAGTGGACTTTAAGTGGATAGTTGAAGCAAAGAAATCTTTTGAGGAAATCAAGAAGGTGCTTACACAAGCACCGGTACTTATCAGCCCAGATTTTACCAAGGAATTTCTAATTTTTACATTTGCTTCTGAAGATACAATTGCTGGAGTTTTGCTGCAAAAAGGAAATCAAGGTATTGAACAACCTATTTATTTCTTTAGTAGGACATTATCAAATGCTGAACTGAAGTACAATATTCTAGAAAAGCAAGCTTACACCTTGGTGAAAACCATAAAAGATTTCAGAATCTATGTTTTGCATTCTCATATTGTCGCTTATGTTCCAATTGTTGTAATAAAAGATATCTTAACACAAGCAGATCTGGATGGAAAAAGGGGAAAATGGATAGCAAAATTGCTAGAGTATGGCATTGACATCAAACCTACCAAATTGGTGAAGGGTCAAGGCTTGGAAAAGCTAATGACTCAGTCAAATCTGGACTGCCTTGACATAAATTTGAATGTAGAAATCTCAGAAATTTCTAAAAGTGAGGAGGAATTGGTCCAAATCAATGAGAAATTCGTGGTTTCAGAATGGTACGAGAATGTGGCTTTTGTTCTGCAACATAATAAAGCCCCTTCCAATTTAACAAAGTCCAAATCAAGGTTTGTCAAGCTGAAATATTTAAGATATTTTGTATATGATCAAAATTTGTTTTGGAAAGATGTAGGAGGGATTTTGTTAAATTGTCTCCTTGAAGAAGAAGTTGATAAAGTGATTGAAGAGTTTCATAAGGGGGTTTGTGGAGGACACCATTATTGGAAAGCTACTACAAATAAGATCCTAATGTAGGTTTTAACCCCGTACAGAAAATTACCTGCATACGAATTCTAAAACACAGAAAATAAACAATGCAAGAGCATAAAACATAAAACACATATACACAGAGATTTTCACCTCGATCCCAAAATGGGACTACCAGCTTGATTTTTCATTATGTTCTTTCAATGTTATAATACATATTTATACATGCCGAATCATCCAATACCATGGACCGAAAACCATCGTGTCCAAAAAACATGTGCAAAAATCATGCACAAAACCATAGTTGGGTCTACCCAACCTAACATAGGGTCCAAAACCAAAATTTTCCGGGGCGCTGCCTCGGACCCCATAAAGTGAGGTTACGGGTGCCCTTTAAACCCCCTGTTAACTACGTGGAAAGAATATAACACAACCCAACATTCTCCCACTTGTTGTTTTCTTTCCACAAGGGACCACAAGAGAGCTTAGTCATTTTTCCAGCCCTGAAATGCCCATTGTCTCTCTACACCAAGAGAACTTCTCAGAGCTCACAGATTTTGTCAATGCATCTACAGTATTCTTCAAAGTGTCCACCTTTACCAGCAACACCTTTTTGTCTTCTATCATATCCCTCACAAAGTTATACTGAACATCAATGTGCTTTGTCTTTGAATGATATGCGAGGTTCTTTGTCAAGAAAATTGCACTTTGGCTATCACAGTCTATCCTTATAGCTTCCTGTACTAACTACATACTTGAACATAATCTCTGCAACCAAACTGTTTCCTTGCTTGCGTGAGTAGCTACCATGTATTTTGCCTCTGTAATTGACAGTGCCACTACAGAATGTTTCTTACTCATCCAACCGACTGAACCTCCAAATAGGTTAAACACATACCCACTTGTAGATCTTCTTTGATCCAGATCTCCAGCCCAGTCTACATCAACAAAGTCATGAATATCTAACACTCTGTCCAATCCTGGTCTTCCTTGGTAGCACAAACCATAATCACTAGTGCCACGCAAATACCTGAAAACCCGCTTCAATGTTGTCCAATGCTCCTTTCCTGGTTTTGACATAAACCTGCTCAATACTCCCATTGCA
The DNA here is from genome assembly GCA_031772625.1 of Pinus tabuliformis. NCBI lineage: Eukaryota > Viridiplantae > Streptophyta > Pinopsida > Pinales > Pinaceae > Pinus > Pinus tabuliformis. The sequence goes on along the minus strand of CM062816.1, from coordinate 1,933,319,795 downwards.
TGTGCAATGTCTGGTCTAGTACAGACCATTACATATATCAAGCTACCAACTGCACTTGCATATGGAACGTGGGACATGTCCTCTTCCTCTTCTTGTGTCTTGGGACATTGTTCACCAGATAACCTCGCACCTACAGGAATAGGAACCTTCACCAGTTTACTATCTTGCATATTAAACCTCTGCAGTATTGTCTCGACATACTTCCTCTGGTTTAACAAAGCTTCCTCTTTGCCCGATCTCTTTTAATTTCCATGCCCAAAATATAGTTTGCAACACCAAGATATTTCATGTCGAATTTGGAGGACAATTGGGTCTTCAAATCCTGGATAATTTCTTTGTCATTTCCAACCAGCAACATATCATCCACATACAAGACTAGATAAATAACACGATCACTAATTAATTTAAATACACACAGTGATCTTCTTTGCTTCTGGTGAAGCCAAGTCCCCGTATAAATGTATCAAATTTCTGATACCACATCCTTGGTGATTGTTTTAACCCATACAGAGACTTCTTTAACTTGCATACCAGTTCTTTCTTACCCTTCGCTGCAAAGCCTTCAGGTTGCTTCATGTAGATTTCCTCTTCCAGATCCCCATGAAGAAATGTTGTCTTCACATCCATCTGTTCTACCTCAAAATCAAAAGCAGCAGCAACAGATAAAAGTAATTTAATAGAAGTTACCTTGGCAACAGGAGAAAAAATATCACCAAAATCAATTCCTGACACCTGGGAATAGCCTTTTGCTACCAACCAAGCTTTGTATTTCTCCATTTTCATTTTGCATTTGTCTTCTTTTTGAAAGCCCATTTACTGCCAATGGGTTTCCTTCCAGTGGGCAACTCCACCAGATCCCAAGCCTCATTTTTGTGCAAAGATGCCATTTCATCAACCATGGCCTCTTTCCAGAGTTTTCCATCCTCTGAATCTACTGCTTCCTTCACAGTCCTAGGATCATCGTCAGTAATAGATAAAGCAAAATTTGAACAGAAAGCAAATGTACTATACCTTTTAGGTTTCCTTCTTTCTCGAACTAATATTCTCACAGCCAGAGTTTGTGGCTCTTCATATTTTGATTCCTCCTCTGTTGTAGAGTCTGATTCTTCCTCCTTTAGCTCAAACTCTATCTTCTCAAGTTCCTTTCATTGAACTTCATGTTCAATAACATCTTTCACCTCTCTGAACACCACATCTTGGCTATACACAACCTTCCGTGTGACTCGGTTCCAAAGCTTATAACCCTTTAAACCATCCTTATACCCAATAAAGATGCACTTTTCAGATTTACTATCCAACTTGGTTCATTTCTCCTTTGGAACATGTACATATGCATTACATCCAAATACCCTCATATGTGAAAGAGAGGGTTTCTTACCAATCCATACCTCTTGTGGATTCTTATCCTCCAATGTTGATGAAGGTGACCTGTTGACCAAGTAACATGCAGTATCCACCGCCTCTGCCCAAAATTCCTGTCCTAACCCAGAACCACTGAGCATGGTTCTTTTCCTTTCCATCAACGTCTTATTCATTCTTTCTGCAACTCCATTTTTCTGAGGTGTATATGGAGTAGTCTTCTGTCGTGCTATACCACACTTCTTACAGAATTCTTCAAATTCCTTACTGCAAAACTCTCCACCGTTATCTGTCCTCAGCACCTTTATGTTCTTCTTTATCTGGTTTTCCACCAGAGCCTTAAATTCTTTAAACCTGTCAAAGACTTCAGATTTCTTCTTAAGGAAATATATCCATGTATTCCTTGAGAAGTCATCTATAAATGATACATAGTACACAGACTTACCCAGTGATGGAACCTTCACAGGTCCAAACACATCATTGTGCACAAGTTCTAATATTTGTTTCTCCCTCTTACTACTAGAGGGGAAACTAACCTGATTCTGCTTCTCGTATACACAATTTTCACAGAAATAAAAATCCAAAGAGCTATTACTCATAACTTCTACCACACATTTACCATGAAGTATTCAAAGGCCCTTCTCTCCAATATGTCCAAGCCTTTGATGCTACAGCATGGTATTTTCTCCAAAGACCACTAGATTTTCTACTCCACTTTCAGGAACCACGGAACTGTTGCACCCATCAACAACAGTGCTACCTAGCATCTTGTACAAAGTTCCAATCCGAACTCCCCACATCAATACCAGTGCTCCCAGAACCATCTTGCAGGTATCCTTCTCGAACATTGTTTTTACACCTGCCTCATCCAACTTACTAACAGAAATAAGATTTTTGGCTAATGCCGGAATATGCAGAACACTCGGAAGTGTTCTAACCCTTCCACCTTGCAGCTTCCACTTTACTTTTCCACGACCAATGATTCTAGCCTTCCTATCATCCCCCAAGAAGACATCACCACCATCATATTTCTCATACTCACGAAACCACTCTCTATGGGGAGTGAATGCACCTGAGTCAATCAACCATGCCTCATGATCTACAAGTGTACTTGAAGAAGCCAAGTACACATCCCCACCTTCATCTGAGGTGGTTTTCGCCTCTGTAGAAGGAGCCTCATCAGATCCCTTTCCTTTGTCAGGAGTTTTAGATTGACAGTCCCTTTTGAAGTGGCCTTCCTTTCCGCATTTCCAGCACACCACCTTTACAGGTTTTCCTCAAGATTTAGATCTCCCACTCGATGAATTATTTTTATTTCTGTTCTGGGACCATCCTCGTACAGACAAGGCATCACCATTTTGTATCTCCATATTTTTCTGTCTCATCTCCTCCATCAGCAAGGCTAAGACTATTTCTTCAAACTGCAAGGCAGTTGCATTGCTACCTATTGCAATAACCAGACTATCCCACGAATCTGGTAGAGAACACAACAAACTGATGCACTTATCTTCATCTGAAATTTTAATATCAACAGATGCTAACTGACTTACCACAGTATTAAATCCATTTAGATGTTCTGTCACCGAGTCTCCATCTTTCATCCTCGGGTTATACAGCTTTTTCCACAGGAATAGTTTATTCACCAGAGACTTAGAATGGTACAAAGTCCCTAACTTGTCCCACAAAGCCTTTGCTGTAGCTTCCCCTGATACATTCAGCAATACTGAATCTGAGACACACAATTGTATTGTGCTCTTTGCCTTCTGATCCAAATTCTTCCATTCTTCATCAGACACTCCTGTTGGTTTAGTACTCGGATCTACCGTGATCCACTGATCTTTATCCACCAACAGATCCTCCATCTTGAGTTTCCACAACTTAAAACTCTGACCATTAAATTTCTTGATCTCTATCTTTCCACTGCTCGCCATCTTCTTTCACCACCCGAATCGATCTCACAGATCTCCCACTGAACAGGGTCTACCATAGGCCCGAGCGAAACCCCTCAGTAATAAAGGCGTCCCCTTGAAGCCAAATCTGCTCTGATACCAAATGTAGGTTTTAACCCCGTACAGAAAATTACTTGTATATGAATTCTAAAACATAGAAAATAAACAATGCGAGGGCATGACACATAAAACACATATACACATAGATTTTTCCCTGGATCCCAAAACCAAGACTACCAGCTTGATTTTTCATTATGTTCCATTCAATGTTATAATACATATTTATACATGCCGAAGCATCCAATACCATGGACCGAAAACCATCACGTCCAATACAATGAACCGAAAACCATCGCATCCAAAAAAAATGTACGAAAATCATGCATAAAACCATAGGTGGATCCGCCCAACCTAACATAGGGTCCAAAACCAAAAAATTTTGTGGCGTTGCCTCGGACCCCATAAATTGGGGTTACAGGTGCCCTTCAAACCCCCTGTTAACTACATGGAAAGAATATAACACAACCCAACACCTAAGAGCTGGATTATTTTGACAAACTATGTTTAGAGACATTTGCAAAAGGGTAGCTACATGTCATGAATGTCAAATATTTGAAGGAAAGAGGAAACTTGTGCCTTTGCCTTTGGTTCCTATATATGTTCAATTTCCTTTCCAGCAATGGGGATTGGATTTTATTGGAGAAATTCATCCTCCTTCATCAGGACAGCATCGCTGGATTCTCACAGCCACAGATTACTTCACCAAATGGATAGATGTGGTTCCAACAAGGCAAGCTAATGATTCGGTAATTATTTCTTTCCTAGAAAATAATATATTGTCTAGATTTGGCTCCCCAATGAAGATTATAACTGACAATGCTCAAGCTTTTAAGTCCAAGAAAATGATTAATTTTTGTCACCAATATCACATTACTCTTGGACATTCTACTGCTTATTATCCGCAAGGAAATGGCCTTGCTAAATCATCAAACAAAAGCATTGTAAGGATCATTAAAAAGGTGTTGCAGGAAAACAAAAAAGCTTGGCATTTGAAATTGAAGTATGCCTTGTGGGTTGATAGAATTTGTACAAAGAGATCTATTGGCACTTCACCATATGAGTTAGTGTACGGTGCTGAAGCTATATTTCCAACATCACTTGGATTACCTGTAATGAAACTAATTCAAGGACTAGAAGAGGAACCAAATGTTGTACAAAGGAGAATCAATCAGTTGATAGCCCTACAGGAGAAGAGAAATGAAGTGTATGACAGTCATCAACACAGTCAGAACAGAATCAAGAATACATTTGATAAAAAAGATCAAAGAATTTAGTTTTCAGATCAATGACAAAGTGCTGAAATGGAAGGCCAGAATCGAAGAAAAAGGTAAGCACGGTAAGTTTGAGAATTTGTGGAAAGGTCCTTATCAGATTATTGCTTTCCATGGAAACAACACTTACATTCTATAGGAAATTGATGGAGAATCATATGCTGGAGGACCTCTTAATGGCAGGTTCCTAAAGCATTATCATTATTGAGATACTATCAATTTCTCATAACAATGTATATATCTGTTTTATCAGTTTTTATTTTTTGCTAATAATTACAAGCTGAAACAGAAGGCTTAAGCCCGAGGTGAAGCTTAAAAGGGGATGCTTGTCAAATAAATTTCTGTTTATCATAAGATGATAGAACACTGGACCTGTGAGTTCTTAGTGTACCACAAGGGCACACTATCCCAAGAGGAGCCACTATTATCACTTAAGAAAAAATTTATAAATTCTAAGCATCAGTTTGATTCCAAAGGATTGATGTTAGTCTTGGTCTAGTCTTTCCATGGTTGTTTTAGAGTCTAAGATCTAGAAGAGAGTCTTGTTGGTATGGTCAAATAGGGTCAACACTCTGTTCTTGCCTATCACTGGTCCCACATCACACATAAATTTCCATGTGTCAAACTTATGTCAAGGTTTTCATGTGCTACGAAACTGTCTAGGAGTTTTCGTAGCGCAAAACCCAGAATTTGCACTAGTTGCGCTACGAAATCGGGGATTCGTGCTGATTCGTGTTAAATTTCACCTAGTTGTCCAATCTATCAGAATCTGTTAGTCTTACATCATCAACTGTCAGTCCATACACCATGCCTATCACATGCAACCGCTCATTCTCATCATTAGTTTGTTAGGTGTCTTGGTACGCTCAAATTTCAAATTTCAAAAAAAAAGATCCAAGTGTTTACAGTTATGATTATGTTTGGGTTCATGCATGAGAAGCAAATTGACAAGCATTTAATCAGAATTCTCTGAAGTTCAAGCGAGGTAGTTTCCTTGTTTATTTCAAGTGAGGTAGTGATTGAGATTAAGATGGTGCAAGCTCTTCAATCCTCATTTTGCAGGAATTCCATGGAGGTGTCTACAGAAAGGAAGGAGCATAGGTCAGGCAGGTGTCTGAGGAATGAGCCCGAAGGCTTAGATGTTCTCCTGAAGAACAATGAAGTTGAACAAGCTTTTAAACAGGTTGTCTATTGGAGATTTTGTGAAAAACTTCAAGGAAGCCACACGCAAGTCACCAAAGAATTTGCTTTCAATTTCACAGGATTGAATTCGAAGGTTGCAGTGCTTGAATTACCAATTTCTCCAAGGTTATATCTGTAGTCACAGAAATTCCAAGGGGACAGGAGAGGTGGTTTAAAAATTTCAATTTTGATATGACTCCTTGCAAGGAATTCTTGAAGCTAGAGTTCATTGACTCAGACTTAAATAGGTCAGTGCCTAGGAGCTTTGTAAAAGATTCATATGCCAATTTACTTACCTGCATACAGAGATACTTCACTTGTGAGGGGAGGTACCATAAGTTGTATTCCTATCATTTTAAGATTTTGCTTCATTTCACTAGAAAGATATCTCTGGATTTGCCTTTCTATTTGTTTCGTAACCTAGGCAAAATGTGTGACAAGGTTCAGTTGAAGAAGGAAGCCTCTGAGACCTCATTGTTTCATCATGGCTTAGTCAAATTGATCGTTTTACATGAGCTCTAGAAAATAGATAGGGAGTGGTCCATTTTCTTGTTTATGTCTGGCTTCAAGAATGAAACTGGTCTCAGCCCTCAGGCTACGAGGATTTCTTCACCAGCAGTTAGTCATCATGAAGAAACAAGATCAAGGAGATTCGTGAAATTGTAAGCCAGCAAGCAGGTAAAGAATCCCATGAGACCACTAGTAATTCAAGACACACCCCAACAGTCACAAAAAAGGAAAGGTCAGATCAAAAAGGGAGTACAAGAGCAACCCACAGGTGCGGTCCAAAGAAGAGTAACCAGGAGCCAGCTGGATAGAGAAAAAGGTAAGACAGTGGTTACTGAGGGAAGCCCAGTTTCAAAAAGAAGTTTGAATGATTTTCTTCAAGCTATTGACATTGAAGAATCTCCTCTGGTTCGAGCAGACTTAATGGAAGCAAGTAAAGGTAAAACCAAAAAAAGCCAAAAACCTCTAAAAAGCTCAAATTTCATGATCAGGCTTCTGAATTCGTTTTTAAGCGAAGAAGACCCATGACAAGGCGTTCAAAAGAAATACAAGGGGAACTTCTAGAAGCAAGTGAGATAGGGGAGGTAGCAAAATTTCATGAAGGACCTGTGGTTTTATCAGAAACATCATCACAATTGCACAAAAATGATAGAGGTAAGGCAGTTATCTCTCAACAAGAAGAAGGTAGCTTTGAAGAGTTGAAAAAGAAACTGAACCTGGCAAATCTTGAAATTGCCAAACTTAGAAAAGCCTCAAGGAAACATGCAATCAAGGAAGCTCATTTTAACAAAATGGAGACTCTGTGGGAAGATAAAACAATTTCAATACCCGAAGTGGTTAGCTGTAATGCCCAATATTTCACCTGGATGGTCCCTGCAATAAAGGAAGCAAGATACATCAGAAAGGTCAATGCAAAACTAAGAGCTGGAATCTGAATTATGAAGAGGCAAATTGAATATCTGAAGATACAACTGAACCAGCCTGAAGGACACCCTCAACTAAGAAAAAATACATAGAAAGTAAGGCTAAATCTTAAAATTTTGATGTGAATCACCTTTTGAAGTTTACTCTGAAAAATGGTATCAGTTTTTTCAGTTTTGAACAACTTCATGGCATATAGAAGAACCATTTCAAAGGAAAGAAAGCTCAAGGAAGTTAAATTTTGGCATTAAACTGTGTTTTTTAAATTACATAGCAATTTCGTAGCGCGTTACAAAACTGTTGTAGGTGATGCCTAATGCACAACAGTTTCGTAGCGCGCTACGAAACTGTTGTAGCTGCATGTAATGATTTGGTGGACCAATTTTGAGAGACAAAAGGGAATCTTTTTGAAGAGGGGCTTCTAAAAAGGATTACTTACAAGGTGTAAACATCCAGCAAGGGCAAAACAAGTAAAGGGAGGACATCTATGAACTCTAAGCTCCATGTTATGAAAGTGGTCATAATTTCATAGCTAGTATTGTTCATGATGCTTCAGGCAGCATTAAAGAATTTTTTGTCATACCACGTGTATATGGGCAAGGTCTACAACATATGGAAAGCAAGTTAATCCAATGCATTTTTATGTAATTAAGAAGAACAACAGGGATAATAGACTTCGAAGATCCTTTTGAATACCAAAGGCAGAAAAACAGGAACAACTTCCTAATTTCCAGGAACAATCAAAGGATGAGGCATCAAGGGACAACAGGGAGTTTAAAGCCACCACCAAAGCCAAACTGAAGAATGCCACTTGTTAGAGAATGAGTTTGAATTGTAATCAATGCTACTACCAACAGAATGAGGAGTTACACTCCTAATTGTTTTAGGTCTCTAGAACTGCTAGTTAATAGTCAATTACATTAAATAGTTGGTTTTAAGTGTCAATAGGTGTCAAAGTAGGAAAAATTTGAATTCCCCTCATGTTGGAGGAGGAATCTAAGTCATGTAATGAAACTCTATATAGGGAGAAAATCTAATGTATTAAGGGTTGGAAATTTTCAGAGAAACTCTCATATTGTGCTTTGTGCAAGACTCTGTTTTAAGTAATATAGTATTTGGCCTTGCTTCTTAGGAATCAGAAGGAATTCAATGTTCAAAATTTCTTGTATTGCCCTCTTCTCATTATTTACAGTGGTATGAATGTGTGATTACTTAGAAATCACCGATTGTGCTCTAACTTCCTTCATACATTTGTGAACTGTGTTGTCCTTTATGTTTCTGTTGTATTCTCCATGTGTTGAATTCTAGATGCCCTGACTTCCATGTAAAGCTAACATTATTGTCATACTGAAACATTTTTGACTCCATAAGTGCAATGAATATTTTCTAATTGCGTTTCAACCATTTACACTTCTTCATCTATTTCATAGAATTATCCATCTTATTCATTATCAAAAATCTTAAAACTAGTGAGAGAGCCCTCTCAGGTTGAGGAGGCTAAGCCTCAGCCAAAAGTTGGTTTGAAATAGTTGCTCAGAGTCTTCCTGATTAGCAGCCTATCAGGGGTTGATTTTGTGATAACATTACCAAACTTGAAGTACAATGCTCGCATAACTGTATCAAGGGACAACACTTCATCTAGTAGTGCCTTCTTCATTTCAGCTTAGGCAGACATTATCACCAAGTCTCCTCCTTGCTTGGCCACCTGTAGTTCCTTCGCCATTCGCTCATTCTCAGTTATGAGGAAATGAACACTTGAGTTGGTGGCTTCGTCATACACTTTAGTTGCATCGACCAAAGCAGTTGGATGCTTATGGACATCAGTCACGATCACTTGTTCTTCAACTTGCACAGGGGATGTTTGGTTCTCCGGAGTTGGTACTCTTTGAGACTACACAAATCTATGATGAGATTCGTCAAAGGAGGTGTCGTGCATCTCTTCTTCCAGCTAACCACCAAGGATCTCAGTGCCTCCTTGGTCATTTGAGACTTTCTCATCATTAGGATGTAATGAAGCGGGTGAATCGACCTCGATGTCCTGTTCCAACTCCTGTTGCTCCATGTTTGCATCCAACTATTCAAACGCCTATTCTATCTCATGAGCAAAGTCTTGCCCCTGTGATGGTTCACCCTATTCACCTAATGGCAGTTATTCAGATGAATCAACTACTTGTATGGGTTATGCTTCATCTGTTTGCACGTGATGCGCCCCTGCTGAATCTGCTTCTGTTGCGCTTCCTTCTCCTGTTGGCGCAGCTCTTGTTCTTTCCAGAGTTTCTCCCTCAGCTCATGAAACTCCTTCTCTGCTTCTTCCATTCTCTTCTTATCCCTCTGCCTTCGCGCGATTTGATTTTCGCACTGCTACAACATGTAATCATTAAATACAAATTCCAAAATATTTATAATAAAAATAAAATATATAATTGATTGGTCTATAAAATCAACTATAATTAAAAAAAATGTTCATAAAATATTGAATTATAAAAATAAAATTACAATTGATTTGATTTCATAAATTTAATAAATTAAAATTTATTTAATAATAATAATTATTATGAATGAAGTATCATAAAAAAAAATATACATACATATATATATATATATATATATATATATATATATATATATATATATATATATATATATATATATATATATATATATATATATAATTATAATATAATTACTATAAAATATATTTTTAAAATTGATATGTATTTTTAGATTTTAGTTATAATTTTTTTTGTAATTTCTAATGTGTAAATTAATAAATAAGAAAATGCAATCAATAAAATATTATCAATGATATTTATTTAAAAAATAAACAAACAACTTGTTATGCAACCAACTCACAAAAGAAAAGAAAAGATAAATTAACAACTTGAGAAATGGCCTATTCGAGGGGGCTTCCTGCTTTACATCACATAAATGAATAAATCTTGGACGATACAAATGACAAGACCTCCTTGGAGTATAAGGGGTCACAATATAATCATAGCCTACATAACAATAACAATGTAAGTGCACAACAATAACAATAGTGAGTTTCTATGGGGCACAACAATAATAATATGGGAGCTACATGAGCAGAACAATAATAATAGGGGGCTACACTAACAATAACAACACGGGGTTACACTAATAATATCAATAAGGGGGCTACATCATTATTATAGGGACCTAACATGCCCCCTTTCCCTGAAAAAGTTTTGTTCTCAACACTTCAGTAGTTCTGGCTACTTTTGTATAAAATTTTCATCCTCCCACGTAGAATCTTTAGCGGGTAAGTTCTTCATCTTAATGAGATACACTGAAATTGATTGATTCCTTAGTTTTCGGGTTCTTCTTTTCGTGACTTCTTCAGGCTCCAATTTGGTTTTTCCATCTTCATCAAGTTCTAGAAATATTGTTTGAACTGGGAGCTTGTCACAGATAACCTCCTTTATGCATGAAACATGGAAAATTGGGTGTACTCAGGAAGATGCAGACAACTTCAATTTTTATGCCATAGTACCAACCTTTTGCAAAAATTTGTAAGGACCATAATACTTGGGCGATAATTTATTATCCTTCTTAGCTTTCTTGAGGGACATTTGTTTGTATGGTTGTAGCCTTAAAAATATCCAGTCACCTACATCAAAACTTATTTCACTATAATGTTGATCTACCTATTATTTCATTCGATTATGCGCTAGAGTGAGGTTATCCTTTAAGAGTTGGAGAACTTTTTGTTGATTCTCGATGTGATCTTCCACTGCTTGAACCTTAGAATTTTCTCTTAAAGATGATGTGATGGATGATGGATGATATTCATAAAGTGACATAAATGGGGTCATTTTTGTTGCAGTATGGAAGGAAGTGTTATACCACCATTCAGATAGAGGTAACAACTTGACCGATTATGTTTGTTTATGAGATACAAAGCAATGAAGATATCCTTCCAAATATTTTTCACTATCTTATTTTTCCCATCAGATTGAGGATGATAAGATGAGATATGAGCTAATTGACTACTAAGACAAGAAAATAATTCCGTCCAAAAATTCAAGTGAAAATGGGATCTCTGTCACTTACAATAATCTTTGGGTTTTCATGTAGATTTTGAATTGTTTCCATAAATTCAATAGCAATTGTACTAGTTTTAAAAGGATGAGATAATGCACAAAAGTGTGCATACTTGCAAATTTATCAATTACCACCATGATGACACTCTTTCCTTCAAACTTGGGTAAACCTATGATAAAATCCATGGAGACTTCCTACCAACACTAATTGGGAATGGCTTAAGGTTGTAACAAAATTGGGGTATTAATTTTCTCAACTTTATTTTGTTGGAAAACTAAAAATTATGCCACAAACTTCTAAATATTAGATTTTAGGAAATCCCAAAAAAAATCATTTTTGACCCTGTGGTAAGATTTTAAAAATCTTGAGTGCCCTCCTAAGGGGGAGGTGTGTAAATCCAAAATAATATTTTGTTTTATTTGTTGATTCTTATATATAAGTTATCTTATTTTTCCAAATAAATGTATTAGATGTACTGGGATATTGCTGCAACTTTTGAATGAGTGTCCACAACTCTTTGTCATTCTTTTATTCATCCCTTGCTTCAGTTATCTAATTAGTTTGGAAATTAGAAATGGAACAAAGTAATGCTTCCACATCCTCATCCTTTATTGAGAGGACATCTGCAACAACGTTTTGCTTCGCCTTTTTGTATATGATTTCGAAGTCATAACCCAACATCTTTGTGACTCATTTTTGCTGCTTTTCTGAAGAAAATCTTTATTCAAAAATGATTTAATACTATTGTGATCTATTTTTATCTTGAAGTGTCTTCCCATTAGGTAAGGTCACCATTTATTTAGTGCATGTAGTATTTCCAACATTTCCTTCTCATAAATAGGTTTTTTTAAATACTTTCCCTTGATTCGATGACTTTCAAAAGCAACAAGTCTTCCTTTTTGCATTAAAACAACACCAATTCCATTTCCTGAGGCTTCACATTGCATAATAAAGTTTTTTTTGAAGTCTGGTGTAGCTAATACCTGTTCTTGGCACATTTACTCTTTCAATATGTTCAAAGGACTTAGCTTCTTTTGGAGTCTAAGAAAATGCATCTTTCTTCAGTAATGTTGTTAGAGTCACTACTATTCTCCTATAGTTCTTAACAAAATTGTGACAATACTCTGTCAACACAAGAAATCCTCGAAGATGCTTTAGGGTTGTGGGGATTTTCAATTGCTTAATGGATTTCATTTTGTTATGGTGTACCTTAACACCCTCATGAGATACAATATGACCCAAATATTCCACCTCATGTACTCTAAAGAAACATTTGGAGATTTTTTCATATAATTGTTTATCCTCTAATAGTTTTGGCACCCTGTCAACATGTTGAACATGGTCCTTATAAGACTTTCTATAGATTAGTATATCATTAAAAAATACTATCACAAATTTTCTAAGGAAGGGTTTGAAAATGCAATTCATAAAACCTTGAAATATGGAAGGTGCATTAGTAATGCGAAATATCCAGCTTCAGTCTTCATTCTAGTTTGATGATATCCTGAACAAAGATCCATCTTGGTGGAGTAAATTTCTCCATGTAAATAATCCAACAATTCATCAATGACAGGAATGGGAAATTTATCCTTAATAGTGATCTTGTTGAGTTCCACATAATCCTGACACATATGCCATGATCCATATTTCGTGTGCACCAATACTACTAGAGTAGAAAAAGAACTTTGGGTAGGTTGAATTATACTTCCCTATGGCATTTCTGTAACCATACGTTCAATTTCACTCTTTTGGGTATAGGGATATATGTAAGGCCTGATGTTGGGAGGAACACTAGTTCTTGGAATCAAGTGAATAGAATGATCATAATCACAAATAGGTGGATGTACTTGGGAGTCTCAAATACCTTGGAATGATTTTCTAAAACTTCTTGGAGATATGGAGAGATAGGTTATTTCGATTTTTAAACCTGTAGTGAGCGTAATTGTTTAATTATGCCATGTTGTTATTTATTCAAAATATTTGTCATGCCATTAGAGCTAATTATATTTCGTAGTGTCCCTATGATACCCCTTAGTTCAATTTCCTTTCCTTCCCAAAAAAAATTCAAGAAGAGTTCTTGAAAATTAAATCTTATCGTCCCCAAAGATTGTAACCGTTGAACTCCTAGTAAAACATTAGCACCACCCATTAGAATGGAAAGCGTTGAACTATTGAATACATATTCCCACATGGTTAACTTGACATTACGGCACAAGAGAAAATTATAGTTCCTCCATTTGAAACCATCACTTGACATTCTAGTGCTAGATATAGAAAGAAATTCAATTCCTTGACTATCCTAGAATGAATAAAATTGTGGGTATTACCCGAATCAATCAGCGCTATTAATTTCTTCTTCTTGATATATACTTCTATCTTGAGAGTTTGAGGAGTGGTAATTCCTGCCAATTCATTACAAGATATGGTCAAATTTATTTCTTCTTTCTATGGGGTTGATTCTTAGTGTATATCCTCTTCTTTTGATGTTTCTTGTCCATTTTCTTCCTCCTATTCACAATCTATGTAAAATATTTTTTTCTCAGCACATTTATGACCTTTAGTGTATTTGATATCACAATTGTAACATAGACCTTTTGCTCTTTTTTCCTCCAATTATTGTGTTGTCAACTTTGTAGGTTATGGAAGGCTAGGAGCAAAAACACTTCCATCTTTATAATTGTGAGTGGTAGACTTCCTTGCTTCCATAATTTTTCTTTCCACTTTTCTTTCCACCATCAATGCTTTCTCCAATAAATCAGGTTCCCAAAGGCGAACCTCATTTTCGATTTTATCCCTCAAAGTACCTATGAAGGCATCAATCCTATGTTCCTATGGAATATAAATTACCTTTATATTCAATTTTTGGAAGTCCTCAATGTGCTCCACCATTAAACCCTTTTGTTTGAGATTTATCAATTGGCTAAAAAAGGTGTTGTTATTTGTATCCTCATAATGTACTATCATTTTCTCCATAAAAACTGACTAAGTGACAAGTGGTTTACGAGAACAAATCCATTGATACCATACAAAATGATTGGGTTATAAATATAAATATGCAATGTGTACCTTTTATGTGTGTTACACATCAACAGATCAAAATATTGCACCATATATAATATCCATGTTACCGGATCCTTTCCATCAAACTTTGTCATATCAATATTTATGTGGTTATTCAATCTAATATTAGAGTCTCTAAAATCGTGATTAACATTCCTTTTTTTCTCATCACAGGTTTCATTGAATACATTTTCACCATTAGGAATCATTTCTAGTAACAACTGTCTCAAACCTTCCTTCAAACCATCCATCTTAGTTTCCATGTTTTCTTTTAAACCATTCTTCAAACCATACTATTAGCTTCCATGTATGCTTTTAATCCATCCTTCAAATCTTCCAAGTCTACTTTTAAGCCACTCTTCAAACCATCCATTTTATCTCCCATTTCATTTTTGGTTACTCTTTGCGAGAGCGAAATTTGTTGCACTTGGTCACGTAACTTTGATATATCATGTTGCATTTCTTCCTCTTCCTCATGTGTCATAGTAGATATTTCTAGTTGCTTACTGGGAGTATCCATTTTTTTTGTTTCGAGGCAAATTGGAACTAAATAATGATATATGTGCTTTACTATGCCCTTTGAATTACTTCAGACTGGTTTTTCAAACAAAGCTTAAGGAAATTAAAAAATTACACACCTTTTTCTTCTTGATTTTTGGAGCTTGATATTGAAACTATTGTATCTATGACATTTTGGCCTCCCAATGTCTAAAATTTGGTCTTGTGGTAGAACTATGAGTCTTCTTTCTATTGTAATAAATCATACCAAGATTAGATTCTTAAATATAAAGTTATTGCAAATCTCACGCAATGACCTAATTATGGACTCGTTCGGTAGAGAAAACTTGTACAGGATTCCACCTGTCATTGTTTCAACCTTCAGCCCCAAAATTGATACATTAAAAACTAAAGCCTGTGCTTTTTCAGTTATGTTTTACGAAATTCAAATTTGATGCTCATAGAGAAAGTTATGATGATTTTTCCAAGGTCACTTTTTTTAGATTAAATTTTGGAGCCTGTAAAAACCCTAACTTTTTCGAACCATATCTCAGTAAATATAGTGAAACAAGATCTGAAAATTTTACATCAAGTTCACTGAGATTTCCACTCCCCAAGGTCGAAATTATATCTTCTGAATATTTGTAGAAAAAACATAATAGCGAAAATTCCAATATGGCCTATTTGAAAAAGCGAAACCCTAGAATCCAAAACTTTGATACCAAATGTTATGCAACCAGCTCAGAACAAAAGAAAATATAGATCAACAACTTGAGAAATAGCCCATTCGAGGGGTAAACCTCCTTTACATCACATAAATTAATAATTCTTGGATGATACAAATGAAAAGGCCTCCTTGGTATATATAGGAGCCTAAGGGGTCATAATATAATGAGAGCCTACATAAAAATAATAATGTAAGGGTACAATAATAAAAATAGTGGACTTCTATGGTGCACAATAATAACAATAGGGGGCTACATTGGCACAACAATAACAATAGGGGCCTACACTAACAATAACAATAAGATGCCACACTAATAATAATAATAAGGGGGCTACACTAGTATTATAGGGACCTTAAGTCAAAATTTAAATTTAAAAAACTTAAGTCAATTTTTTTTATAATTACTTTAGAATTAATATAACTTAAAAAATTATTTCAATAAAATTTAATTTATCACTAAAGTTATGAGAGTTTCAAGCAATTTAAATTTAATACTTATAACAACTCTTACCACTTTAAATTTAAATTTAATATGTTACCAATTTAAATTTAATATCTTACCAATTATATAAAATGCCAGCAAGACAAATAAAAAACAATATAATTAGCACAGGATATTGTTATATGTGACCAATGCCTTATTAAATTATTAGATGTGTGTTCTAACAAATGAGTTTATATGTGCTAGAGGTGTATATAATTAGATGATGTTATGTTTGTTAAATAGTTATCATCGTGATGTTTATTTTTATGAAATGGAATATATTTATTATAGATTTTATATTGGTGAACTTATCTAAAAAAAATATGTATGAAATTACATTCAAAAAGGCTCACTTTAAACAAATGCAAAGATGTTTTTATAAATTAAAAAGTTTAATATGGTTGAAGCTATAACTGTAAAATTACCATAAATATTTTTCTATTGTATAGATAGTTCATACATATTCATTCTAACTAAATTCTTTTTCAAAAAGAAATTACATATGAATAAATGTTATTTTCCATTGTACTATTTACTCTTTTTGAATAGACTCTTCTACCCTAAAAATTGTTATTATAAAAAAGTTATGATCTCCAATCATAAGCATTCTATTGGCCCTAAAATTTTATAGATGCAAATCTTCCTATATTCATTGTTTTTTTCATTATTTAATAATTCGATTACTATCAAAATTTTAAATTACTTCATTAATTGTGGTTTTAGTCAACATTGGGGCATAATTTAAATATTTCCAAAAGCAATGATAAAAGTATGTAAACTAACAAACAACTAAGTTGAAAACCAAATTATCACAAAATCCAAATTAAACTTATCACAAACTTAGAATTAAACAAATATGTTAAAATTTTAATTTTTAAATTATAAATTACACAATTGGAAATACTTAGTTTTAAGTGTAAAAATGTTTCCACTAGAAAAAAACCATGTAAAAATGTTTTTTAATATCACCAATTATATAAAATGGAAACAATATGAATAAAAAATAATATAATTAGCAAAATAATGAAAAAAAACATACAACAATAGTATAAATGATGAAATAACACAGGTACATATCACTCCTTGTTTTTATCAGCATGATTATCTTCCTTTATTAGCATGATAACTTTGTTGTTCTCAAAATTTTGTTTTGATCTAGGGTCGTGTCTTAATACGTACCACCAATCCCTATCCAACGTATCTCGGTAAAAAAACCCCTAGTTGCAGTGTTTGGGGAAACCATAAGACTCTGTAGCTTCATGCCACATCTTTCTAGAGTTGATACATATTAACCCACTATCACAATATTCCTTTACATTATTCTGATCAAAGGTGTCCCACCACTTGCACCTAAAAATAAAACATTGGAATGAAGAGAAGTCCACTTCAATGATCTCTTGTATCTTTCTAATGTAACCTAACATGCCATGTATTAGGTTTTTATCATATTGGCTAGCACGACTAGATTGGTCAAACTCGATTTCCACTCCACAGTCTTGTGTCATGCATCCATCATCGACATCTTCCATGATAAAAGGATATGTATATATGCCCACATAGATGGGAACAAATGCAACTACAAAAAAGTGGAAAATTCACAGTTTCATGTGTCTAATAACATGAATGTAATTAAAATATAAAATATAGATGCTACAAATCAAAGGTACATTATGAAGTTTAAAATTTAGAGAAGGAGATTATTACCATGTTGTTGCAC
The DNA here is from genome assembly GCA_031772625.1 of Pinus tabuliformis. Lineage (NCBI taxonomy): Eukaryota > Viridiplantae > Streptophyta > Pinopsida > Pinales > Pinaceae > Pinus > Pinus tabuliformis. Next base: position 1,933,301,995 of record CM062816.1, on the reverse strand, counting down.
CCAATCCTTATGCTTAGTGCATCCTCTTCAGCATGCAGATAATTACCATATGCACCATATTTATCTCTAACTTGGTCAACAACCTAACTGTTGGGGCATATCATTTCTTTTAAATGATCAGGATAAGTCATGATTCTATCATTCAATCGTCTAAATTATTTCATGTCACTGTCCCATTTCCTCCTATTCTATTCATATAATGTAACCCACGACTATATCACTTCTGAATTGTAAAGAATGAATTTGTTGATGGATTCAATTTCTAAATTTGCTGATGAAATTAAACTGACATATACAGTAAGTATGAGATCAAAATATACATTATGAAGTTCAGTGTGAATAGTTACTGTGTAGAAATGTTACAAACGATAAGTCACTTACCCTCTATCACACACATTTTTCCATTCGTTTGGATAAGCTCCCCTTCTCTTTTCCTTCATCCATTTCATTGTCCCAAATCACTGCACCTGGTGTGTTGTCAATCTATTTGATGTACTCACTAGAATAATAGAAATACTTATATGATATGTACCCCTCTGTCATAGAACCCTCAGGTTTTTCCATTAATTGAAAAAAAAACATTTCAATTTCTTCATGTACCTCCCTAAGAAGAACATCCAATGACAAGAAACCACACAGACTAATTGAACCTCGTCTACTAATTGAATTAGAAGATGAACCTGCAAGTCGATGAAACTCGTCAGCAATTGCTTCTCAAGCATAAAAACAATCCCAGCTATCTCTTAATGCCATTGTGGAATGCTAGCCATATGAAACTCCATTGATGTGATCCAACGTACAAATGCAGATAATTTAGATATGACACATCCTAGGTCTTGGGGTAAGTAATGGTTTACACATCCATGCACGAGTAGAGGATAATGACACTGCGAAGTAAAAACATTAAAAAATTAATTATAATTTATCCCATGGCATAAAAATAATAACAAATAATAAATTCATGTTTTTGACATACGTACTCTTAGAAGGTTCAAATGGCCATGCAATTTCAACCTCGACAAATGGTATTCCATAGTGAAGCAACACCATCATGAACACCCATATACAGAAGACACCCTCACACCCATTATAACTTCCTTTGTCAAAGAAAGTTCATCTTTCTATAAAATCCATGGGACATCACATTATTTGAAAGACAAATAGGGACCAACCTATCCTCTACTTTCTTTTCTTGGCAAATGTTTCTTTTTCATTTTTTAATAAATAAGATCTCTCATAGTAACTTGTTGTACCTGAGGATACAGTTCCTCACTGTGGGGGAACCAGTGCCCGAGAGATTTTGAGATTGGATAAAAAGATTAAAATTAATGGTTGGAAGTACAGGCCATGAAGGCTTGTAACCAAAATTTATAGTTTTGAAACCCTAGCCTTCCAAATCATAATGGCCATATAGGTTATGAGAGTTGCAAGGTGCAGGCGTAAAACATAGAATGGAAGAGGCAGAGTTTTGATATAGGAAATTAAGAATATCTTCTTTAACTCTATAGAAAGAATATGTAAGGCTCAGAAAATATAATGAAATTCCTAGATGTGGAGGGCTTCATTAAGGGCTTCAAGATTATTTTTAATGATTACAACTAAGTAAGTTCATCAAAAACTAAACCAAAGGACCAACTACATCTTACACTTTCCAAGAGAGGAAAATACATATATTTGAATGCTGAAACTCAAGAGAAAAACAATCACTGCAACTTCCCAATGCTGGAATCAAACTGCAATATATTATTCAGGCTTCAAAAATATTTTGGATTCCAGTACTCATTCATGAATACTGAACTCTGAACCCCTCCAAAATCTAATTCTTAGGCTTTTATTTCTGCATCCTAGCCTAACTGAACTAACTGATTCTTGAAACAGTTTAAGGAACTTCTTGTCTCTGTTTGTTAAAAAGGTTTTCGAAACAATTTTAAATTACAAAAAGTAATTGTAGCATATATATATATATATATATATATATATATATATATATATATATATATATATATATATATATATATATATATAGATATATATATAATGTTAAACAAAAACCTCTTGCAAATAAAAACCCGGCCTCCTTTACAAGTTAGAAGAAGAATATTAACACATTTTGGGTCCCACTCTTGTACTTATGCCTATATTGAAAAAACTTCATATGATTCTTAAAAACTAGATACTACCTATGGGACCACTTGTAGTAGTTTCTGGAGATGAGGAAGGTTCTACCATAATAATTAATAGCCATCAACTTTTAGATAGAAGGTTTGAAAATTTTGCCTTGCGAGGACACACTTTTGTATAAATCCCATGCAATTTGTGCCACCGAGACCCTGTTGCATAAATGCATGATCATGTGGATCATTGTTTATTGACACAATACCTTCCATAGATTCTAGAGTCGACCTCTCATCATCCATAGGCTTGGAATTTGTTATAGAAGAATATTCTAAATGAGAACCATTGCACTAAAAGGCCATTGATTCATTTTTATAATCTGTAACATATAGTTTCTTTGTCTCCTTTGGTCCATACTTGGGAGAATCATCTGCAGAGGAAACCATTTCAAAACCTGTAGAATTCACCATGCTGGTGAATGGATCTATCTTAGAAGTAGAAGATGTTTCTTCCTTGAGCTTAACATTTACAATCAAAACATAGTTGTTACCCATCATTTTGTCACTGTCCCTATACTCCTCGTTCCTTGATCTTGGAGGACCTATACAGTGAACCCCACATGCTTTTCCTTCACAAAGAAACTCCCATTGTGTCCCTCTTCATGAGCAAATCAATTCCATTTTGCACCATTTCCCATGAAACTTTTGTTTTGCCTAGTTTACAATGTCGACACTAATGAACTTTGTCCCCCCGCACCGATGTGCAGAGATTAGCACTATCCCTCGTGCTGACCAAAGCGACTGAGTTGTGTTCCAGTCACACCGGTCTTGTTTTGGAAAGTTTTTTAAATTAAGAGCTAAAGCTTCCAGCTCTAGAAGCTTTGTAACGGAAGTCTCGTAAATGGTTTGGTCGGATGGGGTCAAGGATGTCAGTTTGGGCTCCTTTCCCCTTTAATGATGGAACTACCTTGAGGGATAAGCCCTTCTCCCATGAGAAGAGGATCCATTTCCCATCCATTTTTCCTATATAAACCTTCCTTCTTCCCAAGCACAAGCTAGTGTTGATATTGGCGTGCTTATGCTATTTTGGTTTGGAGTATGCAACAAGCTATTACTAGTTGTAGCTATCTAGTTGTTTGAGAGAGAAGTGTGATTTGATTTGGAGTGAAGCCTAAAGGGAAGAGCCTTAAAACTATTGTTGCTTGAGGCCATCATGGAATGCTAGCAGAAGTGTGTGGGAACCTAGTCTTGTCAGAGGACGACTGCAATGTCAAGACAAATGGTTGTAATCTCTATTTGATGTTAATATATGTAAATATCGATTGATTTCCTACATGATTTGTCACCTTACATATTCATAGCTTAATGTTTCTTGACTTGTTAAGTAGGTTGAATTACAATTTGTCTATTATCATGTTTGTTGTTGTTGTTGTTTACTTGTTTCAAGTGCTTGAAGAAGGAAGCAAGAGATCGCTGGAGTGAGCGAGTAAGGACATCATCAAATAGGATAAGCGAACTAAGAGGTAGGCCCTCTTAATTGGTTCTAACCTAAGGAAATCTTCCATAGAATGTATCTGTTGTGGCTAGACCCATCATCGGGCTAGAGGAATTCGTTCGTGTCCGCACTTATAATTTTACTTCACCACACTAGCTCCATGTCTCAACTAGTGATGAACTTCCATATGCTTCTTTCTAGTTTTATTTAAGCACATCAAAATTCCCCTTGTCCACTGATAGCCTACTTTCATTCCCAGGTTTTGAATATTGTGAACCTAGATCTACAAAAAGAGAGACCATGATGCATCGTTGATGTCATCATGAGGTAACTTGGAGAAATTTCTTGGGTATGATGAAGAGCAGTGGTGACACCTTCTAAGATATCAAGGTTTTCATTAATGATATTGTGTGGAGACTACAGTGAAGTTGAATATTGACAAGGCTCAGTGAAGAAGATTTTGGGAGCTGTGAGTTACTACCAAACATATATTGACGAAGTATTGCAATGGGTTGGAGCCCAAGAGGTTGGAGCCTCAAAATACAAGGTTGGTGCCTTGGAGGATAGGGTTTGAGCCCTAGAGGATTGGTGTCCTCAAGAAACTAGGTTGGAGCCTGTACCAGAGAAGGGTTGATGCCCTAGGGGTTGGAGCCTCTAAACACAAGGTTGGTGCCTTGAGAAGATAGGGTTGGTGACCTAGAGGTCGGAGCCTTACAAAATTCCAAGTTGGTCCTTGGCAAGAGGTTGGAGCTTGGGAGATTGAAGATTGGTGTATTCATCTAGGGTTGGAGCCCTATATACATTGTACTTTATTTATATTGAAAAATAAATTAATAAAAGAATTTATTTTTATGGTTCATTTTGTGTTCTAAATATAAGTGATCTAACTGGTAAAATTAACAATTGAAAAGGAATATTGATTCACACCCCCCCCAGTATTTTCAAACATTTGTATCAGAGCCAGTACCTTCACTCAAAGCCTAGCAGCTTGAAGGTTGATCCTTAGAACACAAATGGAAAAGCCAAGGAAGAAAGTCTCCAATCCTCCTAATGATGTGTCTCCCTCAACCACTGAAATTGAAGTCAATTAATTTACGAAGGCTCCATTGTTCAATGGAAACTTTGATATATGGGAGGCAAGAATGAGGAATTTCTTAAAGACTCAAGGCATTGAAGTCTAGAAATCAGTGATTGTTGATAGCACGATGGATGGAGAATCCAATGAGCATAATACAAGAGCAATGAAAGCAACCTTGAATGGGATACCTGATTCTATGAAGGCCAATTTTGAAAAATGTTCGTCAGCAAAAGGCATATGGGATAAACTTCATGATCTTCACTCAAAAGGAGCATTGACAATGATCTCTAGTCAAGAAAATGATGGAAAACGAGAAGGAAATCCAGAGCCCAACAAGGAAGCTAAAGGTAAGAGTGATAACATCAAGGCTAAAGAAGACCTAGAAGATGAAGAGAATGAAAAAGATTTTGAATAAGATCTCCTCACTAAACTTATGGCTACAATGGAAGAGATTAACAATTTGAAAAAGGAAAATGAGGAACTTAAGAAGAAAGCACAAGTTGGTGACCAGGTCAAGACAAGGAAGGAAGTTGACCTTGTCAAGCTTCAAGTACAAGAAAGAGATGAGAAGCTCGCCAAATTAAGGAAGAATTTCATCAAAATGAGAGAAAGCATCATGAAGAAGTCATATCCATGACAAATCAATTGGATAAGGCAACGAAACGAGAAGATACCTTGTCAAGCCACCTTTAACAAAGGCACAAAAGCTTGAACAAACTTGAAGCAGAGATTGGTCAATACAAAGAAGAGGTCTCCTCCCTCAAATATCAACTAGAAGAAGAAAGAAAGTTAGCACATGGAGTTGAGAAGACAATGGAAGCATTGGTAATCATAGAAGGACAGGTTGATGAAGCAGAAAAGGAGAGAAACACCATGATATGCCAACTAGAAGGAAAAGATGATGTCATCACCAAGTTAAAATCAAAATTCACTTCTCTTAAGGCCCAATCATGTGAAGCAACCAAGATGAGGGAAGAAATGGAGATCATTCTATCAAATAAGGATGAAGAATGCAAGAAAACAAAGGAAGAAATTGTATTTCTTAAAAAGGAAGCTGACTTGGCTGAATAAGAACTTGAAAAGTTCTCAAACCCTAGATGACATCCTAAGCCATCAAAGGTCTCCCCTCGATAAATTAGGTCTTGGTTATGTAGGTGAATCCTCAAGAAAGAATGATGCAAACCCTGATGCTTCAAACAACAAGGATGTCATATTTATATGATATAAACTATATAACATATATACCTACTCCTTGTTGAACGGTGCAATCCCCACTCCTTGTTGAACGGTGCAGTCCCTACATGTCCATGTCATTACATCCACGACGGTCCCACTCCTCGGTGGTCACCATGTCATCTGCGGTCCCAAGTACCCACACGATCATCTGTCCATAAAACGTGTAGCAATGAGTGTAGGTTTCACATAAACGTTGAACATCTTGTCGATCCAGTCAACCCTCAAGTCAGTTTTATCTAAGTTACTCAACGTTTCCCTTCATATTCAATCAAAACGAATATAAATATAAGCCCCGGATGATTTATTCTTCATCAATTTTTTTAACACATAAGATACATACGGTTCAAAACTCATGAACTAACGAAATAAGATCGAAGGGTTTCATATATTGTTGGTAATTTAGACTTCTAGAAGCAACAGTCTTGTGGAGCATGGATTTGCAAGTCTGTAAGATTCGAACCTGTGGCACTCTTCCAAACAGTAGCTCAGACCTGCAGTGAGGACCCTTGGAACTGGTGCAGACTTTTGTGGGTCAGTCCTACAGTGCTCAAACAACTCAGACCGGGCCTATTTTTCTATGTGAAACCTTCTCCACTTGCTCGTACTATATATATATATATATATATATATATATATATATATATATATATATATATATATATATATATATATATATATATATATATATATATATATATATATATATATATATATATTGTGGACTCGGAGGTATAAACAAGATAGTGTTACGGGCTCAGACCTTTGTGAATATAATCAGATTAGTAAACAGTGGTTCGGAAAGAGGTGTGCACAGGCTTAGATAGTCAGATAGTGGTTCGGATGAAGGGTTAGATAGTGACTCAAACAATAAGACTATGGTGGCCAGCACAGTGGCATAGGAACCTTGGCTATGTTGAAGCAGCGATAATTCTTTGGATGATGCAGCAATGACCTATTTTTTATGGCTCAATAATTAAACTCTGTGCTAAATACATTTCACCTTGGGCTTCATAACAGTGACAGAACCCTGAACCATCTATGGAAGAATAGTGCTTTTGGTACCTCAGACATAGGACTATTGTGGCATCAGACCATCCTTTATCTTGTTTGTGTTATCGAATGTGATTCTGATTACCCTCTTGATAGTGGCTTGAAGCTAGTAATCTCCCTGTATACCTTTTCCAGACTATGGTGTCATGTTAGCTGTGAACCAAAGTATGATCTGAACATTGAGTTACTTTGGGGCAGATTGAAAACAAACACTCAAGTAAGTACATTACTCAATGTTATTAAAGAATATCTTGTGGAGTGGTTTGTTGAAGTGAAATTGAAAGATCTTGAAGAAGTTATTTGAAGATATTTGGTTGGGTAACATGAAGACACAAAAAAGCATTTGTGGAGACATTGTTTGAAGTCTTTGTGGAGTGGTCTTGAAGAAGATCCCGGATTGGATCCCTCTTGATGAGTAGCCTTGACTAATCTTGGAGACACTATTGAATACATTTTGGTGGGATATCTTGAAGATAACATTGAAGACCATGATGCATCGTTGATGTCATCATGAGGTAACTTAGAAAAATTGCTTGGGTATGATGTAGAGCAATGGTGACACCTTCTAAGAGATCAAGGTTGTCATTGATGATATTGCGTGGAGACTACAGTGAAGTTGAAGATTGATAGGGCTCGATGAAGAAGATTTTGGGAGTCGTGAGTTACTACCAAACATATCTTGATGAAGTATTGCAGTGGGTTGGAGCCTCGAAAAGACAAGGTTGGTTCCTTGGAGGATAGGGTTGGAGCCCTAAAGGATTGGTGTCCTCAAAAAACCAGGTTGGATCCTGTACCAGAGAAGGGTTGGTGCCCTAGGGGTTGAAGCCTCTAAACACAAGGTTGGTGCCTTGAGAAGATAGGGTCGGTTCCCTAGAGGTCAGAGCCTCACAAAAGTCCAAGTTGGTGCTTAGCAACAGGTTGGAGCCTGGGAGATTGAATATTGGTGTCTTCATCTAAGGTTGGAGCCCTGTATACATTGTACTTGAATTATTGTGAAAAAGAAATTAATAAAAGCATTTATTCTTATTGTTCATTTTTTGTTCTAAATATAAGTGATCTAACTGGTAAAAGTAAAAATTGAAAAGGAATATTGATTCACCCCCCTCTTAGTATTTTCAACAAATTTGTCCTCGTTCTCATCTTTATGCAGAATGTGTCATCATCAGGCATAGGGGTTGTTGTTTGTCATGCAAAAAGAATGTTGTTTTTCTTCAAGGGAACTATGTGTGTATGAGTGGTCATCATCACATAGACATGTTTCACTCTGGCTTCACGCACTCTTGTCACGAAGGTTGTTGCATCAAGAAAACTATGTCTTCTGCATTCTGGGTGGTCTACATTATGTCACTAAGTGTCTATGTGTGATCATAGTCAATTCCTATCAATGTTTACATATGTTTCACTGATATCACACTTAGCCATTTTTCCAAGAAACCTAGCCCCATCCAGATTTCCAGAACTGTGCGCTTTGCTTCTACAACCATCAAGATTCCTCCCTTTCCTATTAAAACCACTCGTTGTGAAAAGACCCCAACCTCCCTTAACTGTTAAAACCCTACAGCTCGTAGAGGCCCAACCAGCATTGCTCTCCAGAAATGTGTAGAGAAGTCCAGTTTCCCTGCATTCAGAAACTGTGCAGAGGTCTCCTCCCATGACCCCCATCTTGCAGCAGTTCCCTAAGCCTCAAAACTGCTTAGTATTTTCCAAGCTATCTTGTCGTTCATGCATGCAGAAACTACGCAGATATGCATCCGAGGGCCTCATTCCGGTAGCAGTTACTTCCCATTGAAACCACGATGATCCATCACCCAGTGACTGCAGGGAAAGGTGACATACTGAGATCACTCCCAAGGATTTGAGGAGAAGGACCAAGAGACCATGTAATGGAAAAGATCAGGACTTCATGCAAACTTCGTCGGATGCATGATCATCTCAAGGGTAGGTATGGTAAGTAAAGAACACCTTTCGAAGTATGCCTCTTAGTTGGGTTTACAATATTTCTTATCATTGTCATATCATCCTATCCTCAGTAACATGCATGTGCACAAACGCAAAAAAATCATTTCACTTGTTTCCTCTACATGTCTTGCTTTCTTTTTGCTTGTTTGACCACTGTCGTCTTTGGCATGTTGATCGCAATGTCATGCTTGCAGTCATATTTTGGCTATGTTCACGCACGTATTTGTGTGTATAAGTTGTATTCACTATGTAAGAATTTGTCGCACTCAAACATGAAGATGTATGCAATGTTGTGCAAGTGTCGTCGCATTCATTCAATGATCTATCACAAGTGTCACACTTGTCTCCCGCACCCATTGGTCAGTCACACTAAGCATGTTGTCTTGTTGGTTTGAGGTGTCTTGTCATCGAGTCGTCTTGAGTGTGTGTTCGCAAGGTCATGTGTGCACAAGTTCACTCGCTCACACACATAGTCATTTTGTTGAAAATCTTTCGTTCAGATCACCTCCAACAGCCAGACCTACGTTGACCTGCACTGTGCAGTCTCAACCCTCAGTGATCATGTACTGTTGCCCAGAATTGCGAAGAGCTTGAGGCTGCCTCCCAAGCAGTCTGCTGATCAGGTGCTCATGTCCTAAGTGTCGTAAAATGCTCAAAATTTAAAGTGCTTAGAACTGGTTCAAAGTTGAATGACTAGAAATTTTTCGTCTTCCTGATTCCGGTGCCACAAACGGTTCAAAAAACGGTCGCCGTATGAGGAAGTTATGGCAAAAAGAAGAATTTGTCCATAACATTAGAAATTTTAATTTTTCAAAAAAAAATTTAAAAAGGAATATTCCGTCGGGCATGAAATCCGAGGCAACCACTAAACATTAAATTTAACTGCAGTTAAGTTGGCGGAATTTTGGCAGGAGCGCCAAATTTGGTGGACTTGCCATAATTGGCGGAGCTATCTGGAGTTAACTAAACTTAGCTGGAGTTTTTCTAGGGGCAAACTGGAGAAACTTTAAATGGCCATAACTTTGGCTAGGAAAGTCGGTTTTGGACGAATTTTTTTTTTATTTTGGGTATTTTTGACCTTCTGAAGCCATTGGTGCAGGTATTATAGCCATCTGAGGTCATTTGCAGAGGTTTTGGAGCCGTGAAATTTCTAGGAGCCACCAGGGCCCAGTTTTGTGAAGACTGTATAGGGTTGCAGGTATCCATTGGAGGTGATCCAATAGTCAATCCTGAAGGATTCAAGTGTTCTGAATCCATTTTTACCATCTATTTCTCTTGTAGATGCTTCTATTCAGCTATATTTTCATTTTGATCATTTAATAAAAACAAGGACAAGCCCGATTGGGAGCTTTGGACCCAGCAGACGTAGCCTTGGAGGGGGTGAACTGCTTTATCAACTTCTTTTGCATTTGTGGTTGATTTATTTTGCAGATCAAATTCATTTTAATGTGTTAAACAGTAAAAGGAAATAACTCTGCTATGCTTAAATGGGTCATGAACAGCTGAAAATTTCATGTGTTTTCTTTCTGCAAGACATGGAAATCTTTTAAACATGTTTAATTCTGAATTGAATACCTTCCAAACAAATTTCAAGTAGTTTCAAATTCAAATCATCTGCACTGCACAATCTTGGAATCAACTTGACTGAATCTCACCCAAAACAGTGCAGAAGTTTCTAAGCAAGTCATCTCAATCTGCACTGCCCGCAAGCAAATCTATCAAGCTTCCCACTGGTCAACCAAAGAGTTTGACTGGGCAATGACCTCGGGCTTCACTCCTCCAAAAAATTGTGCAGAATCTACCAGCATGCCCGCCTTCTCTAACTGAAGAAATTGCACATACATGAAGGACAAGAACCCACTGCCTGTCAGTACACTGTGCTCAAAATTTGCGCAATTCTATTAGTTAGTCACCCTGTTAGCCAGCTTGTTGCTCCTCCGGAAAACTGTGCAGTTTTCACAGGTTGTCCTCCAACTACCCAACACCCCGCTCAGCCCAGAAACTACGCAGTTTTCACGGGCTGTCGTCCAGCTGCTCGACACCCTACTCAACCCAGAAACTGTGTACAGATGTCATACAAGCCAGCCTCCTATTTTTGCGTAGTTTTGTCCAGCAAGGTCCCGCATCGCTGCCAACCTTCCCAAAGAATCTGTGCAATTTTCACTATCGGTGTCCTCCTTGTTGCCTGTACTACTTCACTAGAAAATTTGCGTAGATCTTCGCTTCAGCCGAACCAAATCCTGCAGACAGTCACTACTGATCTGGACTGCCCATCTCAGCCTCCTAGTGACCTCTACAAAATTTTCCTTGACAATGCCCAGAGCCAACATCTTGGCCTGAAATGTGTTATGCGCAATTTCATAGCCTTGTCCTCTCTCCCAGTCACCTGCACCCGAAAAACAAAGATGATGCATCATGGTAGACTAGGAGATTTCTAGATTTGATGTCGTCTCATCATGAGTGATTGAAGAAACACATACACAAATGAGACATGGCACGACGATGAATGAGATGAACAAGGAGTGCATGCTAGTAGACTTGTTTGTGAACGAACGAACACATGAAGCCTACCAAGGAGCAATTGAAGTCAACACATGCGCATGCATGAACTATCAAGCGAACATCAAGACCATCGAAGACTCCACACACCTTGCCATGTGGAGGTGAAGTTATGATACACCAAGAGCACACTCATCACTCAATAGCATTATGGCTCGACATGGATGCCACCATCAGCATCAACATACTAGCACTGTCATGTCGACTCATCTCATGAGTCATCTCAACCACATCACTATTATGGGCCATACTGTTGTAATCAATGTAGTGTAAAATGGAAGTCCAAGAGACCCACATGTAAAGTTGAAGAGTCATGTAATTCAAACAATCATGAGGGAATCTGAACAGTCATAAGGGTCAGTTTCACCTTTGGCTATATATACCCCTCATTTGTACATGCAAAATATGTTTCACCTTAGCTCCTCCCACAGCTTTGAGAGTCTGTGGTCTTTTCTTTAAGGAGAGAGCACTGGCTTCAACACCCCACTATCGGAGTTAGTGATGTAATGGTGTACGGATATGTCTTGGAACTTTTGCATAATTTAGAACCCTGTTAACGGGCCAACACGTTTCCACACATGTATTGTATTTGTCTCTAATACTATTCTTTGGATGCTTGTAATGCATGTTGCTTTAACCTGTATTAAGATAGTTTAACTATTTCGGTTGTTTTAGTACATATGCTATTGGAAATATGTTGTATCAGTTTTTAACGTTGTCTTGCCCGTGTGGGTAACCCCACCAGACACTCGACAAATTCATTCTTGTAAACTTGTTATAACGCATGTCGCACTCGTGTGGACTATTCCGTTGGGTATTGTATGTGTTATTTGTTCACCTTGTGTTTGTGACTGCCACATCCATGTGGACTACTCCGCCGGAAGCTATGCATGTCTTATTGTGTTGTGTGTCTCGAGCAAAGTTGGGACTATTCACTTTCAACCTAAGACTCACTTCCACCCTCTCCCTCTGCAGTGAAAGAAATTTGACACAAGCGGTACTAAGCACTCACCAGGCATACGAACCTCATTGTTCGAAGACAAAGTAAACCACTCTCATGTGCTGACAAGCAAGAGCTAAGGAAAATCTTTAAGATAATGGCAACCAGGCCATCATACTAGATGGGACTCCTACACCAAATGGTGTGAGGTCTAGTTGGGACTTCATACCGGGGAGATCCCCTGAAGTTTGGCGGGTCCAGCACTATCAACGTTTCTAGTGCTAGAAGGAGGCCAGATGACAAGCTGAGTCCTCACAATTTGTTTTCAATCTTCGCACATCTATCATGGAGTTTGTTATAGTTAACCCTTCGAAATTTCTGTCCAATGGACATATATTTCACATGAAGAGGGAGTTTTGGGATGACTTGTCATGAAATCACATATGATGGTGAAGGAAAGGTGGCCTGGCCTGAGCACTTAGACAACTTCCATGTGCTCATGGAGAATGTGGAAGGTTTTAATGAAATAGAGGTATGTTAGCTACCCTCACACACACTTCATAGCTACCCATTGCTATGGTGTATCATACTACCTCATAACTTTGTGCACCCATTCAAGCAATTCAGTGATCTAATAGAATTTGTTTTTCACCATTTCGATCCTGAAGCACTTGATAAAAAATGTTACAACAACGGAAGGCCCCACATGAATCTCTAGAGGAATTTTGGGGGTACTTCCATCAACTCTCTTTTGAAGCTATGAAAATTCAGATGAAATCCCAATATCTCATGGACATATTTGAATATTGCTTTCACAAATCAATCTCTCCCAATGTGAAGAAAAAATTCAAACCCTGCTCAGCATACTTCGGTGGTGGAGTTATGCAATCACAAGCAGACACAGTCGTTGTCACAAGTGACTATCCATATTCCCCTCATCAAATAGCTCCACTCCTGCAGAGTGATGTGGGAGAACGTACACATGTGTCTATTGGGAAGCCCATGGGTTGTCATATGCACTTGGTACCTCAACCTCCATCCCCACGTTTTGTTGATCCTCCGGATTTTGTTGTCTTGTGTTCTTCCATTCCGGACTCCACACTTGTTGTGAACAAGGATCGGATATCGACGGAGTTGTTGTTGTGCAGCCTACCTATGCTATCATTCATGATGAGTGTGTGCAAGAATCTGAACATGAACCCGCGATAAAGGATGACCTCCTTTTGATCATGCCTCCTCCGCTTTTTCCTAACATCCGGGGTGATTCTTCTATCTCTGATTTTCCTTGTGTAAATTCATCCATGGATGCATCTACTTCCGATCATTTGCAGAACACACCCGATGTCAGTCTATCATTTGATAACAGAGAGGAAAAATATTTCATTGAGAATCCATTTGACTTTTCATCTACTTTTTCCAGAAACACAGAGGGTGAACATTCTTGCTTCTCATCTACCCCTTTGTATGATTCATCAAATCATGACGATGCCAACAAACATCCTGAATTTTATGATCTTGGTTGTTGTGATCCCTGTACTTATTCATTTGATCACTATGTTCATTCACTCATTGTTAATCTATCTAAGCCACTGATCACTAATGATATATCTATAGAAGAAGTGGAAACTTGCAAGTTTTTGAGGCACTTCATCCTGAGCTAATGGTTATGTCAGGCCCTCGTTGCCCTGAGGTTAGTTCCACTTCCAATCAGAAAATTTGTGAAACACCCAAGGCTCCTCATCATGATTTGTATAAAATGAATATCAATCCAACACACGGATTTCACTTCCTCCACCGGAATCACATGATCCCATCGCTTATGCACTAGAGTAATCATTCACGGAGGAATGTCACTTTTCTGTCATAGTCAAGTGAGTGCATATGCTTATCATTTGTACGCAGTGTGTCACAACACCATGGTAAGTCCACAGAGTGTTTGTCTTGTACTTCCAATCTTTCCTTTTCTCAAGACACATTAAACTCAAAGTGTGTTGGTCTTCATTGTTATATCTTTTATGTTTGGCGGTTCACTTGACTATGCTTCTCGCAAACCATGCCTTCACCAACATGGGCCATCCAATGTGTCGGTGGCTACATTGGAAATATCACTTCACATGAGTAGGCCCATGCATTATTTAGCATAGGAGTAGGAGTAATATTTGCTTCTTGCTTTGATTTGCTTTCTGGTTTTCATGTTTGTTTGCTTGGTTGTTTTGCTCACTTGTTTTGCTCTTGCTTTACTTCTACTTTTTCTTTTTTCTTTCTTTACTTGCTTGTACCTGTAGGTTAGCCTCTCGTGAAAATGTGTTTGGATCTCGAGACAAGCTGGGAAAGTCTAAGAGGATGTGTACAACTATCAACATCTAGTTATTTGTTGTCCTCTCTCTTTATGAAAAACTTGTTGTCTTCACTCGATGATGCCTTGATGGAAACTATGTTATGTTCAGACTGAGTCTTGGTGAAAACACAAAGCTTGCACTGTTAACTAGTACTGCCTACTCTAATCGATTCTTTTGGGTTAACCCTTGTCATCTCAGTCAAGTAGAGTAAGGTGAGGGGGAAACCTTAACAAGTATGTCAAAGGTATATATAACATACTTCTCTGAGGAACAACCTCTTCGGATCTCAATAAGTCAGGATCCCTCTTCCGCCTCTAAAATAAATAAGTACCTATGCATAGTTCTTTGAATAATAAATAAATAAAAAATGAAAAATGAATAAGGCGAAAGAAGAGAAAGGATTCCTGCATAGAGAGGTGATACAAGTAACTTTGTCGGGGTACTGACGAGGCTCGCTGATAGCGGAGCGATGCTTGTGTTCCTGTGTGACTCCATCGAGGTACTTTCTAGGTCTGCTTACAGCGGAGCAACATCAAAGATGAAACTTAAACTCTAACAGTGATATTACTTGTGCACCGATATACCCCTCATCCCCAATCGAAACAACTAAGTTGACTTGTCTTGGAATGTGTGCTAACCAATCAAGAGAATGGTAGGGACTACATCTTTCACACAAGCTAGTGCAGAACCCATTATGATCAAAGAATCGAGCAATACTTCCGGAAGGGTTAGACTCGCTTGTCACAAAACAAGGTCCATTCAGAGAGCTGGAGTTCAATAAGTGTGTCGCCAAGTGTTGTAGCGGCTACAACACCCTCCAAAAGTTTGGCTCGCATGAAAATTTCGGAGCCTACCTTGGATCCTGTGATCGATCATCCTTGGTCACTTATTAGTAAGCTGATGATTTCAAGCTCCACTCCTTGATCCTAAGAGTTGTCTGCGTTCTCATATTTATGAAGCATTGTCATCATTGGGCATAGGGGTTGCTGTTTGTCATGCAAAAGGAATGTTTTTTTTCTTCAAGGGAATTGTGTGTGTATGAGTGTTCGTCATCACATAGACATGTTTCACTCTCGCTTCACGCACTCTTGTCACGAAGGTTTTTGCAACAACCAAAGCATGTCTTATGAATTCTGGATGATCTATGTTGTGTCACTAAGTGTCTGTGTGTGATCACACTCAAGCCCTATCAATGTTTACATATGTTTCACTGATCTCACACTTAGCCATTTTCCTGAGCAACCTAGCCTCATCCAGCGTCCTGGAACTATGCACTTTTCTTTTGCAACAATCAAACTTCCACCCTTGCCTGCTGAAACATTACAGTGCGCAGAGACCCGAACCTCCCTCACTTGCTGAAACCCTGCAGCCCACAGAGACCCAACCAACACTGCTCTCCAAAAATGCACAGAGTAGTTCAGCTGCCCTGCATTTAGAAATTTTGCAGAGGTGTCCTCTCATGGCCCCCATCCCACAGCAGTGCCCTAAGCCTCAAAACTGTGTAATGTTGTCCAATTTGTCCTATCGGTCTTTCATGCAGAAGCTATGTAGATATACCTACCAGGGCCTCATTTCAACAGCAGTTACTTCCTTGTGAAACCGCATTGATCCATTGCCCAGTGACTGCAGGAAAAGGTGACATGCTGAGATCACTCCCAAGGAGTTGAGGAGAAGGACCAATAGACTGAGTAATGGAAAAGATCAGGACCTCATGCAAACTCTGTTGGATGCATGATCATCTTGAGGGTAACTATGGTAAGAAAAGAACACCTTTCAAACTACACCTCTTAGTTGGGTTTACAGGACTGCTTGTCATTGTCATATCATCCTGTCCTCAGTAACATGCATGTGCACAAATGCAAAAAATTCATTTCACTTTTTTCCTCTATATTTCTTGCTTTCTTTTCGCTTGTTTGATCAGTGTCGTCTTCGGCATGTTGATCGCAATTTCATGCTTACAGTCATGTTCTGGCTATGTTCACATCCTTTGTGTGTATAAGTTGTATTCTCTATGTAAGCATATGTCACACTCACACACAAAGTTGTATGCAATATCACGCAAGTTTCGTTGTGGTCATTCAACAATCTATCACAAGTGTCACACTTGTTGCCCCCACCCATTGGTCAGTCACACTGAGCATGTTTTCTTGTTGGTTCGAGGTGTCTTGTCGTTGATTCATGTTGACTGTGTGTTCACAAGTTCACTCGCTCACACACTTAGTCATTTTGATGAAACTCTGTCGACCAGATCACCCTCCAACAGCTAGACCTCTGCTGAGCTGCATTGTGTAGTCTCAACCCTCAACGATCATGTACTTCTGCCCAGAATTGCGTAGAGATTGAGGCTACCTCCCAGGAAGTCTGCACTATGCAATCCTGGAATCAACGCGACTGACTATCACTCATAATAGCGCAGAAGTTTCTCAGCAATTCTTCTCAATCTATGCTGCCTGCAAGCAAATATATCAATCTTCTCGTTGGTCAACCGGAGAGTGACCCCGGGCTTCACTCCTCCAAAACATTGTGCAAAATCTACCAGCACGCCCACCTCTGTTGACTAAATAAATAAGCAGACATGAAGGACAGGCACTCACTGCCTGTCACTACACTATCCTCGAAATTTGCATAGTTCTATCAGTTAGTCACCCTATCATTCGGCCTGCTGCTCCTCTTGAAAACTGTGTCATTTTCATGGGTTATACTCTAGCTTCCCAACACCCCACTCATTCGAGAAAATACGAAGAGAATTCCTGCAGGCCATCCTCCCAGTTCTATGCATTTTTGTCCAACAATCTCCAATTCAAAAAGAGTCAAGGGATCTCTACTTGAATGGTTCATGAGGCACAATACTTGCTAAGGTTTTGCAAATGGGGTAGCAAGCTAAGCGGGCTTGATTGTGGGGAAAACTCCACAGTTAAGCACGCTTGAGCCAGAGGAGTTCTGGGATGGGTGACCTCCTAGGAAGTCCTGGTTACCGGGTGCAAGCCCCGGAAGTGATGATTGATGCTATGTGATTCGTTCTCCACATTTCACTAGTTTCAATCCCACTTCTTCACCCCTGTGAGCATCACCCGATGCAATGAGTGCTAAGTGAACTATTCAAAAATCATGAGAAATTAGTCAGTTACGACTACCTCTCATGGAAATGGTCATACGTTTGAATGACTTACTTAACGCAGTTGAATCCCAAAAAAAAATGATATCTAATATAATGCACTGCGTAAATCCCCCATACTTAAAATCTCTTGCAGCCTGCTGGCAGCCTCCCCATAGAATTTGCACAATTTTCACTCCCAGTGTTGTCGAGCTAGATCCCGCATCAAGTCGCTTCTAATCCAAACTGCCCATCTTAGCCTCCCAGTGACCTCTGCGCAATTTTCCTTAACAGTGCCCGCATCCCAGCCTGAAATGTGATGTGCGTAGTTTTATAGCCTTATCGTCTCTCCTAGTCACCTGCACCCGAAAACGAAAGATAATGCTTCATGGTAGACTATGAGATTTCTGGATTTTATGTCATCTCATCATGAGTGATTGCAAAAATAGGTACATATATGAGACATGGCGCGATGACAAACGGGATTAGCAAGGAGCACATGATAGGAGACTTGTTCACAAATGGACGAACACACAATGCATACCAAGTAGCAAGTGAAAGAGACACATGCACATGAATGAACTATCAAGCAAACAACAAGATCATCGAAGACTCCACACACCTTATCATGTGTAGGTGAAGCTATGATACACCAAGAGCACACTCATCACTCAGCAGCACTGTGGCTCAACATCGACACCACCATCAACTTGAACATACTAGCACTGTCATGTCGAGTCATGTAATGAGTCATCTTGGTCACATCACTATTTTGGGCCATACTATTGTAATCAATGTAATCTAACATGGAAGTCCAACATAACCACATGTAAATTTGAAGAGTCATGTAACTCAAATAGTCTTGCAGGAAGTTGAATAGTCACAAGGGTCACTTTAACCCTTGGCTATATATACCCCTCATTTGTACATGCAAAAGACTTTTCACCTTGGCTCCTCCATTAGGGGATTTTTGAGGTCTAAAATAGGTCTCCTAGGGAAATTATAAAACAATAGTGGAAACAATAAACTAAGATTAGATTACATCATCAAATTTTAGAGGGAAAAAAGAAAAAACTATTTTTTCAACTTGTACTTTCAACATATCTCTGTTATGAAACCAGCTCACAAAAAGATAGAAAAGATAGATCAACGCCTTAGAATTCAGCCTCTTTGAGGGAGAAACCTCCTTTACATTACATAAATGAAAAATTCTTCGATGATTCAAATGACAAAACCTCCTTTCTATATATAGGAGTCTAAGGAGTCACAATATAACCCAGCCGACCTAACAATAATAATATAAAGCCACAAAAATAACAATAGAGGGATTCTATGGGGCACAGTAATAACAATATGGGCATAATAGGGGCACAACAATATTAATAAGGGATACAACTACAATAGTAATGGGGTAATCACTAGTATTATAGGGACCTAACATGCCCCTCTCCTTCAAAAAAGTGTTGTCCTCAACGCTTGAGTAGTTCTGGATTCTTCTGCATAAAATTCTCATCCTCCTATGTGGAATCTTCAGCGGATAAGTTCTTCCACTTGATGAGATACTCCGAAATTGTTAGATTTCATAGCTGTCGAGTTCTTGTTTCTGTGACTACTTTCAGTTCCAATATAATCTTTCCTTCCTCATCAAGTTCTGGCAATATTGTTTGAACTGGGAGCTTGTCGTCTATAACCTTCTTTAAACATGAAACATGGAAAACTGGGTGCACTCGAAAAGCTGCAGGAAGCTCCAATTTGTATGTCATAGTACCAATATTTTGCAACACTTTGTATAGACCATAATACTTTGGTGATAATTTATTATCCTTCTTAGCTTAATTGAGGGACATTTGTTTATATGGTTGTAGCCGTAGGAATACCCAATCACCTACATCAAAACTTCTTTCGTTGTGATGTTGATCTGCCTGTTGTTTCATTCTATATTGTGCCAACATGAGGTTATACATTAAGAGTTGGAGGACTTCTTGTTGATGTTCGATGTGATGTTCCACTGCTTGAACCTTAGAATTTTCTTTTAAATATGATGTGATGGATGGTGGCTGATATCTATAAAGTGCCATAAATGGGGTCATTTTTGTTGTTGTATGGAAGGAAGTGTTATACCACCATTCAGCCAGAGGCAACCATTTGACCCATTGTGTCTTTTTATCAGATACAAAGCAACGAAGATATCCTTCCAAACATTTGTTTACTATCTCAGTTTGCCCATCAGATTGAGGATGATAAGATGAGCTATGAGCTAACTAAGTACCGAGACAAGAAAATAATTCTGTCCAAAAATTTCTAGTGAAAATGGGATCTCTGTCACTTACAATAATCTTTGGGTTTCCATGTAGCTTTTGAATTGTTTCCATAAATGCATTAGAAATTGTACTGGCTTTAAATGGCTGTGATAATGCACAAAAGTGTGCATACTTGGTAATTTTGTCAACTACCACCACGATGACACTCTTTCCCTCAGACTTGGGTAAACCTGTGATAAAATCCATTGAAACCTCCTCCCAACGTTGGCTTGGAATGGATAAAGGTTGTAATAGACCCAGGGTCTTAATTGTTTCAACTTTATTTTGTTGGAAAACCAAACATTCCGCCACAAAATTTTGAATATCCGATTTGAGGCCATCCCAAAAAAATTCCTTCTTAACCCTATGGTAATTTTTTTAAAATCCTGAGTGCCCTCCTAAGGGAGAAGTGTGCAATTCCATAAGAATCTTTTGTTTGAGTTAGGAATTCTTACAGAGGTATAAGCGATCTTTGTACCATAACGAATCATTTTGCCAACTAAATGTATCAGATGTATTGGAATCTTGTTGTAACTTTCGAATAAGTGCCCACACTTCTTCATCATTCTTCCATTCCTCCCTTGCTTCGTTTATCCAATCTGATTGGATAATAGAAATGGCGCACAACAATGCTTCCTCATCCTTTCTTGAGAGTGCATCTGCCACCAAATTTTGCTTCCCTTTTTTGTAGATGATTTCAAAGTCATAACCCAACATCTTTGTGACCCACTTTTGTTGCTCTTCAGAGGATAATCTTTGTTCTAAAAAGTATTTAAGGCTATCATCATCCATTTTTACCTTGAAGTGTCTTCCCATTAAGTAGGGTCGCCATTTCTTAAGTGCATGTAGTATTGCCAACATTTCCTTCTCATAAATAGCTTTGTGTAAAAACTTTCCCTTGATTTGGACGACTTTTAAAAGCAATGGGTCTTTCATCTTGCATTAAAACAACACCAATTCCATTTCCTGAAGCATCACATTCCACAATAAATGTTTTTGTGAAGTCTAGTGTAGCTAAGACTGGTGCTTGGCACATTGCCTCTTTAAGATGTTCGAAGGCCTTTGTTGCTTCTGTAGTCCATGAAAATGCATCTTTCTTCAATAATGTTGTTAGAGGTGCTGCTATTCTCCCAAAATTCTTAACAAACTTGCGATAATACCCTATCAACCCGAGAAATCCTCGCATATGATTTATGGATGTGGGGATTTTCCATTCCTTAATGGCTTTAATTTTGCTAGGGTCTACCTTAACTCCTTCATGAGATACAATATGACCGAGATATTTCACCTCTTGTACTCCAAAGAAACAATTGGAGCTTTTTGCATATAATTGTTTCTCCTCCAATAGTTGTAGCACCATGTCAACATGTTCAACATGATCCTTCCAAGACTTGTTGTAGATTAGTATATCATCAAAAAATACTAACACAAATTTTCTAAGGGTTTGAAAATGGAATTCATCAAACCTTGAAATGTAGAAGGTGCATTAGTAAGGCCAAAAGGCATGACCAAAAATTCATGATGACCCTCATGAGTACTAAATGTTGTTTTCAAAATGTCTTCAATCTTCATTTTGATTTGATGATATCCTGAATGAAGATCCAACTTGGTGAAGTAAATTGATCCATGCAATTCATCCAGTAATTCATCAATTACCGGAATGGGAAACTTATCTTTAATAGTGAGCTTGTTGAGCTCCCTATAATCTGGACACATGCGCCATGATCCATCCTTCTTGTGCACCGATACTGCTGGAGCAGAGAAAGAACTTTGACTAAGTTGAATTATACCAGCCTCTAGCATTTCTGCAACCGTACATTCAATTTCACTCTTTTGGGCATAGGGATATCTGTATGGCCTGATGTTTGGAGGAACACTTCCTGGAATCAGATGAATAGCATGATCATGATCACAAATAGGTGGGAGTCCTTTGGGAGTCTCAAATACCTTGGAATGATTGTCCAAGACTTTTTGGAGATCTGGAGAAATAGATGATTCCAATGTGGAAACATCTAGCAAATATAATTGTGCAATGACATCTATTTGTTCCTTTTTTAGAAGCTTTGTCATACCGTTAGAGCTGATTATCTTTCCCAGTTTCCCTACAATACCCCTCAATTCAACTTCCTTTCCTTTCGTAGAAAATTTCATCAAAAGTTCTTGAAAATTAAAAGCTATTGTACCCAAGGATTATAACCATTGGACTCCTAGTACAACATCAGCACCTCCCATTGGAATGGAAAGCATTGGGCTATTCAATACATATTCTCCCATGGATAGCTTGATATTATCGCACTTTCCAGAGCAATTTATCGTTCCTCCATTTGCAACCATCACTTGACACTCTGGTGCTGGATATAGGAAGCAATTCAATTCTTTTGCTATCTTACAATGAATAAAATTGTGGGTACTTCCTGAATCAATCAACACTATTACCTTTTTCTTCTTGATTTGTCCTTCTATCTTGATGGTTTGAGGAGTGGTAATTCTAGCCAATGCATTACAAGATATGGTCAGATTCATTTCTTCTTTATCTAGGCTTTGTTCCTGGAGTATATCCTCTTCTTTTGACCTTTCTTGCTCCTTTTCTTCTCCTCTTCACAATCTATGTAGAATAATTTCTTCTCAGCACACTTATGACCTTTAGTGTATTTTCTATCACAACTATGACAGAGCCCTTTTGCTCTTTTTTCTTCCAATTGTTGTGGTGTCAACCTTATAGGTTGTGGAAGACTAGGGGCAACAACACTTCCATCTTTATAGTTGTGAGTGGTATGCTTCCTGGTTTCTATAATTTTTCTTTCCATTTTTCTTGCTAACATGAATGCCTTCTCTAATGAATCAGGTTCTCAAAAGCGAACATCATGTTGGATATTATCCTTTAAAGTCCCTATGAACGCATCAATCCTATGCTCCTCTGGAATATTTTTTACCCTTATGTTCAATTTTTGGAACTCCTCAATGTGCTCCATTATTGAACCCTTTTGTTTGAGACTTATCAATTGGTTAAAAAAAGTGTTGCTTTTTGTATCCTCATAATGTGCTGTCAATTCTTCCATAAAAATTGCCCAAGTGATAATTTGTTTACGAGAGCAAAGCCATTGATACCATACAAACTGATTTGGTTCCAAATATAAAGTTGCAATACGTACCTTTTGTGTTTTTTGCACATTATTGAGATCGAAAAATTGCTCCATCTGTAATATTCATATTGCGAGATCCTTGCCATCAAACTTCCTCATATCGATTTTTGGAATATGTTGGGTCTTTGGTCCAACATTAGAGTCTATGAAATCATGATTAACATTACTTTTTTTCTCGTCATGAGTTTCCTTTACTACCCTTTCACCATTAGTAAGCATTTATTGTAGAAACTTTGTCAAATCTGTCTTCAAATCTTCCATGCCTGTCTCCAAATTAGCTTCCACATCATTCATCTTAACTTCTACGCCTTTCTTTAAACATTCCATCTTAGCTTCTACACCTTTCTTTAAACCATCCATCTTCACTTCTACATCTTTCTTTAAACCATGCATTTGGATTCTGTTACTTTTTGTACAAGTGACACTTGTTTCACTTGGTCTCGTAATTTTGATATATCATGTTGCATTTCTTCCTCTTCTTCATGAGTCATGCTAGAGCTTTCAGGTTGCTTACTAGGTGTTTGCATTTTCTTTCCTCGGGGCATCAATTACCGATAATAATGTTTTACTATGCCCTTTGAATTCCTTCAAACTAATTTTTAAAACCAAGCTTATTCAAAAATTTAAAAAAACTACACACCTTTTTTCACTTTGTAGGAGCTTGATATTGAATCTGATGTATCTTTGTAATTTTGGATCATCCAGTTCTGAAATTGAGATCTACAGTAGCCCTCTATGTCCTCTTTCCAATGCCATCAGTCTGATCCAAATTGGATTCTCCAGGGAAGAGTTATGCCAAATCTCCCATAGTGACTTGATTATAGACTAGTTCAGTAGAGCGAACTTGTACGACATTCCACGAGTCATTGTTTCGAACTTTGGCTCTGAAAAATATATACAAAAAACTACAATCTGTCCTCTTTCTGTACCTTCTTATGAAATTTCAATCTGATGCTCAGAGAGAAAGTTATAACGATTTTCCCCAGGTCAACTGTTTGGAATGTAATTCAGGAGTCTGTAAAAAGACCAACTTCCTCAAATCATATCTCCACAAATATAGTGTGAAAATCTCTGAAATTCGGACCCGAGGTTCAATGTGATTTCGTCTCAAATGAGTTTTTTTTAGCTTCTGAAACGTCGTAGAAAAAAAAGTTATAGCGAAAATTCCACGATGACCTATTTGGAGCAGCGAAACCCTAGAATCCAAAGCTCTGATACCAAATTTTATGAAACCAACTCACAAAAAGATAGAAAAGATAGATCAATGCCTTAGAATTCAACCTCTTCGAGGGGGCGACCTCCTTTACATTACATAAATGAACAATTCTTTGATTATTAAAATGACAAAACCTCCTTTCTATATATAAGAGTCTAAGGAATCACAATATAACTCAACTGACCTAACAATAATAATATAAAGCCACAAAAATAACAATAGAGGGATTCTATGGGGCACAGTAATAACAATATGGGCACAATAGGGGCACAACAATATTAATAAAGGATACAACTACAATAGTAATGGGGTAATCACTAGTATTATAGGGACCTAACAATCTCCCTATGGTTTTACTCAAATTTCGAGTGGCAACACTTGTTGGATGCAGAATTTGATTCCTCATCCAAAGAGTACCCATGTTGCATACTTTCGATGGACCCTCTTA
Organism: Pinus tabuliformis; assembly: GCA_031772625.1. Lineage (NCBI taxonomy): Eukaryota > Viridiplantae > Streptophyta > Pinopsida > Pinales > Pinaceae > Pinus > Pinus tabuliformis. The sequence goes on along the minus strand of CM062816.1, from coordinate 1,933,277,024 downwards.
CACGACAAATGAGAAATAATGGAAAACGTGATTGCAATCATGTTTTTTCATTTATTTCTCATTTTTCTTGTAGTAGGGTCCATCGAAAGTATCCAAAATGGATTCTCCTTAGATGAGGAAGTAAATTTTGCATCCAACTAGTACTCCCACTCGAAATTTGAGTAAAATATTAGGGAGATAAGTTAAAAATACGAGTTGAAAAAGTAGTTTTATTATTTTTTAATATTTTTACTCTTTTACTCCAAAAGTGGTGAATCATCCCCCGTGGTTGACATTATCATTTTCAACCCTATTGGTTCTTATCAAGTTTATTTTGGTTGTATATTTTTCTTAGGAGGCCCATTTTAGACCTCAAAATTCCCCTAATGCCACATAGCCTTGAGAGTTTGTAGTCTTTTATTTGAGGAGTGAGCAGTGGCTTCAACGCCCCACTATCGAGGTTAGTGGTGTAATGGTGTACGGATGTGTCTTGGAACTTTCGCTTAATTCAAAAGCCTAATAAAAGACCAGCACATTTTTTCACATGTATTGTATTTGTTTTTAATACTATTATTTAGATTCTTGTAATGCATGTCACTTTAACCTGTATTAAAACAGTTGAACTATTTTGGTTGTTTTAGTACATATGCTATTGGAAATGTGTTGTATCAGTTGTGAATGTTGTCTCGCCAGTGTGGGCTTTCCCACTAGAGACTCGACATATTCATTCTTGTAAACTTGTTATAACACTCATTGCACTTGTGTGGACTATTCCGCTGGGTGTTGTGTGTTCTATATGTTCACCTTGTGTTTGTGACTATCACATCCGTGTGTACTACTCCGCCGGAAGTTGCACATGTCCTATTATTTTGTGTGTCTCTAATAGAGTTGGGACTATTCCCTTTCAACCTAAGGCTCACTTACAGCCTCTCCCTCTACAATGAAAGAACTTTGACACAAGTGGCACTAAGCACTCACAAAGCACGTGAACCTTGTTGTTAAAAGAAAAAGTAAACCACTCTCATGTGCTGACAAGCAAGAGCCAAGGAAAATATTTAAGATAATGACAACTAGGGAATCATACCGAATGGGACTCCTATGCCAAACAGTGTCAGGTCTAGTTGAGACTTCATACCGGGGAGATCCCCTGAATGTTGGCGAGTCCATCACCGTCAACGGCTGGCAAGCTTGGCGAGTTCATAAAGTGAAATGTTGGCCCACGTCTTCTTCATATCTTCGATGATGTTATACCCCAACTCCTAAGGTGCAATTCCCTTTGAGGATGTCTGAGGGAGTGAATGGGTTAGAGGATACTTGGTCAAGGTTCTCAGAGTAGATGAGTTTCCCTTATCACTTGTTAAGGCATCCTTCGGGATTTGGCCAGATGAACCCTTAGGAGCAAAGTTCAATGCCTAAATTGAGTTGTTAGGAGGAAGGATCCTCCTCAGTAATGCCTTCTTCTTCTCTTCAAGAGTAGAATCTGGTATTGGCCCCTTTCTCCTGAGATTATAGGTCTTTGGTAGCCTAGGGGGATGAGTGTCATCTATGTTAGCTTCTTATATGGATTGGACCTCTCCCCAAAGGATGACTTTGAAATCTAGGATAGCAGAACTGGTGTTTTCATCTGGAGGTGTGGTTTCTTCCTCCAGATCGTTAGACTCTTCCTCATCCTCTCCCATAGCCTGATCCTTCAAGAGTTGGGTTACTACTGCAATCATGTTGTGTATCCATTGTGGACAGGTTTTCTCGAAATGAGAGGCTTGGTGAAAAGTGAAAAAATTATCCTTCCCCAGCTATTCCACATTGAAATTTGTACTAGAGCCCTAAGATGAATTTGCGAGGGGATTATTTCTTTTTGGGAAGAAATGTTTTTCCAGTTTACTACCTGAAGAGGTCTCGCTAGTGGGAATAAGGTGGACTCAAGCTTTCATCCCCTCTAGGTACCATCAGGCTTACTTTCTAACCACCAACCTAAGAACCTAAGTGTGTTACCATGGTCAAACATCAACACAAATTGTCGGCTAGATGTCCTCCCAGGCAATGCTTCACTTGCAAATCCTCAACAAATCTCTTCCATTTTTGTAACATCAATACAATCAACAATGTCTACCAAACCAAGCAGGTTTCTCAAATACTCAAACTTCTTATTAGAAAGAGCATTTGTTAGCATGTTTGTTACCTATTCATATGTCGAGACACACTCCAACTTCACGATCCCATCATGTACCAAGTTCCTAATCAAATAGAACATATTGTTGATATGCTTCATTCTCAAATGAAACACGGGATCTCCAAACATCTTGATACAACTTTGATTGTCACAATTAATCACAGTAGGACCCAGAGACTTCTCGAACAAATCTGTCAAAAGCTTCCTTAACCAAACAACCTCCTTTCCTACTTCACATGCAGCCACATATTCTACCTCGCCACTACTCAACGCAACGGGATCTTGCTTCTTACTCATCCATGCGATCATATAGGCTCCCAGACTAAAACATCCTTCTATAGTGCTCCTTCCATCGGTCTCACTACCACCCCAATCAGAGTCTGTGAAGCCAATTATCTTAACTTCCTTACTATCATAATTTAGGCAGTGATATATAGTGCCATAAAGATACCTCAGTATATGTTTAGCAACTATCCAGTGGTCATGACGGGGATCCAACTGAAACCGACTAAGAATGTTTAATGCAAAACATATATTTGGCCTAGTATATCCCAGATACATTAGGAAACCCACCAACTATCGATAGGAGGTAGGATCCACGAGACTATCATCAGAGTCCCTCAACTTCTTGAGATTGGTGATCACAGGAGTAGTCATCATATTAGAGTCCATCATCTCAAATTTCTGCAACAACTTGATGATGTACTTTCCTTTCCCCAAATATATCTCTCCAGGTCTCTGCCATACTTCTAGACCCAGATAATAGTGCATCAATCCTAGATCCTTCATTTCAAATTCAGTTGCTAACATCTTCTTGAATTCTTGAATTCTTCGCTCTACACCTGCGATGAATAGATCATCCACACAAAGTAGAATAATGACGAGCTCATCATTCACAATCTTGATGTAGAGATTTGGATCAGCAGAACTCTTCATGAACCTAATTCTAAGAAGATATGCATCCATTCTTGCATACCATGCCCTAGGTGCTTTCTTCAAACCATATCGGGCCTTCTTAAGTCTGCAAACATGAGAGTCCTTGCTATTAACTTCAAAACCTTCGGGTTGTTCGATGTACACTTCCTCGTCAATGGTCCCATTCAGAAATGTGGTCTTCACATCCATTTGATGGATATTCCACCCCATTGTAGCAACCAATGAAAGAAACGACCTAACAGTAGTGTACCTTTCTATGGGTGCAAAGGTTTCTTCATAATCAATGCCTTCCTTTTGAAGAAAACCCCATGCAACGAACCTTGATTTGTATTTGTCTATACTTCCGTCAACAACATGTTTGATCTTATAGATCCCTTTAGATGTGACAATCGATTTGTCACTAGGTCTAGGAACCATTTCTCAAACCCCATTCTTCATGACGGATTGATATTTATTGGGAACGGGTCCCCTAGGGTCAATTTTGGGGTTAGGAGCTCAAGTTTTGGGGCTAATGACCCAAGTTTTGTATAAAGAATGTAAAGTCTCCGCATTTTGTGGTCACAAAGTGCGAAGATGTAAACAGTCAAAAAGGGTTTCCGCCCTTAGTTTAGATAGTTTGTGTCAACTTGATGAGATCTGCCTTGGTCCGCGGGCCATGGGAATGTATAAAAAGGGAGTCTTAGAAGAGTCTAAGGCAGTTTTTGGGGGAGTTCTAAGTAAGTTTTTGGGAGAGTTCTAAGTAAGTTTTTGGGTTTGTAGAAGTTAAGAGCGAAGAGTCTTAGTGTAGCAAGAGGCTTTGTAGTTAAGTGCGCAGAGGCCTAGGGTAGAAGTCTGCAACTAAGTGCGTAGAGGCCTAGGGTAGAAGTCTGTAGCTGAGTGCGGGACCCCTGCAGCTGTGTGCTTAGAGAAGTTAGAGTCTGTACTGAGATCTGAACCATCAATAAAGAGAATTATTCAGGAGATATCTGTGTATGAGTTATTTTGCTTCTGTTATGAATGTTGTGATTATGTTATGTTGAATACTGGTTGTACGATTTAATGCTATATTGATGTGCGAATTTATGTATTTTACTTTGTCATATGAACGTAAGTAAGAATATATGTTTACGTGAAGATAATCATATTGCCTATGAAGTCAACCAATTCTTAAGCTAATCGGGGTAGACACAGAAGCAAGGGTAATTACAGAGGCACGTAAACATCTGAATTGACTATTTAGGGTCCAGGAAGGACGATCGGAGGCTTCCACGAAGGTTTTAAAGCCGAATAAGAAAAGCACTTTGATAAGCCCTAAAGGGCTTATCGACTTGCACGAAGGAAGAGGGAGGGTATAAAACGACATCAAAACCATATCAGGGTGCGAAAACTTGGTTCCTGCATCCCCCCATACTGCTTCAGGTGAGACTTCAGTCTGCGCTCTGTAGATTGATGCCAAAAGGACCAGTAGTGTAGGGATTTTCTTGGTTGAATAACGTTGAACCTGGGTCAATTCCCATCAAGCCAACAAATGGTTCTGTTGCCAGGACCGGGATCTACATAAATGAGATGTGTGATGTCGCATCATTGGAATCCAACTAAGAAAGAAATCGAAGACTAGTTAGATAGAAAGATCCACAAATTTGTGGTGCAAGAAAATAGGAATCCGCGATTGACAAAAGAATAGTGGTTGGACAGATATCTGTACATAGATATACACGAAATCTTCTTATGTTCCTTCCTAGTTTAATTATACGAGTGGATTGTGAAGTTAGCAGATGGCCAAGGGAGGTTGTTATATACCTAGGGGGGATAATATGGGGTACCAAGGGAGGTACCCAAGGTAATAATGTAATAATGGGATGGGCCATAGTAATAAATAAGGTGGTTAACCCATGTCATGTAAGGGACCACAAGTAGTTAATAATAATGTAATGGGCCCATGGTATTAGTTGATGGTATGAGGAAACCATGGTAATGATGCATGGTATTGTATGTATGAGGCCTATATAGAGGCTAGAGACTCCACATGGAGAGATATGAAGATGAAGAGAAGTATTCTTGTATGAACAAGCATATGGCTTGTGGAGTGTTCTCCTTCCTTAAGGAGTGAATGTATGGTGTGGCCCTACCTTAAGGGTTTGATAATAAAGAATAATTTCATATTATTTCTGGGTTTCTTTGCATTATCTTATACTTTTATATCAGATCTATAATATTCTTGGGTTAGATCTACAACAATTGGTATCAAAGCTACAACAAGTGGTATCAGAGCTACAACAAGTGGTATCAGAGCTATTTCATATCAAATCTATAATATTTCTGGGTTAGATATACAACAATTGGTATCGGAGCTACAACAAGTGGTATTAGATCTACAACAAGTGGTATCAGAGCTACAACAATTGGTATCAGAGCAGTCAACAAGTGGTAATAAGATCTACTCAAAAGAGTAGTCCACTGATACCATGCACGTGCATCTAGCCATCCAAGAGAAAGGTGAACCCTCAATCTCGCTGGTGCCTCGCTCGCTTGAGATGGAATTTGACCGTGGCAGCTCTTCTATTTTGATGTGTAGTAGGTGGATCGTCTCTCCTTTCTATCCGTCTTGTGACTACTTGGTTTCCATCTTGATGGTTGTCTTGCGGGGTGATGTGGGTGATGATATGTTGAAGTTTTAACCCACGACGGCTTTTGCTTGACTTCACCCTGTTGTGGTGCCTGTTGTGGTGTCTTCTTTTTCAATATGACTTCAACCACTGAGCCCTCCTCTGATGTATCATCACATGTAACCTTTTCTTCTGCAGCCTCTGTTTGTGTTTGATTGTCGATCATCAAAGGCTCATCATCTGATATGTCAGTCCCTTGAACATATTCTGCTTCAGCCTCCATGTGCTCTACCTGTTTATGGATGGAAATATCCTGTAATGTAATTTTCTTCTTTTTATACCATAGCTTCAGGAATTTCTTCTGTACATTAATATTGATAGTACCCACGGATTCCATCCAAGGATATCCCAAAACAATATCCATATTATCCATCTCTGAAGCATAAAAATACCATGAAACACATACTTATCCATAGAAAGCTTCAAATCCTTATATATTTGAACATCCTTATCATCAACCTGTGTATGTTCAATTTGTTTTGCTGGGACTTGCAATTTTTTTGCCAAATTAACACTGATAAAATTATGTTTAAAACTAGGATTTATAGACACAACGATCTTCTCCTTTTGAATGAATCCATGAACCTGCAATAAGGAGACACCCGTAACAATTAACCCCTTATGTGTCTTATTCTCCTTTTTTCTAGCCCGAGACCATTTGTCCAGAAAGACTTTTTCATATTCTGCATCTGAAAGTTTGGTCATCTGCTAGTGGTCAAGTGATAACCACCAATTTTTAGCCTCATCTCTCATATTACATATTATTGGAAGCCTCCAATATTTCCCATGTGAGGACTTGTATCTTTGTATAAATTCTTCAATAGTAGGACCATCATCTGTTCCTGTAAAATATAGAACCTTGCTAGAAGCCATGAAGAGGGTTTTGCAAAAACATGGCGAAAATTTGAAATGGCCACAAATCTGTCAATATTGCTCAGAATCTCTATTATAACCTGTTTTTGGAAATGGAACAACCATTCTGCATTTGCCCATGTAATAGAAATCCTGATTCAGAAACTGGAATTTCATATCTGCGCTGCTACTCTCCTGCCGTCACCCAAAATTTTTGCAAAAAGAGCTGATTTTAAATCAGCGATATCTCCCTCATCCGGACTCCGATTCGACTGACTTTTTTTTTTTAATCATGTGTTTTTTCACAAAGATTCCAGATCTACAATTAGATCTTGCAGATATTGCACCAGGACTTCTAGATCTGCGCCACAAAACTCGCTGCCCTGAAAATTGTCTGCAACCCCACTAATTTTTAAATCAGCGATATCTCCTTCATCCGGACTCCGATTCAACTGATTTTTTTTTTTTGAATTTGGGTATTTTTTCACAAGGAATACAGATATGCAATTAGATTCTGCAGATCTAGCACCAAAACGTATAGATCTGATCTGCAAATTCGCCACCCAAAAATCCCTGCAAAAAAATTAAAAAAAAATTCTCCACTTTTGTGCCCAAGAAAGTGCTCTGATACCAATTGTTGTAGATCTAACCCAGAATATTATAGATCTGAAATAATATGAAATGATACTTTATTGATCAAACCCTTAAGGTAGGGCAACACCATACATTCACTCCTTAAGGAAGGAGAACACTCCACAAGCCATATGCCTGTTCATACAATAATACTTCTCTTCATATCTCTCCATGTGGAGTCTCTAGCCTCTATAGGCCTCATACATACAATACCATGGGTCATTACCATGGTTTCCTCATACCATCAACTAATACCATGGGCCCATTACATTATTATTAACTACTTGTGGTCCCTTACATGACATGGGTTAACCACCTTATTTATTACTATGGCCCATCCCATTATTACATTATTACCTTGGGTACCTCCCTTGGTACCCCATATTATCCCCCCTAAGTATATAACAGAGGTGGAGGCTTGATGATCCGATTGTCTAGACCTCAGAGTTAGTGCTGATATTGGAAGCCTCTAAAGATAATATTGTGCGTGCTCTCGATCATTGGCTCAATTGTATAATAGGAGGATTTGTGATAGAATTCGCGGTCGATACTTCGGTCAGTTATAGGGACGCAGAGCGGCGGTTCTTCAAAAGGTCGCATGGTAATTATTTAAGGTCTTCAAATACTTGGATTAAGATGTTATTGTGTGAAAAAAGGGTTATGTATTTGCCTTGTTGTTTAGGGCTACGCGAAGTGGAAGGAATTTCAGGAACAGAGGGAAAACAGGCCCTGAATATAGCCCGTTGATTGAACCTCCTCTGGGTGATGATGAGGAAGCAACATAGACATCTCCGCAGAGTGTTGTTCAATTGATAAAGCAAGGATTCCCGCAAATACCACATCCGCCCATGCCGCCTCCATCTTCACCTCCATCGCCACCTCCACCACCGTTCATTATGGCAAATTTAGTAAAGTTTCCTGTGTTCAAGGGACTGGGAAATGAGGATCCTGACCAATTTTGGTTCGTCGCAAAGGCTGTCTAGGAATCTCAAGGTATCACAGATGATCAAACGAAGAAGGTGACGTTGGTTAGTGCTTTGCAGGAACGCGCACTAACATGGTACATTAAGTATTGCACTAATAACCCAATGTCTGCGTTGGCAGACATCCAAGCCACGCTAAATAAGGAATTCGGCAGAACTAAGTCTGAAGTGCAATCAATCATTGGATTCAAGGAAATCACGATGAGGCCTGGTGAGACACCCTGGGAGCTAGATCAGAGATTGAAATGCAAGATTTTTGAAGCTAACATGAATCTAATAGATGGGAAGCACCGTGAATGGTTTGTGGTTGCGGTCCTGCCTCATCTAAGGGTTGCGCTATCACAGCAGAATATTGGGACCTAGGCGAAAGATCTCGAGATTGCGATGAGATTGCATGAAACACCGATGCAAGATGCTAATCTAGGGGTTCAACAGATTCACGCGCAGTTGCAGAACCTTTGCCTAGATATGTAGAGTCTAAAGAACAATAGAACAAATCGGCCAGAGGTGTGCGAAGAAGTTTGGTGCCTAAAGTGCAAAATCCAAGGGCATGACAAATATCACTGTCCATTTTTCGCAAACTGTGTTGCAATAGGGGGGCCAATGCCTCTGAGGCCAGAAGCTACAGCAAGGCCAAGTATAGAGCCCACACTATGGTGTGCTATCTGTCAGGTAGTTGGAAAACATACGACAAAAAATTTCCATTTGCTGCAAAAAATTCATATAGACACTACAACAGCTCTTCTGCAACTTCTGTCAATCAGTGGGTCCTAATGAGCGCAATTACCGGAGTTACAAATTAATGATGGACAAAACACCTGCATACAGGGTGTAGGTAGAAACGTGGCTTCCAGACCAAGGCGCTGGAGGAGTGTGAGGCGAGTATCAGGGGCGTGGATGAGGCCATGGTGGAGGAGGACCTGGTAGAGGTCGAGGGCTGGTTATTTGTTACAATTGTGGAGGACTAGGACACTACGCGCAAGACTACACAAATCTGACACATCTGTCATGCCGCTATTGTACTCACTTTGACCATGCAACGAAGGGTTGCCCTATATTGTTGGCTAAGATACGTGAAAAGGGGGAGCAGCCGACTCAAAACCTGCAGATGATGAGGGTTGAGCCTAGTGAGGAAGATCCTAAGGTAAATATTGTGCTGCGAAGTGGGGCAACAACTGGTGAAGACAAGGGGAAGCAGCCTGAAGACAGTGAGTGGGTCCGCAAAGCGCCAGAAAAGGAGACCAAGTTTGATCTAAAACGTGCAAAAGAAACATTTATGGAAGCAAAGAAAATTTTTACTGAGGCCTCTACCTCAGGGAGTCAAGAGAATCCGACTAAAGAAATGGACCTATCCATGATTACCACATTTTTGGAGACCTACATGAAACTGCTACGTGATAGAAAGGTTGTGAAGGGCTTCCAGGAGCTGATCATTAGGTGCACTGGGAAGGAAAATGTTACTGACGGACCGTGCGTAGTCAAAAAGATTGGCAGGAATAAGACGAGAACGGGGAGTGAGATGAGGCTTACTGCGTAGATAGGCGAATATGAGATGGATCAAGTTATTTTAGATTTGGGGTTGGACACGAACGTTTTACCGAAACAAACATGGGAGAGAATGGGGAGACATGCACTACAATGATCTTTTATTCAATTAAGGATGGTGAATCAACATAAAATCATCCCAATGGGGAGATTGTAGGGGGTAACAATTGACATTGAAGGTGCGAGTGCACTTGTTGATTTTGAAGTGATAGAGATTGTGGATTACTGCAATCCCTACCCTGCGCTCCTTGGGATCGATTGAGCCACTGACATGAATGAGGTGATCAATCTGAAAAAGTGGAAGATGATATTTGAGAGCAAATCACTCTGCGTAGTGGTGCCACTACACCCTGCAGAAGGATCACGTTATACTGAACTGGTCCACGATTATGAAAGTGATGATGATTTGGACCAGATTTACAAGATAACGGTGTGAGATCAAGATTGGGTGAATCCGACAGCAGACAAACATATTGCATGGGACCGCAAGAGTTCCTGCACATCAGATTCAAACAAAGAACTGGAGCATCGGTAGAATCGACTGCATGAAGTGTCTACGTTGCGTTGTAATATGATGACCAAGTTGTTACGTTGTGTATCATTAGAGGTAAGAAATATGTCATATTATGATGGTTTGACTGATGTTGCTACATTTTTGGATGTCTTTGAAAGAGAAGTGCTAGAGAAGCATCGCTTCCAGGCCTTAGATTGGGCGTTGCGTGCTATGCCCGCAAGATGGTGGGGTACACACAAAGATAGTTTTGATGATTGGCACGAATATAGGAGGATGATGAGGGTACGCTTTGGTCTTCTATCATATCCCTCACAAAGTGATACTGAACATCAATGTGCTTTGTCTTTGAATGATAAGCAGGGTTCTTTGCCAAGAAAATTGCATTTTGGCTATCACAGTCTATCCTTATAGCTCCCTGTACTAACCCCATACTTGAACACAATCTTTGCAACCAAACTGCTTACTTGCTTGCATGAGTGGCTGTCATGTATTCTGCCTCTGTAGTTGATAGTGCCACTACATAAGGATTCAAAGGTGTATTGTAGGGCACGTGATGCATGCCAAAGGACTAGTAGACCCTCACAGAGGGATGAACTTCCGCTGAATCCACAGATATTTTTTCAGCCCTTCGAGAAATGGGCGATTGACTTTGTGGGACTGATTCAGCCTCTAGGAAAGAAGACAGGTGCACGGTACATCATCACCGTGATCGAATATTTAACCAGATGGGTGGAGACATAGCCTGTGAAGGACTGTACAAGTGTGACAGTAGAAAAGTTCATTTTTGAGTATGTGCTGACCAAGTTTGGGTGTCCAAATATTTTAATGAGTGATCGAGGTACGCATTTTCTTAATGAAATGATCAGCATGTTGACGAAGGAATTTCAAGTTTACCATCAGAAAAATACGCCTTGTCATCCGCAGGCTAATGGGACAGTGGAAGCATTTAATAAAATCTTGGAGAGCGCTCTGACAAATGTTTGCAATGCTCAAAGGAATGATTGGGATGTGCACGTACCCACGGTGATGTGGGCTTATAGAACAACTTGTAAGAAGTTGGCTAGACAAATGTCGTTCAGGCTGGTTTATGGTGTAGAAGTTGTGATGTCGATGGGGTACATTGCACCTAGTCTGCGCATAGTGGCATTCACAGGAATGGCAGATCATAGAGCCCTGGAGGAGAGGTTAGCGCAGCTAACACCACTTGAAGAGGATATATTTCTAGCTAGATTCCATCAACAACTTCAAAAAGAGTGTGAAAAGGCTTGGCACGATTGGCACACCAAACTGTGCACCTTCAAGGTAAATGATTTAGTTTTATTATATGACAAAAAGTTTGATAAATTTCCAAGAAAATTTAGGATGCATTGGCTGGGGCCATATGTCATCAAGGAGATTATCGACGGTGGAGCAGTTCAGTTGGTAAAGTTAAATGGAGAACCATTCCCAAGGAAGGTGAATGGTAGTCGATTGAAGCCATACATCGGCGATCTGGTTAGATGACTACATGATGGGAGCACAGTCTTAACACTCCAGGCAGCTGAAAGGAGGCGCGGGAATATAAACTATGCTACCCAGGTTGTGGAGCTGCACGATTGGAGAACTGTGCGGAACGAAGGAATGTCACAGTGTCAGCAAAAACGCGCAGGGAGCTGCATTGTCGAAGAAGGGACCACGCAAGGCAGCCGAAAAGTGACCATTACGATCACTAATCATGATTTGACGATGAAAAAATGGCTAAATGGAGCAGGGTGGTGGCATTTAAGTCGGAATTTAAGGGCAAGATCTTTGAAAATCTATCGCCAATCTAGCATTTATGAACGAATTTTGGGGGAACGGTCAAATTTGAATTCGAAAAATGCCTATAAATTACAGATGGCTACCTAGCGAAAAATACTTCGCATTTTGAGAATTGAGGTGTTGAGCTCTCAGGTGTGTATAAACCGTGAGTACTTTGAAGCTTTGATAGCGAGTTCAACATTTGAGAGGTTGTCGAAGGAAACGCAAGATTTTTTGACTAGCATCATGTCGGTGCCCGCAGAAACCGCGAGTACTGGAGAAGCAATCGCAGATGAGGGAGCTACCCTAAAGGTAGCAATGGCAGCTGAGGGAGCTGCCCCAAAGGTTGCAAGTGTCGAAGTACCTACAGAGGTACCCAAATCATCAAGGTCGCCCAGGCCGCGACCTATGCCAACCAAGGAGGGTCCAAAAATGAAGAAAGATAAGTAGAAAGAGACACCGTCGGTGCGCGTGTCACCCAGAAAAAACTTGTAGAAGGAAAAGCTCACTGCGCAGGAGAAGGGAAAGGTAGTCGACCTAGAACCTAAAGAGGACGTTGAAGAAATCAATATGGGTGGGGAATACGTTGACATTAAGGGGTCAGACCCTATCTCTAAACTGCCCAAATACATTCCTCTGCACCGAGGCAACGCCAAGATCCCGAAGGACATTGATGAGAGCAAAGTCACACAGCATACACCATTTCTACTGGACAAGATCGCATTTTAAGGACTGCGCCTAGCGCGCATCCCCCATTTAAAGCTGGAGGATTGGGATTTGGCTGATATGGAGTGCTTTCCCCACTGAGCAATCAATTAATTCATGCACTGTGTCTTCTATAAGGACTTTGGTGTGACTGCACTAGAGCCAAGGACGTGGATAAAATGGGTGGACAAGGCAAGACTGCTAAACATGCTATGGGTGTCACATTACAGCCGTGCGCCCATAACCATGATAGTGATCAAACAATTGCTATGCTTGGTGCACGATGGGTGCCTGTGGTTAGAAGAACCAATACCGATCACTGACATGCTGATCCATAGGATCACTCAGCTGCCGCATTCAGGATTAAATATGGCCATGGAATTTGGCAGAAAGACAGGTGAGCGCGACCTCATCTAGCAAATGAAGGACAAGTTCAAGCTTTCCAAGAAGCCACGCAGCTACTCCGTCTCTAGCATAAATGATCCCGCGGAGGCTGAGGATAAATCCAAAGCAGATCACGCTGCGAAAAAGCACACAGAAGGGCAAGAAGAAGAGGAGGAGTGCGACTCTGACAGGACTCAAAAGTCTCCTTCCCCGGAGACAGAGGAGGAAGAACAGCAGCCAAAACAGGGAGGAGCGGACCCGAAGACTACTCCATTCCATATTAAGTGCAACAGGGAGCAGGAGAAAGTAGGGTCCTGAAAGAAGTCTAAGGCCAACAAAACATCCCTCGGCCCAATCACCTTGACAGAAGGTGATTTGAATGACATTGGCGATATGGTAAGGGATGCGACCGCGGAACTGCTGTAGTAGTTCGAGCAGCAGTAGAAACAGGCCTTGGGTGTCATTCAGACAGGTCTGTGTGAGCTACAGATCCAGGCATCACAAGTACAGACCAGTGTGGGGTGGAGCAGTGTGACATCAACTAGTTTGGCGACTGGCACTTTAGAAGTAGCAAAAATGGTGCACACACTGGATCCCCGGGCAATAGCGCTGCCGGATGGAGCAATGACTACAGAAGGAGAAGCTGACAAGGCCACTATCAGCACCCTCAAGGGGGTTGGGCTAAATTTGGTCGTGCTTCCAAGTGAAGCCCTTCACACCTTGCAAGATGGTGTGATCGCGGAACTTCAAGCTCGGGAACAGCGTGCCCTGAATGTTATCAGTGAGCAGAAGGTGAACAACGTTCAATTGGTTGTACAGAAGAATTCTACCATTGATCTTCTTAAGGCCACCATGGAAAAGAATGAGCACATGACCAAGGTCATGGCTGAGGCAGGCAGGATTGTTCCAGAGTTGGATATTCCTAAAGATGCGCCAGTGGATTTAAGAATCTGGAATCTCGCTGCTAGAGTGCGCAAAGCGAGAACAGAGCTGGCTAAGGTTTAGTTAAAATTACAGAGCTCCAGATCAGGGCCAACCTTCGGCTCCCCCAGAGGTTAAAGAGCAGTGCACGGCCACTGTCAAAGATGCAGTAGAAGCTGTAGATGTCGCAGTGAAGGATTTCACTGCGCTCTTTGAGCAGTCACTCAAAGTCGTCACTAGCAGGCAGGAGGATCCCAATTTGCAAAGGCTGGAAATAGAGGCGTGGGAACTGTAGAAAAGCTATGATGAGGTCAAATCGATGGCGTGCACCGTCGCCATCACGCAGAGGTTGGAAAAGTTGCAGGAAGCGAAGGCATTAAAGGAACAGGTGGATGCAGCTCAGCGCAAGGAGGCAGTTCCGAAGGCTCGATTGAAGCCTTGGCTAGATGAAGTGTATGTGCTCACGGCCACCATTGAAGGGAAATTGGCTAGTATGCAGGCAACACAGCAAAAAATACAAGCCAATAGCACGGAACAAGTGACGGAGCAGTTGGTCAAGGCGGTTAAGTAGGCGGCGACGCAATGTACCGTCAAGGTTGTAGTCATACAGGGGGGGCTAGGAGGTCTTCACGATAAGATCTCCACACCAGCAAAGTGAATCAAGGGCGAGTCACCATGTTTGTGTTGGAGAACTGTTGGGAACGGGTCCCCTAGGGTCAATTTTGGGGTTAAGAGCTCAAGTTTTGGGGCTAAAGGCCCAAGTTTTGTATAAAGAATGTAAAGTCTCTGCATTTTTTGGTCACAGAGTGCGAAGATGTAAACAGTCAAAAATGGTTTCCGCCCTTAGTTTAGATAGTTTGTGTCGACTTGATGAGATCCACCCTTGGTTCACGAGCCATGGGAATGTATAAAAAGGGAGACTTAGAAGAGTCTAAGGCAGTTTTTGGGAGAGTTATAAGTAATTTTTTGGGTCTGTAAAGCTAAGAGCAAAGAGCCTTAGCGTAGGAAGAGGCTCTGCAACTGAGTGCGCAAAGGCCTAGGGTATAAGTCTGAATCTAAGTGCGCAGACCCCTATAGCTGTATGTGTAGGGAAGTTAGAGTTTGTACTGAGATCTAAACTATCAATAAAGAGAATTATTCTGGAGATATCCGTGTATGAGTTATTTTGCTTCTATTATGAATGTTGTCATTATGTTATGTTGAATGCTCGGTGTATGATTTAATGCTATATTGATGCACGAATTTATGTATTTTACTTTTTCATATGAACGCAAGTAAGAATATCTGTTTACGCGAAGATAATCATAATTCCTGTGAAGTCAACCAATAATTAAGCTAATTGGGGTAGACACAGAAGTAAGGGTAAGTACATTGGCATGTAAACATCTAAATTGACTGTTTAGGGTCCGCGAAGGACGATCGGAGGCTTCCGCGAAGGTTTTAAAGCTGAATAAGAAAAGAACTTTGATAAGCCCTAAAGAGCGTATCGACCTACATGAAGGCAAAGTGAGGGTATAAAACGACATCAACCATCTGAAGGTGTGGAAACTTGGTTCCTGCATCCCCCCATACTGCTTCGGGTGAGACTTCAGTCTGTGCTCTACGGATTGATGCCAAAAGGGCTAGTAGTGTAGGGATTTGCTTGGTTGACTAATGTTGAACCTGGGTCAGGGCCCATCAAGCCAACAATATTCTTCCTGCATTGCTTTCTTCCAAACCTGTTGATGCGTAGCTTCCTTGAATGTAGATGGTTCAGCTTCAATCAATTTTGTCATCTATGACCAGAATATCTCTTCGATCTCTTTCTTTCCCTGAAGGTTCATTTTGCAGCTTCATGTCCTTCAACATCTTGTAATGTAGCTTTCAACCAATTTGACCTTTTCCTTGTGGTTGGGATGAACACCGATTGAATAGGATCACTTGGTCCTTCTTCTTCGAGATTTGCAGTAGAGTTTTCATGATGAACTTATTCTTCTCCAAATATGGGAACTTTTGCGTCATCAGAATCAATAGGAATATCTTTTGATTTCTTGTATGCTTGATTTTCATCAAATATGACATCCCTGCTTACTTCAATATATCTTTCTTCCTTGATGTAGATTCTATATGTTTTTGAAGAGAGATTATATCCAATGAATATTCACTTGATACTTGTAGAATCCAACTTCTTTGGCTTGTCTTTCGGAACATGGATGTATGTTGGACTTCCAAATATTCGAAGGTGATCCACACTCATATTCTTTCCTGTGAATACTTCTTCGGGTGGTATATTATCAAGACTCTTATGAGGACTTCTATTTTGAATGTATACAGTTGTCATTATTGCTTCTCCCCATAAGAATTTTGGTAGGTCTTGATCAAAGAACATAGTTTGAACACCTTCTTCAATTGACCTATTCTTCCTTTCGGCCAATCCATTTGGTTCGAGATAATAGGGAACAATGAGCTCCCTCTTAATACCTACTTCCTTACAATATGCAATCAATTCCTTAGAAGTGTATTCCCCACCATTGTCAGACCTCAGAGTTTTTATCTTTCTTTCAGTTAGGATTTCCACATTGGCTGTAAACTCCTTGAACTTATCAAATACTTCATCTTTTGTTTTGAGAAGGTAGAGCCATGTCTTTCTATAATGGTCAGCAATGAATGTCACATAGTAGAGATGACCTCCAAGTGATTTGTTAGACATTGTACGACACACATCGAAATGGATGAGGTATAATATCTCTTTATCCCTAGTTTCACTATTATGAAATGGATTTCTTGTATGTTTTCCCAAAGAGCATCCCTTGCACACACCTTCATGATCTAACTTCATATTAGGAATACCATGAACCAATTGAATAAGACTAGGGATGACCTTATAATGTAGATGACCATAGCTCCTATGCCACATCTCAATGGGACTTATTTCCATATGAACCAAAGCTTGAGGAGGTGGTGTAATGACTCTATAAAGACTTCCTTCACGAATTCCAATAACCCTAGCTTTATCAATGCTAGAGTCTTTTCCCAAAACCAAAATTTTCCATCAACAAAACCAACTCTTTCCCTTTATCTTCTAAACAATAAATAGAAAGAAAAAAAAAATTCAAACCTATAACATATAGAATTTTTTTGAGATGCATCTTCGTTCCATTATCCAACTTCAATGATAGCGATCCCAGGCCTCTAACAGCATAGCTTTTGTTGTCACCAAATTCCACTGCATGAGAATATGGCTCCTTTGATAGTGTATGAAGTTGTTTATTTTCTCTTGTCATGTGTCTCGATATTCCACTATCAATGATCCAAGCATTGCCATCATTAAGAGATCCTATAAGAGAAGACAAGAATCCATGAATTTTAACCTTGTTGAATAAGTAGTATATGACCTTCTTGATCCAGCTTCCAGCAATGTTGATACCCATTCTTATGTAGTTCATCATAGAGGGAGAATCCATGCCAACAAAGTGATGTTCAACTCTTCCTAACCTTAGCTCTAATACCATGTTGGAAAATCAAAGAAGTTATATTAGGGTTTGATTCTCCTTTCTTGAGAATTACTTGTGAGTGTGTTGGCTTCTTTCACTTCTTTATTATCTTATCTTTCATCAAGCAATTACCATATTATGTGTGAATGAAGATCAAAAAACAAGAGACACAAGTTGTAGGTACTATGCAAGGGAAAAACCCCCCTCGAGGGGAAAACCCAGTCAAGCAAATTCATCCTTTCAATAGTATTCTTTGAGACTCTTCACCCTGGACAAAGACTAAGCCTTCCCTCCACACCAAGTCAGCCTCCCAGATCTTCGACCTCTTTCCAACAACTTCGACTAGGCAGTAGCTTCCATCATCAGTGAAACTTGGAAGACTTCGATCTCCCAAACTAGGGCATGAAACAGACAGAGAGAGGTACCAAAAGTTTGATTTTCTTCTTCTCCTTAGACTTCCCCAAACTCGCACCTCCTTCATCTTCCTTAGGCCCACTTCGTCCTACTTCGCACTTCTTTAGCTACTCTTAAGATATCGAACTAGCTTGAGATGAGATGCTTCAAATGACTTCAACTTGCTTGTATTTATAGGCTCCATGTGAGGTGAACTATGTCCTTAGGCCGACTTGATCTCTTCTAGGCTGAGTTGGTGTGGAGGATACATAAATCATATTTGACTCAATGGTAAACCTTTTTACAGGATTAAAACATCCAAGAAGGGTCTCTTTGAATATATAATGACTCTATAAACTCAATATTGATCCAATGAGTCCACAATGGGGACTTTGACTAATATAATGATGACCCAAGCATGAAACTCATGCTTTAATAAGTCGTCGTTACAATAATAAAAATTATTTTGTATATTATTTTGACAAATAAATTTCATGATGACTCAAACACATTAAATAAAGACCAAACCTAGTTACAATTTCCAACATCTTGGAAAATATCCCACCTAGGTTCTCAGGTTGTGTTCCACCAGGACTATTCTTATCTTAGATTCCTAGTCCTCAAAGAATATCGGTCCTCTATGACTACTCTTATCTTGGATGCCCTAATACATCATGAACGAGCATCGGATGCCAGATGCTTACCCAATCCTCCATTATGTCTTCCCAAGTAAAGACAAGAATGATGTGTATCTCTCCCTCTTAATTAGGGAGGACATATATATTCCAATAAAGGAATGTACTCATTCCTACAAAAGGAATGTACCTAATCTCCCTCTTGGCTTAGGAATTTCCAAGTTTCTTCCAAGTAAGAAACTTGTTTCCAAGCTACCTCTTAATTAGGGACCTACATTAGCTTCTTAGGTGGTAATGATGGGACAACCAACTACTTGAAGAATTCCTCTTCACGATGTCACGAACTTCGACATATGGCACTGACCTTCCATCACTTTCATCCATGAGCCAGCCATGTCATCATCGGAAAGTGATTCATCAATCCATATTGGCCTTCCTTCATGCCATGTTGCTTTTGTCATGCCATGTTTACTTACCCATCTTTCATTCTGCTACATGTGCATCGGTGGTGGAAGATATCCATAGATCTTCCCTTGGCAACTCTGCATAAACTCATCCAAATATTCAAAAATAAAGGAATAAACATTAAAAATAATATTACCTCTGTGATGGTCTTTCATCATGACATCTTTTAGTTTGCATCAGTATCTTGAATACATATCGACACATCTCCCAAAGATATATATTGTCAAGGGTCTGTTTCTTTTTCAGACTCCTTCAGAGTCTTCATATCTTCCATGGAGATATCCTGGTCAAACCTTCTTGGTCTTTCGGACGTTGATTGTTGTTAAATTGGCAACTAGGGACAAACTCCATGTGGGTCATCTTATTTATGGCAGCTAATATTTTTCTTGAATCCCTCTCATCGAGAGGTGTAGGATTGATCTAAAGATCATCTGATTCCGATAAGTATTCATGGAGATATGAATTTATTTGTGTTATAAGACAATTCATCAAGGTCGGCCAGCAACCAAATAAACCCCACAAGTGCTCAACGTTTTAGTGTAAAAGGAGATGACTTGAGAGTCATTTCTCACACACACTTCTATCTTGATTTCTCTCCAGTTGTCTTGGGTTTTAGTGGAAGCCCTAGATGTTGGAGGAAAGAAGACTAAGGGAGATGCCCTAGCCCTAGACGTTGTCAAAGAAGAAGTCAAAAACGTTGTCAAGGAAGCATGCCCTAGCCGCAGTCTTGGAGGAATCTTATCACAGCTAAGAGAGGCCCTAACGTTGTCCAAAAGGCAACCTTAGACGTAGTCTAAGAGAGGCCCTAACGTTGTCCAAAAGGTAGCCCTAGACGCAGTCTAAGAGCAGCCCTAAACGCTATCCAAAATGCAGCCCTAGACGCAATCTAAGAGAGGCCCTAACGTTGTCCAAAAATTCAGCCCTAGACACAGTCTAAGAGCAGCCCTAAACGTTGTCCAAAAAGCAGCCCTAGAAGAATTCTAAGAGGCGCACTAAATGCACTCTAAAGGGCAGCCTTAAACGTTGTCTAAATGGCAGCCCTAAACGTTGTCTAAAGGAAACCCTAACATTGTCTAAAGGCAGCCCTAATGCTAACCTACGGTACCCTAGATCTAGGCCTTATATGGCTGAAAAGGTGGGCTGTAGATGACCCTCAAAATAGGGACAACATGAGAGTTTGAGGACTCAAACATTCCCAGGACAGCAATGCTAATAATTTGGACAGTAGCAAGACATGGTGCTACAATAGCAATTGGAACAGCAAAAAGACATGGTGTTGCAATAACAATTGAGACAGCAATGACAGTGATGGTACAACAGCATACTATGATGGGACAGCAATGACAGTGATGGGATAGCAACATACTATGATGGGACAGCAATGACATTGATGGGACAGCAGCATACAATGATGGGATAGCAATGAAAGTGATGGGACAGCAGCATACTATGATGGGACAGTGATGGTACAGCAGCACACTATGATGGGACAGCAACAAAAACAATGGGACAGCAAGCTAACATGGAATGGCTATGTCACTAATAGTGGGACAGTAGTATGCAACATAGGACAACAGTGGTTATCATGGTGCAACAATGGCACATGGGACAACAGTGCAAAATAAGGTGCAGCAGTATGATGTGTACAGCATGATCATGAGGTCCAGCATTGTGATGATGGGTGCAGCATGGTGCAGCATGATGACGAGATGCAGCACAATGATAGGTGAAGGAGTCACCTTGGAGAATCAGTTGAAGCAACATGTCTTTAATTGATCTCATGTATCATCTTCTTAGAGATGATCTATGCTTTTATCTAGATAAGTCAATATGTTGACTTTTGTTATAAATGTATTATCTCTCTCTCTCTCTCTCTCTCTCTCTCTCTCTCTCTCTCTGTTGAACTATTGAAGAACATATAAGAAAAATTGATCAAGAGTTTCCCCACATTGGGGTTTGTCCCTGGCTAGTGCCACATCTTGTGTCTTCTTGTCTTGGCTTATCTTCTGCAATTTATGTTTATGTTCTATCTGCAGTTTACTTAATGCTGATGTGATTGCTAATCTGGAAAAGATATTGAGCTAACTGTGAAAATTGAAATAAATGTCTCTAATCATAAAACATACCTAAAATTAACAATTGCCTTTACCATGGTTGCATATTCCACGATCCCTTCCTTCCTTTTTTCACACTTTTCACTCCTAGGAGCTTCCAATCAGAGTTCCCCAATTGTATTCAACCACCTCATACTTCATCTGAGCACATATTATGTTGATTTTATCTATTGAATGTGTGACCCATGCATTCCTGCATCCCCTTGAGGGAGGATATCCTTTATTTTGATCATTCTCTTAAGATAGGGCATTGGTTCATGATATCTACAACCATATGAAATGACTTCCACAATATCAATTGTAAGCATACATACCTCAGTTTTCCTTTAGGTCATCTAGATTTCTTGCAACAGCTTCCTTCATTAAAAGAGCTTCAATCCCTTGATCTACTTCTCTTTTATGTCAACATAACATCATCCCATGAATTCCACAAGTTTGGAATTCTTGATGAAACACTTTCTTCCCCTCATGATCGATGAACCTTTCAATGAAGATTCCATCAAAGAATCTTGAGGATCTAAAGTATCCCCATCAGCATATGTTTCCTTTTGACAGATGTATTATGAACCTTGTACTAGATGACCTTGCCATTTATGTTACCAATGAGATTCCCAAGAGCTATATCCTTGACTTCCAAACCCTCTTTCATGCTTTTATATGATGATGACTGAGCTCTTGCTTTCAATGCTTCTATGATGCCTTGATGCATCCCATTTAGTGAATCATGATAGTCACATCTTACAAAAAAAGACTTAGGAATTTGAGAAGAACTTAGGTGAGGAAGACTATCTCGGTAATAGAGATCTTTTACTTCCTATTTCTTGGACTTCTTTTCAGTTTCCTTTACTTATTTGGCGATATGGGCTCCTTCTCTTCCTATTTTTTTTCCCTTCTTGACCTTAGGACAATATCTTTTGTAGTGCCCATATTCCTAAAACCCATAGCATTGAATCTTACACATGTCCCTTTTCCTTTTCCAAGAACTAGACTTTCCAATTTTTCCTTTTCTTCTTGTCATTATAACATAAGCTTGACTTTGCTCACCTTCTCCCACATCAGATTTGGCCTTTAATCTATATTCTTCAATCTTTCATAGTTACCATCGATCCTGGAATGGAGTAGCTTCTTTCTTCCCATATATACTTGAAGTAAAGTTACCCCACTCCTTCGGTAGTGCATTTAATACAATTGTAGTCATTTCACTATCAAACATGACTTCTCTAAGATCTTGTAGTTGATACTGGATCTCAGATATCCTCATAAAGTATGAGGCTATTCCATCTTCCCTAAACATCTTCAACTTGTAGAGTTCTTGCCTTAATGAGATGACTTCTCCAATAGTGCTTACGAAATGCAACTCTACCAGTTTGTCATAGATTTCTTTTGAAGTTTCGATTTTAGATACATATGGGATGAGGGGATCATTGATGGATTCTATGAGAATCCTTTGAGCTCTAATTTCCCCTTTCATATATTTGGCAAGATCTTGAGCATTTTCCTCTCTTGGTTTAGTGATAGAACCTTTCACATGTTCCATAACCTCATTTTCAATGAGATTCAGATTTGTCCTTTTCTTCCATGCAAGATAGTTTCAAGCCCCAACCAGTTTGTTGCTTTCTTTGCAAAAAGACATTTTGATAGATTCATATGTGGAAATAAATATACTTACTTGATAGGATGCTTGTCCTTCTTGTTGCTTCCTTGATGTTGATGATGATATAGAGGATAGAAAACTTCTCCTTGATGAAGGTAGTTTTCTTCAAGAATGATCCTTGACCCCATAGGGAGCGAGATGACACCACCTTTTGATCTAGATTCCTTTCGATGAATAGTCTTCAAAACACTTTAACTTGAGTAGATGTAGGGTTTTTTCCTTCTCCCTCTTGATGATGATCCCAATGCTTCTTTGTACACTTCTTTGATTTAGGGTTATGATGCCTCCTTTAACTTTAAGATGATCTTCACTTTGATGCCTTCCTTGAGATTTGATCCTTGAGTGTCCCTTGATAACATGCCCTTCCTTGACTTAGTCACCTTAGCTCTGATACCATGTTGATAAATCTAGGGCATAGAGATTAAGTAATTTCTCTTCTATTAGTAATTGCTTGTGAGTGCTTTGTATTTCTTTAGATTAGGATTTTTTTTTACTTAGGTTATTAATGTTCTTCTTCATCAAATAGCTACCAATGCATAAACCATAAAGAGACAAGAGACACAAAATATAGGCTATCAGTAAGGGCCAAAACCTCTCACAATTTGGAAGGAAAACCTGAAAAAATTATTCTTCTTATAGAGACTCCAATTGAAGAATACTAAGACCAAGACCCTTGACCTACTTGCCACTCCAAGAACAAGACACAAGATCCTTCCTTCTCCTTTCTGCTTTCTTTCGACCAAGTCAATATTAGTCCAAACTTCTTCTTTCTTCTTCACTTCTTGGCTACCTTGAAACTTTGGCCTATTTCCCACAAATCTATAATTTGAACTGTTGTATTCCACACGTGTGAGGAGTAGGAGAAAGATTGGAGTAGTTTCCTTCCTTCAGTATACTTGGAGGCTTCTCTAAATGAACTTGGCTAGCAACAACATTGATTTTATGACCCTTTTGCATCCTTTACTGCAACAGATGCACCTACAACAGAAACATTAGTTTCTGCCACACGTGTGAAGAATTTTACCCAAAAAATAGTTCCAAATAAGTTTTATCATACTCTTCCCTTCCTCGTTGGTTAGTATGTTGTCTTGTGAACTTCGCACTCTATTTCAGGCCTTAACCGAACTGCAGACCATCGAAATCCTTGTCTAAATTTTTGTCTCTAAAACAGAGTTGAGTTGCCCTATTTATAGTTGTTTCCCATGCTTAATTGGCTGACATGACATGTGGTGAACCAACGTGTCCATTTATGACTATATTATTATCCTTTGAAGTCGACTTATAAGAGGATACTTTTCTTGGTCTTGGAAGGCTATATATACTTATCTAATGACTCATACAAAATGCAACATGCCCAAGAAGGGTCCTTCATACACGACATTGACTCTCTTTGACTCTATGACCAATCCTAAAGGCTCATAATGGGAGCCATTACTAAAAATAAAATTCCTTGCTCATGAAACCCATGAGACAAGAATTACAAAAATAATTTTATTTTTATTTACATTAATTACACAAAATCACATTTACATATGTCATTATGAAGACTGAACCTAGTTACACTTTTCAACACATGGCCTCCTTCAACATTTGCTAGCTAGCTGCTTCTTCATAAGTGGAAGGCTATGCATCAATCAGGTTAGTCATGAGATTTGCATAGCCATAAAACCTCTTAGGTTTCTTAATTTCTTTGGATGTGCCATTAGGTGGTGCATGTCCTTCTGTTTCTTCTAATGTAGATCTAAGCCATACTAGTTTTTTTATAATCTTTGGAACAACAATCAGTTTCACTAGTTCACGAGGCCCTTCTGGCTTTGCAGGACCTTCTATAGAACTCGAATGCTCATCCTCATGCTTTAATTTATCATAGGAATCCATGGAAACTTCCTTGGACTTCCAATATGCCACTTTCTCATCAAAAGTGATATCATGGTCGACCTCAATTCTTCGTTGCTCTGAAATATACACTCTATGGGCTTTTGAATATTCACTATAACCAACAAATATGCCTTTCATTCCTGATGGTTCAAACTTGTTCCTATTATCCTTGGGAACATGGCTATAGACAAGACAACCAAAGGTTCTCATATGTCCATCCTTTGGCTTCCTTCTAGAGAACACTTCTTCATAAGTCATAACTTCTTGAATTCGATGAGGACTTCGATTTTGAATATATACAGTTGCCAATGATGCTTCTCTCCATAAGAATAGCAGCAAATCCTGATCATGCATCATGACCTTGATAGATTCTTCAATGGACACGTTCTTTCGTTTAGCTACACCATTATGTTGTGCATTATAGGAGACAATCAACTCCCTCTTAATCCCATCCTTCTTATAGAAGGCAACAAGTTCCTTCGAGGTGTATTCTCCTCCATTGTCATATCTTTGAATCTTGATCTTTTTACATGTCAAGTTCTCCACTCCAACTTTGAATTCATTAAACCTTTGGAAGACTTCATCCTTGGTCTTCATAAGATAAATCCATGTCTTGTGAGAGAAGTCATCAATAAATGTCACATAGTACAATGCTCCTCCAAGCAATCTTACAGGCATCGGACCACACACATCAGACTGTATCAAATCTAAAAAAAAAATAGATCTATTGTCGCTACTTGGAAATGGTTTCTCACAACCTTTGCATACACCTTCATGTTCTATCTACAATTCAGAAACACCTGAAACTATTTGACTCAATTCAAGCAATGCTCTATAATGAAGATGATCATATTTTCTATGCCATAGTTCACTTGGATTAATTTCATCATGTACTAGGGCTTGAGCTGGTTGACTCACAAGCCTATACAATCTCCCATCACGAATCCCAATAACCCTAGCATCATCTATACTACAGCCCTTGGACCATACAAGTACTTTTCCATCCACAAAAGCTACTCTATCTCCTTTATCTTCCAAATAAGAAATAGAGGAAACATTCTTATTCAAACATGGTACATATAGAACATTTTTGAGATGTGCATTATTACCATATTCCACCTCTATGGATGTGTTGTAGCGGCTACAACCACCCTCCAAAAATTTTCCTATGGTTCGTTTTGGAGCCTCCCTCCTAAAATCACAGCAGCTCATGTTATGCTGACCCAGGTACTTGTGCTTTCATTGAGCTTTATATTCTGCTTACAACATGTGTTTTCTAACTTGATTACTTTAAAACCACAAGTTGATCTGTTGACTTGGTTTTAACCTACTTTCAGGCTTGCCTTAGTGAACTGCACAATCCTTGAGGGCAACTAGCCTTGCTCTCAAGAATTGCACAATCCAAGCTTGCAGTGAGCCTTCAGCTCCAAAACTGTGCAGAGCTAGCTGACAGCTTGCCTTCAGCTGGGAAACTGCGCAGAGCATGAGAGGCAACCAAGGCCAGTCATCCCAGAAATTGCATAGAAGCTTTCCCTCAGTCGTTGCCCAATGCATGAGATAATGAGTTGTCCAGTTCCCCCAGGAATTGCACAATCTCTCCGTTCATGCATGGAATCTTTTCCCGAAAAAGAAAAATAAAAAAAAGCAAAAAATCATCCCTAAAAAATAGGGATCTATTTTTAGTAGTCGAAGTTACACTTGAGTTATTTTGGAAACTACTGCCAAGTGTCATTTTTTCCTATAATTTTTGCATGCGCGTCATAAACCCTAAATCGACCAAATCTATTTAATGAACGCCACCAGAGTTCATTTGCACATTCGATCTAGAGCTCTGGCATTTCTAAGGATATCTAGGAACCTTCGACAAAATTGTTGCAGCATTTCTAGGTAAGTCTTGCTTTTCTAGTCTTTTGTTGGCTTTTCTATCGCTTTTGTTTGCTTGGATTGTGAGAGTGTTGTTTTACCTGTTTTATTGAACGACCACTGGTGTTTTCATTTGATTTAGCTTGTAGAAGTATTGTTTTAAGTTTTGCATTGCCTTTCCCAAGTGTCGCAGGCATAACTCACTTTTTTCACTAACGGTCGTCGTTGCGGCGACTCTCTCCACATGCTTCATTGTTCTTCAGTTTGATTGATTCTTGCACTTGTTTTATTTGAATGCATCATCATTCACTCAAATTTTCACCCACCTTCACTTCTACTTTCATATATGCTCATTTTCATGTTGTCATTGGGAAGATCTAGGTTCCTTGGCCCAGATCTAGCTCTTCCTAGGCATGCACTGGGCATTTCTAGATCTCGAGGCCTTGCCTTTGCTCCAAGAATTGCGCAGAGGCTTCCAAGGCCTAGATCCAACTGCGCACTGTGCAGTTCCAGGAGCCAGTCCTGAGCCTTGGTCATTGGGATTGTGCAATGTGTAGTCCCAACTAGCATAAGCCAGACTGAACTGCACATTATGCAATTCCAATCAACAACACCTCCCCACTAGCAACTGGGACTGCACAATGCGTAGAACCAGCTGGCAGTCAGTCACCTCTAAGAGCCAAAATTGTGCATTTCTTCCCAACAGTTGCCCAGTTTATTGTTTGGTCTGTTCTTGAAGTGTTTTTGGTTTCATGCTAATAATTGCATGCCATGAGTGTCCTCTTTGTCTCCAGGTACAACAATTGTTGAGCAACACTCCAACAGTTACAGGTGACATGACTTCCAAGAGAGTTGCATCAAGGATACTATTGAAAGTTGCACTAGGGATGCAATTGAGTAGGTGCTAGCGAATTTTCCAGTTTATGCAGACACTCAACTGTTCATTGAGAAGGGCATGAAGTTAACATGGCAGGAAACCAAGGATATCTTTGTAGGGGACTTCAAGAAATATGTAGAGGATCGGCAGGTGTATGTCAATATCCACCAATTAGGCTTACATAAGGTTGCATGCAGGTACCCCTCCTTCCCATGTGTGGATATCATTCACTGGATTGTCTCACACACAGATCCTGAGACTATGACATTGAGCAGTGCCAGTGGAACACAACTTGCTACCTTCAAGACAGAGAATTATCATCAAATGTATCACTTACCTCAACCGGTGAACCACATGGATGAACTTTTCAAAGCCACAAGCAGAAACAGCAACAGGAAGAAGGGAAAGGCCTGATGACAGAGAAAACTACATCCATGCAGGTTGAGGAGTCAAAACAACCAGCAGATGAAGAAGAGGGTGAGTAGATGCAGGATCGGGTGCTTGATCAACAGATTGAGAAAATGGTTGAAGCAACAGACGTGGAGTTGGGACAGGATCCATAGGACCAAGATATCGACCAAATGCCAAGAGCATCTGAGGTCGCCCCACAGTCTCCACCACATCCAGTATCATAACCAGTTCTGAGCAAGCACAGAGATGTTGTTCTCCTTGATGATGATCCGGTGATGGATGTGTACAATCTATCATTTGATGAATTGCAATAGAAGATTGTACAGGCACGGAGAAAGCATTTCCCGGATGATCACGTGTCACCTACATTTATGAAGGAAAGCGTGATAGTGTCAGATGTCAAAAAGCATCCAGTCTCCATGGTCGATGCCACTATGGCTTATGCAGGAGCCACAAGCTCAAATTTCAAGTTCTTGTTAGCATAGAATGAATAGATAGCTAAGAACTGGCAAGCAGCCAAGCAACAAGCAAAATAATCCTTAACATCCGCAATGGCAAAAATGAGGAAAGTGATACTTGCTGAAGTATCAACTCTTGAGGACACCATGCGGAAACTCTATGACGGATTTGTCATTGTGCATAAGGCAGTTGTCCATCTATTTGGTTTCTAGCGACGAAGCAAAAAGATTTTCCAAACTCTCGGAGACATATACACTATTATCGTTCATGTGCAAGAATGGACAATGAGATACACGGGCGCCCTGCTTCACTTGCCCAAGATGATGAAGTCGTAGGAAAAGTTGGACAACGCAAAGATCCAGATGCAGATCCATAACTATGAGCAGCTCGCCTCGTTCGTCAATAGCATACAGGCTTCATATGCATGGTTGTTCAAGAGTTTGGATGTCATGGTGAGAACGCACAGGATCCTGTCAATCGATTCTCTCGCCGTAGCCAAGGAAAAGAACCAAGTCTAACTAGAGATCGACATGTACATGGAGCAGCTAAGGCGAGAGGCCACTAGCGATGACTTGGAGATGAGTACAGAAAACATGCAGAAGTACATTGGTGGTCCTATCGTAGTCAAGACCATGTTGCGCATGCTTCAGGATGAGTTGGAAAAGGGTTCCAAGACCATATACCCACAACCTATGGAGGCCAAGAGTCTGTTATCAAAAGGGTACTATCAAGCAGTATGGGACACCATAGCACAGTGCCAAGATTGGTATCAGTACGTCACCGAGAGTCATCAAGTGGATGTTTCCGAGTTGGTCTTTCCCCAAACTTCTGAGTCATAGTGTTTTGTCTTGTTAGGCTGTCTCTAGCCTATTTTGTCTCACATGGGTACATGTGGAAAATGTATATTATTTGTAAATATGTTGCAAGTGAAATTCCAAGTGTCATTAGTGGAATGTGAATAGTCACTATGTAATGTAATGAGTTATTTGTAAAGAAGTTGAAGAGTCATGAGGGTAGTCAAAGAGTCAAAGGAGAAAGTTAAGGGTCACCCCACCCTATGTTATAAATAGAACCTCATAACTCATAGAACAGGCTTTTGGGAGCCAAGTTTTTGCCTAGGCTTAGGCTTATAGAAGGCTTGGGAGTATTGTGATGGGCCTTGGCTTCTCCACAGAGTAGAGCGAGTATACTTCTTTGGAGGAGCAGGTGTTCATAACTGTAATGTTCCACTATTGGGGCTAGTGGTTGTCAATGGTGTATGTATGGGTGGAACTTTCACTTATAATAATATAACTGAGCGAGCACGTTTTCATGCATATGTTGTTATTGTAGTTGGACCATTCTGGTTTCTTTGGCAATGTATGTCATTTAACTTACACATTTCCTTATGAACTATTTTGTATGCAATTGTATGAATCTTGTTGAAGTCGTGTTGTTGGATTAACATGTCACTTTGTTTTGTGGACTATACTGCATTGCAGCTTGTGATGTCATTCCACTCATGTGTTCCTTTCAGGTTGCGTACTATTACTGACTTCTATGGGACACACTTCTTTTTCCCCTCTGTGTGTTAGAACCCCCATGCATATCACTTCACTCGCTGCAAGGTCACACACTTGCTTCAGACCAAAGCCATTAATGTATCTCTATGCGTTACCACGGTCAAGGCACTACATTACCACCCACTATTGGGACTCCTACTCCAAACGGTCTGAGGTCTAATTGGGACTTCTTACTAGGGATATCCCCTTGAATGTTGGCGAGTCCAACATCGTCAACAGGATGTCTTTCCAACTCCTTTGACTACATAAATGGGATTGTCTCCTAACTCAACCCTTTGTGACAACCTCTTTTATGTCATGCTAGAAATATTTCCATGTTCTCTAGTCATATGCCTTGATGTGCCACTATCTACCAGCCACATGTCATCATCATCTGCAATGGACCCAGTTAGAGAAGAAAAGTACAAGAAATATTTGTCACCTTTAGCCTTCTTTGGATTCTCTTCTTCAACATCAGTTGTCGAAGCATGTTGTTTTTCCTTTCTCTTTTTGTTGTTAGCCACCTTAACATTTCTGACAACATTAACATTCAACCTTTAACATTACGTTCTTCATTTGGGAAGACTTCTTATGTTGAGATCCAAACTTCTTTCCTTTGTTCTTGACGCGAGTTACAAAAGCATGAAAAGCTTCTTCCTTCTTGTCTCTTGACATAAGCCTTGATTACTCTTGAGCATAAGATGTCCATAGTTTTTCAAACCAAGGAGCATCCTCCAGCTGCTAATACTTGTTGCAAATGCATCCCATGGTCTAGGAATACCATTGAGTGTTGTAGTCACAAGTTCTTGATAAGGAATTGATTCTCCAATTGCTTGAATTTGGTCTCTTACTTGAGAAATATTCACAAAGTATGAAGCCACGATGATGGCATTCGTCATCCTTATATCACAAAGCTCATTCTTCAAGCTCATGGATTTCCCAACATTCTTGATAGTGTACAATACAGTTAGGGCATCATATATCTTATTGGAAGTATCATGCTTTGTAATGTAGCAGATTAGATGATCCCTAATGAAGTCCACTATAAGACTCATGGAAATGATGGCATCTTCCTTAAACTTCTCTTTCCCTACAGCATCGGTTGGTTCTACAACCTTCCTTGTTACAATATCCAAAACCATGTTCTTAGTAAGAATAAGATTAGTTCTAAGTTTTCAGACTCTGAAGTTTGAGGCTCCTTCCAACTTATTCTCAGATTTCATAGAAGAAGCCATGGATGCAAATCAACAAGGACTTCAATAAGGTGCTCTTCTAGGGTTTCTTCAAAGGTGATCTCAATGTTCCTTTCTTTACCAAAGCTCTGAAACCACGTTGATTTTCTAGGTGCAATACAGTATTTCTGAAAAAATTAATAATTACTTTTGATGTTGATCTTCTTTTAAATTATTTCAATATATCATCCAGCAATTATACTTCAAAAATTCAACCATAAAGAATAGTAGAAGATTAGAGATTACAGTGCACAAAGAGAAGAAAAGATTTACCCTAGGAAAACCCACCAAGGGGAAAATCCCACCAACTTTTTCTATAGATATTCTTTTGTTCAACAAGAAACACACCTAGACCTATGGTCAAACATGGTCAAATCCTCCATGTCAAGCCCCCCAATCTGATCTAGAATTTCGCACTGCCTGGCCTTGTTTCAAAATTTCAACCCTCTTGCAACTACCAATTGCCACATAATTTCGACCCCTACAACTGCTTAGAATTTCACCCCCTCTGCAATAAAACTTCCCTGAAAAACTGTGAACCAAGAAATAGAGAGTCTATCCATGCATGTGAGCTTCAAAGAGAGAGAAAGATATGCAATTCACATTCTTCTTTGTCCTCTTCATCCTTCTTGTCCTTCACTTGCTTGCCCAGAAATGCTTATGAGATGCGATGTGAATTGGTGGTGGAAGAATAACGTCGAGCTTCCTTTATATAGTGGTCTATCTTGATTGAAAGGGTGTGTCTTTTGCTTAGGACGACTTGACTTGGAGGGAGATCAACTAGACAACTTTTGGAGCCAAAAATTACAATTCAAAAATTTAAATTTTCTTCTTTTAAAAGTCGCAATGGGACTTTGACTCAAAATATTTTTTTTCTTTTGACTATAATATCTAAAATATGCTTTACAATAATAAATACAAGTACATCAAGTGGCCAAATATACATTATGAAGATCAACCATAGTTACAAATTCAACATTTCCAGCTATTGATTTTATTTATTTTGCACAAGTGATGGATAGTTATTCTTGATACACAGTGGAATGATGTACTCTTCAACTGTATCACAAAATATTGTGCCAAACTGCCATAAATCAATGCATGGGTGTATTGATCAAGGCATTCAAGCGAGTGAATCACCCAAAAGAAACATTGGAATTTCAAACTTGGAGTGACCATGAAGCAAGAACTATAACAACAATGTGACACTCACGATTGTAGATACCATGGGCCATTCGGGCTAGAAGAAGTAGATATATGTTGAGCACAATAGATCTACATTTCTTTCCTTTAATCTAGAAGCAATGGCTTACAAATTGGTTGTAATATTAATTACAAATCATCCCGTGGATCAACAAACCAACACATTCTCCTGTGCTTTTTTTGGATGACCACGGATTTGTGATAATGAAATATGGAATTGAGTTGGATTTAGGGTTGGATTTGTTGGTCAGTTTGGAGATGTGATTCACTCATCTTTGCAAGCCCTTGAAGATGGCATTCAACAAACAATCGAACAACAAAAAGGCATGTGAAAAGATGATCTATTTCCTTGATTAAAAGATGGATGACAATGTTATTTATCACATATCTTCCCATATCTCTTACATATATGTGCATAAACAATTGGCAACAAGAAAGCATCAAATTCACACACAACATTAAAGGTGAAAGAGGAACACTTAACTTCATTAGCACACCTTTTGCCAAAATATTCAACTAGACTTTGTATTTCAGTTTATTTTCTAAGAAATATTGTATACCTCCAAATTTATGGCATTCGGATCCATGGCCACAAATCATAGTTCAGATTTGAGATGTTAATCTGAATTAGGAACAACCTCTTCTATTTTCCATCAATTAATAATTGCCATGGAGCACTCCCATGATGTTAACCATGACGTTATGGACAACCACCATAGCTTACTTCCAAGCCTAAACTATAGGAGCCATGATACAATATTACAATTTGGAGCAAGCACAAACCAAAAAAAAATGGTGGAAAAGTGTCCATACCATATTCTCACTATATTGATCTCATTATATCGATTTGTAATGCATGAAATTCATCACTTCTAGATATAAATCTCCTTAACTCCTCATAAGTGGATCATGATAACACCTCATCAATAGATAAGGATAATAACTCATAAGTAGGTGGTTTCAGACATTATGATTGTCTAGGAACTCAAAGTCTAAGAGTGAATACCACTTTTGATGCAAGGCATGTAACATTCTACTTGCAACTCTTATTTTGATTATATTCATCTCTTTGGGAGTAACATCCAAATGTTCCATAAAATTAGATAGTAATAATAGCACTTCTAAGAAGATATTAGTAAAATATGGCTCGTATAAATTAGAGTTATGAAAATATCTATATGACTAATTTTCTATGGAAAAAAATTGACCAAGCAAATGGTTTTTCTAAAGCAAAAGATCATTTACAAATTTGGAGAAACTCTTCATGTAGAATTGTTAGAAAATCAGAAAGGCGGAAAAATTTTCTTTATATAGATAATTACTTGTGATTCTTTTGTCTTTATGTTCTTCTTTTATCTTTTAGTTCATCAAGCAATTACCAAAACAATAGTATAAAGATCATAGACACCAGAAATAGGCAGACAGTCAGGGAAAAACCCTTATCTAGGTGAAAACCCGATGAACATCTCTTCCTTAATAACTTCCTAAGATAATCCACGACTCTTGACCTAGACACAAACTTCATCCACACCAAGTCAGCCCTTTGTTTCTTCTTGCAGATGATAACCCTTCAATAGCAACTTTAACCTAGCAGCAACAGCTTCGACCCAGCAACTAGCAACAATAGCAGTAACTTCGACCTGGCAAGAGAGACTTCGATCTCCTAAAGGAATCCACACGAGAGAGAGAGAGAGAGAGAGAGAGAGATAGCCAAAAATTTTGATTTTCTCTTTTTCTTCCTCTTTCTCCAACTTCGCACTCCTTTAGCCCTCCTTTCTTACTTCGCACTTTTCCAACTCTTTCTTCTGGATATCGAACTCATGTGAGAGAGAATGAATGCTCCAAATGAATTCAAACTGCTCCAATATATAAGCTTTTGGTGAAGTTTAATTACCCCATTTGAGGCCGACTCGGTGTGGAGGGGAAAAATAGCCTATTTGACTCAATATTAATTATTTTTACATGATTCAAAAGCCCAAGAAGGGTCTCTTTAAATGGAAAATGACTCTAATGACAGAGTAAATCCTAGAAGTCCTCAATGGGGACTTTAACCTAAAACATGATAACCCAAGCATGAAACCAATGCTTTAATAAGTCAATAAAAATAATAAAAATATCTTCTTCATTCTTTTGATAAATACATTTCATTATGACTCAAATACATTTTATGAAGACCGAACCTAGTTACATTCTTCAACACGCCCTCTTAACTAGGGAGGTATTCATACCAACAAGTACAAGGAAGATCTCAAAACACATGAACCATGAAGAGTTTAGTCACCGCAATGCCATGGACTAGATTGCTGACCAAGCCAATCTATCCAAGGTCCTTCAATAGTTTAGGCACTCACAATGACACGGACTAGATTCTTGACCAAGGAAATCTATCTGGGTGGGACTAAGATGGACTAAAGATTTCATCGAATCTAGGTACCATCAGGCTTACTTTCTAACCATCAACCCAGGGATCTAGGTGTGTATCTAAGATCAAAGCTTTATGACCAACGTCACCCTCCCTACTTCGGGATCTAGACATCAACACATAGTGTCGACCAGATGTCCTCTCGTGCAATGTGTCTCCCACATGAAGCCTCATCACATCAAATCTCTCCTGATCAAATAGATCAAATAACATGAAGCATGCTTCCAAAACTTCAAGAGATTTACCTAAACAATCACAACCTCGATTAGTAACAACCTTTCAAATATTCATGAGTAAACACAAACCTTTGGGGTCTTCTTGATGTTGCCACATAATTCATCACAGTAGAACTTCGAGGTTTCTCAAACAAAACTTGACAAATTTTTAATCAATCATTCAGCTTCCTTTCCTACTTCACATGTAGCGACAAAAATCAGCAGTCCTTCTTTCAGCAACACCTTAATATGCATTCTCCAATTACTTCAAGGTATCCATCGTGACTATAGTATGCCCTCCCTCTCAACTCAAGAGATATACTCCTTTCTTTATCCAAGCTCCCTCTTAACTTAGGGAGATAAACTTATTTTTCTATGACATCAGAGAATCTTTCATGGCTTCCATCCTTCTTATCAGAGTCATCATGACCATCATCATTCATATAGATTTTCTTCATTGTGCTTATCAAATCAATTGAACATCTTCATCATCTTGAAGATTATGTGCCTACATAGCTTAGATTGCAAGTACAACCAAATACATATATAAGCACGAAGCTAACTATATCATAATCATATAATAATGGAAGCATTGGACTCTAGACATCAAATACCCAAACTTAGTTAGGTTCACAAACAAGAGACACATACTTTTATATTCCAACTTATTTCTAGGGTTTTTGTCATAAACCCTAGACTTCATCATCAAGACTTTGAGCATCTCAATCAAGATAACAACCTTCATTATATCTAGGGCTTCAATATTTCTTCCAGAGGTATGTCATACCCTACTACAATATATTGCAAACCCTAGAAGCATTTCAAACAAATAAAGTTCTACAATGCATCCAACAACTGTAGAACTCATCTGTTAGACTTCCACTAGGATTTAGTGCAATATCCTAAATTTCATTAAGCTTCAACAATCAAAGCCAATCACAATTCAATTTCAAATTTCAACAATCTTTCATAAATCTTGAATTATCACATTGTCATCACATATTAGAAAATTGAACTTCTACTAAGCTTTAGTTACAAAACCTTAGAATTCACAAATACTATCATCTTAGGGTATCAAACTTCGACTAGGGGGTTAGTTCCAAACCATATGACTTATGACCATCAACAATTAGGTCAACACACATCTCTAGGATTTCGTCATCATACACTAGCATATCATAACATGTGTTAGTCAAACCCAAAGACACAAATATCAATATATTAAAGTTAGACATATAACAAACTTGATCAGACTAGGGTTTCGATCGAACAAACACACATATACCTAGGATTTCATTCCTATGACATTATCTAAAATAAGGGTCTTTCATATACACCCTACCTAGGGTTTGAATACCTAACACAAAAAACCCTAATATATCAATACTTCAAATTTTTGGGATTTTAGACATCACCATTCAACCCTAACAAGTTAGGGTTTTCATAACCATACCAAAACCCCAAATAAGACATCATCAAAGCATTAAGAATTTTCCTTAAACTTCATCAATAACCCTAAGTAGGCTAGGGTTTCACACATTATCATCGACATACCCTTAAGGTAGAGTTTTATAAAGAATCTTTTTAGGGTTCCACAAGAATAATCAAAGATATGAGGGTAGATTTATCTAATGATGGATCACTCAATTAAGAATCTTTATGATTCAAGAGAGCTAGACACAATAATGTTAGTAATATAGAATGAATATACCTTTATCATGAACAGAGGAAAACTTATAGTCCAAGACATACCTTTTGTTTCTTAACAAGCTTTGTAATTCCAATGCTTTGTCTTATGAGACTTTCTTCCATAATTCTTGAGTATTCAACAAGCCTTTTCTAAACAAAGAAAATATGAATATAAATGTGATTTAATGCAAACAAACTTAGATAAGTAAGGAAAACCAAAATGAAAAGGTAATACAATGAATAAGATACTTATCTTTGGAATTTGGTAAGGGCTCTGTCCAAGCTTGAGGGATACTTATAACCTTATAAAACAATTCAAAAATGTTTTTCCAAAATATGTTAAACCTACCAATACTAGAAATAAAAAAATGAAACAACTAAAGCTTAGATCAAAGGACTTAGTAGTGTAAGTCTCTTATATCTAGTTCTTCGGCTTTATTGTTCTTTGGAGATCCTTCTTCAATAACATTAGCTTGGTTTGTGCTCCTTTTCTTATTCTTCAGATTGTCAGGACAGTCACTTTTATAGTGACCCATTTTATGACGTTGGTAGCATTCTATTTTGGACATGTCTTGGCCCTTTTGACTTCTTGAAGTTTCCTTTCTTGTGATAAGCGGAGTATACATTTAAAACTTTTTCTTCTTCATTGTTGGTTACTAATGAGATTATCATCTCTTCTTGGTTGCAGGCATTCCATAATTATTCAAATGATGGAGTTTCTTTCCAATTGTTGAGTCTTGAAGCAAAAGCACTTCAAGTAGGTGGAAATCCCAATAATGTAGTAATCACTATCTCTTTTTTCGGTACAATCTCATCTATGGCTTGAAGGTTATCTCTAATCCTAGCTAGCCTTACAAAGAAGGAAGTCATAATGTCATCTTTTGTCATATTTGTAGTCCTTAGTTCATTCTTAAGAATTGCCACTTGATCGATGTTCTTGATAGTGAACAATTTTGACAAGGCTTCATACATTTATTGAGCATGGTCTATGTTGGAAATGTATGGGAAAAGATTTTCCTTTATATTTTCTACCATAAGTGTCATAGCCAATATTTTTCACTCGCTAAACTTCACTTTATCTGTATCACTTTTTCCTTTAGTAGGTTTCTTCACTTTTCCTCTAACCAAATCCAGGACTTTGTTCTTTTCAAGAATGAGAACAATGCTTTTCTTCCATGACCTGTAATTTGATGCTCCTTCTACTTTGTTATCTCCCTTAATTGTGTTAGACATTGTCCTTGAGGTAGTAAGTTTCTTTCCTTGCTCAATCCTTTTGAGGTTTCTTAGACTCCTTTCAGTAGATCCTTAAATTGACTTTTTCCTTCTTCACCTTAGCTCTGATACCATGTTAGAAAATCAGAAAGGCAGAAATATTTTCTTTATATAGATAATTACTTATGATACTTTTATCTTTATGTACTTATTTTATCTTTTAGTTCATCAAGCAATTACCAAAAAAATAGCACAAATATCATAGACACCAGATATAGGTGGGCACCTAGGGAAAAACCCCTATCTAGGGGAAAACCCAATCAACAACTCTTCCTTAATAACTTTCTGGCAGGAATTGGGCCAAACTCCTCTTTCTGCCCTTTCAATAGTTCCATAGTGAGTTATAGATAGAGAGGAATTAGATGAACGAAGAGTGTCTTTGATTTTATTCTATTCACCAATTAGATTCTTTGGAGATGGGCAGTACCACAGGTGAAAACATAGTTTGAGGTTAGGTGGTACAACAACTGACAAACAGTCAACGGTTGGGGTAAGGCCCGGAAACCAAATTCATGCATTTGGTCCCGTATAAGATAATCCAAGACTCTTGACCTAGACACAGACTTCCTCCACACCAAGTCAACCCTTTCTTCCTTCTTGCAGATGATAACCCTTCAATAGCAACTTCGACCTAGCAATAATAGCTTCAACCCATGTTAATTTTTAGTTAACATGTTCTTTGCTTAGGTTAGATAGTTCGTTAGATCATTAGCCCATTTATCAATTTCAATAATCCACTAGCAATCAGATTGATCATAACACTAATTGATGAAAGAACATGAATGCATAAGACAAGCCAAGACAAGAGGACGCGGAAATTAGCTCAAACCCAGGGAAAAACCCCAAGATGAGGAAAGCCCTTTCTCAATTCTTCTTAATATCAAATATCAAAATTCAGCATAGAGAGAGAGAGAGAGATGGAGTACAATCGTTCAAAGTCAATATTAACTTTGTCAATTTGAGGATTTAATACTACATCCCTTAAACAAATAACTTATTCACTCAATATTGCAGTTTACGTATGAAATGGACATACATTAATGATTAAGGTTGGTCATAGATCTCGGTTATCCCTACTCATTGTACCAAGACACCTCCTCATCACCACGACTTGCAAAGAATTATCCTGAGGGCTGGTCTACACTCATATTAAGCATCTCAGCCTCCTTTCTGTAGGTTATACTGAATGTGGCCCTGCCTAAGATGATGAATCAAAGATCTGCCTCATGAGGAGAGGATTTCTCCCTTAACCACAAATGAGCCCAAAAATAACTGCACCAACTCAGCTTGCCATGCTGCTACAGAACTCAAACTTGCAAGAATGAATTTGCCCATACTTAAACTGTCTAGACTTGTGGTTGTCCTTCTTGGAGAGTCTCGACCCTAATGCAGAAGAAAATCCAAAAACATACCCTCCTTCGACCTTCTTCAAGTACTCAGCTACCTCAAACATATAGCCAAGCAATTTGATGTGTGTAAAATGAGGGAGAAGGCACCTCAATATATACAATTTGGTGGAAGTCATGGGATGTGACCATTGGGCTTGATGAGCCGACGTAAGGGTGAGGTCAACCTTAATAATTTACTTGTGAGAAAACATAAATTCAAAAACCCACTTCTCCTTATCCAAATTTGACGATCTTGAGGTCGCTTTTGATCATCTTGAAAGGAGGAATTCAATGCCATAATTATCTTCTTGAATAGACCTGTCTAGAGTGGAATTTGGCCTTAATTGACAATTTTAAAAGTTCCTCTCAACTAGGGAGAATTACACTTGCCAATCCATTTATCATCATCTCATCATGTCGTCATGAACCATCTTTGAATCTCATCTTTACTCTACTCTGTTGAACAATGATATGAATAATAAAGAAGAATCAATCAAGAGCAAGTCACAAGACCTTGCCACTCTCCACTGACAGACGTCAGTCCACATAACCAAACTCCAATCAGACTTGATCCCAAGTGATCAAGTTGAAGAAACAGCATTCATCCTAGACATGGGGAGTACGGCAATACACGATACGTCCATCGATATTGCTATGGTCCCTACTTTTCCCAACTTATTGGTCAGATGAGAGGTACTCCTAATGTGTCCCAAACAACATGGGTAGGATGATGCAGGAACACCAACAAAGAAAGAATATATCACATCTTGCTCATAACCACATGTAGGGAAAGGAGAAACCACATCCTACTAACACACATCACAACCACATGTTGAGAAATGATGAACCACATCCTACAAACACACATCACAACTACATGTCAAAAAAGGATGAACCACATCCTACAAACACATATCACAACCATACATAGGGAAAGGATGAACCACATCCTACATGCATGCAAACCACCGAGAGTAGGGAAAGGATGAACCACGTCCTACATGCATGCCAACCAATCATTCGTAGGAAGGATCCTACTCGTGGGGAAAGGATGAACCACGTCCCACCGACATGTCAACCATCAATCGTAGGGAATGAGCATCCTACATGTGTGGAAAGGGTGAACCACGTCCCACTGACATGTCCATATGCAGATGCCTGAATGCATCTCTCACTGGGATATCCGCAGGAGAAGGTGAACCAGTCATCCTGCCCATATGCCATAGGAAAAGGTGAACCACTCTTCCTATGCATATGTTATCAACAGTAGGGGAAGGTGAACCACTCACCCTACACTCGTGTCTGCATTCGTAGGGGAAGGTGAACCACTCACCCTACACTCATGTGTTCGCATTCATAGGGGAAGGTGAACCACTCACCCTACACTCATGTGTCCGCATTCACAGGGGAAGGTGAACCACTCTCCTTGTACACAACGCACCTATAGGGGAAGGTGAACCACTCACCCTATGGTTGCTCATAGCTCAATAAGTACCCCAAGCCTCCAAGAGCTCCCAGATCTCAATGTCAAATCTTAACCAAGGATCCCTTCATATAGGGAATAGTGCTAAGCTGCTTTATGAAAGTCAAGACTAGATCAATGGGAGCCTCATAGCTCCATTTAGCAGCATATAGATGTATATATAGCAAATGCATTGATTTACAGCAGAGATCTTGGCAACACTTAGTAGTCCTCTACTTCTAAATGAAGAAATTATCTAATTAATCATACTCCCTCTTACCTAGGATGATCACAAGCCTAAGTTTGTCTTTCCTAAGTGCAAAGTGTCTATCTAGAAGCCTACTCATCATGAGATCCATGTACTTTGAAGACATAAAGTTGGACCTTAAGACATACAGCACTTAGATGTGCTTTTACCATCTACCATATTGTCAGCTCCTTTCTAAGAGATAAAAGGATGTCAGAAATCTGCTCATTTCATCAATAGTGATAAAGCTAGGAGGCCCTCCAATATATTATATCCAGATGGCTCATGGATGAGTTGTTTGTCTTCATAATTTAAACTTGATTCCAAGAGCATTTAGCCTAAACAGTGATTCTAGTGTAACTAAATCAAGAGATATCAAATTGTCAATTGAGCTAGCATTAAAATATTCACGAAGACTTAGATTCCAGCAAATAATAAGACCACAGAAATATTTCAATGAGCAGTTATCCAATATATGAGGCTCATCCATAGATCAATTCATAGTGAGGCATATGACTGATAGGGTGTAAGAACAACAGTGATCCCACCAGGTATACATATGTAGACCAACCACTTCTCCATCTCATCGAACCTTTACAAGTAGAAAACAAGGCTAGGTCTTTCTATCTTGACTTTAAAAGTCAACTCCCTCTTCTATTAATAAACGAGAGGGTCATAAAATTCCTTCTAAATTTAGAGACAGTGACCTTGCCAAACACAATCATTGAGCCACCTATAACCTGTCCTTTTTCTACTATAGAGCCTTAGGTTTATGAGCCATGGTCATCAAGTTATCATCAGAGTCATCATAATCAGTGAACATGACTTGCCTCAATTTATTCTGTCGGAGATTCTATAGCTCCCTCTGAAGTCTTACTTCAGTTGCTCCTCATCTTGCTGCAACTATATCAGCGAACTTTCCCTGTCAGACTTTCACATACGTTATAACCATTCAACAGTAATTCAAAACAATTAGCAGA
This sequence comes from Pinus tabuliformis, assembly GCA_031772625.1. NCBI lineage: Eukaryota > Viridiplantae > Streptophyta > Pinopsida > Pinales > Pinaceae > Pinus > Pinus tabuliformis. The sequence continues at coordinate 1,933,235,105 of CM062816.1, read as the reverse complement.
ATCATGTACTTCCAACTATGTGAAGACACCAAGAGACTTGCTCTAAATCTGCCTTGGAGAGGATTGTCCTTATGTTTTTCAACTGACTGCTACAAATTTGAATGAGCCAGGATGTTTTAAACAATTCTGATTTATACCCCTTATTGTCATTATTCTGAATATCTTCTGTCATACTCTAGATGGACCGCAATTTTAAATTCTAGAACCTGTTATCATAATGCTTCGGTCATTTATTACATTCAAATTCATTGTTCTAATTATGTCGCCATAAACTTCTCTGCATCTAGATGGTAGCACATCACTGGTCATTAACACCCAGGCACACATATCTTCAATCTATCCTTCTTTCTTCACTTCCTTGATACACTAAACGTATAGCACAACAATTCAGATATAATATGATTATACAATTTTGTCGGCAGCCAAGCGCTCAATGCTCCTTTCAAGTTGAGATCAAGCTCTAGAAATCATTATTTCTCTTGTATACCATCATTGTACAAGTCTTTCACGGTGATTTAATCTTGGTTAGTCAACAAAGAAGCTTGGACGAACTTCTATAAGAGGGTCTGAAGGAACCTCATAAGCTACTACCATTCCTCCTACGCACTGCAATGCATAGTGTATCTTAGGCATGTGCACAAAGGTTTCAGTTGTTTATAGCGTACTTTCCTACAAAGACATATTTTGATTCCAATTTTCACATTTGAGTCATCTAGTGTGCTAAAAGAGTTATGTAATCTTCATAAAGTGTTGCTGGCTTATATTTCTTAGACTACAACAGGATTTCAATGATCATATATAAACAAAACTACTTTAGAGTAGTGGCAATCTATAATCTCCAGATAAATCCTTACTATTATAAGTAACACGAACTCCAGGAATGACTTCAGAAACATACCCAAATTGTTGTAAATTGAGACCGAAAGATTATGAGACATGCAGGACGACGAATGCCTTTTGCCATCAAGTTACTACTCAATGTCAGAATTACTTCTTCAATTTGGAGTACAAATCTTACAACACTAAAGTTTTCTAAATTTAGGTTTCAGCCAGAAATCTTCATAACTTTGCAAGCTGAGCCTCGAATTTCATGATTGTTAACTTCAGAGAAGAATAGGACTCACAAATCAGTGTCTGATTTAACCTAACTGCAAAGATCTCTTTGGATATGAAACCCTCCATCAGACATACAATAGTTCTTTAACAAAACCAGATCTGGAGCTTGAATATGTGGTGAAGTAGAAAGCCCTTTACTGCCACAAAATTGGAAGCTTGGTAATTCTATGCACCCGCAAAGTAAGAAACATGAAAACCCTTATCAAAATATGACCATTAATCAATACCCTTAGCAGATCCATGAGCGATATTTAGAGTAGACTTCCTTCGACAATTTCCAGTCCTCTGATCATGCTTGATTCCATGCATCTTAAGTGATGATAATGTTATAGAATATGCTTTAGAAAAATTAACACAAGATTGTCTCCTTCTAAATAATGTTATTGAGAAGCGAATATTCCTCAAATACAGAGAATATTTCAAAGATCAGATTAGGCCCTAATAGGGCTACCAACTCCTCCAACGAAATAACCTTAGCTTCAAAGACACTTTGAGCTACTTGCTTCAAATCAGTGGTCCTTAGTGATATGCTTACACCACAGGAGTTGTACATCTTTAATGCTATCTGAGCACAAAAATAGTAATGAGGTTATTCCTTGCAAGAGAAGGAGACCTGTTATGGAATTTCATGAATACACTGTAACACCTACACTGATCAGGATTTTGGAAACAGCAAATTTGGTTCCTTTTAAGAGATGATCGATGAGAGAACCCTTACTGAGTAGACATAGGAATTTGGTGTTCTAGAGAGGGTCGAGCATTTTAATTTAGGTTTGAAATAGACTTTAAGAAGCCTTCAAAAAATTCAAAACCAAGTCATGTATGCGATGAACCTCTTCTCCACAGGGCTAAAAAAATAGAAGTTGTTTTATTCAAGGGTTGAAACAAACTTAATTGATCTTGTGATAGGGTCATAGTTCACACTACATGAATTATCCACATGCCTTTGCTTAAGATTATGCAAAAATCATGGAAACTTTTCAATGAACTTACCTTGGAGATTGCTCTTGGTTTTACTCCAGTCTTGTACTTGTCCTCACCTGAACTTCGATACCATGTTAATTTTTAGTTAACATGTTCTTTGCTAAGGTTAGATACTTCGTTAGATCATTAGCCCATTTATCAATTTCAATAATCCATTAACAATCACATTGATCATAACAGTGATTGATGAAAGAACATGAATGCAGAAGACAAGCCAAGACAAGAGGATGCAGAAATTGGCTCAAGCCAGGGAGAAACCCCAAGATGGGGAAAACCCTTTCTCAATTCTTCTTATTATCAAATATCAACATTCAACGGAAAGAGAGAGATGGAGTACAATAGTTCAAAGTCAATAATGACTAGTCAATTTGAGGACTTAACACTATAGCCCTTAAACAAATAACATATTCACTCAATACTGCAATTTAAGTATGAATTGGACATATACTGTTGATTAGGGATGGTCATAGATCTCGGTTATCCCTACTGATTGTACAAAGACACCTCCTCATCACTGCGGCTTGCAAGGAACTATCCTAAGGGTTGGTCTACACTCATATTAAGCATCTCGGCCTCCTTTCTATAGGTTATACTAATTGCGGCCCTGCCTAAGATGATGAATCAGAGATGTGGCCTCATGAGGAGAGGATTTCTCCCTTAACCACAAACAAGCCCAAAAGTAACTGCACCAACTTGGTCTACCAAGTTGCTACAGAATTCGGACTTGCAAGGATGAATTTGCCCATACTTAAACTATCCATACTTTCGACTGTCCTTCTTGGAGAGTCTCGGCCCTAATGCAGAAGAAAATCTAGAAACAAACCCTCCTTCGACCTTCTTCAAGTACTCGGTTGCCTTAGAAATATATCCAAGCAATTTGATGTGTGTAAAATGAGGGAGAAGGCACCTCAATATATACAATTTGATGGAGGGCATGGGATGTGACCATTGGGCTTGATGAGCTGACATAAGGGTGAGGTTGACCTTAATAATTTACTTGTGCGAGAACATAAATTTAAAAACCCACTTCTCCTTATCCAAATTTGATGATATTGAGGTCGATTTTGGTCCTCTCTAAAGGAGGAATTCAATGCCATAATTATCTTCTTCAAAAGACCTGTCTAGAGTGGAATTTGGCCCTAGTTGCCAATTTTAACAACCCAACAACTGGTAGTAGCAACAGCAACAACAACTTCGACTTGACAAGAGAGACTTCGACCTCTTAGAGGAATCCACACAAGACAGAGAGAGAGATAAATAGCCCAAAATTTCGATTTTCACTTTTTCTTCCTCTTTCTCCAACTTCGCACTCCTTTAGCCTTTCTTTCTTACTTCGCACTTTTCTAGCTCTTTCTTCTGGATAACGAACTTATGTGAGGGAGAATGAATGCCCCAAATGAATTCGAATTGCTCCAATATATAGGCTTTTGGTGGGGTCAAATTACCCAGTTTGAGGCTAACTTGATCTCCTTAAGGCCGACTTGGTGTGGAGGAGACAAATAGCCTATTTGACTCAATATTAATTCTTTTTACATGATTCAAAAGCCCAAGAAGGGTCTCTTTAAATGGACAATGACACTAATGAATCAGAATAAATCCTAAAAGTCTTCAATGGGGACTTTGACCTAAAACATGATGACCCAAGCATGAAACCCATGCTTTAATAAGTCATAATAATAATAATAATAATAAAATTATCTTCTTCATTCTTTTGATAAATACATTTCATTGTGACTCAAATACATTTTATGAAGACCGAACCTAGTTACATTCTTCAATAGAATAAGGTGCCATTAAAAATAGAAAAAACAAACTTCCAATGTGGGCTAAACAACAAAGTACTTGTTCCACTTGAACTCTATGTTAATGTTGTTGAAAATTGGTATCTTCGGTGGATATTTTCATGCTAGAAAATTGAAGAAGTTATTATCTTCCCATTGTCCAAGTTGGCCTCTTTTGGACAAGTCATCCCCACCACTTGAAGGGGTTTGACCCTAAGTTCAAAACCCACCTCTTGACTCACATACATATTGGCATTTGATTCACTTATTATGGCATCATACATCACTCACTCATTCGACCAATCAAGGAGATATGTTCACATGTGCGAGGAGAAGAAGATTGATTTTTGCATTGACCAACATAAATGACTTTTGTTGACCAGCATTGACTTGACCAAACTTCTATTGTTTAACTAAATTATTCACTAAGGTTTGGAGGCAAGTTTTTATGTGGTTCATTGATCATCTTTCACTGAAGTTTTGACTCTATTTCTGGGTTGTTGACCAAGAGTTGACCACAGGCAACTTCTAAAGTTTGACCAAAATTACATGTAGAATTTCAACCCCTTTGACCAACAGCTTCAAACAAGTCAGCCCCACCACTTGAAGGGATTTGACCCTAACGTCAAAACCCACCTCTTGACTCATACATATTAGCATTCGATTGACCTCATTTGGCATCATACATCACTCACTCATTCGACCAATCAATGAGATATGTTCACACATGCAAGGAGAAGAAGAAGATTTCTTTCTGCGTTGACCAACATATTTGACTTATGTTGACCAACGTTGACTTGACCAAACTTCTACTATTTGACCGAATTATTGTCTGAGGTTTGGAGGAGAGAGTTTTTATGTGGTTGATTGATTGTTTTTTACTGAAGTTCTATCTTTGTTTCTAGGTTGTTGACCAAGAGTTGACCATAGTTCAACTTCTAAAGTTTGACCAAAAACTTGATAGGAATTACCTCAAGCCAAAATTTGACCCTCTTATGTAGACTTGACTATGAGAAAGTGTTGACTTTTTCTTTCTCATTTGGCTAGTTTTTACTTGGAAATTACTGAGGCCAAGGTTAGCATTTTATCTAGAATATTCTGATGTACATTTTGATGAATTGAAGTCTCTCCCTCATACGGAAAGATCACTGAGTTTTCTCCCTTGTGGGGTTTTGTCCCAAGAAATTCTGGTGTCTCTTGATTTATTGTGTTCTGTAATCTCTATTGCTCTATTGAAGCTTATGGTTGAAATTTTCAAGTATAATTGCTTAACGATTGGAATTCTCTAAAGAAATCAAATTGTTTCATTGGAAGTAGTTATCAGTTTGAGAATTGTTCTAGTCTTGTTTGCAACTAGAAAATCAACAAATATATTTACCTTAAAAGACCTAGTAGTTTGTTACAACTACAAATTGCTTGAATGATAGCTCATTGGACTATCAGACTTCAAGCTTTTTGAATTTCTACGAACTTGTGTGATAAAAACTAGATGTGAGAAAAACTTCTTGTCATTTAAGAAATTGCCGGAATGATAGCTCATTGGAATATTAGATTTCAAGCTTTTTGAATTTCTACAAACTTGTGTGATAGAAACTAGACGTGAGAAAAACTTCTTGTCCTTTAAATAAACATACAACTAATGTGCAATTTGTGAAACATAAAATTCTTATGTATAAATATATCAGTTGCAGAAGTGAATCATTCTTCTTATTTTATTAGTATTTGCATGATACACATTTATTGGACTTGATTTCACCCATAGTTATCTTTATATAATGAGTCTCTACATTGTTTATTTGAATCTCATATTGCATTCTACAGCAGATTTCCTCTTGGTTTAGGTTTCCTTATTTGAATCTCATATTGCATTCTACAGAAGATTTCCTCTTGGCTTAGGTTTCCTCGATGAGATAAGGACACAAAGTTAAACATTTAGGGCACTTTTGTTGACATCATGTAAGGTTGTCATAATTTAGTTCCTTTATTTGCATGCCTCACCACTCGTGTCGTTGAGATTTCAACATGTGATTAAAAAAAATTAGGGGCGCTGCATATAAACTTTCACTGACCTAAATCTGGGTTTTAGTGTTTTTTTTTTTTTGTATTTCCTACAGTGTTATTTTCAAAAAAATGGGGCACTGTATATAAACTCACTGACCTAAATCTTGGTTGTAGTGTTATTTTTTTTCGTTTTTTTGTAGTGGTATGAAATTCATTGAGAACACAAACTAAAAAAAATATACATTAAAATTGATGACCCTTACATCTTTAAATAAGAGCATGATTAGAGCAAATAACCAATCTATAGAAAGTTTATTAAGAAAAATACAACTTTGCGACGTTTTCTTGAACTTGATTATATAATTCATATGATTATACTCATTATTCTGCAAGGTTATGGTATTGACAAATTAAATATCTGGTATATGATAAATATACTATGATGATTTCTTGATCATGTGCTTCTGTTGTAGACGAATATGTATATGTAATCAATTTGCAAACACACAAGGCTGTGCTGGAAAAAATATGACGCTGGTAAAACTCGTTCTTATACTTGGATGTGGAAAATGCATTTTCAGCTTGCAAAAATAGAATTAAAAGATATTATTTCATATTCATTCATTCAAAAGTGTTTGCCTTATTCCTGAAATCCATAAATGTAGGTAACGTAGTAAAGATAAAATGAATATACAACACAAACAATAACTTTCAGGAGCATTTTCTTATGGACTTTCCAGATTATCTTTGAATATCCTTTATTACAATAAATTTAAATGAATCGTCATATATCAGCCTTTTGTTCGAAAATAGCTAAATAATGATGGTTTAAAATACACAGTAGTGTTTGTGGAGTTGCCGCTAATGTTCAAGTGTTGTATCGGTTATTTTGTGTGTGAATGTTTTATTTCAATTTGTATCTTTAAACTTTGCAAGTCTGAATCAATCTTTATTGAGCTGTGAAGATTATTATCCTTATGGATGACACAAAGAGGAAGGCAATAATCTTCAACCGTAAATACGGTCTAAAAGCAAAGCAAATTCTCTGAAGTGCAATAAGTAAACCAAATTAGTTTATGTTTGACCTTTGATGGTTATCTCTAGCATTGTGAACTCAATACTAGTGTATAAGCTACAAGTCAAATGTAATGTATATAACAAAAGGGTGAACCATAATATATACAATGAATATAAAACTAATACGATGAACCATAATATATACTACGAATATAAAACCAATACGATGAACCATAATATATACTATGACTTAGTTGAATATAAAACCAATAGGTTAACAAATATTCAAGTTTAAATATTTTATTTACAAATTAATTTAATGTTGAAAATTTTTACATAATTGGGAGTAGAAAAATTGTGATTTGTCACACTTTAAAATGAGTTCTATTACTGCTCAATACACAAACCCTGAAAATACAACATGCAATCTAATTCTTCTACATTTTGCCTTTGTTCGCCAAATTTGCCAATAAAATTTTAGGCTAAATCACAGTTTTTTGTTTTTTTAAATGTGTTTTTAAATGCATAGATGGATTCAGTGCCTTGAAAAACCCCTGTAACTATCAGATTATGCAAATTCATAGCTCAAACTCGTGATTCCAATAAAGCCCTACTGGATTTTGGGCAAAATTGACTGGAAAATATGCTCGGGATACGGCCAAAACATAAAACATTTAGACCACGACAAAAGTTAATGTGGATATGAATGACTTCAAGTTTGAAGTTTGGAAAGTAAACGTAAGATAACTTCTTAGTTTGATTTTGTTGATATTGACAAAGATAGATGGGTCCTACAAAAAAACAAAAACTACAATATTTTCAACACTGCAAGTCTTATGAAACTATTTTCTTGTGCATGTTGTAAAATTCATGTTGTGTAAACTATTTATTAGTTAATTCACTATGTTATATTCATAAGAATTGGAAAGATAGAAAGATTGAATCTCATATTTGTTAGTTGTGCAAAGTCAAACACTCAATTTTGATAATGTTGATTTTTAAATGATGGCAGTATTTATAGCAAGGTGCCACTGCCAGAGAACCAAAATAATTTCATAAATTGTATGATACCCCTATCTAGTAATGGTATTGCTATTGTAGTAGCAACCTAGCATGATCAAGTGGTTCAATAATCTACCCAAGATATTTGAAGTAGTGGTTGTTTTGCTGCCACTTGAATTAATGAATTCATGTCCATGGTTGAATGATATGCATCTATATTAATCATATCCTCGATTGATCTCTAATTTACTTCGAATTGAAGGAAGAGTTCCAAATGGAACCTTCTTGCATCCGCAACATAGAGATGGTTAGAAAAAAAAAAAAAAATGTTCTTAACCAAATTGAAAAAATGGGTGTTCATGGTTAACCACAAATTGGTTCGTGATCATTTTCTATATATATATATTCTTCACATAATTGGAGCAACGAGTTTTCATAGGTATGGACTCATCTTATACATAGTGATATCTTATAATATATTGAAACAATTGGAAGATACCATAATACAGTAAAAGTACAAAACATAATATTGAGGCAGGAGGCAATGAGAAGTGTGAAGGACAAGTTGCAAAGAACTTTAAAATGTTCATCCCACTGCTCACCAAGACGGAGAACAGCGTGCATATGCACATTGTATTTGCTAATGCAGAAGGGGTTTGCATGATTATGCATACTCGATTGTCAAATTAAAAAGATTAGAAAGAGTCTTACATGTTTGTGAACACCTAGTTGGTGTCAGTTGAAGAGAATATTCCTTGAGTGAGATTTTGGCCTAAAGCAACCAGCATGGTCTACTATTTAGCATTCTTTTTGGAGGAAAAGTGGTTCACCAATGGTATTTACTTGGTTTCAAATAGACAAGCTCAGTGTTAGACACATAGTTCTATCATATGTGGTTGCTCCAGCGAGAACAAGCACTAGTTTGTAACTTGGTGCAAACTTTTGGATTCTACCGAATCATTAGCCCTGTGATCTATTGGGAAGTTGCAATAGTAACTAGAAAGGAAGACTAGTGCTTTTCATGATCTTTGTACAGCAGCAACTTGCAAAGACAAAAAGGAGCATGCTCTGTCATCCCTACTGAAACGATGTAGTAGCTAACGACTAGCATAGATGACTCATGAATGTCATTACTGTGGGAAGAAAGCATTGGTATTCTTTATAGTTCCATATTCTCAGTGGTAGAAATTGTAATGTGAAACTAGTTGACTAATAATACATGGGCGCATTTCAAAGTGGGTTTTCCTCCCTATGAGGGTTTTCCTACCTAAAATCATGGTGTTTATATTTTATGGGTTGATCTTTGGGTGTGAACTTCTCTAGCGCAATTGTTGCCACAATATTCAAATACATGGGTTTATATGCTTAAATCCGGTTTATTGAGTTAATTCATCATACTTGAATTATAGCCAGATGTATAAACTATGGGCTTAAACTAATATGTTCAAATGTCAATGTTGATAATATCGGCGATATTTGAAAATATCGCAATACTTTCGGGCAAACGATATATCGCCGAGTAAATATCGCGATATTTTCCATTTTGAAAATATCGCGATATCTTCAAAATATTGCGATATTTTCGGCTATGTTTAAAAATCTGAAAAAAAAAAATGATTTTTTATGCTTGCCAATATTTTCGCCGATATCGCCGATAAGATGTTTGGACCCTCACCGATATTTTGCCAATACCGATATTATCAACACTGGTTCAAACAGTGTTGTTGATGTTTTCCATTCTGATGTTAATAAATTTAAAAAAGATCCGTAATAGCTACAAATCATAATATTTCCAGAGTAATTGAGATAGAAGTGCTCTATTTCCCAAGTATATCCAAACTCTCCACCAATCATTTTAACCACTTGGTTTATCATTTTCAAATCACTAAAATAAGAGCTAACCGGGAAATTTTACATATGCATCCCTTCTTAATCTAGAAAGGTATCGTTTCTTCAACTTGGTAAAGGATATTGATTCTACACTAAGCTTAGACATGGAACAGCAGGTGATGTTTCAGTTTGACAAAGAAACAAGAAAGCCACTTCATGAGGTTAAGCTTAAAAGTAGAAGACTTTAGATTATACAAATTAAACATGTTTGCATGCAACATTTCGGAAGGATAAAAGGCCTTTTACAGCTTTCATAAAATGGAGCATATTAACGAAAAAATTAAAAAGCATTTGAATGGAATAAAACATGGATGGGCATAAATCAAAAGGTGAACAACATTACTAACTAGCGGCCCAGTTATTGGATATGGCTAGACAGATTATCATTAAAAAAAGTGTTCCTTCAATAAGTGGACCATATATTTACATGCTACTATATATTCAGCCACTGTAAATTGAATGCCAGCTTACAGTCATGCACTACACAAGATGAGCGAAATTGCAAAAGTAACACATGCACAGATTTTTGTGTCTATAGAAAGCTCCATTCTTTTATGATTTTAAAAAACAATTGTACAAGTTCATTTATAGTTGAAATTAAATTACTGAATCCCAGAATCTAAAAATTGACTCTCAAGTATTACTTCTGCCAGATTTTAGACTCATCCATGAGACCTATGGTAATAAAAGAAACAGTTGTACGAGCTTGTTATAGTTGAAATGACTGGAATTCTGAAATCTAAAAATGACTACGTATTACTTCTCCTAGATTTTGTGACCATAGGACCATATGATGGTAGATATGCACACATGGATTTGGTATATGTTTCACCAAAAATCACTTGTCCAATCTGCACAAGCGTTGACTCCCCCACCCCACCAACAAAACCAAACTTCTCTTCCATTAAATGAGACTAAATGAGACAGTAAAAGGCTAAAGCTTCAAGGATAAACACCTTCTTGATAGAATACTGAATGAACAAGCAAACTACCCAAACAACGGCAAATTATTTTTTTAGAATTAGAATAGATGAAAAATCAGTTATGTCTACATCTGTCTTAATTCACTACCAACGGGAATAACAACCTTTTTATCAAAAGGAAAAAACTACTGGACATAAAGCGATATCTGCCACCTTAATAGATATATGCATGAATTCTGTGAAGGTGCACAATTTCTTTCCGTGGCAAGAATCAGTAGGATGAAAATAACACAAAACAGTAAAATTATAGTACTTAACACCTAATATATTTAACTATTTTAAGAACCTTATGTACACATATTTATTGACCACTTTCTAAGGATCTTTGGAAAGTGCCCTTTACCTTGAGTGATCTTGAAACTGTCACTTATAACTAAAGCAAACAAACAAATGCTGAGTTTTACCACTTCGACCGCTTGTTTCATTAACATGAATGGGCATGGCAGACTCAAGTGGCAATGTCATCCACTTCTGAATTAAATACAAAACTTGGAAATGTTGTGGTGATATCCCTGAACCATTGACACGTGCAAACAATCTAATTAACATCTTTGAAGACTTCATAATACATATTGGTGAAAATGTTTTGATTGACTTGTTTTCATCTAGAGTTAACAAGAATTAAACAAACTTAAAGTACAAAGGAAACATGCAATGCTATGGATTATATCTTGAATAGAGATTAAACTTAAACATAAATATCAAACTTGAATAAAATCATGTCAAAATACACATCTTCCGTCAGTCCTGCAATTCCTTCACTTTTTTACTGTGTGCTTGCTTTACAGCAAAATTTGATTTTAATAATTTAACAATAAGGTTTAACAAGATCAAGAAAATACACCTTCTAGAGTTCCTTATAGAGTAATATGATTTCCAAAGAAATATCTATTAGACACTACTACTACTACTAGCATCCGACATGCCTATATTATCAATCAGCTAAATAACTAGATTATATTGTCAAATTTCAGGGTTTGCAGAAGGTACAACGAGTTATCATTATGTACAAACTTTTGCAAGTTCTCTTGGGATATGGTCGATGTGACTTGAACAATTTCAGCAAAACAAAAAAAAATGATTTCCAGATTTCATCTATTGGTACATGCATGACTTTCAGCTTGCCTTGAATATGCAGTAAATGACTTCCACAAATCAAGCAGGAATCCTCATTCGCAACTTCAACATCATCAACTACATAATAAACCTGATGTCATCAGAGATATCTAAGGACTGTCACATGAAATGGAAAAACCAGTACAGGTTTCCAAACATGGTACACAGAAACGAGAATTAAACTTCAGGAAATAGGGAAATGACACACATATACATGTATGCATGTTACATGTATTTATATATTAAAACTGACAACTAGGGCCAAATTCCACCTTGGGAGAGCTCATTTGATGGAGATGATGATTGCATTGGATTCCTCTTTTCAAGAGGTCCAGGATTTATATAAAGATCATCTCATTTGGACAAGCAAAATTGTGATTTTGAATTTAAGCCCACACATGTGCAAATTGTTCAGGTCGGCCTCATCATCATGTAGGCTTCAGAAGCCCAATGGATGTGTCTTTTCACCTACAACGAATTGTATAAATACAAGGGACCTCACACCTCATTTGGCACATTCATCACTCACAAATTCTTTTATCTCTCTTCAGCAGATTGGTTCGTACAGCTATTGGGCAGCCTATCTCTCTTTCTCACAGTGCAGCAAGAAAGACAGATTTTCTGGGTAGAATTACAGGCCGAATTTCAGACTTCAGAGACAGGTTTGACCAGCATTGAACGAGGTGTTTTTGACTGAGTTTGACTTCAGTTTTTGGGTCAAAAGTTCAATTTTCTCAGGCCACATTGCTGGGCACAAAAACTGAGAATTTATGGGCTGGTTGACCTGTGTTGACTTCATGGTTTACTGTTGTTTGACCATAGAAAATTACAGCAGTTTTCTCTCTCCTTTGACCGAGTTTGACTGAGCTGCTTTGGGCTGAATTTTGAAATTAACCTCCTGATCAGGCAGAGTTTAACCAAGGAAGACCGAGCTGCTTTGAGGAAGATTTGCTACTGTTTTGACCAGCATTGACTTTCTCGTTAGGGCTGAAGTTTGACTGCAGTTGACTGCAGAAATTTACAGGGCTGTTTTGACTTTATATTGGGCAAGTCTATTTGACTTTTCTACTCTCTCTCTATGCTGAACTTTTGATTTAATAATAAGAAGAATTGATCAAAGCGTTTTCCCCACATTGGGATTTTTCCCTGGCATCCGTCAAATCTGGTGTCCTCTTGTCTTTTGCAATTTGTTTTATGTTCTATGTGCTTTTACTGTCAATGTGATTATTGTGATTGCTATTGGAAATTGGAATTTTTTATTGAACTGCTAAGGAACATTGAAGTAAATTGTGTTAATTATAGAACATTCCATTGTTATCTAAAATTAACATGGTATCAGAGCCCAGGTGAAGACAAAGCCCAAGCAAGAGTGAGAAAAGCAATCACTAAGGAAAGTTGAAGGACAAAAATATTGGTCTAGCTTCAATGATGACTACATCATACTTGGAGATAATGCCACCTATCTCGTAAAAGGAATAGGCATTGTCACTCTTTACCTAAATCAAGGTCAAACCATTCATCTATAAGAAGTAATGTATGTGCCCGATTTGAAGAAGAGCCTAGTATCTATTTCTGCGATGGAAGTGTTATGTAAAATATTAGTTAGTATTTAATTTTAGGTTTATTATTTAATTTTAGGTTAATTAGACGAAAGGGCACGATTATAAGATCATGCCCTTTCCCCAAAGGGTGCCCATGGCAATATATAAGCCAGGAACCACCACTGTAAACAATCATCTTCAGTATATTTCTCTGCGTATCAAGAAGTATTCACTTCATTGGTATCAGAGCCTTTCGGTTCTCAGGCTGTCCATTGCTGCATCCCAAACCTCGCGTCCCGATTTTTCTGTCCATCTCCATTTCGTCTATCCCAACCCATGTTGTTGTCAACCTACGTTGCTATTCCAACCCTGCGTCATTGCTCCTCTCTGATTGCTATCCACAAACCCTTGCTCATCGTTGAAAAACAATTCCTCTGCAACGCGTCGTGCCATTGCTGAAAAACGACACCAACTAGTCTAAAACCTTTGCTCCCCCAACGTTGTCTGTAATCGGGTAGGCGGACACCTTCCGGCAGGGATTCTTGTTACGTCTGCTTCTTTTTTGTCGTGGGTCAATCAAAGCATCGGTCAAATTTCGAACGTGACTTTTCAAACGAGGATGTGACCGTCTGTATATATATATATATATATATATATATATATATATATATATAGATAATATATATATATATATAATGTATAATATAAATATATATAATATAATATATATAAAATATATATATGATATATATAAATTATATATAATAATAACTTTAATTTAATCATAAATTATATATAGCGTTAATTTAATTAATTAAAAAAAATTAAGCTGGCAAATAAATACACACCCCCACAAACTTGCTCAATGTCGACAATGACAATGGCTGATTTCCAAAAAAAAATGGTTGACGCAGAGCATAAGTTAAATAACAACAACGATGAGGTCAAGAAAAGATTAGATGATTTCCAGATCAAGCTTAAGGGGCAGGATGATGATATCAAAAGTCTTCAGGATACGACAAATCGAATAGAAATAAAGATGGAAAATCACCGTGTCCAATCAGAGGTGCATCACAAAGAGACCTTAACATTGTTGAAACTTTTGTGTAAAAAGATGAATTATACACCCACACAACTACTACAAGAAGATGAAGAAAATCAAGATCACAACTCATCAGATTCAACGAAATCAACAGACTCTCAAGAAAAAGTTGAATCCCCAAAAAAATCAGCGACACCCCACCAAGAAATGAGTAACGCAACTCTTACAAACAAGCAACTCTAGGATACCTTTACCAATCAACACCCCTTTTTCGCTCAACCATTAGCGACATACTAGCAAAGGACAAAAGTCGATATGCCTAAATTCGATGGAAACGAAAAAAACAATGTTGCATGGATAAATAAAGCAGAAGAATACTTTGAGATATATGACATCAATGATGATGACGAAAAGCTCAAGCACGCATCCATGAAAATGGAAGGGGAAGCATATAATTGGTATATGTGGTGGAAAAAGACAACACACATCATTAGTTGGAGAAAATTTAAAGATGCATTCTTTAAAAGATTCCAAGGTTTAAAGGAAGAAGAGTTCTTTTCAAAACTCATCAAATTACGACAAAAAGGAAGTGTGGATGAATACACTCAAGAATGGGAGACCTTAGTGACACGAGTACCTGGGTTATCAAAATCTCGTCTAGTTCAATCATACATCTAGGGGCTCAAAACCCATTTACAAGTAGAACTTGAGATGCATGACATTACATCAATAGAAGTAGCAAGACGAAAAGCAAAAACAGCCGAAAAGAAATTCGAACAAATATTTTGGTCAAAATTGGAAAAAACATATTCAAGACAAAGAATACCCCAGTATGTGGACTCAAATAATACAAGATATGTTCCACCACATCATCATGAAGATGAAAAATCTAATGTGGAAATGCAAAGGATAAAAGAGGGTAAATGCAAACGTCGTGGTGAGAAGTGGGACCCCAAACATAGATGTGCTAAAGGAAAAAAACCAAAGAACCTATATAATTGTGAAGCAACCAATGATTCAAACAGTGAAGATCCTGACATAGAAGAAATAGAAGATGCCCCAGAATTCTCACCAGAATTAGATGACGGAAGTATTTTGCAAGTGTCACTATCAGCTATGACAGGTATATCACAACCTCAGTCCTTAAAGTTAAAAGGACACATAAAGAAGAACGTAGTGGTTCTCATCGACTCTAGTAGCACACACAATTTTTTAGATGCAACCGTGGCAAAGAGACTCAATATTTTTTCATTTCCTTTACCAAACATGAAAGTGATGGTAGCTAATGGTAAGAAGATTGAAAAGGTGGGGAAATGCCATAAGGTCAAATTGCAGATTCAAGACTTTAATTTAGAATCTTCGTTCTTCACGGTACCGTTAGGAGGAGTAGATGTAGTCTTAGGTATCCAATGGCTATGAACTTTAGGTACTTATGCCGCCAACCATCAAATACAATTTATAAAATTCAAATGGGGAGGTCAGAAGTACAAATTACACGGATTCCAAGCACCAGAGAATCAAATTGTATCATCATCTCAGATGATGAAGATGAGTCGAAAAGGAGCACCCGCTTATGTAGTACAATGTCACCAATTAGAAATGTTATCTGCAAATATGACCAGTGAAGAGTCACCAGAGATACAAGATCTAATTCAGAAGCATGAAAAAGTATTTCAAGACCTACCTATGAAAATGCCACCTAATAAGGAAGTTAAGCGTACAATAGAAGTCAAGGCAGGGTCAGATACCGTCAACATCAAGCCATATCGATATCCACATCACCAAAAAACGGAAATTGAGAGGTTAATCCAAGACCTTTTAAAGTGTGGGACCTTGATCATCTTGGAATATCTAATCAAGCGGAAGGACTTACCCGAAGAAGACGCTTCTTGGGAGAATGAATCATTTTGTCAACAACATCCGTCGTTACGTATGCTTTGAGGACAAAGCATTCTTTTGAGAGGAAGGCAATGTTAAGTAAAAAAGTTAGTTAGTATTTAATTTTAGGTTTATTATTTAATTTTAGGTTAATTAGACGAAAGGGCATGATCATAAGATCATGCCCTTTCCCCAAAGGGTGCCCATGGCAATATATAAGCCAAGAACCCCCACTGTAAACAATCATCTTCAGTCAATTAATCATTAATACATATTTATATACAGATATATATATTTCTTTGCGTATCAAGAAGTATTCACTTCAGGAAGATAAAGGTTTCAAGGTAGCATTCGTTGATGGAAAGGTACGTCTTTGGCAAAGAAACCATAAAGATGCATTTACACTTGGATTTAGGGTTGATGGTCTTTATAAAGTTGGAGAAAGTCCTTTGGGAACCATGTCTTGCAATACTTCTCTTCAATTCGAATTATGGCACTGGAGATTTGCCCACCTTCATTACAAAGCCTTACCTGGGCTAAGGAAGATGGTCACAGGTATGCCCGATTTCAACATGAATCATGAAAGTGTTTGTCAGGGTTATGCATCTTGGAAACTTACATGGGGACCATTCCCCTCAAGCGAAAGTCAAACTTCTGATATTCTTCAACAGGTCCATTCCGACCTAACTAGTATGTTGCTCGTAACATCATTAGGAGGATACTTATATTATGCTACTTTTGTGGATGACTTCTCTCACAAAACATGGATCTATTTCTTGAAGAAGAAGGATGAAGCATTCAAATGGTTCCGTGCTTTCAAAGCCTTGGTGAAGAATCAAATAGGGAAGAAGATCAAAATATTGACAACCGACAATGGGACCGAATATGAATCAAATGAATTCAATGACTATTGTAGAGAAGTTGGCATTAAGAGGGAGACAAGCGTTGCATACACTCCTGAGCAAAATGGATTTGTTGAAAGAAAGAATTGAACTATCATGGAAGCCACTCGTGCCATGCTTTATGATCTAGGTCTACCGAAGTTCTTATGGGGAGAAGCTACAAATATTGTCGTATATGTTCAAAACACATGTCCACATCAAACATTGAATTTCAAGACACCCTTAGAAGTTTTCACTGATAAGAAACCTGATGTTTCTCATTTTAGAATATGTGCCTAAAGAGAAGAGAAACAAGTTGGGAGCATGCAAGAAGAAAGGAACTTTTGTGAGCTATAGTGAAAGCTCAAAGGCATATAGAATCTATGTGTTTGGTCAGCAAGATGCGGAAGTAAGCCATGATGTCACATTCGATGAAGACACTGATCTTGGGAAAGCTAGAGATCTCCCCATTCCAGGAAAAGAAAATAATGATGCTATAGTAAAGCAAAAAGAACCTATATCAGATGAGCACATGCCCTATGTTGAAGGTTTGATGGATCCCATTGATCCACCTCCTAGTGATCCCTCTACCTCAAGGAAAAGACCATTGTGGCTCAAAGACACTCTCAAAGATGTTGAAAAGCATATTGCTCCAAGAGGGACATTTCGTGAAAGTAAGAAGCCCACCAGGTATCAAGGATACCTTGTGCCATGAGTACCATTGTTCAATTTGAGCCTTGTACGTTTGAAGATGTCGTGAAACATCAAGTATGGAAGGATGCGATGAATGGGGAGTACGAATCCATCATGAAGAATGGTGTCCGGGATGTGGTTCCTAGACCTAAGGACAAGTCTGAGGTCACCTCTAAATGGCTTTACAAAATCAAACATGGAGCTGATGGGAGTGCTGAAAAATACAACGCCAAGTTCGTTGCTCAAGGCTTCTCTCAAAAGGAAAGGTTGGACTATGATGAGATATTTGCACTAGTTTCCCGATATACCACTATCTATTTGATTATAGTTCTTATTGCCTTTCAAGGATGGAGCCTACACCAAATGGATATTAAGACTGCTTTCTTGCATGGCTCGCTTAAGGAGCAAGACTACTTGCAACAACCTGAGGGGTTCGAAGTTTAGGATCGAAGGACACACGTATGCAAGTTGACGAAAGCCCTCTATGGGTTGAAGCAAGCCCCCAGGGCTTGGTATGAGAGGATTGATAGCTATCTTATGAAGTTGGGATTTACAAAGAACAATGCTAACCCTAACCTATATTTCAAGGTTGAGAATGACAGACCTCTCATTCTAGTCCTTTATGTGGATGATCTCTTTCTGACAAGTGCAGACCCTCTCATTTATCAATGCAAGAGGGAGTTGGCTTCCGAGTTCTAGATGAAGGACCTAGGACTAATGCACTACTTCCTAGGCTTGGAGATCTGGCAAAAGCGAGGTGAGATTTTCCTTTCTCGAGGAAAATAAATTGTCAAGTTGCTTGAGAGATGTGGGATGGTGGATTGCAAGTCCATGTCTACTCCGATGGAACTAGCCTTCAAGAAGCTATGTGGAAGTGTTGAAGGGCCTGTTGACCATTACGTGTCAACAACCCATAGCAGTACACCCCCTTTTTTCACAAAAGGGATTGCAACTGATCGATGTATCCATGTCTACTCCGAAGGAACTGACCTTCATGAAGCTATGTGGAAGTGTTGTTGGGCCTGTTGACCTTTACGTGTCAACGACCCATAGCAGTACACCCCCTTTTTTCACAAAAGGTATTGCGCCTGATCGATGTGTCCATGCCATCCAACTTTCGTCATCAACCTGATTGTCATGTTATAATGTAAACCTATTATGCATGTATACGATGTAAATAATCTCAACAGATCTGTGTCATGTATGTAATTGCCTAGGTAAACTAATTTTTTTGGTGACGATTTACATTCCAGGAGGTTTTTTCTCTTACCGATCCATTCTCAGATGGTCGGCAGAGTTTTCCTTCAGCCTTACCCCAAAGCCGAAATGAATTTTGTTGCTGGGATTTTAGGCGGGTCCTAGTGTTATAGATCGAGTCTATGTAAAACTGATTTGGGAATAATCCTAACTATTTAGTTAGGTTATTTTATTACAAATTTCTTAGTCTGCTGAATTATATTTGTGTCGCAGAAATGAGTAGTCTGTGAGGGTCTATTTCAGATGGGTTTCCCTCTTGTGATGTAAAAGATATGAAAATGATGATATAAAGTGCCTTGAGGGTTGAAAAAATAATTTATCCCCTCATAGGTTAATTAATTAAATTTTCTGGCCAAAAATTAATTAAAATCCTAAGCCAAAAATTTAATTAATTGTAGATCCAAAGTAAATTTAAGTCTTCCAAAGGCAAAATTCGTGGGTCATTAAAATCCAAATTTTAAAAGATCTCGAGACTAAGGTAAATTAATTATTTGCTAAATTTTAAGCCTTTGGTCCCTGGGGTTTAAGTCAAAGTCAAATTTTTTAGGAAATTAACTCAAAAAAATTATTTTCGAGTTAATTAAAATGCATTTAATTTAAAAATTCGAATTTTCTCAAGAATTTAATATTTCGACGGATGAAATTAAAAAAAAATTAATTCTCATCGACGGTTGAGATTGTTTTGACAAGGATCACTCTAACTAGCCGTTGGAAGATTTATCTTTAAATAGGAGGTCATTTGTCAGTTGATGCATCCGATCTTTGAGTCGTGTGCTAAGTGAAAGCTCTCTTGTAATCTTTTTATGAGAAAGAAAGAAAGACTTTGGAGATAATTTCTGTTGGTGTTACTCTTCGTGGAAATATTGTAAGATGTGTCATTTTCATGCATAGATTTCTTTTTAGCCATTGATGATAGCTTTCTGAAAAGTAATTTGAGTACAGGTACCTTGCTCAGTCGCTGGAGTTTGAATGATAATTTAAGTTTTGAATATAATAGCAGGTATCTCTATTTAATCTGAATTTTATTATCGTTTTCTTGCTCTACGTTGATGGCTAAATTGAGTTTTGCAGGAAATTCTTGATTTTTTTAGATCATCGGGCATTCGGAGAAGTTTTCAGTTGGACCAGCCAACTCCCGATTCGTATTTTCTGAAGAGCACAGCTTGATTTGATCCCGAGCTTATCATAAGATTTTTTATTGGTGATGCATGAAGGGTTTTGGGCAAAGCACCTCCATTTGAATTTCAAAATTTTTTGTGCTAAATTGATAAATCTGGCTTTTAAGAGCTTTAGATTATCAGATCTGAGAGCGGAATTGGACTCACACTCGCCAGATCTGATAGATCTGCTATTCCTATGCATAGATCTGTAACTTTTTCATTTTTCTGACTTGGGTTTCTGGGGTTTCATTTATTTTTGTATATCCAGCTTCTGGGTGTTGTGTTTTAACTTTTTAGGTATAGGTTGCAGCTCTGATGGTGAAGTTTGATTTTAAAGCTAAATCCAGGCCTTAGAGGGTAAGATCTGGCCTCAAAACTAGCTTTTGTAGAGTCATTATTTTTGAAGACCAATGTTTTAAAAAAAAAATATCTGGAGACAATTTTACAAAGGTTTCAATTAATAAATCCTGAAGCAGAATATAGCATCTTAACCTGGAAATTTCTGGGTTTTTGTTGAAATATCATTTTTTTTTAATTTTTGGGCTTTATTGGAAAAATTCGATTTTAAACCCTCCTCTCTGTTGCTAGATTTTGCAGCCTCCTCCTGCGATTTGCATCTCTCTGCCTTCATCTACCTGCTCCATCTGCGTTTTTCCTCAAATCCACCCTATTCCCTTTGCATCTGTGTACCCTCTCGAAATTTGTCCAACTCTCTTCGTCCATTCATCACACTCCTTCCTTGATACGTTGTCTAATCCTCAGCTCCTAAACCTGCACATTGCCCATCAAATCCGCAGCCCTCTAAACCCGTGGCTCCCTTCAGTTGCTCTTAACACGTAGCTTCTTTCATTCAACAATGCCCTCTCCTTAACCCTCACGCAACTCCATCTTTCCTTCGCATTTCCGCAATTTCTTTCCAAACTGTCCTTCTCCCTTCGCGTTCTGCCTGCTTCATCCACCATCGTCCAGATCCGCACACCAGCCTTTCTTTCCATCCGCATTTCTCCTCAATCGAGCTATCATCGTCCGTCGCCGAGTTCTTCCTGCAGCTGCAAAACAAGAAGCATTCGATTTCCCTTTTTTATTTGTATGCTAGTGCGTTGGGTTAGATACGTAGGTTTAAGTTTGGCATATTTTTTTTATTTTTTAGATTAGGTTTGATATCTAAAACATAAAAAATTCAAAAGTCTGATTTTAGTTTTATGTTATTTCTTTTTCTTTTTTTTAACTTTGTTTTGACTATGAATTTTTTTTATCTAAATTCAAAAACCATAAAAATTTTAAAATCCTAAAAGTTAAAAATCTAAAAACATTAAAAAATTCTAAACATTAAAAATCATAAAAAAATTTAAAATTTCTAATCAAAATCCTAAAAATCTAAAAAACTTTAAAAACCTAAAAAGTTTATTTTATGTGGCTAAGAAATAAATTGAAATTAATTTTCACACTTAAAGATTTTTTTAAATCTTTTATGTGGCCTCTGGCCCATTAAAAAAATCAAAAATAATCAAGTCAGTTGGATTTGTTTTGGTCACATGTTAAAAAGATCTTGATTAGTCATTTACCACATTAAGTCTTGCTTAGAATATTAAAAAAAAATCTTCCTAAGGACTAATTAAATTGTCAAATTTAAAATTCCTTTTGGTGTCTTTTTGTGTGGTATCAATATTTTACTTCTCTATAGTTAAACACGCTTAAATATTTTGCATCTAAAGATTAACCATTAGAGAGTGGTAAATTTTCCAAGATTTTGGGTCACTAAGCATAAATCTTTCAATTCTATGATCGAAATTGGTTAGCATTTAAATTTTGTGGTTGTTTAAAGTATTTGATCTCTTGAAATTTAATTGCCAGAACATTGTGCATCTGTTGAATATCTTGCATCTATTGAAATCTACCGTCATTGCTTGAATTATTTCATGCTCATTACATGTTAGACATTTTGCAAATATTTTCAAGCGATTGTTAAGGAATTTTGTCGTGGAATTACAATAGATTGCATATCTATGTTTCTTAAGTTGAATATTTGTGAAAATCCGCTGACATTGATATTAAATTGCAAATAAGTTTTGTTCTCTTTGAGCTATAATTGTATCAGAAAGATTTGAAATAAGCTTGTGTTCTAATTGTAATATCTTCAAGAACATAAGACTTGTTGCAAGATGAAGGAACAGAGCGACAGCGACTGCGGGGGAAACGCACAGAACTAGGGTTTGCAATAGGGTATCAGTGTTGGTTACCATGGAGGGGCGCGAAGGGGGGAGTTCTACTCCCTCCTACAATCATGCAGTTTCGAACCACTTCAAGAAACCAATGGAGGCGGAAACTGGGAGTATCAACATAGAAAAATAGAAAAGCATCAGATCACACGAACAGGAAGAGAATCATGAGGAAGTCAGAAGAGAGAAGAGAACAGGAGGAGATAGTCAAAGAGCTAAGCACAAGAATATGACAGGACTCTGTAAACCTAGGACAACCATCACACCCCGGGTTGTACTAAGTGATCCAGCGCTACAGGTGCACAAGGATCACATGGCGGCTTATGCAGTAATATGCAAATTTATGGGGATATGGCCAACGAAGAAGGCTTTGCATGCATGGATAAAGAACCACTAGAAACCTAAGGGAGAAATACATCTTCACCTTAGGTCAAGGGTTTCTTCACAGTAGTGTTCACAAACTTAGAGGACAAAGACAGAGTGTTCGAAGGAGGACCATATTTTTATGCTGTTGCAGGCCTCTACATGCGACCATGGGTGATAAATTTTGTCCCGGAACAAGAGACATTCACATCAGCGTCGGTATGGATAAGACTCTACTCCCTACCTTTAGATTATTCGCTACCAGAATCCTTAAAAGCCATAGGCAATAAACTAGGTCATTTTTTAAAATATCAGATGCGACTCTGCGAGGAAAATACACCTCCTTTGCCCGAATATGCATAGAAATGGACCTATCTGGAGCACTTCCGGACGAAATCATTCTAGAAGTATATGATGAAGAATGGGTGCAGGCGATGGACTATGAACATGTCCCATTCAAATGTCGCAAATGTCATGAACACGGACACCTCTTCAGAGGCTGCCCATTAAACAAAATGAAGAGCAATATTAAAACCAACACAGGCAAAGATACTAAAGGCTTTACCAAGGTGAGAGGCAGAGGGAAAGGAGGGAAAAAGAACCAGAAGAAAATCAACAAGGAGAAGAAACCAAGTCATAACAGATTCAAGATATTAGAAGAAGAAGATGGGAACAATGGAACAAACCAGATACTGGAGGATAGTCCTGCAAAGAAGGAAAAAGATGACAGCATGGAGGATATACCTGAAAACAACAAACTAAAGGAGGATCTGCCAAGCACTATGGAACTTGACAGGGACCATGAGATGACCCCAAGCGAGGTTGGAACAGAGGACCATGATCTGCAAGAAATTCTTGAAAGGGAGAATCTCGATCTAGAAAAGTTCCTGGAGTAGGGAACCGCCAAAGGGGTTGATTCTCGACCACAAGAGGAGTTTGACAGAGTACAACAGCTCTTCCTTTGGAGATCTCAAGCAAAGGGTTCTAGAGTCAAAAGAAACCATGATAGCCAGGAAACAGAGGGGTAAAAACAATGGAGGCAACATTAGGACACGCTCCCAAGAACCCAGGCAGGAAAAGAGGAAGAAAAAGACAGAATGAGCAGTTGATAGAGTGAGGGAAACTCATGAACAACTCAGGTAAGATGAAAGACCTTACTAGTTACTCATTTACAAACCTTTCTTAATGAAGCTTACAACCTGGAATATTAGGGGTCTAGGAAGTAAAAGGAAACAAAGAAATCTTAGCAATAGAATAAAAGAAGAAAAACTAGATATGGTGTTTATCCAGGAAACAAAATGTTCAATAGATAAAATAAGAGAGATACATAGCAAATGGCTCATCAAGTATGAATATCTAGAAGTTAAAGCAGACAACACAGCAGGAGGGATTCTCACACTTTGGAACCCCCAGAAACTTGGAATCCTAGATGTTGAAGCATCCAGGAACTACCTATCGATGGTGATCCAACCTTTGGGTGATAAGCAAGTCTATTTGATCACAAATGTCTATGGTCCTCAAAAATTTGAAGACAAAATCAGGCTTCTTATTTCACTGGAGGAGCTAAGAAAAAGATATCCTGTTATCCCCTGGATTCTGGGAGGGGACTTTAATATGATCAAATCTCTTTCAGAAAAAAAAGGTGGGACCAAAACACTACGCAGAGACTCCATAGTCTTTCAGAACTTTCTAAACGGCATGAGGCTAGTGGATATGGAGACAAGAAATGGCACCTTCACCTGGAATAATAAGAGGGGAGGGGCTTCTCAAGTTGCCTCTAAACTAGATAGATTCATAATCTCTGAGGACCTCATTCTCAAAGGCCTTGACTTGTCTGCTTTAATCCTCCCTTTTGGAGGCTCAGATCACTGGCCTATCCAAGTTAAAGCTTCCGAGAAACAGACCTTTTAGGTTTGAAAATATTTGGCTCACCCACCCTGACTTCATCAGCGATATTGGAAAATGGTGGGCAGAAGATATGCCCATTCAGGGAACTAATATGTGCCTTCTGCATCAGAGACTGAAACACATCAAACTCAGGCTTAAAGATTGGAACAAAAATGAGTTTGGCAATATCTTCAAAGCCAAAAAAGAAGTCGAACAGAGACTACAGGGAATTAACCAGGTCCTCATCACAGATGGCTTTACCGGGGAAAGGAAAATACAAGTTGACACTCTTCAACAAGAATGGGAAGACAAATGCAAGCAAGAGGAGATCTTCTGGAGACAGAAATCGAGAGTAAAATGGATAAAAGGAGAAAGAAACACAAAGTTTTTTCACAAGTCAACCATGGATCATAGGTCTCATAACAAGATTTCAAAACTCAAAGATACTCAAGGAAAACAGCTCAACACCCACAAAGAAATAGAATCTGCTCTAGTACAACATTTCCAAAGCATAGCAGAGGAGCCTCTCATAGACAGATCACAATTTATCAATAACTTCACAAAGCACATTCCTAAGCTTGTAACAAGAGAAGACAATTACAATCTTAACAGGCCAGTGACTGAAGAGGAGGTCAGCGAAGTCATCAAAGAGATGCAAAATGGGAAAACTCCAGGCCTGGATGGGTTCAATGTAGACTTCTTCAAACCATGTTGGGAAATCCTTGATGTGGTGGAGGACTCGAGGAAAAGCAAAACTGTTTTGAAGGCGCTTAATGCCTCTTTCATAACTTTGATTCCAAAGCAGGAAAAAGCTATGACACCAGATAGATTTATACCCATAGCTTTATGCAATGTGGTGTATAAAATTATATCCAAAGTAATTGTGAACAGGCTCAAGCCCCTTCTTCCAACTCTTGTGTCTAAGGAGCAAACTGGATATGTGGAGGGAAAGCAAATTCTAAATAACATCATTCAAGCTTAGGAGGTGGTACATTCTCTCAAGAGCAATAAGCAAGCAGGTATGATCATACAACTTGACGTAGCGAAAGCTTATGATAAGCTAAGCTGGGCATACATCAGGGAAGTACTAAAAGCATATGGCTTTGACCACAACTTGATAAGATGGGTAATGGCCCTTGTCACCACAGCTAGTTTTTCAATCCTGCTTAGTGGCTCACCATCCAAAACCTTTAGACCTTCGAGAGGCCTCAGACAAGGATATTCGCTCCCCCCCTTCCTCTTCATTGTCATGATGGAAGGTTTCGGCAATGAAATCAAATCAGCGTAAGTAGAAGGAAAAATCCAAGGTCTCAAACTCACCCTGAATGGGGATGCCTTGACTCATCAACAATTTGTGGATGACACTATGCTGCAGGGTACACCCACGGTCAAGGAAGCTAAAGCTTTCAAGAAAATCCCGAACGACTTTGCTATGGCTGCTGGTACAGAGGTAAGCCTTACCAAATCAAAGATTTTCTTTTTTAATACTGACATTGCTATTCAAAGAAACCTCACCAGAATTCTCGTCTTTCAAAGAGAACAGCTACCCTCCAAATATCTGGGAATACCTCTAACGGACAAACCTCTAAGCAAGGCAGTTTCGGAGCCAGTCACTAATAAACTCCAGGAAATGGACAAGCAGGGCTTTGAATTTAATAGGACGGCTAGTGCTAACAAAAGTTGTCCTACAAATTGTTCCCATCTTCATGTTTTCATCCCTTCCTGCTCCTAAAGGAGTTGTGCAACACATCAGAAATATCCAAAGAGACTTTCTTTGGGGCAAAGGTGAAGAGAAAAAGAAATGGGCTTTAGTAGCATGGGATAAAATCTGTAAACCTAAGACACATGGAGGTTTGGGACTTCATGACCCTGAAACCCTAAGCAAAGTTTTGAGGGCAAAACTATGGTGGAGGTGGCAAAAGGAATCGGTAACCCCTTGGGCCAAGGTCTAGAAACAGAAGTATGCAAATAATTGGCAAAAAAGGGATCACATTCGAATGTTTGGGATCATCAAAGGCTCCCACATTTGGAAGAAAGCATGGGAGAATAGAGCTATTGTTCAGAAACACAGTTTCTAGGAGATCAAAGATGGAAACTTAGCTTGGTTTTGGGAGGACAACTGGCAACAAGAACCTAACCTGTTAAGAGAAGAACTAGCCAATATCAAGAATGACACTGATAACAAAGGTTTACTCAGGGTAAATGACTTCTGGGATCAGGCTAGGAACAAGGGAAAATGGAGAATATGGAAAGACCTGGTATATGTTAAAATTTGGTACCGGAGGACAGGTGGTTCCCTAAGGCTTTGATCTTTGGCCTAGGGAAAAGTGTCCAAAAGAATTTAATTTTTCTCCTAAAGTGACTTTAAAATTTTGATAAAGTCAAATCTAATTTAAAAGTGACTTTAAGTGATAAAGTTACTAAAGTCTAATTTTAAAGTGACTTTAATAAAGTCAATGTAAAATTAGAAAGGAAAAGTGACTTTGGAAATAAATGACTAAGTGAGTCTTTATTAAAGTGGGGTGAATTAAAAAATAGAAAGTGAGATTTAAATGAGCATTTAATCTCAGCCCTAGATCTCAATCTATTTCAGCCATTGGATTTAAGGATTCCCCAAAAGTCACTTAGGGTTAGATTAAAGGAGGAAAATGAGGAAAAGGTCATTCATTCTTTCATGAGCAGATTGAGAGAAGGAGAGCAAGAGAGCAAGGGAGATTTCTGCACAGGGAGGAGAAGGAGGCAACAGCTTGGCACACATTCCAAGGCAGCATTTTAGCAAATCCGTATAGCTGAGTTAGCACACAGTGAAAGGCAGATATTGGGCACGATTTTCTAGAAATCCATACAGCAAATGCACAGAAATAGAGGAGCAAAAATCTATACAGCAAGTGGTTGTACCTTGGCATGCAAATCGAGGCAAATCCGTACAGCTGTACTGCTGGTTTTTCTGCACACAAATCGAGGAAATTCGTACAGCGTATTTATGGCAGCTTGCACGCTTTTCTAGGCAAGCCATACAGGAGCATTTAAGGCTAAAATTTGGACACAAAAATCGAGGAGGCCATACAGCATTTATCGCTGTTCTATTTTGCTATTTGCAAGTTTTTCCAGTTAGCTGTGAGGCACGGAAAACGAGATAAGTTGTAAAAGTTTGCTTGCTGATTTTTTGTTGAATATTTCTCACTGTAAAATGCATTTTCCAGAAATAAGAAGGAGCTTTCGAACTGGTTTTCCCCAAGAGTTGTAGGGGGTTTTTCCAGGGTCACCTTGACCAAAAATAATTGTGTTTAAATGTGTTGAATGGCTATTTGTATGTGCTAATTTTTATATTTCTACATTTTCCAGCATTCTGTATTTTTTTCCAGAATTTGTGTTTTCAGCAAAATTTATTTTTCAGTTGTTGAATGTATGGATATGGAAAAGGGCATTTAACTATTTTGGAGAAATAAGGTGAAACTAAAAATCGGGGTGGGAAATGAGAAATTTTTACAGTATATAGTGAAGAAACCCCTTTGAAGGCCCAGGCAGAAGCTCTTGCAGTGATCTTGGAACAAAGAAATATTTTGACATCAACATCGTCAGACCAACTGAGATGGGGAAGAAACAATGAGGGCAACTTCAGCCTCAAAGAAGCCAAGAGAATGGCCCTAGGGCTTGACTTTCCAAACCCTGATAAGGTATGGAAGGACCTATGGCAGAACCAGCACTGGATGAAAATCAAACTGTTCATGTGATTGATGCAACATAAAAGAAATTCTAACTTGGGAAAGCCTTTGGAAAAGAGGTGTAGCCGGTCCATCTAGATGCCAGTTATGTGAATTACAAGAAAAAACAATGGAACACCTACTCAACCTCTGCCCATTCACCTCCACCTTGTGGAATTGGGTGGCTTCAATCTTCAGACAAACGGATAGGGACAATTTCAGCATTACTGGCACTTTGAAGAATTGGAGAAGAAACTTCTCTGAAAATAAAATAATCAACAAAGCTTGGCCTCTGGTTCCAGGCTTTCTAATCTGGGATGCCTGGAAAGAACACAACAATAGGATTTTCAAGAATAGAATTGGCTCATCCCAGAGCATCATAGCTCAGATCATTAGACAGCTCAAAGAGACTGTAGGCACCGTTCTAAAGAAACCCCCCGAGAACCCACCTCAAGACCAGGATGCACAAATACTATTACATTTGGGTCTATAGGTGCCTTCCCCCAGGGCATAAGCAAGACTGTAAGTCATATAACAGCAGATAAGGACTTCTAGCAACCTCCTCCTCATGGTTTTTAGAAATTCAATATAGATGAAGCCTCTAAAGGAAACCCTGGGGTGGCTGGTTATGGCGGAGTCATAAGAGATGAGCAGCGATACATAAAAGTCATCTTTCATAGTCATTTGGGGGAGGCCACTAATAATATGGCGGAACTCATGGCCTTAGAGCAATGCCTAGAAATCTTGATTGAATCAAATTTATATAATACCATCATTGAAGCTGACTCTAAATTGATAATCAATTCAGTCAAGAAAATATGCAATGGCACAGCACCAGAAAGAGTATCAAAACACTGGCAGTTATTGCAGGTCTATCAACGTATGCAATCACCTGAGAGCCCTGAGAACCCTCAGTTTTGTTCATGTGCGCAAAACAGCCAACAGGCTAGCAGATCTTTTGGCAAATGAAGGAGCACTCTGTTCAAAAAGTAATAGAAGATATGACTGGATGTCGACTCCCCTAGGGAGATTGTGCGAAGACTGTCACAGACAGGCTACCATAGACAAGGAGTACTTTCAAAGCATGTGAAATAAGCAGAGAGAAGACTAATGGAAATAGAAGAAAGTGGACCAATCACAGGGAAGTAGCAAGTGGTAAACAGCGGGCAGGATGATAGGCACCTGACTAAAGTTTGCCCTGAACTCCATCATCCTATGGATTTCGGGTTGGAAACTACATGTAGGTTAATTCTACGAACGGACCTGAAAAATATAGAATGGTGGCCTATTTTCTCTTCGGGTCCATATGATTAGATAAAGTGTGGGCAAGTTGCCGAGATCGCTTTCATCCTATGGATTTCGGGCAGAAAACTACACGATCGTTAATTCTCCAAACGGACCCGAAAAACTATAGAGCAGTGGCTTATTTATTCTTTGGGTCCATAAGGGAAGTTAAAGCGCGGGCAAGTTGCCGAGACCTCTATGGATCTCCTTCATCCTATGGATTTCGGGCGGAAAAACTGCATGATTGTTATTTCTTCAATCGAACCTGAAATAGTTTAGAGAGGTGGCCTATGTTTCTTTTCGGGTCCGTAAGAAGAGATAAAGTGTGGGCAAGGTGTTGGACCGAAATCACCTCATGACCGTTGGATCAATGAAGGCTGGATCGCACGGTCTTCGAGTTATTAAGATTACCGAAGGTTAAGGTTGGTCATTTGATGTAGTTTTGTGGGCCTTCAAAACTGTGGGCCCCGTCATTTTGATGCACGGCAGTTATTTGATGCACGGTAGGTTATTTGATGCTCGGCAGTTCAGTTAGCAGGTTTCCAATTCATTGGTTGTCCAAAGTGACGCCTTGAGGGTGGACTGTTCATGGGTGTTCCTTGGTTTCTCTACACTCTAGGTTGGGCGGATGTTTTGTTTACAGCTCCTTTGTAGTCTTGTTCGGGCTTTTCACAGATTTTGGAGTTAGGTTCGAGTTTTTGCCAAGCCAGCTGCCTGTTGAATTTTCACAGAGCTGGTGCTGTTCTATGTACATTATGTATTTTTTCTAGATTAATAGAAGGTGCCTGTAGCATAAAAACTATGGATGAAGCAAGAAACATTGATAGCTTGTAGACTTGAATGTAAAAATACACACAGGTATTTAATAATAATAATTTATTAATATATATAAAATGTATAAGATGATTTAAATGTTACAATGAGGCCCTGCTTTTATACCTCAACAGGTGACCTTTCGTGAATGGGCATGTCTTTTAGACATGCCTTTTCACTTAACTTAATGACTACTTAACCTAATTAATATTTAATTATTTAATCTTTATATTTATTCTATTTATTTAATTGTTATGAATTATATTCATAACATGGCCCCTTCAGAAGCTTTGTCCTCAAAGCTATATCGCTGGCAATTGTCTTTGCAGTTGTCATCTCAGCATATGGAAAACAGAAGGTTGGCCCAGCATCTATAATTCACCAATAACTCTATTTTGAGTCCAAGGTTGTCTATCCCTTTTTTTTTTCTTTTTTTTTTTCAAAATAAGAAATTCTTCTTCTTCTTCTTCTTTTTTATTTAATAATAAAGTTTTTCAATTCTATTTTTTTAAATTAAATTATATATATATTATAAAGTTATAATTTATATATATAATATGTAATTATATAATTATATAATTTATACATCGATTTATATAACCTCTTTTTTTTGTAATGTTTATTGGTGTATTATATTAACCTTGTAATATATATAATATATAAGACCACCTGTCAAAACCGTACTGAAAATGAGGCGTGACGCATCGAGACCAAGCCGTCCAGGATTTAACATGCCAGTTAGGAAAGATTATACAACCGACTCTTCGATGGACACTGGAAATGACAGCGACAACACCATGATGGATTATTGGCAGCAACGACTGTTTTGGCCGTATCATTCCACATGGGAAATAGTTGAATCGAACAAATTGCGAGTTTTGGTTCGAGAGCCCGACAGACAAGCAACGAATACCATAGATTGTCGGGGGTTAATTCTAGAAAATTGGTTCCTTCCGTACCCACTTTGATGTCATATTGGCAATACAGACACCTATATCCCTCTTCTTGTATAACCACTGATGGCCATCCACCTACTGTTACCTCCATGGCCTACCAAGCATCCGGATCAATTCTATATACAAGAGGATTAGAGGTCATTCTAATGAGAAGATATGTATATCCAAGCCAAGCACAAGCCTCGCAGACATTGGTCACCGTACCAAGAGCTATTTTTGCATTCATTTTGTCCTTCAAGGAGCTTGTAACTGACTCACAATTGGCAGCTGACTTGTCAATAAATGCAAATAGTGTGCCAACTTCTCGTGCGTAGTAATGATGATTCCCTCACCACTTCTGTCAAATTGAGGTCTTCCAGCACGGCAAAAAAGCTGCATAACATCAAGCATGCCCAATTCTCGCCATCCTCCAGCAGCCAGCTTTTGGATCATACAACTGTGTTCCCTTTATGATAATTGTATGTGCAGGCAAATTAACACCCCATGCTAAAGTTGCTGTACATACAGGCATTTTTAGCAATCCTCTAGAAAACAGACGCTCTGTAAGACTGCGATCTGCACACAACATCCCAGCATGATGGATGCCAAAACCAGACTGGAACAATTCAATGAGTTCCAGATTTTTGGATCTATGCACCTCCTCCTTTGTGATTCTATACTGGGGGTGTGTTTCATTTGAAAAGGAACCAACCTCATCATTTCTTTGGGCAAATTCAACCAAAAACCGTGCAATTTTCCCAATATCTTTGCGTGAATGCACAAAAACCATTGCTTGCTGACCACATCTTACTGCTTCTAGAACCTTATTATAACAAATTTCATTCATAAGATTGTTACGAGCAACAAAATTTTGCTCACTGACACCTATATATTGTTGTGTAAGTGGAACAGGACGGTAACTGGAGTCAAAAAAGAATAAACCAGTATCCACATTAACCCTCAAAAATTGTGCAACCTCTCGATAATTTGGAAGAGTAGCTAATAGGCCCACAATCCTTATCATACTTTGCGTTGACACAACCTGACGAAGACTTCGGGCAACCAAAGCTTCTATTACTGGACCTCTGTCAACATTCAAGAGATGTACTTCATCATTGATCAAAGGTTTAACGAGGGCTAACAGTGACATGTCACTGCTTTTACGAGTGATCACATCCCATTTTTCAAGTGTTGTCACAATCATCTGTGTTTCTTCAAGCTTGTCTTTCCTGAGCTGCATATCACCTGTGAGTTCTCTGACAACCATGTTCAAGGGAGATAGACGGCAACTAACTGCTGATGACACTTCTGCTGCCAAAGCCAGTATATTCTCATTGCTATGGTATGCAGTTGGAAATATCTGAATTTGAATGTGGTTCAGTGTTTTGTATCCTTCAAAAGCAGTTTGAGCAACACTGTCCAGGCTTGATATCTCAATCAATTTTTCACCAGGCTTCATTGATGTTGTCTCCATGGCTGGGACCATAACTTCTTCAAACCCTTTATAAGTCTTTCTCACAGTACCTTGTGGAAGAGTCGTTCCTGGTAGCAACTGTAGGTCATCACCTTTTCCAATCAGATTGTCCACCCCTACTTTCTTTTCACTTGCAATAAGCAATGCAGAAAATCCTGCAGCCCCATTTAAGAAACCATTCTCTAATTCATATCCTACTCCATGCTTGAGCTGTCGCTTTTCCTTCCGACTAACCTTTTCTTTTGCCTCTTCGCCGCGCCCCATGAAAGGACTAGGCGAGTTCCCAGCAAGATATCGAGGACTGCAAATAGCTGAACAATGGCAGAATATATTTTCTCTGCAGAAACTCTTGTACGAAATTCTTTCATCTTCATCGAATAACTGTTCATCGTCATCTTTAGACTATTTATTATCACTTCGTCTAACTTCATTATCTGCATCTTCATATCGATTAATTAGATCAAAATAATCATCAACCTGTGCAATTTTACTCGGTAGTGTATCATCATTTTCCGAGTATTCACTCTCGAGCTCGTCAAATCGACGTTTCTTAGTTTGAACTTCTTGAGATTCATCGACCTCCGCAACTTCATATTGATCTTCATAAACATAATTAGTATCCCCGTCATTTCTTTCATCTTTCTTATTATTGATTTCTTTTTGACATGATTTAACTTCTGCACATGATTTTTCTAATCGCTGAAATACTTCTTGAATTTCACTAAAATGTTCAACGCATTCACGACGTGAACATAATGGCATATTATGCGATGAACAACGTTCAAAGACTCGCACAATTATATCGTGTGCCATGGCTCCGATACCATTGTCGCATAAAAACTATGGCTGAAGCAAGAAAGACTAATAGCTTGTAGACTTGAATGTAAAAATACACACAGGTACTTAATAATAATAATTTATTAATATATATATAATGTATAAGATGATTTAAATGTTACAATGAGGCCCTGCTTTTATACCTCAGCAAGTGACCTTTCGTGAATGGGCATGTCCTGCTTTTATACCTCAGCAGGTGACCTTTCGTGAATGGGCATGTCTTTTAGACATGTCTTTTCACTTAACTTAATGACTATTTAACCTAATTAATATTTAATTATTTAATCTTTATATTTATTCTATTTATTTAATTGTTATCAATTATATTCATAACAGTCCCACTCTTGATCAAAAAAAATAATTGTAATATCTTCAAAAGTTTAATTTTGAGTCTTCATCTAATAAAGCGAACAGAACATTTTGGTGATTGAGAGCTTTTGCGACACAGGTGTTTCCCCCCCTTGAGACTAACCTTATCTCATCTTCTAGTGCATTCGCATATAAGTTAAATTTGCATAGATAAAATTTACTTCCAAGCATAAGCTTGGTCGATAGACAGATAGATATCCATTCGTCTTTTCTTGAGAAGCATGTTTTAATAGTACTTAAAACAGTGACCTTGCAGTTGTCAAATCCACAGCGCCGAAGGCACCAGGTATGTTAGAAGTTCAGGAGAGGTATCATTAATCACACCTTAGTGTGCTTCTCCTTATCTTCTCTCTGCCAATTACTACGAAATCAGGCTCAACACAGAAAGGATTGAAGGATTCACAATTTAAGTAGGCATTTAACTAAAATTAACCAAGATTCCTGCATCTCACATTAAGTTTTAGGATTTGCATTTCATATAAGATAGTCATTCATCTAAGCAGCAGTTGCTAATCGATTACTTGGTCTTCATTTCCCTAGCAAGATCGTTGACTCCATAAGGCACTGGTATTAATCGTTTAAAATCTAATCAAATCCTATGTCTTGCTAAATCTTAATCAAATACTTGATCGCCTCGCTATGTCTCCCGAACTAGTTGGTTCCCAATTAGTTCTTCTTCTTCTTTCCATTTTTCCATAAGGTCTACCCCCCTTAGCCTGCTGTAGGGAGACGGCTTAAACGGAGAGATTGGGGATCAAGGTGACAGCCCCCGATCTGAGCATTGTCGCGGTGCCTAGACATTCTGTGCGACAACATTTTTTAGCGTCGTTGCCAGGGACAAAGTATTTTTTGTCCTTAGTTTCTTCGACATTCATCTCATTTCTTTCTTCTCGTCCTTTTATGTCTTGCTAGGATAAGTTCCTTGTCCTTGGTTCCTTGCTTTCGAGTTATTTCGAGTTAGACTTTTGTCCAGGTGGCGACTCCACTTCCTCTATCTTCTGCAAGAGTGTATACTAGAAGACATCCAAGCAGTTTTTTTAATCCTGCTCCTGATCCTGAAAGGGCTCTCAGAGTATGATTACACAAACACTCTTCTCGTACCTTTCTTGTTAATCTCGAACAAGAAGCCCTCTCTGATATCCGTTTGTTTTTTACTAACCTGGTCGAGCACGACATCATGGACATATTCGCCCCTTGTAACTTTGCTAACATTCAAGGTTATCCCAATGATATTCCAAAACATGGGATGGATAAATTGCCTCTCTTTTAGGGCAATAATGCAGTTAGTGCTAACTCTCATCTAAAATCTTTTAGTTCATGGCCGGGTAAGTATGCGAGGGCTCCTGATTTTAATCATGAAGATGTAAAAATGACCCTTTTTGTTCTTACCTTGGAGGGGGATGCTTTAGATTGGTTTATGAAAAAGCCTCGTAA
This sequence comes from Pinus tabuliformis, assembly GCA_031772625.1. Lineage (NCBI taxonomy): Eukaryota > Viridiplantae > Streptophyta > Pinopsida > Pinales > Pinaceae > Pinus > Pinus tabuliformis. The sequence continues at coordinate 1,933,199,444 of CM062816.1, read as the reverse complement.
TTCATTTGATTCTTTGCAATCGATTGTTAATGCCTTTAACGAAAAGTATGGAGATAAGAGAGAAGGAAGGCATCTCGTAAAAGCTATTAGTATCATTAAAAAGAGAGAAAATGAGACCGCAGAAGAATTTAACAAGAGGTTCAATGATATTATTAAGGAATTGCCTCAAGATTATAAACCTACTGATAAACCTCTTCGGGACCTCTATATTGATACCTTTAGCCCTGAGCCCTCTTATGAGTTAAGACATGCTAAACTTCTTGATTATAGGAATTGTCAAGCTTTAGCGGTAGAGCTTGAAAAAGATAAGGCAGCATTTGGGAAGTCTCAAATCCCAGGTTTTGATAGGGCTTCAACGAAATTGAAAGAACCTAAAGGGAAAGAGGTTCAAGAATCTGATAACGACCTTATTCAGAAATTACTGCAAAAAATTGAAAGCATGGAGCTTAACCAAGCGAAATTAACCTCTAACCATGCTAAGGAGATAACTACTTTGCAAAATAGGTTGGTTCAAATGGAAAGAGCTCAAACGCAAAATTTCCAGCCTAGAAATAATAATAATAATCGAAATAATAATTGGCAGAAGAAAGGTCAATCTAGTGAGCAGAGACCACCTAATCTGCTTGAATATACTAATTTGGTCGATGATGCTCCGCCTTATTGTTGGGCTTGTGATGCTCTTCATGAGGAGGCTACTTGCCCCACGGTTAGAAGGATTTTGGATAATGGAATGTTTGGGGCAGGTAATCAAATAAATGTAGTGGGTAAACAGTTTTCTTTGTCTATGGAAGACTGGATAGAAGTTAAGGAAAACAGTCGGGATGTTATGCCTCCCACATCATCTTTTAGTATAAATTATTTTGAGCATGAAGATGATATGATGGTTAAATTATATGGTGAAAGATAAGGGTTTAACTTATCAAAGAAGGGATAAAGATCAAAGTGGGAATCAAATTCCCCCTCGAATTTTTAACCCAGGTTCAAACTCTGGATTAGATATCGATTTGGGAAGTTGGTTTAATAATGCAAAAATCTGGGTTCTTGTTGCCGAGATTGCGAAGATTCCTTCCCAAAGGGCTAAGTTACTAAAATCCATTGAAGCTCCTCAAGCGAATGTTTCTCAACAGAAGGCACCTAAGGTTGATTATCAAGATGCTCCTATATATTTGCAAAGTTTGGATTCAGATAACAAGGATCATCAGCCATTCTTTATTACTTTGATGGTTAATGGATATAAATTGAATAATTGCATGTTGGATTCTAGTGCATCAGCTTGTGTCATGACCAAGAGGGTCATGGAACAGCTTAATTTAAGAGTTTCTAGGCCTTACTACAATATATGTGCCATGGATTCTAAGAAGATTGAAGTTCACGGTCTAATCAAGGATTTACAAGTTCATTTATCAGTTTACACTGACATTATGATTGTTATGGACATTGTTGTTGTTGATGTGCCTGATGCTTGGGGTATGCTTTTATCTAGAAAACGGGCCTTTGATCTAGGAGGGAGTATTCAAATGCATTGGTCATATGCTATGATTCCTTCTCCTAGAGGTGATGGTTTTGTGAGACTTAATAGAGAGCCTGAGAGAAGATTCCATGTTGAAGATCCTAATAGGCCTCATAATGAGATAATTAAAGAACAATCTGACATTGGGAATTATGCTATTCTGCTTAATTCCATAGTTCTTCCCGATGATAAGTTTGGTAAAAAGATTGGGGATCTCAAGGATAAAATTTGGTACATGTATTTTGATGGTGCATCGTCTAGGCATGGTAAAGGTGCAGGATTAGTATTAAAATCACCCCTTGGTCATATTTTCAAGTTTGCCTATCGATTGGAATTTGAAGCAACCAACAACATTGCTGAATATGAAGCTTTGTTGTTGGGTCTTGAGTTGGCAAAGGCTTTAAGAGTTAAGTTGCTTAGCATCAAGGGGGATTCTAACTTAATTATCATGCAAATTAAAAATAAATTTACATGTAAAAATCAAAGGTTAAGGAATTATCGAAATGTTGTATGGGATACTATGGAATACTTTGATGCCCTTGACCTTGAGGCTATCCCAAGAGAGCAGAATAGTTCGGCAGATGAGCTTGTCGTAGTTGCTTCTACTTTGCAGTTATCTGATGGGTTGATTAAGGATAAGATAAAAATGGAAGTTATATTTAGGCCTTTTGTTCCAGATAACTCAGAGCATTGGCAAGTTTTTGATGACGAGAAACAAGTGATTTGTTTTCTTGATAATTTGTATGAGTTTGAAAATTTTCGGATAGATTCTAAGGAGGATGGATCTGATGATCATGAACATATTATAGATCCCGCTCCTAGGAATGTGGTTTCTTTAGAACAGCACTTTGATCAGCATGATGCCACAAAGATGAAAGAGGAAAATAAAATGGATCCAGGTGAATTCATCGAGGTAAACATTGGTGCCTCCATGGATCCAAAGATTATCAAAATTAGTAAGGGTACTAATGATGAAAAAAGGAAAAAATTAACCAATTTACTTCGTGAACATCGGGATGTTTTAGCATTTTCTTATGATTAATTAAAAGGTTATAGGGAAGATGTCATGGAGCACACTATCCCCTTAAAAGATGAAAATGCTAAACCCTTTCGTCAAAAGCTTAGGCAAATAAATCCTATGTTAGCCCCTTTGGTTCAAAAGGAGCTTTCGAATATGCTTGCAGCAAGAATTATTGCTCAAACGAGGCATTCAACATGTTGTTCCAACCTGGTGATTGTTAGAAAAAAGAATGGTACTATTAGACTTTGTATCGATTTTCGAAACCTTAATCTAGCATGTAAGAAAGATAATTACCCTTTGCTAAACATGGAGACTATGTTGCAAAGAGTAATTGGTTCTGGAATGATGTCATTGCTAGATGGTTTTTCTGGATATAATCAAGTATGGGTTAAGACAGAGGATCATTAGAAAACTACATTCACCACACCATGGGGTACTTTCGAATATATTAGAATGTCGTTTGGATTAACCAATGCTAGGGCTACGATTCAAAGGGCTATGGATTATGCCTTCAAGGGTTTAATTGGAAAGTTTATCGAAATTTATCAGGATGATCTTACTATTTTTTCTAAGGATGGTACTAGTCATATAAGTCATCTTAGGTAAGTTTTTGATAAATGTAGAGAATATGGGATTTCCTTAAATCTGGCTAAGTCTGTTTTTGGAGTAACTGAAGGGAAATTACTTGGTCACATCATTTCTAAAGATGAGATCAAGATTGATCCTAAAAGAGTTGAGGCAATCCAAAAGATTCCTGTCCCCCATAATCTTAAATTCCCTCAATCTTTTCTTGGAAAGACAAATTTTCTTAAAAGATTTATTCCAAATTACGCAGAAGTAGCTAAGCCTATTCAAAGTCTTCTAAAAAAGGATGTGAAATTTTTATGGAAAGATGGCAAAAAGGCTTTTCATGAAATCAAAGGTAGGTGCTATTGCAAAAGCCCCTGTTTTAGTTAGTCCTAATTACTCTAAGGATTTCATGATTTTCTCTTTCGCTTCTAAAGATACCATTGTTGGTGTCTTATTGCAGAAAAATAAGGATGGTCACGAGCAGCCTATTGCTTTCATGAGTAGAGCGCTTCAGAATTCTGAATTAAATTACAATACCATGGAAAAGCAAGCCTATGGCTTAGTCAAATCTCTTAAGCATTTCAGAACTTATGTGGGTTATTCCAAAATCATTGCTTTTGTCCCACATTCTATTGCTAAAGATATATTAACTCAAACCGATTGTTTAGGGACTCGTGCTAGGTGGGTTACTAAAATACAAGAATATGATTTAGAGATTAGACCCACCAAGTTAGTCAAAGGCCAAGGCTTGGCGCAAATGATGACCGAAGGTAATGAGAAAGCTCTTGGTTTAATTTGTCTTAACGATTCATCTTCACCTGAGCTCCAAAGATTAGGAGAGCATGAGTGGTACGAGGACATTATTTATTACTCGTTGAATCTTACATGTGCTAACCATTTAGTCGCTAATAAGATAAGGGCTCTTAGATTAAAAGCCACTAAGTATTGCCTCATGAAGGACGGCCTTGGATGGAGAAATCCTGGGGGCATAGTACTTAGGTGTGTTGATGAAATTGAGTCCAAGAAGTTAATTTCTAAGTTTCATTCGGGATTTTGTGGTGGTCATAATGCTGCTAGAACTACTGCCCACAAAATTCTGAGAGTTGGTTATTATTGGCCTTCGATTTTTTCTGATGTGCATAAGTTTGTTAGAAGTTGTCAAGCCTGCCAACTGTTCACAGGGAAACAAAATCTTGCTTCCTTGCCCTTACAACTTGTGGTTGTGGAGGCACCTTTTTAGCATTGGGGTCTGGACTTCATTGGGAAGTTTCATGAAAATTCTAGCAATGGCTACTCATGGATTTTGACTATACTGATTATTTCACTAAATGGGTTGAAGCCATCTCTGCTAAGAATGCCACTGAAAAGGTCATTATGGATTACATTGAAAATAGTATCATTACTAGATTTGGTGTCCCTGCTAAGATCACTACTGATAATGCCAAGGCTTTTAGTTCTTCAGAATTTTCATCTTTTTGTTTCAAATATGGCATTGTCTTATCTCATTCATCAAATTACTATCCTCGGGGTAATGGACTTGCTGAATCAAGTAATAAAAATTTCATAACCATTATCAAGAAGATAGTAGGAAATAATAAGCGATCTTGGGATAGCAAAATCAAGTATGTTTTATAGGCAGATAGGATTACTAAAAAGAAAGCTACTGGTAAAAGTCCCTTTGAATTAGTTTATGGCTTGGATGTAACTTTACCTGTGCACCTAAAATTGCCAGCTTATCAACTCCTTCAGCATTTCTCTACTAATAAAGATGTTATTCAAAATAGAATTGATCAAATTGTGGAGTTGGATGAAACTCGTAGGATAGCTTTTGATAATATATGTAAAATTTAATCTAACATTAAGAAAACCTTTGATAAATCATCTCGATCTAGATCTTTGCAGGTTGGAGATATGGTACTCCTTTGGGATCGCAAGAATAAAAAAACCGGAAAAACATAAGAAATTTGACAGTTTGTGGCCGGGACCATACATTATCCAAGACATTGTTAGGCCAAATTGATTCCACTTGAGCAGATTGGATGGCAAAACACTTGACTTACCTGCGAATGGCCAAATGCTCAAGCTATTCTTCAAAGATGACATTTGATGCCATGGGGCATCCTTTGTACTGTATTTCTAACCCTACACCTTGTCCTTTCAACATTTTATTTTTGTTTTAGAATTAGATTTACTTTTCATGTTACTAGATAGTTAATAAATTAAGAGCTTATATCTTTCATGTGCTTAATGTTATATGATGATTTTTGAATGGACGTTACTTATGTTATATTGTGTGTTGCATGGATGCAGATTCTGGATTTTCACATTCCTACGACGCAGCAACGTGTCCTCAAGTAGAGCCAAATGTTGACCATTACGTGTCAACGACCCATAGCAGTACACCCCCTTTTTTCACAAAAGGGATTGCGCCTAATCGATGTGTCCATGTCGTCCAGCTTTCGTCATCAACCTGACTGTCATGTTATAATGTAAACCCATTCTGCATGTATATGATGTAAATAATCTCAACAGATTTGTGTCATGTACGTAATTGCCTAGGTAAACCTATTTTTCTAGTGATGATCTACATTCCGGGAGGTTTTTTCTCTCACAGATCCATTCTCGGATGGTCGGCAAAGTTTTCCTTCAGCCTTACCCAAAAGCCGGAATAAATTTTGTTACTGGGATCTTAGGTGAGTCCTAGTGTTATAGATCGAGTCTATGTAAAAGTGACTTGGGAATAATCATAACTATTTGGTTAGGTTATTTTATTACAAATTGCTTAGTCTACTAGATTATATTTGTGTCGCAGAAATGGATAGTCTGTGAGGGTCTATTTCAAATGGGTTTTCCCCCTTGTGATGTAAAAGATATGAAAATGATGATATAAAGTGCCTTGAAGGTTGGAAAAATAATTTATCCCCTCATAGGTTAATTAATTAAATTTTCTAGCCAAAAATTAATTAAAATCCTAAGCCAAAAATTTAATTAATTATAGGTCCAAGGTAAATTTAAGTCTTCCAAAGTCAAAATTCGTGGGTCCTTAAAATCCAAATTTGAAAAGGTCCCGGGACTAAGGTAAATTAATTATTTTGCTAAATTTTAAGCCTTTGGTCCCTGGGGTTTAAGTCAAAGTCAAATTTTTGAGGAAATTAACTCTAAATTTTTATTCTTGAGTTAATTAAATGCATTTAATTGAAAAATTCGAATTTCCTCAAGAATTTAATATTTCAACGGATGAGATTAAAATAAATTTTAATTCTCATCGATGCTCGAGATTGCTTTGACAAGGCTCACTCAAACTAGCCATTGGAAGATTTATCTTTAAATAGGAGGTCATTTGTCAGTTGATGCATCCGATCTTTGAGCCTTGTGCTAAGTGAAAGCTCTCTTGTAATCTTTTTATGAGCAATAAAGAAAGACTTTGGGGATAATTTCTGTTGGTGTTATTCTTCGTGGAAATACTATAAGATGTGTCATTTTCATGCATAAATTTTTTTTAGCCATTGATGATAGCTTTCTGAAGAGTGATTTGAGTACAGGTATCTTGCTCAATAGCTGGGGTTTGAATGATAATCTAAGTTTTGAATATAATAGCAAATATCTCTATTTAATCTGAATTTCATTATCGTTTTCTCGCTCTATGTTGATGGTTGAATTGAGTTTTGCGGAAATTCTTGATTTTTTTAGATCATCGGGCGTTCGAGGAAGTTTTCAATTGGACAAAACCACGCCTGATTCGTATTTTCTGAAGAGCCCAGCTTGATTTGACCCGAACTTATCATAAGATTTCTTATTGGTGATGCATGAAGGGTTTTGGGCAAAGCACCTCCGTTTAAATTTAAAATTTCAAAACTTTTTTGTTCTAAATTGATAAATTTGGCTTTTAAGAGCCTTAGATTATCAGATTTGAGAGCAGAGTTGGACTCACACTCGCCAGATCTGATAGAACTGCTATTCCTGTGCATAGATCTGTAAAAAAATTTATTTTTCTGACTTGGATTTCTAGGGTTTCCTTTATTTTTGTATATCTGGCTTTTGGGTGTTCGTGTTTTCAGGTATAGGTTGCAAATCTGAAGGTGAAGTTTGATTTTAAAGCTAGATCTAGAACCTGGAGGGTAAGATCTGGCCTCAAAACCAGCTTTTGTAGGGTCATTATTTTTGAAGACCAAAGTTTTAAAAAAAAAAATTAACTGGAGACGATTTACAGAGGTTTCAATTTATAAATCCTGAAGCAGAATATAGCATCTTAACCTGGAAGTTTTTGGGTTTCTGTTGAAATGTCTTTTTTTTTAATTTCTGGGCTTTATTGGAAAAATTCAATTTTAAACCCTCCTCTCTGTTGCTCGATTTTGCAGCCCAATTTGCATCTCTCTGCCTTCATCTGCCTACTCCATTTGTGTTTTTCCTCAAATTCGCCATGTTCCCTTTGCATTTCGCGTACCCTCTCGAAATTTGTCCAGCTCTCTTCCTCCATTCATCGCACTCCTTTCTTGATACGTTATCCGATCCTCAGCTCCTAAACCTGCATACTGCCCATCAAATCCACAGCCCTCTAACCTTGTGGCTCCCTTCATCTGCTCTTTCCACATAGCTTCTTTCATCCAACGCTGCCCTCTCCTTAACCCTCATGCAGCTCCATCTTTCCTTCGCATTTCCATAGTTTCTTTCCACACTGTCCCTTCTCCTGTCGCATTCTGCCTGCTCCATCCACCGTCGTTGTCCAAATCCGCACGCCAGCCTTTCTTTCCATCCACATTTCTCCTCAATCGAGTTATCCCTGTCCGCCATCGAGTTCTTCCTGCAGCTGCAAAACAAGAAGCATTCGATTTCCCTTTTTTATTTGTATGCTAGTGCGTTGGGTTAGATACGTAGGTTTAAGTTTGGCATATTTTTTTATTTTTTAGATTAAGTTTGATATCTAAAACATAAAAAATTCAAAAGCCCGATTTTATTTTTATGTTATTTCTTTTTCTTTTTTTTTAACTTTGTTTTGAATTTGATTTTTTCTTTAATCTAAATTCAAAAATCATAAAAATTTTAAAATCCTAAAAGTTAAAAATCTAAAAACATTAAAAAATTTCTAAACATTAAAAATCATAAAAATAAAATAAAATAAAATTTCTAATCAAAATCCTAAAAATCTTAAAAAACTTAAAAAGTTTATTTTATGTGGCTAGGAAATAAAGCTAAATTAACATTCACACTTAAAGATTTTTTAAAATTTTTTATGCGGCCTCTGGCCCATTAAAAATTTTAAATTATTAAGTCAATTGGATTTGTTTTGGTCACATTTTAAAAAGATCTTGATTAATCATTTACCACATTAAGTCTTGCTTAGCATATTAAAAAAAAGTCTTCCTAATTAAACTGTCAAATTTAAAATTCCTTTTGGTGTCTTTTTGTCTATGTTACCGGATCCATCAAGCTTAATGGTTGGATCCACGGATCCCCGAATCGGAGACGGATTCGGATCCGGATCCACAGAGATACGCCCAGCTTCTCTCTGAGGCTAAAAAAATCGTCAACTTCAACGCATAAATCTGTAGTAATCTAGCAAACGAAAGCACAAAATTCCAAAACGGGAAATTCCACTGTTCAGTCGCAAATGAATGAAAGAATCAGCGTCCGGCGTCACTGAATTAATTAATCGACGTCGGCCACCAAAATAATCTAGGGAGTTGGCCCGGACAGTTTATTATTTTTATTTTAGTTGACCACATTATAAGCTTTAATACAAGACAACGAATGAAAGAATTAGCGTCCGCAAAAACAATGAATCAGCGTATTATATAGTAATCTATAGCCATTTTTATTCAGATATTTTGAAGTTTAAAAAGTAAGCTTTTATTCAGATATTTTAAAGTTTAGAAAGTGAGTTTTATTTATATATTTAGATACTTTAAATTTAAAAAGTAAGTTTCAGCGTCCACAAAAACAATGAATCAGCGTATTATAATCTATAGCCATTTTTATTCAGATATTTTGAAGTTTAAAAAGTAAGCTTTTATTTAGATATTTTAAAGTTTAGAAAGTGAGTTTTATTTATATATTGATATATTTTAAATTTAAAAAGTAAGTTTTTAATTAGATATTTCAAAGTTTAAAAAGTAAGATTTATTTTAATTAATTTTAAAGTTTTTTTTCAAGTTTAAAAGGTAAGTTTTCTAAAATAACTTTAATAATTGGCATTACAAGTTACAACTAATAATTAATGTTTAAATACATTATTCAGATAGATTGAAGTTATATATTTAAACACTCATATATGTTTTTCATTTTTATATAAATTTAATTAATATTTATAAATGATATATTAACTCATGAATTATTTATATAATAATTATTTATTGTATGTAAAAATTATATATTAAAAAATTAGCATACGTTTTTATTTTTAAATTTATACAAATTTAGTTTTTATTTTTATTTTTATATAAATTTTTATTTTAAATATTATAAAATATTTTATATTTGCGTGTACTTGTCGTTTCCTTGCCGTTTTCGGATCTTGGTTGTTCAAAAAACTGGCGGATCTGAATCCTGGTAACTTAGCTTTTTGTGCTAAGGATAAGATCTAAAAGAAAAACTTGTGTGGTATCAATATTTTACTTCTCTATAGTTAAACACGCTTAAATTTTTTGCATCTAAAGATTAACCATTGTAGAGTGGTAAATTTTCCTAGATTTTGGGTCACTAAGCATAAATCTTTCAATTCTAAGATCGAAATTGGTTAGCATTTAAAATTCGTGGTTGTTTAAAGTATTTGATCTCTTGAAATTTAATTGCCCGAACATTGTGCATATGTTGAATATCTTGCATCTATTGAAATCTACTGTCATTGCTTGAATTATTTAATGCTCGTTACATGTTAGACATTTTGCAAATATTTTCAAGCGATTGTTAAAGAATTTTGTCGTGGAATTACAATAGATTGCATATCTTTGTTTCCTAAGTTGAATATTTGTGAAAATCTACTGACATTGATATTAAATTGCAAAGAAGTTTTGTTCTCTTTGAGCTATAATTGTATCAGAAAGATTTGAAATAAGCTTGTGTTCAAATTGTAATATCTTCAGAAGTTTAATTTTGAGTCTTCATCTAATAAAGCGAACAGAACATTTTGGTGATTGAGAGCTTTTGCGACACAGGTTTTTTCCCTCCCTCAAGTCTAACCTTATCTCATCTTCTAGCACATTCGCATATAAGTTAAATTTGCATATAGAAAATTTACTTCCAAGCATAAGCTTGGTCGATAGACAGATAGATATCCATCCGTATTTTCTTGAGAAACCTGTTTTAATAGTACTTAAAACGGTGACCTTTCAGTCGTCAAAGCCACGCTCTCTACAGCATCAGAGGCACCAGGTATGTTAGAAGTTCAGGAGAGGTATCGTTAATCACACCTTAGTGTGCTTCTCCTTATCTTCTCTCTGCCAATTACTACGAAATCAGGCTCAACACATTCCTGCATCTCACATTAAGTTTTAGGATTTGCATTTCATATAAGATAGTCATTCATATAAGCAGCAGTTTCTAATCGATTACTTGGTCTTCATTTCCCTAGCAAGATCATTGACTCCATAAGGCACTGGTGTTAATCGTTTAAAATCTAATCAAATCCTATGTCTTGCTAAATCTTAATCAAATACTTGATCGCCTCGTTGTGTCTCCCGAACTGGTTGGTTCCCAACTATTTCTTCTTCTTCTTTCCATTTTTCCATAGGGTCTACCCCCTTAGCCTACTGTAGGGAGACGGCTTAAACGGAGAGAATGGGGATCAAGGTGACAGCCCCCGATCTGAGCATTGTCACGGTGCCTAGACATTCTATGCGACAACAGGGCCTGAATTGGCGAACCCTTAAAAATATAGACAAATTGTGGGGGGGTTGATGTCCTTAGTAAACTCCAGTCCTGACATATGCTTCGTTGCGAACACATTGAGTCAATTTATGGTCGAGCCTCATCACATAAATAGGATTGTTGCTAAGAATCTCTTGAGATATCTCTAGGGCACAATCTATTATGGACTAAGATACATTGTCGGGAATTTGAGGATGCATGGATATACAGATGCTGACTGGGTTGGTAGTGTGGTGGATCGTAAGAGCACGTCTGGATGTTGCTTCTCATTAGGGTATGCTTCAATTTCTTGGATGAGCAGGAAGCAAAAATCGATTACATTAAGCATTGCTGAGGTTGAATACATTGATGCTAGTAGGGCTTGTTGTGAAGTTGTTTGCTTGAGGAAACTCTTTAGTGAGCTATTTGAACACGTGCTAGATACCACCGTGATCTTCTACAACCAGAGTGGGGTTCGCCTTTCAGAGAATCCCGTGTTCCACGACCGCTCCAAGCACATTGATATCAGCTACCACTTTATTCCGGATATGGTACAACGGGGAGCAATAAGGCTCCAACACATCAGGATCGATGAGCACGTCGCAGATATCCTCCCGAAGCCTATGGGGAAGGTCAAATTCTTAACCTTCCAAGAGAGACTTAGAGTCGTGGAAAGACCATGAGAGTCCCTTTTGAGTTGGACACTGAGCTCTCGGAACTCCTAGGGGCTTGGGGTACTTCTTGAAGCTATGAGTGACCATAGGGTGAGTGGTTCACCTTCCCCTATGTGATGTGTTGTATATAAGGTGAGTGGTTAACCTTCCCCTATGATACCCCATGGTGACATGTGTGTAGGGTGAGTGGTTCACCTTCCCCTACTAGACACGTGTGTAGGGTGAGTGGTTCACCTTCACCTACGATTGACATATGCATAGGATAAGTGGTCCACCTTCTCCTATGGCATATGAGCAGGATGAGTGGTTCACCTTCTCCTATTGATGCCCCAGTATACATCCTACCCATGTAGGCCGAGACTCATGGGAAGTACATCTCATCTGGCCAATGAGTTGGGAAATGTGGATAGGGACCATAGCACTATCGATGGACGCATCGTGTACTGTTGTACTCTCTATGTCTAGGATGCATGTTGTTCAACAACTTGATCTGGGATCATTTGAGGTTCTACCTTTGGACTGACTTTTGTCAGTGGAGAGTGGTAAGGTCTTGTGACTCACTCTCGATCGATTCTTCTTTATTATTACTTCATGGTTCAACAGAGCAGAGATGAGATGACAGAGATGGTAGATGACGACAGGATGGCATGATGACGATAGATGGATTGGCAAGTAGAGTTCTCCCTAGTTGAGAGGGAGTGTTAAAATTGGCAACTAGGGCCAAATTCCACCTTGGGACAGCTCATTTGATGGAGATGATGATTGCATTGGATTTCTCTTTTCGAGAGGTCCAAGATTGATATAAAGATCATCTCATTTGGACAAGAAAAAGTGTGATTTTGAATTTATCAGTGTTCCACAAGGACGCGTCCCCCAGGGTCGGGTGCACGCACCCCTCGCACCTGGGACAGGGAGTCTACTGGGGGTGCATTTCCCCACGCACCCGTTTTGGGGATTCTTGGGGAGACACAAGGGGGTGCGTTTCCCCAGTGTGGGGGACGAGGCTCCCCAAAAGGAGTGTGTCTGGGCATCCCCCCTCAAAACTTCAGTATCTAGTATATAGTAATATACTAGTATGTTTTGCTTTCAATTTAGATTCTAAAATGATGAATGATGAATTTAATTTTAAAATCAATGTAGATTGTAGAATGATGAATGGTGAATGGTGAATGATATGGATCAATGTATTTGAATATTTCATTATTGAATTTTTTTATTGAATCTCATGATATGGATGAATAATGAGTATGTCATATGAATTGTGTGTGTATCAAAATGAATGATGAGGATGGATCAATGTATGTCATTATTTAATTCAATTATGAATTTAAATTTTATGTGTGGATCAAATTTCAATTTTCAATGTATTGGTATCCATATTACTATTAGTCTATTTAATTAATATTTCATGCTTTCATTATTAAACAATGAATATGAACTTGAATTTTATATATATATATATATATATATATATATACATACCTCGACGTTCCCCTGCACCCCTTAATTTCCCTAAAATTTGAGGGTACTCCCACACGTCCCCCCTATGCGTCTCCTCACACCCGCGTCTCCCTGCACCGGAGTCTTAGTGGGAACATTGGAATTTATGCCCACACATGTGCAAATTGTTTAGGTCGGCCTCATCATCACTTAGGCTCAAGAAGCCCAATGGATGTGTCTCTTCACCCACAACGAATTGTATAAATACAAGAGACCTCACACCTCATTTGGCACATTCATCACTCACACATTCTTCTCTCTCTCTTCATCAGATTGGTTTGTACAACTATTGGGCAACTTCTCTCTCTCTCTCTCTCACACGTGTGGCTAGGAGGACAGATTTTATGGGCAAAATTATAGGCCGAATTTCAGACTTCAGGGACAGGTTTGACCAGCGTTGACCGAGGTGTTTTTTACTATGTTTGACTTCAGTTTTTGGGTCAAAAGTTCGATTTTCTCTAGCCGCATTGTTGGGCACAAAAACCAAGAATTTCTGGGCTGATTGACCTGTGTTAACTATAGTATTGATTGTTGTTTGATCGAAGAAAATTACAACAGTTTTCTCTCTCCTTTGACCGAGTTTGACAGAGTTGTTTTAGGTTGAATTTGACCTCTTGATTAGGCCAAGTTTGACCATGGAAGACCGAGCTTTGAGGAAGATTTGTTGTTGTTTTGACCAATGTTGACTTTTTGCTTAGGGATAAAGTTTGACTGCAGTTGACTACAAAAATTTACAAGGTTGTTTTGAGTTTGTATTGGGCAAGTCAATTTGACTTTTGTACTCTCTCTCTCTACTGAACATTCAATTTAATAATAAGAAGAATTGATCAAAGGGTTTTCCCCAGATTGAGGTTTTTCCCTGACATCCGCCAAATCTGCGGTCCTCTTGTCTTGGCTTGTCTTCTGCAATTTGTTTTATGTTCTATCTGCTTTTACTATCAATGTGATTATTGTGATTGTTATTGGAAATTGGAAATTTTTATTGGGCTGCTAAGGAACATTGAAGTAAATTGTGCTAAGCATAGAACATACCATTTTTATCTAAAATTAACAGATATATACCCTAGTTCCCTCTTAACTAGGGACTTGTTACCAACAGCAGCTTTTTGCTCTTTAGTGGAGATCATGGTACTATCAATTGCTTATAGAGCTCCTCCTTTTTGCATCATCATGTCATGAACTTGTAGATATCTTCCAAAACTTCTTTGTAGGGCATCGGCCATCTTCTCCATCACTTTCCTTCAATGAAACATAGTGTTGAACCAATAGTCATGTCACCCTTCTCTTCATCGGAAAGTAATTTTCTAGTCCACATATGGCTATCCTTCATATAGCTACCTCTTCCAAGTCATGTTTCTTTCAAGATCTTCCATCCAATCTCATGATTACTAGTTGTAGGTGACTTTCTACAACCCCTTTTCAGTGGCCATGTTTCAACCCAACCAGATGCTTTCTCAAAGATCAAAATGAACATTAAATCAAAGATACCTCTTTATAATGGCCTTTCGTCATGACATTAGCTTCTTGCAACACCAACATCCTTTCACATATTGTATGAATCCATCTCCAAGACATACATTACCAAGGTTCTCCTATTCCAATATATCAGGGTCTTCATACCTTTTACATGGAGATGTCATAGATGTTGATTACTTATCTTATCTTACGTGACTATAGATACATCTTTCACAAACTCTTCTTTCACTTTCTTCGCATATTCCTTTCTTAGGATTTTCTATACATAGTTCCTTCATCATAGGAACCATAGTTACCAACCATCTCATACTCTTCATGAGGTCATATTATGTCATCATGTAGAACAGCTCAAGGCACATTGTATTCAAGCCATCATGTATCTTTTCATACGAAAGAGTTCCTTTTTCTTTCATGATGCTCATTACATAGAGCATTCTAACCATTTCATCTGTAATAATATGATGACATGACAAATATATACATACCTCTTCCTTTATGTGGTCATCTAGACTTCCTTTGGCAACTTCCTTTCCTTGTTTGAAGATGAAAGATGCTTCAACCAACTTGACATGCTGCACATCTTTGTCATCATACTATCATCCTACTAAACTGTGGATCCCACACAAGGTGGAATGCAAACTATCTATAAGATGCTTCTTCTAGGTAGATGTGAGCCTTTTAACAAAGATTCCAATGGAGGATCTTGATGATCCTCATTTTGTAAATGATTCTTTCCTAATGATGAGGTGTGACAAATTGTTATCTTCCTATTTTGCTAGATGACTTTCTCCAACCATATAAATTGCTAACTTCTGTTGTTCTTCTATGCTTCCAATGAAGATGCCATGAGCTACTTCCTTTCTATCATGTTCTATGACTGATTCAACCATATAGACTTCTACTTCGGCTATCCTTTCATGCCTTTATGATTATGTCATCTCCATCTTTGCTATAATGCATCCTATCATACTTGTGACGCTTTCCATCATGACTACTATCTTCTATAAACTGAAAAGAACTAAGTATACGATGTTATCTCAATCACAGTAAAGGTCTTTCACTTCCTCCTCCTTTGTCTTCTTCTTTTCAGGTTCTTTTATTTCTTCGGTGACATGGGCTTCATTTTTTTGCTTTCTCTTCTTGTTGTCTTTCTTGAGTTTAGGACAATTCCTTTTGAAATGCCCATATTCATTAAATTCATAACATTGAATCTTAAACATGTCGATTTTCTTTTGGAATCTTTTTCGGTACTCAAACTTTCCGAATGTTCCTTTCCAACTTGCCATTGCAGCATATGCTTGTGTTTGTCCATTTGATCCAACATCGTTTTTCGCCCTTAATCTAGTTTCTTCAATCTTCCATAATGACTACAGATCATTGAATGGAGCGGTTTCCTTCTTCCCATAGATGCTTGATACAAAGTTCCCCCATTCATTTGGTAATGCATTGAGTACTAGGGTGGTCATCTTTGGATCAGACATTGTTTCTCCAAGTTCTTGTAGTCGGTCTTTAATTTGAGATACTTTCACGAGATATGAAGTTACCCCTTCGTCCCTTGAGACTTTTATCTTGTATAGCTCGGTTCTTAAAGATGTGATTTCTAGTGTAATGCTTACAGAAAACAACTCCACCAATGTCATAGATCTCTTTAGATGTCTTCAACTTTTATACATAAAAATGAGATAATTTGCAATTGACTCTATGACGATTCTTTGAGCCCTTATTTCTCCTTTCATATACATTGTTAGTGCATGAGATAGCTCTTGAGAGTGATTGATCCCGTGACATATTCACTAACTTTATTTTCTACGAGGATCAAATCTATTCTCTTCTTCCATGCAAGGTAATTAGATGTCCCAACAAGTTTGTTGTTCTCCTTGCAGAAAGAAGTCATTGTAAATTGAGACATAAGATATAGAATACTTACTTGTCAAGTGAAGATCCTCCTTTGATGATGATATCTTCAACTTGATGCCTTCTTGATGATGTTGACTTCCACTACTCCTTTGTTGTTGACAATTAAAGATGCCTCCTTGATGATGATTACCTCCCTAATGACCTTCTTTCTTCAAAAGACAATGCTTCTTCTTTAAGATGGGGAGAGATGATCTTCTTTAAGGATGTTAGAGATGTGATCCTTTAAGAGAGGGAGATTACTTTGATTCTTTGATGATGACGAAGTTCATCTTCTTGCTTCCTTTGGATAAAATGAGAATGCTTCAAGTGTGTAGAGTCTTTTGAGTGGAGGTGGGGTCCTTGAGGTCTTCTTTCTTCTTCATTAGTTCCTTCCTTCAAGATGATATGTAGACTAGTCTTCCTTGGTGCTCTTTAGCTCTCCTTGATCATTTGCTTTCCTTGATGCTCTCCTTATGCTTGGATCTTATGCATCCTTCTTCAATGGAGTGATCTTCAAGCTTCCTCTTTTTCGTGTCACCTTAGCTCTGATACCATGTTGAGAAATCTACGGCAGCTAGATTAAGGTGATTTCTCTTACTTTGATAACTAATTGTGATGTTCTTTTATTTAATTTGATGTACTTGTAACTAACTTATCCTTTCACTTGATTATTATTGTGTTCTTATCATCAAACAGCTACCAAACTATGAATATCAATGAGACAAGAGGGCACAAAATATAGGTTGCTAGCCAGTGCCAAAACCTCTCCTCTATAGTGGAATTACTGAACATTCTATGTCATCGTTAATTCGAAAAAGGGGGCAGCAATGGAATTACTAAACATTCTATGTCATCACTCCATTTTCTGCATCAAATACTAAAACTTCTCCATCTACCATTGAAACTGCAATTTTACCATTCATTTTCTTCTATTCATGGAAAGCATACAAAAAGAGAGGCTTGCTACTGTGCATCTATATGTGAAAGGGAGTAAAGACACCTACTTCAAATAAGGAAGAGTCATTATCTTCATTAATGAAGGATTATGGGATACAAATTGTTGCCATTCATCTCGATCAATTCGCCCATCTCGGTCTCCATCAGCTTCTTGGAATGTCTACATCGAGTCATGAAGATATTGTCAACTATGCACAATCAAATTTGAAACCTCTTTTGTCAATTGAAAGGGCCTTTTTAAAGTACCTTGTCAAGAATCGTCTCAATGACCTCATCAGCTAATTTCATTTCTGACTCACATAAAAGTGCTATTAACATTTGTTTCACCTGAAAGCCACAATGGCATTGTAAGATAGACTAGAATTACCATAATTTAAAATTAAAAAGAACACAGGCCTACAATTTCCCTTAAAGAGCAAAACATAATTAGACCTATGTAAGTTAAAATTCAAATTTATAACGGTTTCTTTCACTTACGTGACTGAAATTATGACCATATTACTAGTAATAAACCTAATACATTGCACAATAAGAGGGGAATAGGTAATTTAATTATATTCAAGAAATGCTATCTACATTAGTCAACTAATACCTTCATTCGTGTCATGTAGATCTGTGACCTATGATCTACTTATTTGTTCCATGAAAAAATATATGCAGATTTTCAAAATAAATAATAAGTAAAGATAAAACCTTCATAAAATGTGACTCAGAGTTCAAAAGATTGCTGATCGCATCTTATAGCTAGAATATAATTACATCTCAAAAATCAGTTTTACACAAGTAATAAATAGAGTTCTACAATTTTTCAAAATAAAATGGCAATCATGAGAGAATAAAAATGAGCACAAAGAGACTAGAATCATGTAAATGTTAGCTAAGTCTCATATTGTCTTAAATTAGTTTTCAATTTAACCATGGTTACACAGGAACATCCTAAAAAGTGTTGGGGACACACCCCCAATACCTGCCACACTTCTAACACAACAAAACTGGCTACGAAACATTTCACAATGTCCATAAAAACACAAATGCAGAAATACGATTAGCATGATATGTGGGGCATTTCACACGAGCAAGAGAAGATTGAGTGTCATGCCCAGCATGAAGTAACAATTGTGGGTGCTGATATCTGCTCTCAAGAAGAATTCATGTTCTATATGTGAAATTGCCAAACAGAATATCCAAGTTGCCTTTGACGGTAAAGAATGTGAGATTCAAGATAGCAGTGGAGAAGAATGGACTGTACATGTTAGATGCAGTGTGTAATGTATATGTAACTACCATACATACATTACATAATTATTACAAATAATAATAATAATTATATAAAAGGTCATGAGTCATGTCTCTATAAAGAATGTGGCCATTCCACATGTATAAAACATCACATGCCATTATAACAAGAACCACTAATCAAATTATCAATTATATTTTTCTTTTCCTTTATGAATTTTACAATGCTGATTCATTTACTTTGGAATTTTGAGTAAATTGGAGTGCACGAAATAGTTGGTTCATAACAATGGTATCAGACTTTGCTTAAGCAAGGCCAATGGCCATGACAAGCACATATCTCAAATTACTGCTAGTTTGTGGCCCTTTTCTTCCATCTTATCCTATGCCCACATTCTTTTTCTAATCATATTGAAGAACAAACAACCAAAAAGCATAGAAAATCAAAGGAAAACAAGGAGATTATTCCATTTCCAAACATCAAAAACAATTGACAATTATTGTTTACAGAAAATCTGGCACTACTGAATAAAGAATCTAACAAAACCAACCAAATATCTAAGCAATTTTGAAGCGGATAAACTCAGCATTAGACAGAAAATTTATATATTTTATTAATAACTTGAATGATGATTACACTGTGGGAGGCCCTGGCTTAAATAAAGCCAGGGTGCCTCTTGGTGAACCTTTAATTACTTACTAACTACAAATTATTTAATTTTATATAACATTGCCTTCCCCTTGAAAAGATGCTTTGTCCTAAAAGCATATGTAATGACAGGTGTCGTTGGCGAAATTCTTCTGTCTCCCAAGAAGCTTCTTCTTCTGGTAAATCCTTCCACTTGATCAAGTATTCTTTGATTACTCATGATCGCAGCTTCTTTTCCCTGATGGAGATGATACCTTCTGGCTCCAGAATAACCTTTCCTTCTTCATCTAAGGTCGGAAGTGTTGTCTACGCTGATTGATGTTCACCAAGTGCCTTTTTAAGGCAGGATACATAGAAAACGTTGTGAACACAACTTTTATTGGGAAGGCTTAAACTATATGCTACTTGGCTGATCTTTTTGTTGATTTGGTAGGGTCCATAAAACCTTAGTGCCAATTTCTTTTTTCCCCTCTGTTTTAAGGACAACTGCTTGTAAGGTTGGAGTTTAACAAATACCCAATCTCCAACTTCAAATTCTCTCTCGGTTCTATTTCGGTCAACTTGTCGCTTCATACGATTCCTTACATTATTTAGATTTTCTTTTAGAGTTTGGATGACTTTTTGGGTTTCTTCTAACTGATTTTTAACAGCAGGAAGTTTCGTGACTCGTCTCGATGATAGCAAAGTCCTTCCATTTCAGAGGTTCAGAACTGTACAGAGAGCTTGAAATGGAGTCATTTTCGCTAACATGTGGTAAGTGGAATTGTACCACCATTCACAGAGATGTAACCACTGAACCCACTTATTTTGTTTGTTTGGGCATAACAACATAAGTAGGCTTCTAAACATTTATAGACAACCTTTGTTTGGCCATCCGTTTGAGGATGGTAATCCGAACTCATGTTGAGGTAGGTTCCTATATGTTTGAAGAATTCCTTCCAAAAACTACCCTTAAATTTGGCATCTCTGTCGCTCACAATGGCCTTGGGAAATCCATGTAATTTGTAAACATTTTTGCAAAATATCTCAACAATTTGTTTTGTTGAGTTTGATTTCCTCATTGTGATAAAGTGAGCATACTTGGTGAGTTTGTCGACTACTACAAGAATTTTATCCTTACCATCAGACACAGGTAAACCTTCAATAATGTCCATTGATATTTTCTCCCATTTTTGATTTAGGATGTTTAAGGGATGAAGTAGTCTGGGTGTCATAATATTTTCATTTTTATTCCTCCAGCATATATCACATTCTGCTACATATTTTTGAATATCATAACTCATTCCCTTCCAAAAGAATGATTGGCGTGCGTTATAGTAGGTTTTAAAGAATCCTACATGTCTGGCTGAGACTCTCAGCGCAGAGCGGTCTTCATGTGGGACGCAGTTTTGCCCAGGCAAAACTGCGTCAAAAATCGATACGAAAAATACCACAAATAAGGATGGAAAATCAAGATGTCTCTGAATTATCTTCCAAATTGGAAGAAGAATTCGCATGCTTATCAAGTTTAGTGCCAGCAGATGTTTGGTATATTGATAGTGGGGTTTCAGCTCATATGACTGGAGTACGAGAATACTTCTCGAGCTATCAAGAAGAGCAAATGGACTTCCACATCACTATGGGAAACAGAACAAAGTGTACTCCAGTAGGGAGAGGTACCATAGCATTTCAAACGAAAGAAAGAACCAGCATCCGAGCTACTAATGTTCTACGTGTCCGGGTTAGGAATGAATTTGATTTCATTGCCCCAGTTACAGGACAAGGGATACGATGTATACTTCATTGGAAGGAAAGTATACGTCAAACATCCAAGCTGGAAGAAGATGACACAAATTGGATCTCGAAGCAACAAACTGTATAGATTGCAGCTCGAGCCTCCAATGGCACTGAAAGGCAACAATCATAATGGTGAAAAGGAACTGAATGAACTGTGGCACAGGCGAATGGGACACTTACACCATGGAGCATTGAAGATGCTCAGAGAGACTGTTACAAGAGTTTAGTCCTCAGTACTAAGCATGATGATGTATGCAGAGGATGCATACTAGGGAAGTACGCTAAGGCAGCGTTTTCCAGAAGTAACAACAGAGCGAAAGGCGTATTGGGATTGATACACTCAAATATTTGTGGCCCAATGTCCACAAGAGCTCTTAGTGGTGGCGAATACTTCATCACCTTTATTGATGATCACTCTAGAAAAACCTAGATCTATTTCTTAAAGACCAAGGATGAGGTCTTTGATTGGTTCAGAGAGTTTAAGGCTCTTGTAGAAAACATGACAGGGAAAAAGATAAAGGTATTGCATTCAGATAATGGTGGAGAATATACAGACAAAGACTTCACAGATTTCTGCGCAAAGGAGGGCATCAAAAGAGAATGGACAGCTCCATATAATCCAAAGCATAATGGAGTAGCAGAGCGAAAGAATAGAACTATTGTTGGGGCAGCAAAGGCTATGTTGTAAGACCAAGACTTGCCTAGATTCTTATGGGCAGAGACATGCAACACAATGGTGTATATTCGGAATAGAACTCCTCATAGAGCGTTGGGGAAGAAAACACATGAAGGGGTTTTCTCAGGGAGAAAGCCAAAAGTGAGTCATCTCCAGAGATTCGAAAGTGTGGCATATTGTCACATTCCAAACGAGAAGCGTGGTAAACTGGATTAGACTGTATAAAAGGGGTACCTCGTAGGATATAGCGAGACCTCAAAGGCATATAGAATCTACATCCTAGCAGCAGGAAGATTGTAGTAAGACAAGATGCAAAGTTCATGGAGGATAGAGCTTTCAAGAAATCTCGAGAGATGCTAGCAGGAAGATTGTAGTAAGACGGGATGCAAAGTTCATGGAGGATAGAGCTTTCAGGAAATCTCGAGAGATGCCAGCAAAAGATCAATCAACAGATGTTCCATTAGTCCAACAGCAACGAGGGCAGCAAGGAGGACAAGCAAGAGGACAGATACCAGGATCGGGCATAGTGACCAATACCAGTATTTCTTCAGGAGTAGGAGATCCTGCCAGTTCTCAGTAGATGGAACAACATGAGGAAGAATTGATTGAGCTTCCCACCACCAGTAGCAGAACTAGTAGGGAAGTTCGGCAGACACTGAGGGACGCAGAGGAGTTTGATGGAGCTCTCAAAACCGACAAAAGGCAGCATAGACAGCCTGACAGATACCAAGCCTTGGTAGCACGAGTTGAAGAACCTTCCAGTTTTTCAGGAAGTCGTACAGCACCAAGTATGGGTGGATGCCATGGTAGAAGAATACAGTTCTATCATGACGAATGATGTCTGGGAAGTGGTACAAGACCAGTGGATAGATTTGTTGTAGGATCAAGGTGGATCTATAAGATCAAGTACGTTGCAGATGGCATTGTAAAGAAGTATAAGGCTAGGTTCGTAGCAAAGGGATACGCACAAAAGGAAGGAATAGACTATGAGGAGACCTTCACCCCTGTAGCTAGATATACCTCTATCAGATCTGCTATATCCCTAGCAGTTCAAATGGGATGGGAGATTCACCAGATGGATGTCAAGACAGCATTCTTGAACAAGGTGATTGAAGAGGAGGTGTATATTGAACAACCCGAAGGCTTCGAGACTCATGAGAAGAGAACTCATGTATGCAAGTTAAAGAAAGCCCTATAAAGGCTCAAGCAGGTACCCAAAGATTGGTATGGTCGGATTGATAGTTACTTGCAGTAGTTGGGATTCATCACGAGTGATGTTGATCCCAATCACTAGTATCTAATGGTGGAGAATGAGCCACTTATTCTGGTATTATATGTAGATGACTTATTTCTAACAAGGTCATCTAGGCTCATAAAGGACTACAAGAAGAATCTTGAAGCAAAATTCGACATGAAGGATATGGGGTTAATGCATTATTTACTAGGGTTGGAAGTTTGGCAGAAGAATGGGGAGATCTTCCTTGGGCAAGGAAGATATGCTTCAGAAATTCTGAAGAGATTCAGAATGCAGGATTGCCAACCCATGGCGACGCCTATGATCACCAACTGGAAGAAAATAGATGCATCGGGAGACAAGGAAGTGGACTCCACCTTGTAGAGACATCTCATTGGGTCGCTCATGTATCTGGTCAACACAAGGCCAGACATTTGTTTCGTTGTCAACACCCTTAGTCAGTTCATGGTGGAACCGAAAAGGGTACAATGGGCAGCAGTTAGGCACATTCTTAGATATGTGTGTGGAACAGTCAAATATGGGTTGAAATACACTCGAGGAGATGACATCAGATTGAGCGGATTCACAGATGCAGATTGGGTAAGTAGTTCAGTAGACTGGAAAAGTACCTTCGACTATTGCTTCAACGTTGGATCAGGGATGATCTCTTGGTGCAGCAAGAAGCAGAAGTCAGTAGCTCCAAGCTTAGCAGAAGCAAAATATATGGTGGCCAACACAACTACGTGTGAAGCCATATGGCTTAGAAAACTACTCGTGCGTCTGTTTAGAAAGAGGATGGAAGCGACCAGTGTTTACTGCGATAATCAAAGTTGTATCAAACTCTCTGAGTATCCAGTATTTCATGATCGGTTGAAACACATTGATATCAGATGACACTTTATCAGAGACTCTGTTCTGTGTGGGGCAACAACTGCAGTATGTCCCCACAGGAAATCATGTAGCAGAGGTACTCACAAAATCTCCAGGAAGAGCTAAGTTCATCCAGTTCAGGGAGCAGATGGGTATGGTAGAGAACCCATTTCAGTAGTACAAACAAAGGGTTTCTCAGTTGCAGTAGCAGTAGATGAGAGGGAGTTGTAGTTCGCAGTAGTATGCAGGGTCAGCAGCAGTACAGATGCAACATTTGCACAATAGTTGGTGGGCAGTGATGTCAGACATCAACAGAGAGATGTTACAGAGTCATGGTGATGCTTCAACAGGTTGCATTACTAGAGCTCATTCATCGCTAAGAGGGAGTGTTGATTTATGGTAGCATCGAATGTGCTCTAAGCCTCAAAATTTGCAGGGAGGCTAGGACACATGTATTCCAAAATACCTAGAAATCGTTTTGGGAAATTCCACCCGGAGACAGTTTTATTAAAATAATTAATTATTTTTAATGGGTGCCTAAGTCTAAACCTAGGAAATTAAAATAATTAAAGGATATTAATGAAACTGGGTGTGAATCTTCTAGAAGAAGACAGAGATAGAGTCAATATGATCTAAGCCATTGATTAGAATCTAATCTGGGCCGTTGATTACTCAATTGGAAGATTATAAGAACTTCGATGGGCACTTGGAAAACAAACCAGGCAGATACTCAGTTGCCCAAGCAGATCGATTTTCTCACTGGTTTATGTTCAACAAGAGAAAATCGAATAAGAGGGAGCGTTGCAGGATGGAGAGAGAGGGCATCAGCGATAGTCGGGAGTGCAGGAAGCAGAGAGAAGAAGAAGAGCAGAGGAGGGACAGCACAGAGACAGTGAAGCTGAGATTGCTCAGTCACTGCGCAAAAGGGCAGTGAGGACAGTAGGTCCTCTCCAAAGTCAGAATTTCATTATGAAGCATGAGAAAATTGTTTGCAAAATTTCTCGCAGAAATTCCTCCTCTATTATGTTGGTTGTATTTTGTACATGAGATTTTGCTAAAGATCAATAAATAAACCCTCATCTACTGCACCGGTTTTCCCACATTGGGTTTTTCTGGGGACAATTGTCCAAAAATAACCATCATTGTGATTGTACTTGTGCTAGTATTTTTCCTTGCATTTACTTTCCGCAGTATTTTATTTGTGAGGATTGTAGTAGAATTCATTTCGATATTTGTTGTAGAAACACTATGAGTAACTTATTTCTAAATTAATAAGTAGACGAAATAATATTCGCCACTGCAATTATATTTCTATTCAGAAATTTTCACAATGGGCACAGGTAGTAGAGTACAACCTCTAATGGAAAAACTAACATCTCGTAGTGCTGGTATTTTCAGAGCGGTAATTGTGAACTTTGAAGGAAATTTTTCATGTCTAGTGGATGATGAGAAAAAGTGGCAAGGGTCCGGAAAACCAAAAAATCGTAAAAATCGAGAAAATATCGGTAAAAATTGGCAAACATCGGCAAAATCAAGATACCATCAAAATATCGGTAAACATCAGCTAGGCCAAAAAATCATCATTTCGAGATAAAAACGGGATGTTATCGAGATGTTCGCAACATAGATCTTTGTTGCGTGTGTATATATGTGTGTGTGTGTGTGTGTGTGTGTGTGTGTATATGCGCACGCGCATGTGTGTGTGTGTGATATATATATGCTAGAATATAATTCCAATTAAAAAAACACAAGAATAAATTGGAGTTCTAACCGCTTTAACTTGAGGAAACAACAAAGTGATACCACATAACAAATAAAATGCATGAAAAAATCTCATGGAACAAAATACAAATTTGCTGCTGAAGATCAAAACAGAAGCAGGGTGTTGCACATTGGACATCCAAAATGGTGCATCAAGGAAAATATGAATCAGAATTTATCATAGATTTAGTATTAGAATAATCCTATTTAGTATTTAATGCTCATTGTATTTAGCTGTTGCTATTTGTATTCTTTTAGTGGTTTCTTAGATGAAACTGAGTGTTTCTATATTCTACATAGAAACCTGATGTTTCTATTATTGTAAATATCTCTGTATTATGATTGAGCTGTTTGCTCATTCTGAATTAATTCATTCAACATTCTTTTATGGTATCAGAGCTAGGTTAAGAGATTTCCTGAACAGTTATTCTCTTTGCATCTTAATCTCTTGAGTCCTTTCTAAGGTCGAGCCCTCTGTAAGCCAGGTAGTCTTCACTGAGTCTTAGCCTCGGCTTTGCTCGTTGTGATAAAAGCTTACAGTCGTCCATCTCGATACAGAAATGGATTCTTCCCCTGCATGATCATTTTTTTTCCAAGGAATTAACTTTGTGGCGGTGACTGTTTCGTGGGAGCGGGTTTTTTCTTGGCTGGCCAGTTTGCTTGGAATCGTGAATTGAATCCGGCTATTTTCTTCTTCGCCTGGCGGCTACTCGAACTCAGCACGTATCTACGATGGAATTCTTCGGCAAACGTGACCCAGGTGTTTTTCTATCATTCAAAACTCATTTGTTTTTTTGAAAATCGGAGTCGTGGTCTGAAAATACGCTCTGCGGGCAACAGTCTATTGTTTTTGTTTGAAACCCGTGGATACACCCTGGCAAATACATCGTGGAAATATATATCAAACCCGTGGATACGCGTGTTGGTTGGTTATATTTCAAACCCGTGGAACGTAACTGAGACGTAGCGGTTGGTTTTTGTTTTGAAACCCTGTCAAAGCTTTGAACCCGTAGCTGAGACCCGTAACAGAGACATAAAACTTTGAACCCGTCGCTGATACCCGTATTTGGAACCGTGAACCCGTAGCTGAGACCTATATTTGGAACTCGTGGATACGTATGTAGCTGAGGCGTAAAAGCTTTGACGTGAACGTAGCAGAAACGTAAAGCTGAGACGCGAAGCTTTGACGGCTCACGTGGGTCCCTTTTCAAATCTGCGTTTTTTTGCCTTATCATCATCGGTTCTGTTTGCCGGCAGTGTGTTACCAATCAGCGGAAACGTGAAGCTGAGACAGCTCACGTGGGTCCATTTTTTCAATCTTTGTATTTGTTGTATCATCATCGGTTCTGGTTGCCGGCAGTGTGTTACCAATCAGCGGAATTTTTTTCTCTTGTGATCCTGACAGCCTCCATTACAAACTCAGACCTGAAATTATCTGTTGCCGGTCGGATTATGGTGCAGCTCCAAGGACCTGAAGCATACCTGTGACATCTGTTTATTGCATAAGTATACACTTGTGGTAGACTTGCATTCTCCTGTGGGAAACTGTATTCTCAGAACTGTATTTTGTGCTAGCAGTATTACTATTGTTTTAGACTGGAGAGATATTTTTGCTAGGTAAATATTTTTTTTCTAGCAGGACAAAGTCTGTTTTTTAATTTACACTAGGATAAACAGGCAGCTACATTTTTCTTGTGTGTCAGACTTCTGTATTTTCTTTGGGAAAATGGCCACACTTACCAATCTGATGTTAGAAGGAAATCAACGCTTTAATGGCAGCAACTATAACATTTGGAAACAAAGAATGTTGACCATTTTTAGTACAGGCGTCTTGATCAACTCATTTTGGGCAAAGAGCTTCGTCCCGGTACAGCCGGGACCGATCAAGATAAATTTGATGATCGAAATCGAGAGGCTGTTATGCTTCTCAAGCTCTCTGTCACTGATGATCAGCTACCACAGATCCCTTCTGGCAAGACAGCTGCTGAAATCTGGCAACGGTTGAAAGAACTGCATGAGACATCTGACAAAAGCAGAGCTTTTTTTCTCAAAAATCAGTTGTTCTCCATCATGATGGACGAACATATGTCTTTACAGGAACATCTCAACAAAATTAAAGACATTCGAGATCAGCTCCAAGCCATTGGTCGGACCATGGAGGAGGAAGATATGGTAGTCATTACTTTGAAAAGTCTACCGAAATCTTATGAACACTTCATTGAAACGCTCAACATTACCACCACAAATGTTGATCTGAAGTTTCCAGATTTATGTACCAAACTTCTGCAGCAGGATCGGTGGAAACAGCAGTTTGGTAGTAGTGCTTCATCAGTGTCCTCGGAAAATGCATTTTCTGCAAAATATCAGTCCTCTCAGTCCTTTCAGCAGAAAGGCTCCTCTCAGCCTTTTGATCCTGCTCGGAAGAAAAGTGTGCAGTGTAATTACTGTCACAGGTTCGGTCACATGAAGAAAGATTGCCGACAGAGGATTGCTTCTGAACAGAGGAAACAGGGAGAGCCACATCAGACAGCAAATGTTGCAGAACATTCCGAGCAGACAGAGTCTGCCTTTTACGCCTTTATGGCTAAAATGTCTTCAGATCATGTTCCTTCCTCTGCATGGTACATTGATTCTGGCGCATCACGTCATTTTTCTCACAGGCGTGACTGGTTTATTGACTTCTCACCTTTCAGTGATTCCGTGGTATTTGGCGGAGGTGAAAAGTACACAGTAGCTGGCAAAGGTACAGTTCAAATTCAGTCTGGTGGGCGCACACTTATATTTCTGAATGTATACTATGTTCCTGGTATGGAAATTAATCTGCTATCTGTCAGCCAAATTATGAGGAATTCTCCTCAACTTGATGTAGTGTTCAGTACCCACAAGTGCTCCATTATTGACAGGGAGACTAGTTTAACAGTTGTTGTTGGCCTAGAGGATCATGGTTTATACAGGCTACTTGACACCAGTGACTCTCCAGAAGTGGCTCTAGCAGCACGTATCTCTCCTATCAGCACTCTATGGCATCAGCGATATGGGCATCTCAATATGCAGTATCTCTCTCAGCTCTCTAGGGAGGGACTTGTGTCTGGATTACCTGATATTCAGACTTAGCAGTTGGGGGTATGCAGCGCCTGTCAAGCGGGAAAGCAACATCGGTCTTCATTCAAAAATGGAGAATCTTGGCGCGCATCTAAGGTACTTCAGTTACTTCATGCTGATATTTGCGGACCTATGAATACAGCTTCTATCACTACTTGCAAATATATTTTACTTATTGTAGATGATTTCAGTAGAAAGATGTGGGTATATTTTTTAAAAAATAAATCTGATGCTCTTAGTACCTTTCAGAAGTTTAAAACCTTAGTGGAGAAAGAATCTGGTTGTAACATCATGACCCTTAGGACCGACAATGGGGGGGAATTTTGTTCTTCAGCGTTTGCCAACTTCTGTGATATTCATGGCATCAAACGTCAATTAACCACTCCTTACACTCCTCAGCAAAACAGTGTTGTCGAGCGTCGCAATCGCACGGTTGTTGAAATGGCTCGTTCCATGCTACAACACAGGAGTGTTCCAAACAAATTCTGGGCTGAAGCATTATTTACTGTTGTTTATCTTCTTAACAGATCACCCACTCAAGTTGTTACAGGGAAGACTCCTGAAGAGGTTTGGTCTGGCCGTAAGCCTAAGATCAGTCATCTCAAAGTATTTGGCTCAGTTGCGTATGTTTGGATTCCAGCTGCTAAGCGATCTAAGTTGGATTCCAAAAGCCAGAAACTCATGATGACAGGTTACAGTGATCATCACAAGGCCTATAGGCTGATAGATATAGCCACTGGTCGTCTTAGCTTCAGTCGGGATGTAGTATTTGATGAAGACAGAGGATTCTTTCAGTCTTCTTCTTCTAAACAGGGTTCTGAGGATCAGCCTCACAGTATTCTTCTTCCGGTCGGTCCACCTGATGGGAGGGATGATGTAGCATCAGTATTTGATAATACTCTATCTGAGCTTCCTCCAGAAAATAACCCTCCTCTTGCGGCTCCTATTGCTCTTGAGTCTTCTCCACCTCCTCCTGATATTGGTTCCTCTACTCCTGCTATTGCTTCTTCTACTCTTCGGCCAAAATGGTGGGCTAAAACCATTGGTGATCTCCGGGATGATGAGCTCCTTGAAGGCAGAACTTCTAGACATAAGAACAGACAACAGTCTACAGTCAATTTTGCTCTTATGGCTAACCTACACAGTACCTTTGAGCCTCAAACCTATTCAGAGGCTAAGGGTACATCTGAGTGGGAACATGCTATGGACGCCGAATTCCAGAGCCTTCAGAAGAATCACACATGGACACTTTCTGATCTTCCTGCAGACAAAAAACCCATAGGTTGCAAATGGGTGTATAAAGTGAAATACAAAGCTGATGGAACCATAGACAAGTATAAAGCTCGTCTTGTGGCTCGAGGGTTCTCACAGAAGGAAGGCATTGACTATGAGGAGACTTTTGCTCCTACAGCCAAGATGAGTACCATAAGGCTTATGCTCACCCTAGCAGCTCAGTTCAATTGGAAAGTTCACCAGATGGATGTAAAGAGTGCTTTCCTAAATGGTGATCTCCAAGAAGAAGTCTACATGACGCAGCCTCCAGGATTCAAGGTTGTTGGTCAAGAACAGAAAGTGTGTCGGTTAGCTAAAGCAATCTATGGATTGAAACAAGCTCCTCGGGCTTGGTACATGAAAATTGATCAGTACCTAACAGATCAGGGTTTTCAGCGGAGTCCATCTGATGCAAATCTGTATATCAAGCATACTGGTGATGATATCTTGTTTGTGGTTGTCTATGTGGATGACCTTATCATTACTGGCAGTCATGCACATTTGATCCATGGGATCAAACAAGATTTATGCAGAACTTTTGAGATGACCGACTTGGGACTTCTCCATTACTGTCTGGGGGTTGAAGTTTGGCAGACTGAAAATCAGATCTTTCTCTCTCAGTCCAAGTATGCCAGAAATCTTGTGGACAGGTTCAGAATGCAGGATTGCAAACCAGCCACGACTCCTATGGAACCAGGGCTCAAACTTTCAGCACAGTCATCCTCTCCCCTTGTGGATGAAACTTTATTCAGGCAATTAGTGGGCAGTCTCATCTACCTTACTGCTACCAGACCTGACATCAGTTTTGCAGTAAGCTACATTTCCCGTTTCATGTCAGCTCCTAAAGCTGATCATTGGCAAGCAGCAAAGCGTGTGCTACGATATGTGCGTGGCACTTCTGATTATGGTCTCCTATACACTCGAAGTTCCAAACCTACACTCCGTGGTTACACTGATTCTGACTGGGCTGGTTCGATTGATGACCGTAAATCTACAGCTGGGTATGTGTTTAATCTAGGATCCGGTGCTGTTACTTGGACTAGTAAGAAGCAACATGCAGTGGCTCTCTCCTCAACAGAAGCAGAGTATCGGGGAGCAGTTAAGGCATCCTGTGAGGCAGTTTGGCTTCGACGTATGCTTGCAGATATGCATGTTTCCCAGACAGGGCCTACTGCTTTGTTTTGTGATAATCAGGGAGTGCTCAAACTTGCCAAGAATCCAGTCTTTCATGAACGAACAAAGCATGTGGAAACTCATTGCCACTACATTCGCCAGCTTGTTGAAGATGGCTCAGTTCAGTTACAATATGTTCCCACAACAGAGCAACCCGCCGACATTTTCACCAAGCCTCTTAGTCCTGATAAATTTGTAAAATTCAGAGGGTCTATTGGTGTGGTAAATAGATTGAGCATTAACGGAGGGTATTAGAATAATCCTATTTAGTATTTAATGCTCATTGTATTTAGTTGTTGCTATTTGTATCAGTGTTGTTAAAATCGCGATTTTTTCCTCTGCCCGATCAAATCGCGATTTTTATCCGTAAAAATCGCCACTTTTTTTTTATACCGATTTTTATCAAAAAAATCGCGATTTTTTCAAAAAATCGCGATTTTTTCTAAAAAATCGCGATTTTTAATGAAAAAATCGGCAGAGGCGCGGGCAGCGGGCTTTTTATATGCAAAATCGATTTTTTTTTTTATTCATTGTGCTGTCCGCGCGGAGGAGGAGGAGAAGAGGTGAGGGAGAGGAGCTAAAGGGTTTCCGTCGGATTTGGGAGCGAATCCAAGCGTTTTTAGGAGGAATCCAAGCCAAGATCACCAATTTGTCCATAAAAGAGGTATGTAGATTAATTTTTTTTGGTTTTGCTTCTATAAAAACTTTGGTTTTCATTGTTTTTAAAGAATTTTTTGAAATTTTTCATTGATTTGGGATGGGTAATTTGTTATGACTATGAGAACCAATTTTTTATTTTTATTTTCTCATTTTTTTTAAACATTGTTTATTTTTTTTGAATTTTCATTGTTTTTTGGCATTTGGTTGGGTAACTTGGGTTTAGAAATTGGGATTTTGGAAATAATTAACTTGTAATTTTGTAAATGCTAAATTGTAATTTGTATTATGTAATCCTAAATTCCTATTTCCTAATCCTTATTTTTCCATAGGTTTGCAAATTCAAAATTCAAAAACAAACATGCCAAGGAAATTGGATCCTTTCTGGGAATATGGTGACCCTAAAACTCCGAATGATAGACAAAACTTGTATTGCAAGTTGTGTGGAAAGGAAATATTCGGGGGGGTGTACAGGTTGAAGTTCCACCTTGCACAAATCCCTGGACATGATGTGGGGCCCTGTCTAAATACAAATGCTGAAATTATCCAAAAAGCCATGAGAGCATTGGGAGAATTAGAGCACACTAGAGAGGCCAAAGAAGAACTCAAAAGGCAACTAAAAAGGTCAGTTGAAGGAAGTGGGCCAAGTGGCACTGGTTCTACTGCAGCGTCAGTCAATCCGGTAGCTGCATCATCATATTTTGTTCCTCGAACCACACCTGGTTCACAACCAACTATTGGTTCAATGCTAAAAAGAACTGAAAAAGAACAAGCTGACAAGTTGATGACAAAATTTCTCCTCTGGAGTGATATTCCTTTCAGCATTATAAGGAATAATCCATTTTTCCAACCTACTGTTGATGCTATTGCCAGTGTTGGCCCGGGGTACAAAATCCCTTCTCTTCATGATTTCAGAGGCCGGCTTCTTCAAGATGAAAAGCGTGACTGCACCCAAAGATTGGAGGATTTTAGGGCATCATGGGCACAAACAGGATGCACTGTTATGTCAGATGGTTGGACTGACCAAAAGGGGAGAACCCTTATAAACTTCTTGGTTAGTTGTCCCAAGTGGACTATGTTTATCAAATCTGTTGATGCAACTCATCAAATCAAAGATGCAAGAACTTTATGTGATTTGCTGGATGTGTTTATTTTGGAGGTGGGTGCAGAAAATGTTGTCCAAGTCATAACGGACAATGCTGCAAATTATGTTGCTGCTAGTAGAATGCTTATGGACAGGCATCCTGCTTTATTTTGGACACCTTGTGCTGCCCATTGTATTGATTTGATGTTAGAGGACATAGGGAAAATTCCCTTTGTCAAAGAGGTTGTTGACTCATCAAAAAGCATCACAAAATTTATTTACAATCACACATCTGTGCTTAGCTTGATGAGAAAATGCACCAACAACAAAGAGTTGGTGCGCCCCGCCATTACACGGTTTGCGACGAGTTTCATATCTCTTCAATCCCTCTTGAATTCTATGTGGGATTTGAAGATAATGTTTCTTTCAGAGGAGTGGCGTGCTTCGTCAATGAGCCGCAAACCAGAAGGAGAGGCCGTCTGCAGACTAGTTTCATACCAGGAAGACTTCTGGGCGGGAGTGCAGGAGGTGTGCGCTGTTACAGAACCTTTGGTAAAGGTTCTTCGGTTGGTTGATGGTGAGAAGCCCGCAATGGGCTATTTGTATGAAGCCATGGACAGGGCCAAAGAAGCCATTCGGTCCTACTATGATGATAAGGGAGATGATGGGTTTCAGAGACAACTCCTTCTATGGGAAGTCATTGATGAGCGATGGAACAACACACTCCATCGTCCCATTCATGCTGCTGGGCTTTTCCTGAACCCTGCATTTTCTTATGCATGTGGGTTTAATTTTGATGTTGAGGTCGTGGAAGGATTATTAACCTGTGTCCAGAAGATGGTGAGATCTCCAGAAGAACGTATGGAGATCTCTAGACAAATTGAGCAATATAAGTTGTCAGGTGGCACATTTGGCTTTGAGATGGCTGTCATTGATAGGACGATTAAAATGCCAGGTATTTTTTAGTTTGTAGTATGTACTTTGTAACTTTGTTTCAAATTTCATTGTTTCTTCAAATTCCATTTTTTTCTTATGTTTATTTAAAATTTTATTTGTAATTTTGTTGTAGACGCATGGTGGAAGATGTATGGTGGCAGAGTACCCCTTTTGCAAAATCTTGCCGTACGCATCCTCAGCCAAACATGCAGCTCCTCGGGATGTGAGCGCAATTGGAGTGTATTTGAAAAAATACACAACAAGAAGCGCAATAGGTTAACACTTAAACATTTAAAATATTGCAAATTTCCAAATAAATTTTTGAATTCATTAAAGTTTTAAACAATATTTTTTTTATAATATTGATTATTAATTATTAATTTATTATTTCATGAACTTTGTACAGGTTGGAGTCCCATAGACTTAATGACATGGTCTATGTCTACTACAATCTTCGATTGTGGGTGAAACAACTAGAGAAGACACCTGATACGGAAGCCATCTCATTGGATGGGATTGACACCACTGCTGAATGGAGGGTTGAGACCGAGAGGCCTCTCATGGATCCCACTGAGGATTGGTTAGTGCAGGATGAGGGGAGGAGGAGGAGGAGGAGCAGGAGCAGGAGCAGGAGCAGGAGGAGGAGGAGTTGGAGGAGCAGGAGGAGGAGGTGACACCGCCTACCCAGGCTACCCGGGCTACCACTACCACCAGTAGAGGACGTGGTCTCCGTCCACCTCAGCCTCCTGTAGCTGCTACTACTAGTTCTTCAGCTTCTAGAGCACGTTAGACTCCACTGCCATTTCCACCAGCACAG
The DNA here is from genome assembly GCA_031772625.1 of Pinus tabuliformis. Lineage (NCBI taxonomy): Eukaryota > Viridiplantae > Streptophyta > Pinopsida > Pinales > Pinaceae > Pinus > Pinus tabuliformis. The sequence goes on along the minus strand of CM062816.1, from coordinate 1,933,164,755 downwards.
GCACCAGCTTCTACATCTAGAGGGAAAGAGAAAGCTGTGCCATTTTCTCGCAAGAGGGGCAGAGGAAATCAATAGGATTAGACTTTCATTTTATTGTATATGACATTATGACATGATGAGATACATTATCATATTTTTTGTTGATATTTTGAGGCTGAGTTGGACTTGGGACTCAGGACTTACTATTCAGGACATGATTCAATGTTATGTGTGATTTTAGCGCTAGAAATGATATTAAACATCTTATATATTAGTTTTTTTATCATATTTATGTGTCAATGTATTTATTTTATGTTGTAGATGGTTTAGATATTAAAAAAATTGAAAAAAAAATGAATATTTTTGTGCCAAACGCTTTTTTCCCGTTTTTTTTCCGCTTTTTTCCCGCTTTTGTCGATTTTTTCCGCTTTTTTCCCGGCGCCGATTAAATCCCGATCGCGCTTTGTGCAACATTGATTTGTATTCTTTTAGCAGTTTCTTAGATGAAACTGAGTGTTTCTATATTCTACATAGAAACCTGATGTTTCTATTATTGTCTTTTATTTAGCATAATTACAAATCAATTCCCTTTCACAAACAGATAAAAAAAACGCTGTTTGAAATCCACACCTCTTTTCCATCTATACTTACCAAACAAACTTGTAATGCACTTTTCATTCCACACAAAGTTGAGTTCCACACATGTAACACTGCTGAATACCACTAATATTCTATTCGCCAATATGTCATATAATTCATAGGATTTATACAAGTAGCCATTCAGCTTGGCGTGACTTTTATACTTTATCAAACAAAATGCTCATTAGTCATATGGAATATAATTGAAACAAATAGCATTATATGTTAAACAAATTGAATCACGTAGCATAAAACAACAACATGATTAATTTGTCTTGTTTCATCCTTGAGGAAAAGTTACAAAACCAGCAACTAAACTGAAACAGCCACTTCAAGGAAAATTGTGACATTTAATCCAGAAACAGTGATACTTCATTCCAACAACTACCGAAGTACTAAGATATACACTAGTAAAGTCACAAATTCACTGACAAATTTCAATAGTCAGTTCTCTTACCTCTTCACGTTCGATATAACCACTGCACTGCAAATCATACAGCTTGAATGCAACTGCACAATATGTCATTATGGAACAGAAGAATAAATAATTATAACTATGAATATAGTTCAAGGAATCTCAAAACTTGTACTGAGTGAAATGTCATGACTTTCCTGTAGTTCAGAATACAAAACTACTCAGGGAGTGAGAGAACGATAGTTGTAAGGAAATATTAATATGACAGTATCAAATATGTGTGAGCTAATATATAATAGATGTTATAAAATAAGATTGTGTTACTTACAGTCGATTTTATCTTCTTGAGGTGCATTTGGATGGAAAACACTAAGAGATCGAACAAAGTCACCAAAATCAATAACTCCTTTCCTCTTTACATCAAATAACTCAAAGACCTGTTCATGCAGCTAAAAATAGGTCAACTATCAGATCATTCGTTTCATAGAACTATCAGAAATTCCATCCATATTGCAGTGCCAACAAAAGATACATGTCGAGCTAATTCTATGAAGCAGCATTATGAAACAAAACTAACTCTTAATTTCCATGGGCTCTAATTGAATTAACCTTAAAACAACTGGACTGGTCAACCATCACCTACAGAGGGTCTTAACATGCATGGTTTCTAGTGCACCTAGTGTGTGCCTGTCACTATATTGCATAGGTGACAATAGGTTCAGTATGTGATAATCTATGTTGCCAGGAAATGTGGGTTCCGGGACGGGGACAGGGACGGGGACGGGGATGGGGACGTCATTTTTTGAAACAGGATGCATGGGTTCATCGGGGGTATATTATAATTTATATATATATATAATATAAATATTATATTTTATAAATTATAATATATATGAATTTGTATATTTTTCAACTTTAAACAAGAAAACTAAAATATTTATGATTTGATTGTATTGATGATTTCAGAGGTTAAAGGCTGATCGAATATCCTCTTTCAAGAGATAATAGAGCCCAATTTATGTATCCTTATTCACTGTCCAGATTTCAAGATTTTTGCCAAATCCTGTAGCAGTTTGCCTACTCAAGAAATCAAGTTAATTGCAGAAGCTCTGACAATCAGCAAGTTTAAGTTCTTATCAGATGGAGCATGTTCCAGGTGGGTCCTTCGCAATGGCATTGTAAAATTTGGGAAATTTGCTCTTAAACAATATCAGCTTTTTCAGAGAACAAGCTATGTTTATTGTTGATCCATCTCTGCTGTAGAAGACTGATTTTAATGGCTGAAGATCTATTATTTAAAGGCTGATATTCCCTATATATACTACTGTAATGCTACCAGGTTCCACCGTTTTGACCTTCACTATATCTATTGGTGTCTAGTTAATTGCATGGCTGTTTATGCTCAGAATTTTTCATCATTTTAAGTTGTAACAACAGTAAAAGTCTAATTCTGAGTTTATAAATAGTTGTCTAGTTATTTGAAGCATTTTCCCATTGCCGCAATGACCCCATGTCCATGTCACTTGAGAGAAAATATAAAACCAACATCTACAGCAGTTGTCCTTCAATTATTTGATAAAATACCTCAATTAAGACTCATTGAAACTCAATTAAAAACTCAGAAATTTTAAGAGAAAATTGAGTATATTTGAGTTGGGAATATTACATCTACATCGACACTTTGCAATCCTTTCCGATGTATCAAAAGAACCTGGTTTATGATTTCGAAGTCTCGCGTTCTTTCAAGAAGAACCAGATTCTTCAGGGTTCTTCTCAAAGGTACCCGTTCCAGCACCCGGAACGTGGGGACAGGAACCAGGTACGGGTTCGAGAACCCCACCCTTGGGTTCGGGAACCCCACCCTTGGGTTCGGGAACCCGTGCAACATAGGTGATAATCCAATGTATGGCCATAGCAAAAGTAAATAGGAAGCATGTATGTATCAAAAATCTATAGGAAGCCAGCGTTGTTAGGTTTGAAGTGTAGCACATCCCAAGTGACATTGTCATTGGACCTGTTGTCCACAATTTTGTCAACAGTCCAAGGAAGTAGTGTACAAGGGAGTCGAGAAAAAATTTCAAAGATCAAAGTCATCAATTAGCATGAATATGTCATTGTAAACCCAATTTTTGCAAGTTTTATTGTAAATGATGCTAGTATGACCATTTAATTATGTAACAACACCTAAGTAAGCCTCTAATTTTGGCAAAGGATTTCATCCTAGGAAATTTTTTAACCTCCCCGAATTATGTGTGTTTGTAAACACGCCTAATCGGTAGAGTTTTTCTTCCAGCTTAAACCCCAAAGCTAGGGTGGAATTCGTTGACAAGGTCTTAGGTGAGTCCTAGTGTTTATCGAGTCTGATGTAAAAGTGTGTTTAGGAATAATTTTAGTGCATGGTCCCTCACAATCAGAAAACATGGCTAAATTATTTTATTATAAACACACTTGGTTTCATATTAGATCATAGTGTCGCAGAGTTGGTAAATTACTGAGGGTCTATGTCAAAAGGTGTTTTCCCCTTTCAAGTGTTGACTTTGTAATTTTTTTGATGTAAAAAATATTTTGGTGCATGGTCCCTTGCAATCAGAAACCATAGCTTAAATATTTGAGGGTGGAAAAAATTATTAATCCCTTCTATAGTCAATTAATTAATTTTGAGTCAAAAAATAACTATAGAGAAATTAATCTCTCCAAGTGGAAAATAATCAAAAATTCGTCGGTCAAAAAGAAGTCAATTTCTGGAGGTCCTCCACCAAGAGAAAAATGGATATTTTAAGAGAATTTGAGCCCTTGGACCATGGTAATTAGTCTCTAAGTACTAAAAGCATTTAACAACTTCACCTAAAAGATAATCACTCATATCTTAAACTTGCATTCTAAGGATTAGCCTTGCATTCATTAACTCACCTTGAAGCATAAGCTTGGTTGAAAGACTTCTAGGACCACCTTTCTCATCTAGCTTGCGAAGTCTAGACCCTCTTTAGTGGTTAACATGGTGACCTTGCAGCCGTTAGAGCCACAGTCTCTATAGCGCAAGAGGCATCAGGTGGCTAGATTTCCAAGGGAGGTATCATTAATATAGCCATTGTTATCTTTCTCTGGGCTTCTCTACACAACCTACTCTAGGACTAGTTTCAAAATAGCTAAAGGAAAGGTATCATCTAGTTAGGCATTTAGCTTAAAATTAACCAAGATCTTGCATTTCACGTAGTTTTAGGTGTTGCATTTCATATAGGATAGTGAAGCGTCCTAAAGCAACGATTGTTCATCTGGCGGCTTGGTAGATAATTCAATTAAAGCAAGTATTTTGACTCCATTTAAGGCAAAGGTCTCTCAAAGTAATCTAATCAAATCATTAAACTTGCTAAATTAACCAAGTTGCTAGGACATTTAGTTGTGTCTCCTGGACTTGTCGGTTGTCGATGGGTCTTTAATCTGCACATCTCATAGGGACTACCCCTCATAGCCTGTTGTTGCAAGATAGCTAGAACAGAGAGGGAGAGGATCAGAGTGACAAACCCCACCTAGAATAGGGAGGGCGGGGATCAGAGTGACAGCCCCGACCCTGATCGTTGTAGCATCTTACCTATACATTTTCAGCAACAACATTTTGGCATTGTTGTCGGGGACGAGTTTATCTTGTTCTCGATGCTTTAACGAAATTCTCAATCTTTCCATCATTTCATTTTCAACCATCAAGCGGCACATTTTTTGGCACTTTGACATCTTTTCTTCTAGTCCAGCATTTTCTTTTCCGCACCTCCACATCATTTTTTGGTTTCTATCTGCATCGTTAGCACCTGGATGTTTGGGTTAGTTTCCTGTTTGGGTGGCGACTCCACTTATTCATCCATTTAGAATAACTTATACTACAAGAAATCCGGTTGCCTGGTTAACCCCGCTCACGATCATGAAAAGGCTCTAAGAGCTCAGTTAAACAAATTACATTCTAGTAAACATTTAATCATTCTCAAACAGGAATCCCTCCCCGATATCCACTTGTTTTTTCCTTGACATGGGAATAGAGTTTTTGTTAATTTTAGATAACAATGGTATGTTCTATGCTTAGCACAATTACTTCAATGTTCCTTTAGCAACCCAATGACAATTTCCATTTAGTTTTCCAATAGCAATCACATTGACAGTAAAAGTAGATAGAACATGAAACAAAATGCAGAAGAAAAGCCAAGACAAGAGGACACTAGATTTGGCAGATGCCAGGGAAAAACCCCAATGTAGGGAAAACACTTTGATTTAATCTTCTTATTATTATATCAAATGTTCAGCAGAGAGAGTACAAAAAAGTCAAAATTAACTTGCCAAATCAGAGTCAAAACAACCCTATCAAATCTGCAGTCAACTACAGTCAAATTCAACCCTAACCAGAAAGTCAATGCTGGTCAAATCAGCAGCAAAATGTCTCCTTTGAAGCTCGGTCAAACTCAGCCTGAATAGGAGGTCAAAATCAACCCAAAACAGTCACAATCAATGGTCAAACTTTTGTCCTAAAACCTGAGGTCCACCTACAATTTTTTGTTGCAATCAAAGTGCCCAAAATACCTTGATTCTTGTGCCAAACTGTGCAGCCTGCCCAAACAGAAATTTGCCCAAAAATTCAAAGTCAAAATCTGCCTAGAAAGTCAAAGTCAACGCTGGTCAAACTGCAGATAAGTCTGAAATTTTTGGCCCTATAATTATGTCCATAAATTCTTCCTCCTTGTGCCACATGCGTGAGAGAGAGAGGATGCCCAATAGTTGTACGAACCAATGAGAGAAGGAGAGAGAAAAATGTGGGAGTGATGATGATGCCAAATGAGGTGAGAGGTCACTTGTATTTATATAAGCCGTTGAGGGTGAGGTGACACGTCCATTGAGCTTCATGAGCATACATGATGATGTGGCCGACCTAAACTTTTGCTTGTCCAAATTAGATGATCCTTATATCAATTTTGGTTCTCTCGAAAAGAGGAATTTAATGTAATCATCATCTCCATCAAATGAGTTGTCTCAAAGGTGGAATTTGGCCCCAGTTACCAATTTTAACACTCCCTCTCAACTAGGGAGAATTGCACCTGCCAATCCATCCATCATCATCAATCATCATGCCATCCTATCGTCATGTACCATTTTTGTATCTCATCTCATCTCTGCTCTGCTAAACACTAATATGAATAATGAAGAAGAATCGATCCAGAGTGAGTCACAGGAGCTTACCACTCTCCACTGACAAAAGTCACTCCAAAGGTAGAACCTCAAACAAACTTAATCCTAGATCAAGTTGTTGAACACCATGCATCCTAGTCATAGGGAGTATGGCAGTACACGATGCGTCCATCAGTAGTGCTATGGTCCCTAACCACTTTTCCCAACTCATTGGCCAGATGATCGGTACTTCCCATGAGTCCCGAACTACATGGGTAGAATGTATCTTGGAGCATCAGCAGAAAAAGGTGAACCACTCATCTTGCTCATATGCCATAGGAGAAAGTGAACCACTCACCCTACACACGTGTCATCAATCGTAGTGGAAGGTGAACCACTCACCCTACACACATGTCAACTATCATGGGGTATCACAAGGGAAGGTGAACCACTCACCCTATAAATAGCACACCAATAAGGGAAGGTGAACTACTCACCCTATGGTCGCTCATAGCTCCAAGAAGTACCCCAAGCCCCCAGGATCTCCCAAAGCTCAATGTCCAACTCAAGTGGGACCCTCATGGGAGGGTCTTTCCACGACTCCAAGTCTCTCTTAAAAGACTAAGAATTTGACCTTCCCTAAGGGCTTCGTGAGGACGTCTGTGACCTGCTCATCAGTCCTGATGTGTTGGAGCCTTATTGCTCCCCGTTGTACCATATCCTGGGTAAAATGGTACCTGATATCAATGTGATTGGAGCGGTCATCGAACACAAGATTCTCTGAAAGACGAATCCCACTCTGGTTGTCGCAAATGATCACGATGGTGTCCAGCACATGCTCAAATAGTTCACTAAAGAGCTTCCTCAACCAAACAGCTTCACAATAGGCCATACTAGCAGCAATGTATTCAACCTCAGTGGTGCTTAAAGCAACCAACTTTTGCTTCCTGCTCATCCAAGAAATTGAAGCGGACCCCAATGAGAAGCAACATCCTGATGTGCTCTTTTGATCCACCATATTGCCAGCCCAGTCAGCATCAGTATATCCATGTAGCCTCAAATTCTCGGCAGTGTATCTCAATCCATAGTTCATTGTGACACGGAGATATCTCAAGAGATTCTTAACAGCAATCCAATGTGTGTGACGAGGCTCGACCATAAATTGACTCAATGTATTCACAGCGAAGCATATGTCTGGACGAGAGTTTACCAAGAACATCACGGCCCCCACAAGTTGTCGATACTCGGAAGGGTTTGTCAATTCGGGCCCAGCATCACTTCCGCATAGTTTCTTGAAGTTGAGTTCCATTGGAGTAGACACAGACTTGTAATCCACTATCCCACATCTCTCGAGCAGCTTCACAACGTATTTTCCTTGAGAAAGGAAAATCTTGCCTAGCTTTTGCCAAACTTCCAAACCTAAGAAGTAGTGCATCAGACCTAGGTCCTTCATCTCAAACTCAGAAGCCAACTCCCTCTTGCATTGATAAACGAGAGGATTTGCACCTGTCAGAAAGAGATCATCTACATAAAGAACCAAACTGAGAGGCATTTCCTTTTCAACCTTGAGATACAAGTTAGGATCAGCATCGCTCCTCATAAATCCCAACTTCATAAGATAGCTATCAATCCTCTCATACCAAGCCCTAGGGGCTTCCTTCAACCCATATTAGGCTTTCTTTAACCTGCATACGTGTGTCCTTTGATCTTGTACTTCGAACCCTTGAGGTTCTTCCAAGTAGACTCCCTCCTTAAGCGAGCCATGCAAGAAAGCAGTGTTGACATCCATTTGATGTAGGCTCCATCCTTGAGTCGCAGCAAGGGCAATAATAGATCAAATAGTTGTATATCGGGCAACCGGTGCAAATATCTCGTCATAGTCCACTCCTTCCTTTTGAGAGAAACCTCGAGCAACAAACCTGGCCTTATATTTTTCAGCACACCCATCAGCTCCATGTTTAATTTTGTACAGCCATTTTGAGGTGACTACGGACTTGTCCTTCGCTCTAGGCACCACATCCCAGAGATCATTTTTCATGATAGATTCATATTCCTCATTCATCGCATCCTTCCAGACTTGGTGCTCTATAGCTTCTTCGAATGTACATGGCTTAGATTGAACAATAGTACTCAAAAATATTCTAAAATGAGAAACATCAAGTTTCTTACCAGTGAGAACTTCTTCAGGTGTCTTGAAATCCAGTGCTTGATGCGGTCTCCTATTTTGAACATACACAGTAGTGTTGGCAGCTTCTCCCCATAAGAACTTTGGTAGACCTTGATCATGGAGCATGGCACGGGTGGCTTCCATGATTGTTTGATTCTTTCTTTCAGCAACTCCATTTTGCTCAGGAGTGTATGGAACGGTTGTCTCCCTCTTAATGCCAGCCTCTCTGCAAAATTCATTGAATTCATTTGATTCATATTCGGTTCCATTGTCGGTCCTTAATATTTTGATCTTCTTCCCTGTTTGATTTTCCACCAAGGCTTTGAAAGAACGGAACCATTTGAACACTTCATCCTTCTTCTTCAAGAAATAGATCCATGTTTTGCGAGAGAAGTCATCCACAAAAATTGCATAGTATAAATATCCTCCCAATGATGTTACGAGCAACATACCAGATAAGTCAGAATGGGCCAATTGAAGAATGTCAGTAGTTTGGCTTTCACTTGAAGGGAATGGTCCCCTTGTAGGTTTCCCAGTTGCACAACCCTGACAAACTCCTTCTTGATTCATGTTGAAATTGGGCATACCTGTGACCATCTTCCTTCCCCCAAGTAAGGCTTTGTAATGAAGGTGAGCAAATCTCTATTGCCATAATTCAGATTGAAGAGAAGTATCGCAAGTTAAGGCTCCCAAAGGACTTCCTCCAACTTAATCGAGACCATCATTGCCAAATACGTACCTTTCCATCAATGAATGCTAGCTTGAAACCTTTATCTTCCATCGGAAAAATAGGCACCAACTCCTTCTTCAAATCAAGCACATGCAATACTTCTTGTAGATGAATGGTTTGACCTTTATTTAAGTGAAGAATGACAGTACCTATCGCTTTCACGGGGTAGGTGGCATTATCTCCAAGTATGATCTCCAAATTAGTCTTCTTTTCAATCAAATTTGAGAAGGCCTCCTCGTACCTAGTGAAGTGCCTGGTCAAACTAAAGAAAAGTCTAAAATTTTCGGCCCTGTAATTTTGTCCAGAAATTTGTCCTCCTTGTCTTACACGTGAGAGAGAGAGAGAGAGAATGCTCAATAGTTGTACGAACCAATGAGAGAAGGAGAGAGAAGAATGTGAGTGATGATGATGCCAAATGAGGTGAGAGGTCACTTGTATTATACAAGTCGTTGAGGGTGAAGTGACACGTCCATTGGGCTTCATGAGCCTACATGATGATGTGGCCAGCCTGAATAATTTGTACATGTGCGGGAATAAATTCAAAAAAACACTTATGCTTGTCCAAATTAGATGATCTTTATATCAATTTTGGTCCTCTCGAAAAGAGGAATTTAATGAAATCATCATCTTCATCAAATGAGATGTATCAAGGTGGAATTTGGCCCTAGTTTCCAATTTTAACAGGTTTTCTGTTCCTGGTTCTCGACCAACTTTTTGATTTTTGTCTTTTGGATTTTAGAGTTAGATTCATGATCAAGTGGCAAGTCCACTTATTTCATTTTCTGCAAAAAATTCTACTAGAAGCTCGCTTCTTGTAGACTTCTTGTTTTTCTTGAACAAGGACCTCTCTCTGACATCCATTAGCTCTTTTTAAGCAGGCCACCATGAATGACTTGTTTGCCGCTTGTTGTTTTACTAACATTCAAGGATATCCTCATGATATTATAGATTCAGTCGTTGATAATTTCCATCTTTTAAGTGTAATAATGCAATTTATGCTAGAGATCATCTCATAAAGTTTACCCATTGTATGCTAAGATTTTGTGGCTTTGCACATTATAAGAATGAAGACATCAAGACGTGAGTTTTTGTCCTTTCTATGGAAGGTGATGCTAAGAATTGGTTTTATGATTTTCTTAACAACTATTTTGATTCTCTACAAGCCATCGTCAATGTTTTTAAAAAGAGACATGGAGACCAAAGGGATTCATCTTGTGCCAATTACAATGTGAAGAAAGATGAAAGTGATCCTGTAAAGGACCCAACTATTGTAGAAAGGTTTCAAGAAAATGTTCCACATCAATCTTTGCCATATTGCAGACTTTGTGAGCATTTTCATGATGAATCCACTTGTGTCGTGGCAAGAAGAATCCTTGATAGTGGAAAGGCGGGACAAATGATCGAAAGGAAAAGGACAAGCAACTTATCAGTAAATTGACTCAAATGATTAAGGACATGCAATTTAGTCAAGCACAGTTGATGAAAACCATGGAACTTAATCAAGAGAAATTAATAGCAAATCATGCTAAGGAAATGAGATCCATGCATACCAATTTGTTAGCTATAGAAGAAAAGCATGTTGAAGAGTTGAACACCATAAAAGCAAACCATAAGAAAGAAATGAGGTCGATGCAATACATGAAAGTCAGCCTTCGGAATAGATTATTAGCTATAGAAGAAAATCATGTTAAGCAACTGAAAACCATTGAAGCAACTCATGAGAAAGAGATGAGTTCCATTCAAGGAAATCATAACAAAGTAATAAAGACCATGGAATTAGATCATGCTAAGGAAATGAGTACCATGAGGAACAGGTTACAAAAAATGATAGAGACCATGGAGGCTAATCATATACAGCAAATGAAAATTATGGAATCAAAGCACGCTGAAGAAATGATTTCCATGAGGACTGAACAGATCACTCTTCAGAGTAAGCTACAAATGATGGAAAAATCGCAGTTCGAGGAGCTCCAACTCAAACCAAAGGATCCAAGGGACAAGCATAAAGAACTTCCGATAGATCACAATCCTCCTAGTCCACTAAAGCATTGTCGATATTATTGCGAGGAGTTGACTGGAAGTGGCATTATTGGAAAAGACAGCAAGAAAGATCAAGCTATTGAGGTCAATCACAGTACTTGTGGGACTTATGTGTCACCTTTGACAGAATATATTCAGAATAAAATTGGGCAGACCTCAAATATTTCAATTTTTTCATCCAAGGATTTTCAGGATCAAGACAAAAAACCCACACCAAGCGCATCATCGTCAGCGTCACAGCCTTCCAGAAGCAAAAGTAAAAAGCGGAAAAGAAGAAGGAAGAGGTTTGATGCATCTGATGGCCGGGAGCATCTCGATATTCGAATAAGTCAAAGTCCTAGGATTTTTAGAATTCAGCGTGGTACATCAGAGAAGCAACCCATGGACCTGCCTGAAAGTCAGTAGATACTCATTTCACACTTCATTGAAGACATCATATGCCGTAGGGCCTCTTTGTATTGTATCTCTACCCCTATTCTCAGATATAATTTCATTTTTGTCACTAGTTAGTTTCCATTTCATGCATTTACCTTTTATGTCTTTATTCTTCATATGTTAGAATAGAATTTCTATTCCAACAAATGTTCTATGATGTATACTTGATGATTTTGGTTTTGAGTGGATATCTATTTGATGCACTTGTTTTTCTTGGATATAGATGTTAAATTTTGATCAACATGTTCTTTGCAAAGGACAGTTACTTCTATTTTCATATAGCCCAATTATCAATCCATTTCTTTTAGTAGCAATCACATCAATTATGCTGACAATAACTGAGGAAAGAACATAAGTAAATAATGCAAAGGATAAGCCAAGACAAGAGGACACATGAATATGGCTCAAAGGGAAAAACCCCATGATGGGGCATACCCTTGATCAATTCTTCTTATTATTATAATCAAATGTTCAGAAGAGAGAGAGAGAGTACAATAAAGAGTCAAGATTGACTTGCCAATACCATTGTCCAAATTCTAAGGAGATGGCCCAGACAAGTCTACACTTCATTCTTTAGTCGTAACCAGAGATCAATAATGGTCAAAGCAGATACAAAATTGACTTCAAATGGAACCCGATCCTAGATCAATAAATGCGGCCTTCTGAGTTGAAGATGAAACATCCAAAACAATTGGAATCAAGGCATTATTACAGTTCTGGTTAGGGCACATATCAACCCTAACTCACAACAGTGAACACATGAGAATAATCTCAAAATACTTCGCTTCTTCTAGTTGTAGGTGTGATCCTGGGTTTATGATCATCTTTTCGTCCCTTTTAGAAGCCTACAGCTAGCATGAAGTAGGCTCCTTGAGAATGTGGCCTACCAAGGAGAGGGCTTTTACACCACAAAACCCTCCTAATGCCTGCAATAATCCTCCAAGATGGCTCGAAACTGTGACAGGAGATAAAGGAGCCCAAAATAGTACTCAACTTAAGCTCAAACATTCCTTTAGCAGATACGGCCTTCACCCTGAGGAACCCAGCTCATTATGCAGCCCAAACAAAACGCCAAACAGTCATCTCCTCCTTTTTTGGAGCTAACTCTCTTTCTGCGTCAATTTCAGAGAGAAGTGTGTGTTATGATGTGTCGGAGCACCTCTATATATATTATTCGTTGGGGTCAAGAGATGTTACTATTGGACTTGATGAGTCGACATATAGGTAAGGCCGACCTTAATAGTTTGCATGTGATAAAACAAAAAATTCAAAATCACACTTCTGCTTGTCCAAATGAGACGATCTTTATATCGAATTTGGTCCTCTCGAAAAGAGGAATTTAATACAATCATCTCCATCAAATGAGTTGTCCCAAGGTGGAAATTGGCCCTAGTTACCAAATTTAAAACTCCCTCTCAACTAGGAAGAATTCCACCTGCCAATCCATCTGTCATCATCAATCATCATGCCATCAAGTTGCCATGTATCATCTCTGTCATCTTTGCTCTGCTCTGTTGAACCATGATGTAATAATGAAGAAGAATTGATCGCAAGTGAGTCAAAAGACCTTACCACTCTCCACTGACAAAAGTTAGTCCATAGGTAGAACCTCAATTGATCCCAGATCAAGTTTTTGAACACCATCATCCTAGACATAGGGAGTACGGCAGTACACAATGCGTCCATCGGTAATGCTATGGTCCATATCCACTTTTCCCAACTCATTGGCCAGATTAGAGGTACTTCCCATGTGTCCTAGACTACATGGTTAGGATGATACTGAATCAATATTAGGGAAAGAGTATATCACATCCTGCTCACAACCACGTGTAGGGAAAGGATGAACCAAATCCTATAGTCACACATCACAACCATCGTAGGGAAAGGATGAACCACATCCTACAGTCGCACATCACAACCATCTTAGGGAAAGGATGAACCAATGTTGCACTAATCGTGATTTAATTGCGATTATATCGTAAAATCACGAGTTTTCGAAATCGGCGATATTATCGACCGATAAATACATGTATTTTTTTCAGCGATTTTTTGGGAAAAAATCCAAAAAATCGCGAAAACAAAACAATATATATATATATATATATGTATGTATGAGGAGAAGGAGGTGACACAACCTACCCAAGCTACATTTGTCACCAGTAGAGGACGTGGTCTACCTCCTCTAGCTCCTAATTCTTTAGCTTCTAGAGCATAGCAGAGTCCACTGCCAACTCCACCGACATCTACATCTAGAGGGGCAAAGGAAATCAGTAGTATTAGACTTTAGTTATTTGGTTCATTTCATTGTATATGACATTATGACTCATGATATGAGATACATTATTATATTTTTTGTTGATATTTTGAGGCTGAGTTGGGAGTCATGAGTCAGGACTTACTATTCAGGACATGATTCACTGTTATGTGTGATGTGGCACTAGAAATGATATTAAACATCTTATATATTAGTTCTTTTATCATATTTATGTGTCAATGTATTTATTTTATGTTGTAGATGCTTTAGATATTAAAAAAAATGAAAATTTTTGTATGTTACCATTTTTTCTCAATTTTTACCGATTTTTTCAATTTTTTTTTATTTTTCCCCACGCCAATTTAATCCTGATAACGATTAATGCAACATTGGGATGAACCACATCCTACACGTATGTAAATCACCGAGAGTAGGGAAAGGATGGACCACGTCATACAAACACAAGCTACAATCACATGTAGGGAAAGGATAATCCTAGGAAGGATCCTACACGTGGGGAAAGGATGAACCACGTCCCACCGACATGTCAATCACCAATAGTAGGGAATGAGCATCCTACATGTAGGGAAGGATGAACCACGTCCTACCAACATGTCAACAAATGCCTATATGCATCTCTCACTGGGGTATCCACAAGAGAAGGTGAACCACTCATCCTACTCATATGCCATAGGAGAAGGTGAACCACTCATCCTATGCATATGCCATCAACAGTAGGGGAAGGTGAACCACTCACCCTACATACATGTGTTCGCAATCGTAGGGGAAGGTGAACCACTCACCCTACCCACATGTCAACCACCATGGGGTATCAAAGGGGAAGGTGAACCAATCACCCTGTACACAGCGCACCCATAGGGGAAGGTGAACCACTCACCCTATGGTCGCTCATAGCTCAATAAGTACCCCAAGCTCCCAGAGCTCAATGTTCAATCTTAACCAAGAATCCCTTCATATGGGAATAATGCCAAGTTGCTTTCTGAAAGTCAAGACTAGATCAATGGGAGCCTCATAGCCTTGATATGTGATCAACAACATTAAATGTTAAGTTTTATTGATATGTGATCAACATGCCATTAGTAATAGTGTTTGATGGTCAAACCACCCTAATTATATTAAGTTTCTATAAGTTATGTAATCACAATGGAGTATTTGCAAGTGTGATATTGATCCAAGTGGATATTGGTGGCCACCCACCAATTCCACTTGGACCCCCACCATTGTTTTTCTCTGTTTTTCAGCTTCCTTAATTGTAGCACAGTTTACTATTTTTAGCAGTTTTTCGGGTCCTGAACATCCAGAGCCGTTTTGAGGCCCTAAACGACGTTTTTTGGGAAAACTGGAAGCAACATGGTCTATGGACCAATGTTGCTCATCCCAAAGTTGTAGTCCTCAGATAGATCTTTTCTAACAAGGTATTGTGCGTGTCAAACGGAGATTGTATGCCAAAGTTACGACCCCGGGAAGTTGATGTACCAATTTACCCAAAACGGGGCCCATAGTTTGGCGCTTCATCTCCTAGGGTTAGGTTTTTGGATGTTTAGGGTTTTCCATTGTTTCTCAACAATAAATAGGACTTTGAGCCTCATTGTAAGACAGTTCAAAGGCATGTAGCTGCCACATCTCTCCTCAGAGATAAGCTACCATCGCCTGAGCTAGTTTATTTCCATTTCTGTTTGTAAGCATATTTCAGTATTTTACATTAATGAAATGAAGTATTATTTCTGCTGCATCTCTGTATTTATAGTTATCTCTGTACTTTGTTGCGTTCTTGTTTAAATCTAGATCAATGGTATCAGAGCGGTCTGCTCTTTCTATGTTTTTCTTTGCATGTCCCCAACGAGGTCGAGACTCGGGATATAAGGAGTTACGGCTTGAACTGGTCGAACCTTTGCAAGACCAACCTCACAAATCTCGATCGCCTGCCATGGCGGATGAAAAGAAAGACAAGGGGGCAGGAGATCCTATCAAAATCTTGCTCGAAGAGGCCCTCGAGCGACAAAGGAACGCGATGATCGACAACTTTGCCCAAATACGTTAGTGGCTGCCCAGGGGCGACAAATCTACTTCCAGCAGCTACTCTGGAAGCGCCACACCTTTTAAGGTACAAGTTAACTTTGACATTCCCATATTTGAGGGTCAGATATATGCAGACACTGTAGATAAATGGTTAAATCTGCTAGAAGGGTATTTTTTGTTCATGATTTTTTCGACCGGGAAAAGATTACTTTCGCTCTTCTCAAAGCTGCCCCACACGTCAAGGACTGGTGGGAAACCTACTGCGAGCAGAAAGATGAAATTACGGCCTCACTGTTTTTAGCCGCACCCACTTGGAATTCATTCCGGAATGCCATCAAGGAGCAGTACTACCCTGTCAAAAGCTATGAGGGTAAACGCATAAAGTGGACCACGCTGCGGCAAGGAAGGGACCAAGACGTTCCGGAGTTTACCAATATTTTTCATACCCTTCGGACAAAGTTGGGTATAAAGGATTCTGAGCTATATTTCGTACTCAAATACTGTGGCTGCCTACACAGGTACATCCAGGACGAGACGGAGTTCATGGACATCTCCTCGCTCGGCACGGCATACCGATACGCTGTCAAGATCAAGCAGAAGTTTAAACAAAAGAAGCGAGACTTTGGATCTGCAAATCCGAAGCAAGGGAAAGGCACCCTCAAACCGCTGAACAAAGAACAAAGCCAAGGCGGAGTGGCCAGGACAACCCGCCAAAGCCGCAAGCAAAGACTAACACCGCGAAGCCGAAGAAGGACACGGGAAAGTGGTGTGAGTTCCATAAGAGCTCCACTCACAACACAAGTGAGTGTCGAGCCAAGCAGTCACTGGTGGCCAAGCTAAAGTCTTTGGAATCAGATGCATGTTCCGACTCTAAGTCAGAACCCGATAAGGGGAATGACAAAGAGAAGCAAATTATCGATGCGGAGCCCAACGCCACCGTTGCCACCACGAAGATCCAAAAGGAGGAACTCGAAGATCCAGAGGAGCAGGAGCGCCTCTTCCACTCCTAGATGTGGGTAAAGGGCTCCCCGCTTTAGTTCATTGTCGACAACGGGAGCCAAAAGAACCTCATTGAAGCAGAGGTCGTAAAGCGGTTGGGCTTACCGACCACAACACATCCACAATCGTACACCATTGGGTGGCTTCACCAAGGACGGGATCTTTGCGTGAGCCAACAGTGTTGCCTTCCATACAACATCAAGCCCTCCAGGGATGAGGTATTGTGTGACGTTTCTCCCCTTGATGTTTGTGATGTATTATTAGGCCAACCATACTTGTGGAAAAGACATGATGTGTATGAGGCAAGGCCTCGTGCTGTTATTGTTACTTTGGGAAATAAGTTGTACAGGATACCGGAGGTAGCACCACCTATCGCCATCTCTTTGGTTACTGCAAAAAAATGCAATAAGCTCATTTCCAAAATCGGGATATTTGTTTTCCTGATGATACGCCCTCAAGGAAAGAAGACAGTGGCCACGACCTCCACACGAAGCCCCTCCACACGACAACTACAGATGGACAAGGTCGTGGAGGAGTATGAGGACATCTTCACCTCCCCGCAGGGGTTCTTCTGCACTGTTAGGTCAAGCACTCCATCAATCTAACCCCAAGTGCGCCGCTGCCCAATGGACCAATCTATCGGCCCTCCGTTCTAGAGAACGATGAAATCAAGAGGCAGATTCAGGAGCTGCTGCAAAAAGGTCACATCCGACCGAGTTCATCGCCCTATGGGAGCTCGATCGTGTTGGTACAGAAGAAGGATGGGACTTGGAGACTCTATATTGACTATCGGGCGCTGAACAAGATCACTGTCCAGAATAGGTACCTGATCCCACGGATTGATGACCTTCTGGACCAACTGAAGGGGGCAAAATATTTCAGCAAGATCGATTTGAAGTCAGGATATCACCAAGTACCAATCGAACCCTCCGATGTGTGGAAGACTGCCTTCAAAGCCAAGGAGGGCCTTTTCGAATGGTTGGTTATGCCTTTCGGGTTGACGAATGCTCCTGCAACCTTCATGAGGCTAATGGATGAAATCTTACGGCCATTCACCAACTCATTTGTAGTGGTATACTTGGATGACATCCTGATCTTCAGCCAGAGTTGGGAAGAGCACCTCCACCACATCCGACAGGTTCTCCAAACACTGCGGCAACACAAGTTATGTGCCAATTTGGAGAAGTGCACTTTTGGCATGACCCAAGTTCAGTATCTGAGATACATTATTGATGAAAGGGGGGTGCATGTCGATCCAGCCAAGATCCAAGTCATTCGGGATTGGACAGAGCTCCGCAACTTTATTGGTCTTGCCAACTTCTACCGCAGGTTCGTGTTGGGATTTTCTCATATCACTTGGCCCTTGAGTCAAGTCACCAAGGGAGGAGCGAAAGCAAAATTCTTTTGGTCTGAATCTCAACAGAAGGCATTCACAAAGTTGAAACATCACCTCTTCTCGGCACCGGTGCTCACATTACCAGACTTGCAACAACCATTTGAGATCGAGACAGATGCCTCTAACTATGCAATTGGGGCAGTCCTTACTCAACACGAGCATCCAGTGGCATATCACAGTAGTACACTTTCAGACACAGTGCAGAAGTATCCCACTTATGACAAAGAAATGTATTCCATTGTGCAGGCCTGCCGACAATGGAAGCATTACATTTTGGGGAAGGAAACGGTCATCCACACAGACCACCGGTCTCTGTAGTTCATACAGACCCAAGGGAAGTTGCAGAATAATCTCCATTAGAAGTGGTCCACATACCTGCAACAGTTCCATTTGAATATCAAGTATAAGAAGTGCAGCACCAATAATGTCGCAGATTGCCTCAGTCGACCACCGATCATGGCATTAACCACCATGCTCAACTCTTGTGGGCACGAGACTTCGGATTGGCCACTTCTCTACAAAAGCGACCCAGACTTCGGTGACACATACTAGACACTCTTGGAGGGTCAGCATGTTCCAGATTTTCACCTCCAAGATGCCCTGTTATGCCACCTGGATCACCTTTGTGTTCCTTCAAGCGAGCGTGCCAAGATGATTTGGGAAGCACACTATAGCCGGGTTACTGGGCATTTCGAGGTCGAGAAAACGGTGGCAATACTGCAAAAGTATTTCTATTGGCTGAATCTTTAACAGGATGTCGGGAAGTACATCAAATCCTGCATTGCCTGCGTCATTGCCAAACCAACCATCAAGAAGCAAGGCCTCTATACTCCGCCACCTACCCCTAGTCGACCTTTGGAATCCATCTCCATGGATTACATGTCGGGACTTCCTTCTACGAAGCATGGAAACGACTGTGTTTTTGTGGTCGTCGACAGGTTCTCGAAGATGGCCATTATGGCGGCCTGCAAGAAGAATATCACAACAAAAGCCATTGCTAAACTCTTCTTTGAATGAGTGTGGGTACACTTTGGGATCCTACAGTCTATCATCTCAAATCGGGACAACGGATTCCTCAGTAGATTTCAGTCCAATCTCTGGTCGATGCTGGACACCAAACTCACTAAGTCCACAGCCTTCCATCCCCGAACTGATGGCCAGACAAAGGTTGTCAACAGGATGATTGTACACATTCTGCGCATGTACAACTCAAAACATCCACGCACATGGGATGAGAGCCTCCCCTATGTCTAGCACAGCTATAACCGGGCTCTCCACAGCTCGACTGGCCACAGCCCTTTTCAGGTGGGGTTGGGATTCCAGCCACTATGTCCCATTGATGTGGCCATGCCATTTGCAACTACTCAGGCAGATTCAGCTCATGTCCAGTCCGAAACAGATAAGGCAAACAGCTTCATTGAGCACAAACAACATATCCGCTAGCATGTCCACGACATTCTGGAGAAATCAAATGCCAAGTACAAGCAATGACATGATCAACATCAAGTGCCACACAAGTTTTAGATGGGCGACAAAGTCTAGTTGCATTTGCAAAAGGAACGCCTTACCGGAGCTTATCGGAAACTCAGACCACTCCGATATGGTCCTTACACCATTACCAAGGTTGTGGGAGACAATGCATTTGAGCTCAGCATTCCCCCATTCCTTGGCCTGCACCCAGCGTTCAATGTGGACCACCTTCGGCCATACTTTCCACCATTACTAAACACATCCGGCATCGCAGAACAGCTCACACCAACAGAGTTAAATCCAGATTGCATGGAACAAGCTGCAACTAATCGGATCATGGACACGCAAATCAAGCTCACTCGCCAGCAGAAGATCCAACTATATCGAGTTGTCAAAGCAGGCCAACTCCTTCACCAAGGCAAGTGGCTCACCAGGGACCAGGTTCAGCAAAAGTTTCCTCATCTCATGAAGGAACTCAACGCAATGGGGACCATTGCTTCCTATGTGGGGAGGAATGATCCAGGTGGATATTGGTAGCCACCTGCCAATTCCACTTGGACCCCCACCATTGTTTCTTTCAGTTTTTCACTTTCCTTAATTGTAGCACAATTTACTATTTTTAGCAGTTTTTCAGGTCCTGAACTTCTAAAGCCGTTTTGAGGCCCTAAACGACATTTTTTGGGAAAAATGGGAGCAACATGGGTCTATGGACCGATGTTGCTCATCCCAAACTTGTAGTCCTTAGATAGATCTTTCTAACAAGGTATTGTGCACGTCAAACAGAGATCGTGTGCCAAAGTTACGACCCCGGGAAGTTGATGTACCAATTTACCCAAAACGGGGCCCATAGTTTGGCGCTTCATCTCCTACAATTAGGTTTTTGGATGTTTAGGGTTTTCCATTGTTTCTCAACAATAAATAGGCCTTTGAGCCTCATTGTAAGACAGTTCAGAGGCATGTAGCCGCCACATCTCTCCTCAGAGATGTGGCTACCATCGCCCGAGCTAGTTTATTTCCATTTCTGTTTGTAAGCATATTTCAGTATTTGACATTAATGAAATGAAATATTATTTCTATTGCATCTCTGTATTTATGGTTATCTCTGTAATTTGTTGCGTTGGTGTTTAAATCCGGATCAGATATGTGAGTCTACACATAGGAAACCTAGCTTGCACTAGTCAAGTTTGTAGATTCATTGTGATGTTAATATTGTCTCATATTCTCTCCACTCTCTTATGTTCACCATGAATGTGCTTTTGCTCTTTTAAAAACCAACCAAAATCTAAATTGAAATTCCTTTCATTAAATTAAGATGGTTTCTAAGGGTTTCCAAAGCTACCATACTTAGAACTATACAACTTTTATTATTAAAAATACAAAAAATAATAAAAATAAAAATTTTGGTAAAGAAGCTTCAAAGAGTTTAATGGTTTAGCACCCACCAACTATCAAGAGGTGGTCCACCATTTGTCATTTGGTGGTATGAGGTCAAGCCTGACTTAACAACCACGGACAAGAAAACCCACTTTGAGGAATCAAACCCAAGTTTTAATGTTGCCCCACTTTCATCAACCACCTTTCTTGTCTCTATAATAACTTAATATCTATATATTTATTTTCTTTGGAAGTATGCCCTATAAGAGAGAAATCAATTGATATGTGTTACAACCAAATGAGAAGATTTTAAAAGTATGGCCATATAAATGGATCTCCTTTTCTATTCAATGGGACAAGGTTGACATTGACACATTCTCTTCCACTAAATTGGGGAAGGTTGACTTTGTCATATCCCCTTCTATTCAAATGGTGTAGGTTGTCTCTTTTAATTAGTCAAGGAAGGTACACAACTTAAAAGTTCCATAAAATGTGGGGAGTTCTACAACTTATGACAACATTTTGGGTGCTACGTTCAAAACTTCTCCTTTGTGATTGCTTCCTTCTTGCAAATTTTGCTTTGTAAGCCTCTTTTTCATTGTTATATTCCTTGCAGAATATGTATTGTCAGCTTTCTCTCCTTGCAGCATTGCCCCACAAGCCTCGCTATTTAATGCAGATTTTGCCTTGTGGGGCATCTT